>JAGPOW010001338.1:43249401-43260099 GCA_030014935.1 Caiman crocodilus
TAGAAGCATTTAAGGCTATGCACTGCCGCCTCCCCCTCCTCTTGCGTATCCCCCAAGCTACCACCACCTTTGCCCGCCCAACTTACCTGACTTAGCGGCTGAGCATCCTCTCCTCTTTCAGCAGGCCCGTCCCCCAGCGAAGCTAGTTTAAAGCCCGCCTCACAAGATCAGCCAACCTGGAAGAAAGGAAGTGCTTACCCATGGGTGATAGGTGAAGTCCATCCTCCGCCAGCATGTTCTGCGTAGAGAAATGTGGGCTGTGATCTAAAAAACCAAAGCCCACATCAAAAAAACCAAAGCCCACGAAATCTATTTCAAAGCCCCTTGAACCCTAAACAAATATTTTTCTTTTATCTAAGAATTTTTTGTCACTAATCATATGAAGACTAAAATAGCAACTTCTATTGTCAGAACTGCTCATTTTCATTCTTTTAATATCTGACTCAGCAGCCCAAACAACAGTATTTCTAGAGCTCAGATTATCAAAGATGCTGGTGAACAAATGTATAAGTAAACAAAATGAAAATAAAAGGCTCTAAGTTCTGAAGTATTAAGAAGGGGGATCCTTTGATGTTAAAAGGGAGGCGATCAATGGGAAAGAGAATTTATGTCTAAGGTCTGAAAGAAAGGTGGGTTTTTTTAAAGTACTTGGCAAACTTGATCAAACGAAACAAGAGGTGACATCCAATTATTTTCAGCAGAATATGAATGACAGCCTTTCTGAAATCAAGCAAAAAAAGGAGGGACATGAAGAAAATGAGGCAAAGATCAGGCTGTTCAAAGAAATCAAGCCCACAGGAAAGAGGCTAGTTAATTAGACAGGCTGCTCAAACTAGATCACCCCCCAATTGTACCTTCAGCCCTACTCCAAAGCTCAGCTCTGGCAAAAAATCAGCAGTAGAAGTAGTTCTCCACTCTCATCTCCTTTGAAGAATGTCCCTTTACAATCTTTTGTAAGGATTTTCTAATAGGCAGAAAGCAGAGCTCTGTTTTTTCCTTCTGGGGTTTAAATGTTTTTCCCCAGAAGCTTAAGGAGAATTATTTCCTACATAACATCATGGTTAAGTGCATAGATGCTAAAGATATCTTAATAAGGGCTAATTCTGTGAACAAAAGTGGCAGATGGTTAAAAAAGGAAAGTATATGAGTAAAACTCTCAAAGTGATAGCTTTTTCTCTTGTGCTTGACAGGGTGGGGGCACATTTGGCTAAAATGTATTCAGGAAAAAGTACCTTAAGTATGGGAATGAATACTTGTATCCAGTGGATTCAACCAGTGGAACCAACACTCATTTTTGAGTGTATAGAAGTACAGCCCAGTTCTAAATTCCACTGATCACTTTGGACATCATTTACCAGCAACTTACAGGTAAAGGGAAGAACTGGTTTGTCTTCCCAGGTCTTACATCACCTCTGCCTGCCCTTACATCTATTTTGCCACCCACATCACAGTAGCACAATGAAGTGGGGGTGCTAAAAGAGCAGCATCTGCACGCCAACAGCAGCACAGCCACTAATGGTGCTCCATGTGCACATGCTGCCCAGGGTGCTCCAGTGCCCACTCATGCTTTTGTCCATTTCCTGTTGGTTCTGCCCTCCCTCCCCCAGCTTCACCTCTACTCCCCCTTCAGCTCCTGGGGCACATCAGTTCCCTCCCCCAGGCCTGCATCAGGGTCCTCTCCCTGCTTCACAGCCCATGTGCTAGCAAGGAAGGGAAGTGTAGAGGAACCATTCAGATTATAGATGAAGAAATAAGTTACAGAAAGAGGAATTTTAAAGGCTATTGCAATGGAGTAAAAGTGGGAACAATGGAATTAAAGGAAAAAATTCTTAAGATTTTCTGGATTATTGAGTAGTCCCAGAAAGAAAGCAGTGAGTACAACCACTTGAAACATTTAAGCCTTGACCAGAAAAGCATTAAGCATCTTGCAGTGATTTAAGATAACCTAAGCATTTCTCTTCCACCTCTTGAGTTCTACAGTTATATAATAAAAAAATGCAAATAGGGGAAAGATTTACTTTGTGTACCATATTAAAGAGTCCATTTCTAAAAGATTTGAAGTTATCACTATAGCTAAACAAATAAAATGGCCCCAATGCCTCAAAAAATCAAGAAAGGCAATGGATTTCCTGGACTTTTTATAATGACACAAAAAGTGGAAACATATTTCAAATGTATCTAGGTAGATATAGTTTTTAAAAACCTTCATATCAGCTCAGTCATTCAAAAGCTCATGTTCACAACTGTTCCTATTAAAGCTGAACCGCTTGGTGCAGTATAATGACTGGAGAAGTAATTTCAGAAACCTTCAGGAGGGAAAAGCCATATAAATGTAAGGGATGGAGGTTATGAAGTATTAACATGATGCTAAATTGCTGCATATCATATTCACAATGGGCAGTTTACAATCTGTTCATCCTGATGGATTTAGCACAAGGGAGTCTGAAGCCCAGGCTCTGCAATTTCTGTCTCTTGCTAGTAATTTATGGGTAAATTGTACCCACAAATAATATGTCAGCACAGAATGAGTTTGGGACCCTGCTCAGCCCAAACAGCTCTATTACCCTCAGAGGAGCAGTAATAAATGGAAAGTAAGGAAAAGTTGCAGGAGATAATGAGTCTGAATGCTAATGACCTAAGCTAGTGCAAAAATAGAATTGCAATTTATCAAGAGGTACCAAATCCATTTGGTGCTTTTAGCAAGTTGTAAAAAAACAGATTTTGTATTTTAGAGCTAAGTCTGCAGTATTTCTCCACAGTTTACCTTAACCCATTAAAATCCTATATTTGTGTGTACAAAATACTGTCTGATTTCAATGCAAAATTCCTACTGAATTTGCACTGGACTGCAGGATTTTCCCCTTTTAGTGACCTTTCTTGTATCTACATCAGCAGCCAGATACTGCAATGTTAAGGATCATTTTCACCTATGGAACAAAACAAACTAGTGGCACATGGACAATGCAGCTAGAAAATTAATTATAGCCAAGATGGCCTTCCAACCTTTGAAATAAGTATAAATCCTGAATGAACCCCAAATACATATGAAATCTATAATCTCTCATTAAGGTTAATGCCACAGCACTACTGAGGTTGTTCATCATATTTTGCTAATATTGAATGGCTGGAATAAATACAAAGCCCTCTTAACTGAAATGTTGAGGTCCCTGGCACCTTCATGAACAGAAGATAGATAACATGTCATGAAGAACGTATTGAGAATTAAGGTGCCTTCTTTCATAAGTATTGATTATGCCTTTTCTTTCATAGAGTATCGATTATGTTTCATACCAAGGTGCCTGAAACTGAAGATAATTGTTTTTTTTTAAAAAGTAGTGAAGGAGCCAGAAGGAAAGTAATTTAAGTTTGGTGGTACTGTAAACTATTTCTCAATTTTAGTTTTTTTCTGCCTGCCAGTGTATTGAATTTTTCTTGCAAAAGAAAAAGACGTTACAACTAAAAGTCAAAATGGAGGATGTGATTCAAAAAAAATCAAATAGCGAGTCCAGGCCTCAGCCACCTTCCCATGGCAAGGAATTCCAAGCTCTGAGCAAGACGCCTAAGCTCCCTGTTCAGTGCCTGGGAAAGCTAGACTCCTCAGCATAGGAGCCCGAGCAGGCAGCCAGCCCAGTGTGCACCTGCCCAGACCTGACCATAAGGAAACACATGACCTCTGGGAGTCTTCATTACTGACCTCCCATACCAACATCTTCTGCCAGATTACTAAAGATGCCTCTGTTCACTTGGGTATCCAGGTTGTAGCCATATTGGTCTTGAGAAAAACCAGGACTCATAGTAGAGATGTTGTATTTTATTAAACCAACAATAATAATGTTGGTCTAATAAAAGATACCATCTCTTCTACAAGTCCTGATTATCTGTTCAGTTGGGATACACAGCCTGGTACCTCTCTTGAAAGGCCATGCTTGTGTCCCTTCTTTCAAAGAACAGAGCTAGGCTTTTTCTATTTTAAGGTAGAGCTATCCAAGTGGCAGCTTATAGGCTGCATACAACCTCCACCAAGTTAACCTAAGGGCCCTGGACTCCCAGTCCAGGTACAGATCCCCTCATCACTCTTCTGCAGCTGCTACTGGGGTCTCCAGGTTCCTGCTCTCTCCTCCAGTGTCTGCTTCCTGTCCCTGCCCCTGTGGGTGGAACAGGGCATCACAACCCACCAGGCCAAGTGGGCTGGTGGCCAGGGAAAAAGTTCAGGGAGACCCCAGATGGTGCAGGGGCACTGACACGCTATAGCATGCCACCAGAGAACATGCAGCCCCTAGCCACCCAGAAGCTGGATAGCCCCTTTTAAAGACCTGGCTGAGTGAGGAAGTGCCACCATGATTGTTTAATAGGATACTTATTAGCCCACTGTCCCCAGACTTTAATTACTAGGCTATTGCCTAGATGGCAGTGACAGCAATTCCTCTTCCATCCCCATTCTAAAGAATGCCGGGCATTTTGTGAAGAACTGAGTCCTGCAAGTGTGAGACAGAGGCTCTGGGATCACAATCAGAACAAGCCCCTGATGAACTCAGGCAGGAGAGGACTTTGTTTCTGGATCCCAGTCAGGCTTAAAGGAGTAATAAGAGCCCAGCTGTTGTGCCATGTCAAATCTGAAGCATCTGCAGGCATGCATAGAAGTAGTCATCTCAAGAACACAAAGAACCATAAGGTCAAAACTGTAGCTCCTCTAGAGTTCCGATGTTTCTGGGATGTAGGCAGCCATTGAGCAAGGGGTTTTTTTCAGGATCGCAACTTTGGATCCAAGTGACTTTAAAACCATTTTTGGATCTAACCCAAAATCAATAATCTGGAATAGCTGAAGGCATAGACACCACATCTAAGATGATATTGAGGTTGCTACCCACCAGTAAACCTGTCACAGCCTGTTTTCCCTAGTCATTAATATTTGTCATATGAGAATTCCCTTCATTTAAACAAATATATTTTTGCTTATTTAGTTCAGCATTTATAGATAACCCCCCCAAATCTTTTCTTCCATGAAGACAGCTAAAGCAGCCTTTGGTACAGAGGACTGTAGGAGTATTCTTGGAGATTAAAATTCTTGTTGCAGATGAGTGAACACAAACTGGGAGATCATTTATGAAAGAGGATGAGACAAAATGAACCAAATAAGCCAGTAGCAGGTAAGGAGCTGCAAACAACAGAGTAATTGAAGGAGGAATTAAATCCTATCCTCACTTGAGGTAACAGCATGACATGGGACAGGCTTGTCAATAATTAAATAAGGGCAGCTAGGTCCATATTCCCAAAAGAAAAAAGAATCAGCAGTAACTATCAATGAGCAAGATCTCACTGCCAGACTTGAGGAATTTGAGCTGCAGATTGTTCTGGTAACTAGTCCTGCCTACTGTTTAAGGGGGCAGAGCAAAACACCATGCATGAGCAAACCCAGAAACTCTGAAGACACTCATAGAGGTTTCACAGACATTAGGGTTCAAAGGGACCTCGGAAGATCATCGAGTCCAGCTCCCTGCCCAAGGGGCAGGAAGTCAGCAGCAATCATAGGATCCCAACAAGATAAATATCCAAATTTCTCTTGAAGGCATTCAAAGGTGTTTGAACCACTTCCAGCAGCACTCTATTCCAAACCTTGGGGGCTCAGACAGTAAAAAAGTTCTTCCTTATGTCCAGCCTGAAACTGTCTTGAAGGAGTTTGTGACCATTCAACCTTGTCATCCCTTGGGGTGCTCTGGTGAACAGACATTCCCCCAGATCCTGGTGAGCACCCCTGATAAACTTATAGGTGGCCACCAGATCACCCCTGAGCCTGTGCTTTTCCAGGCTGAAGAGTCCATGGCTCTCAGCCTCTCTTCATAAGGTCTGTTTTCCTGACCACTGATCATGTGTGTGCCTCTCCTCTGCTCCCTCTCAAGCATCTCCACACCTTTTTGAATTGTGGAACCCAAAACTGGACACAGTACTCCAGCTGTGGCCTCACCAAGGCTGAGTACAAGGGGAGAATGATGTCCTGGGATTTGCTTGAGAAGCATCTATGGATGCAAGCCAGCGTTTTGCTTGCTTTACTAACAGCAGCATCACATTGAAGGCTCATACTCATCTTGTGGTCAATCATGACCCCCAAGTTCCTTTCGTCAGAAGTGCTAGCCAGTGTAACACTGCTAAGCCTATAAGCATGCTGTGGGTTTTTCCTCCCAAGGTGGAGAACCTTGCATTTTTCAGTGTTAAATACCATCAGGTTCTCGTCCGCCCATATCCTGAGCCTGTCAAGGTCAACGCGGATTATCCTCCTGTCCTCAGGTATGGATGCTTTACCCCAGAGTTTGGTGTCATCAGCGAACTTGGCTAGTCCACTTCTGATACCAACGTCCACATCATTAATGACAGAGCCTTGAAGGACCCCACTGGTCACAGTGCACCACGACAATTGACTTCTGTCAACCACCACCCCCTGGGTTCCACCACCAAGCCAATTCCCTAGCCAGCTGATCGTGGTGAGGCCAAGGCCACAGTTTCCAGTTTTGCCAAGAGGTAATCATGAGATATCAGATCGAAGGCTTTTTTAAAGTCAAGATATACGACATCAATCTCTTCTCCTTTGTCCAGGTGATGGGTCACCTGGTTGTAAAAGGAAATAAGATTGGTCAAGCAAGGCCTACCCGCAACAAAACCATGCTGGCTATCCCTCAGGATGTTGCCATCAGCCAGTCTGTTAAGAATGGCCTCTTTGATAATCTTTTCTAAGACCTTCTCTGGGATAGAGGTCAGGCTGATGGGCCTATAATTTGCTGGATCCGCTTTCCTCCCTTTCTTGAAGATAGGCACCACATTGGCTTTTTTCCAATCTTTAGGCACTTCACCAGAATGCTCAGAGTTCTTGAAGATCCATGCCAGAGGCTGAGCTATGATACTTGCCAGATCTTTGAGTCCCCTGGGGTGTAATCTGTCAGGGCCAGCTGACTTGAAGGTGTCCAGCATCTCAAGGTATTCCTTCATGAGGTTAGCATTGATGGAGGGTAAGGAATCTCCCTTACTCAGACCTCCCTGTCCTGTAATGGGCAGGGGTGTCCCATGGGACTGGTGAAAGACAGATGCAAAGTACCCATTCAACAAGTTGGCTTTTTCCTGGGCGTCAGTTATCAGTTGTCCCATCTGGTTTAGCGGGGTCCAATGTTGCCCTTGCTTTTCCTCCAGCTCCCCACATAGCTAAAAAAGGACTTTTTATTGTCTCAGATTCAAATTACTCAGATTCAAGTCACTCAGATTCAAATTAGGTCCGTCTGCACATAAGGTGAGGAGAGAAAGGTAAAAAAATCTGTATTTTGTGTGTGTGTAACAAAAAAGATAACAGGTCTGCAGACCTGCTCTGCTAGTGGATCTTATTGGGTTTTCAGCTGAAGACTTTGTCTTCCAGTTCTCTTCCAATTTACCTCTTGGAGTTTTTTGTGAGAACTATTTCTATAGATGAACTCATACATTAGATGCAGCACCTAATAATAGGAAATATTATTCTACATCCATAAAAACTACCAGGAAACCCAGGCAGGCATCTACCCAAACTACTTTAATTAGTTATATTTTAGTTAACAATTCTATTCATATTTCTATACTCTACCATATATTCTCATATACTATAAAACCATGGCTTCTGAATGCTTTTTAGTTACTCTCATAGATTTGACTAGGCTTTGTATTGGACCCAGACACTTAAACTGTTAGTAGCCCAGGGGTGGGCAACTATTTTAAGCTAAAGGCCACTTACTGAGTTTTGGCAAGCTGTCAAGGGCCACAGGGGTAGCCCTGCCCCTTAACAGATGCCCTATTCCCTGGTTGCCATCTTGTGACCAGAAGCCCTGCCCCCTAAGCCCTTCCCTTTGCCACCAGAAATCCCTCCCCTTGCTCTCAGAAGTATTCCTTTCAGCAAGGGGTTTTGCCATCTCAGAACCAAAAAATAACAAATTATGTGTTAACATCTACAACAGGGGTCAGCAACCCCTGGCACATGCCAAGCATGGCACACAAGGCCATTTTGCTTGGCATTCCACTGCCAGCCCAGGCTCTAAGCAGTTGCTGCCAGCAGCAGAGCCCAGGTTGCTCCCAGCAGGTGGCTGGGAGGCTGCAAGCCCTGCTGCAAGCAGACTGGGCTCCATGGGCCGGCTGCAGCCAGGAGGCTGCAAACAGCCACTCTGGGCTCCAACATGTTGGCACTCCAGCACCTTCCAAGGTAGACATTGTGGGTTTTTTGATACTCTGACAAAAAAAATGTTGCCTACTTTGATCTACAACATTCATTATTGATTTTAAAAAATATTTTTGTCCTGGTTTACATGTGTGTGGTGTTTGTGTGGTGTATCTAGAGGTGATTGTATATAATAGCTTAAAATGAAGCCTCAGTCTTGTATATTATGTAGGGGTGGGAGGTATGGAGGTGGGTATTGGTTTGTGGGGGGCTGTGGGTGTGTGGGTATGTGGGGCCTGGGGGAGGGTGTGGGTGTGCCTGTAGGGGTGGATGGGTGTGGGGGTGTGAGTGTGGGATGAAGAAGCATGTCAGTGTGTGTGTGGATATGTGGTTCTGGGTGCATATGGGGTTTGTGAGGGATTGCAGGGGGAAGGGGTGTGGGTGTGGGGGTCTGTGTGTATGGCAGTGTATTGGGGGTGTAGGTGCATGTGTTTGGTGGGGTGTGGAACTCACCCTACAAACATACTCTGCCCCTGCCTTCATACACACACAAACACACTCTACCCCTGCCTACACACACACACACACACGCATGCTGCCCCTTCCTACACACACATCTGTACCCTATACTCCTCAGTCCAGTGATGCAGCCAGGAACCACATGATGCCAGAGCAGTATGGGGGCAGGAAGGCAGAGAAATGGCTGGGCGGGAATGGGATGCTCGGTCCTGCTGGCTCCCCCTGGGTCCTACTGCCCCGCTTCCATCATCTTTGACAGGCAGCCAGGAGCAACTAAATATTAATGTTTATCTGCTGGCCAGATAGAATAAGCTGGTGGGCCAAATCCAGCCTGTGGGCCATATTTTGCCTGCCCCTGTAGCAGACAGTTCCCCTTAAAAAAATTTGATGGTGGTGGTGGTAATGGTAATGTTCTCAAACTGAAACAGAATTAGACTTAGAAATTTATACAGCTCACACTTCTAGGTTAATTAACCCAAACTGTCTTCTCTGCTACTGTACCTGCAAGATTCTGTGACCTGAGGTTGTTATATTATGCTGTGATCTTTATGATATCATGTCTGAAGGAAAAAATCAGTTTTTCTTATTTTTTTAATATTGGAGCCTTCATCTTTCTGACAGCCCACATCCTCTTTTTATTTGTCATTGCTCACTGTACCTTATGTATCTTGGACTCCAAACTTGCAAGCTGCTCCACCCAATCATAAGATTAGGGCCAAAAATAAGTTCCTTGAGAGGCTGACTTGTTTTTATTTGTAGCACTGTAGATACAATATATACTCTGCAAAGTAAAGAGTAAAGTACTGATAGTGAAAGGAAACATGTAAATTAAGAAGAGTAAATTTTGATCTGTCTGACAGTAACCCACATACAACTTTGGTCAGTGCAGCCTTTATTCAGAGAGCAAATGTTAAGACTTATCTTCTCCTGCCCTTGGCTCTTTAATTTCCAAAGAGACTGTAAATAAAACATTTAGGGTAATATTGATTTTGATGGTGTGGATTTAATCTGGCAACAGGAAGGAGAATAAATGGGTACATTTTTTCCAAAAGCTACCTCTGTATCTAACTGGTCTTAGGATGTTTCTCTTTTTAGAGTTGTATCAGCAGGATTTCATTCATGAGCTGACAATTCCACATCTAGCTCTTAATTTCCACAAATGAGAGACATTTTTTCTAATATGTCTTAAAATATTTCATGAATTTTATTTTAAATTACTCAACATCCTATTTGATTGTAACAATTAAAAGTTAATTTAAAAATGCTTCCCCTTTTAATCGTCAGATGACAGGAATCCAGCACTTCAGGTGGGGACACTGGGTGGGGTGGTTGCAACTGTTGCATTGTATACTGTATCTATCTACATTGTTTTACAGACAAGATTCTTGGGGTTAATGTGATATCTTTTATTAGACCAACTAAATAGTTGGAAAATTGTTCTTGACAAGCTTTCAGGCACAAACACCCTTCATCAGGCATAGGGAGAGTCTGCTTGTGTTTTCTGTTCTCCTGGATGAAATAGAAACCAATATGCAAAATGTTTGTCTGTGAAAATACAAATGTGTGGCAGTGAGGATCAGTGGCAATGGGAAACAATAGGTGCAAGGCAGGTAGGTGGGAGGGAAAGAGGGGAATGTTGCCCTGGTGATAGTAGCTGGTAAGATGTAGAGGTTACCTGGTGTTATTGCATGGCAGGCAGATTATAAAGTGCCATAAATCCAAAATCTATATTTAGTCCATGATTGTTTGTGTACAGTAGATTTATGAAGGCTCATCTATGAAAGGTGTTTTGTAAATTCCCTTTGAGGAATAGAACTGAGAGACTGGAGAGAGAGTAGTTGTCTTGTGGGAAGTGTGCACCCACAGGTAATTGGGTATTTTTGGGAGATAATTGGGAGATGTGGGCACATTAGAAGGGAGCGGTAGGCTCCAGGCTGACCTTGACAGGTTACAGAGGTGGGCAGATGAGAATAGGATGGAGTTTAACATAGATAAGTGCAGAGTGTTGCACATGGGGA
>JAGPOW010001338.1:43260199-43290352 GCA_030014935.1 Caiman crocodilus
CGGTGCTCTTTCCTGCCAAGGCAGGGGGTCGGACTAGATGATCTGCCCAGGTCCCTTCCGACTCTAGACACTATGATACTATGATACTATGATTCCACATCTTCCAGACAGTGGATTAGGACAGGACATTCCAAGAACAGGGGAAAGACAGAACTGTGAAAAGCCAGTCTCTGGGCACGTTGTCTCAGAGTTCAGGGAGGCTGCTCTTCTGAAGTCTTCTCTAAATTACCCTGAGGAGCATGGCCTATTTGTTGTAGCCATGTTGATCTAGAGACATAGGCATACAAAACTCTACAGGTAGAAGTGATAACTTTAGTCTAATAAAAGATATCACCTCTACACCAAACGTTTGTCTGTCTGTGGAGCATAGGTCTCCACTAGAATTAATCATGAAATACACTAAGTAGTACTGCACCTCAAGTCTATCCTTTAAAATGTATTCTTTTCTAAATAAAATGCCCTTGCTATACAGCTGGACCTATTGGGAGCCTCACAGGCTGAATGACATGGCTCTGTGGGTCAGATCTGCCCCACAAGCTGAGGGTTGAGCCTCTGTAATTTACTCAGTTCAGGAAAAATAGTAATTTTCAGTCGTGTTCATGTTACCCCTTAATAGCACTATGGACGTGTATCTATTATCTGGCATTGCTCACAAGAACCAAGTATTGCCTCAAAAAACTGGGATACTTGGCCTTTACTTTTCCTGGCAAGGTACTGATATATAGTTTAATAAAAACAGCAATATTACATAAAAAGTAGACGATGTCCCATTCTCAGCACTCAGATACCATAATGATACATGCACTGAAAATCACATAGGTTAGGTGAGCTGTGGTGATCAGTATTTCCTTTGGACAAAGTTACACATATGGAAGCTGTGCCGACAGTTGCTGAACTTTTTATAAATGTCTGTAGTATGATTGAGGGCATGATCACACAAACAACTTACCATGATGTAAACAAGGTTGATAATTTTACTGCACAGCAACTCTGCTATACCTATAAATGTTCAGGCTCTGCTTCACAGTGAATGAAAACTTAAGTCCTAGGACCTCACCTCCTCAGCTAAGGGAGGTGGTAGCACACACACACTGCAAGTACCTTGAATTAACTGCACTCGAAAATCTGGCTTTAGTCAATGTAACGTAAGAAATAAACACAATATAATAGATGGGCCTAATCTGAAGCCTATTGAAAAAAAATAGACTCCTATTGTGTCCAGTTGGCTTTGGATCAAATCTTTCTCCTAGATATGTTAGAGAGTTATAAAGGCCTGTTTCAAGAGAACTTTAAGATGTTTCTTGACAATGAAAATTTACTCAGGTCTTTATGTAAGGAGACTTACTTTTACCATTCACTATGAAAATAAGAGTGAGCTAGTTTCACCACATTGGTATTTTCCACCTTAGCAAGTGACAGACACAGAGTCAGATGTTGCTTGTAATAAAATCAGAGGGTGAATCCTCTCTGAATAAATTTAATAAACAAAAGGAAAATCAGGAACATTACCAACAGCAATAACAGATGAACAGGAAGGAATGGTGCACAGGTAGGATTATATAGGTAGGATTACATATTTAACAATAATTCCAGTCTCTACCCAAAGACCTCTCCCAAGAATGAGAAGGGACAATCACATCAACAGATAATACCACTTTGAAATGATGCATTTGTGTCATTGGTTACTGACCTGTCTCTAACTATCAGCAACAGCAATGTACTAGCAAACTGTGCAGTTCACCATCAGGAAGTGGGTGTTGCAGACAGGAACCACCTTCACCTATTTCTCTTTCTTCTAACTTGCACTAACTGTTGGTACAACAGATAGCTGCTATCTTTACTGGGTGGGTACCACTATTTTGAGGGCATCTGTTAGGCACACTCATCCACTCAATACAGTTTGACTTCTGCAGTAGGTGAGTTTTTTTCTTAACTACAGTATAGGTAAATAAATTAATAAATGACTGTAACAAGGCCTCAGCTACCTGGAAACAGCAGCAGTATAAGTGCTCCTAATAGGGAAAGGAGTGCACCAGTGAAAACTGGACTGGCTACAGCCCAGCAACAGAAGCATTTCCACTGTATTCCTCACAGAACAAGTTGCAATAGATTACAAATCCTTCAATACAGAAGCAAAGACCTAAATGTATTCAGGATGCCAAAGGGTCTTTACAGACCATGAACTGCCAGCCTGGCTTGCCAGACATTGCACATGCAAAAGGGGACAAGGAGCGAACAGAGGAGAATGGACAAATTTAAGACATAAAAATAAATTGTCTTCAATCACCTTCCTACCCACTTCATTCTAATGAGTTACTTGAGGTGATTCTAAGTAGTCCTAATACAGAAGGCTGATCCCAGACCGAAAAAGCAGGTCTAAGCGTGACCTCAGACTCAGAGAATTACACTAGAGAGGCAGTTTTGCTAAAGTTAAAGTTGACAACCTCTTTCTGCTTAAAGTGCTCTAAAAGCCAGATGCTTACTCTGATTTTCCTGGAATGTGGTGTGCCTCATGGGGGTGCTTGGTTTCTTCATAAAGGCAGGTGCTTAAATGGATTTCACTGCATGTGTATAGACTGAGCAGCCAAAGGCCTTCCAACCTTTCATTTGAGCTGGGTAGCCCAAGGGGATGTGTAGCAGTCAAACCTTCCATACACGTAGCTAATGTCAATTCAAATCTGACCTTTGGTTGAAATCTGTTGAGGGGAAAAGTAAAAGTATATTGCTGCAATCTGTCAGGGATCTGGGGGGAAATGTAATTCTAGAAGAGAGAGAATTGAGCAAATGTTCAAACTATTTCAACAAATACTATAAATTCCATGACAGGATGCTTGCTGGGAGGGGAAAACAACTTTCGAGGATGAAAAAACGGGGAAAAGGATTTGGAGTCAAGAGGATGGAAAAAATGGACACGAGGGGAGGGAAAGATAGAGGGGCTTAAACCATTGGAAGGGTGAGGATCATGATGAACAGGGTAGACCAGAAATGGTAGGGTACTAGAAGGGTGGCAGGGCACCTGGGCGGTATCTGCGCCAACCCTATGACCTCTCCTAAGCGTACCAGGATCTGGAAGTGGGACTGTATCTGAGAAGCTGCGATCCCCTTTCCTTGGTCTCCCATGTGTGCCAGGATCTCAAGGGTTCTCTCCCCTTCTGGGAGTGTCTGAGGCTGTCTACCTGTTTCACTGTAAGAGCTGAGATCTGAAGATTGCTGTACATTTTAGCAGGAATCTCAGCTTGTGCTAGGATCTGGGTGAATCCATGAATGTTTAAACCTCCCTCCTTATTTTCTTCCAGTTGTAAGTCAACACCTGCAGAAGCCCAGTACCACTTTAGGGTGAGCTGAGAATACCAAGAGCATAATGATGAACCTGGCATGAGGAGGTTGAGAACAAGTATGCCTGATACATATCTCTGGCTTCCTTATTCAGATACAGTCTATTACATTTTCAGATATTAAAAACACACCCAAGTATCCAGATCTTATCTGACTTGTCTATTTGTTCCCATGTCCATGGTGATTAGAACTGGAACCCTAAATCCCAGTAGTTCCCAACTCAGAAAATATTGAGAACTTAAGTGGATCTGAGCCCACTTTTTGAAATCCACACCTTTGGTCATTTCTGCTGACTGCTGTAATATGGACAGAGCAGACTGATGGTAGGTTCCTTTGCTAGTTGAATGCAGCCAGAAGGGTTTTTTTTAATTTCAGAAGCCAGGTTTTTTTAAGGATTCATTAGCAAATCGTTTCCCTTCTTGCTGTCTCTGGCACTCATTGCCTCAGGCCTTGTCAGAAACAAATGTGTAATGCAGAAATCCAGGACACAGTCTTCCATCCCAGGAAAATAGCACCAAGACTTGCATTGAATTCTACAGGGGCACAGAGGGCTTAACAGAGTAAAAGATTAATTTATTGATCAGTTCTGGTGCCCAGAAGAAAAACTGATTTCGGTTTTTGGCCATGTAGTGCTCATGAAACATATTTTTAAGTTCACCCCCTCCAATCCCTGGGCCAGAAATGAGAGTAATTTACTTGGAGTACATACTGCCTGCACTTAATCTATTCAGGCTAACAATAAATGGTAAATTAGATGCAAGTGACTTAAGATATCTGTTTGCCTCTTACATTTGATGCACTGCAATGAAGAAACTCCTGTTCAGGAATTGCAGGCAGTATCTTTGTTGCTTGTACATTAGCTGAGGGTCTTCGTTGGTGGGTCTCCTCTGTTAAAAGTTAAAATAATTTTTAAAAACAGCTAAGAGATCTGCAATGTGTTAGATATTAAGGGTGCATCCAGATGAGCACACACATGCAGTATGCAACACCTGTGACAACACAAATTGTACATGCCACACATGCGGTTGTTTGCTGCACTGCTAGTTTGCAGCACAGCAGGTTATTTTTTAACCTTGGTGTCAAAAATACCCACACCTGAAAAAAACAGGGTGGTGCATGTGGCAGCAGCGTGCGCTGCCCAAAACCAGAATCTGCCTTGCTAGAGCCACACTCCAGCTACCAGCCAGACTTCATATGCCAGATTGCCACTGCTGGAACCCAGAAGACCAGATAAGGCTGCTGGAGTCAGCCCTCCCCTACCCACCAGGGGCAACTTGCCACATGCCAGAATGCACATGCATGGGTGTTCCCCTCAGACAAGTATTCCGAGGGACATGTACGTGAGTTCTCATCTGGATGTGCTCCAAAATAGAATTTTCCAAACTGGTTCTGTGACTTAAGTGGTAAAGAGAGGTAGTTAGTTATGTTAGTCTGAAGTCAGGAAGAAGACAGGGTAGATTTGCACCTTATAAACTGACAAATTAAGAGATGTATAGCATAAGCTTTCATAAGCAGTGGGCCTACTTCATCAGATGCTGTGAAGGGACTGCCATAGGACCAAATTTTCCAAGTTATTTTATGTGCTTAACAATTCAGATAAATGCTTCTAGGAATTTTGAAAAGCACCTAACCTAGGATCCTAATTTCCATTTGAAAATCCCAGTATTAGGAGCCAAAGTCTCATTGAAAGGTCAGTTGGGTTAAGGTACATAAATCGCTTTGACACTTATGAAAATTTATCTATAGAAAAAATACAGCTCCATGTTTAATAAGAGTATGCAAACTCAGGGCCATGTATAGTTAGGGTGAGCATACAGTCTACACTTTCCAGTGTATCACGCCTTATGAGTGGGCTCAGTTACCATCACACAGGGACATGCAACAAGATATCCAAAGGCCACTGTAGATAAAAGAGTAACATGGAGTGTTATGAGAGATCATACAATGACTGAAAGCAGGTAGTTTGTACTTCTGAAAGAGGACACCCGTCACTTACAAGCAAAGGGACCTTAGGAGGACTTAGGTAAGGAGCCTGAAGTGGGGGAAATGGCGCAAGGAGCTTTGCTAAAGGAGGTCAGCATTATTGATACAGTACATTTTCTGCAGATCTGAAATGGGATGGTGTTGCAGATACTAATTTAACTGCAGATCTCTTTCCTGCCCAACTACATCTCTGCCCAATGTATAAATGCCCTCCTATGTGCTCATATAGAAAAGAGAAATTATGCCACAGATATTCTGCTTCCTCCCCTTCACCATTTCAACTCTCATTCAGATATCTCCTCTTTATACCCAGGCATCTCCTCTGTGCCTACCTAGAAAGGACAGTTTCACTCTCAAAATATAAGCAATTATATAAGAAAAGCAGATTGAGAAAGTGACACAAATAGTAATGGGATTCCAGTTAAGATTTAACCTTGGAGGAATCCAGGGAAAAATAAAAAGTAGTATTTTCCCTCCATTATGCATGTTGAATGGAGAAATGATCCCACATGTGTGCATGTGCACCAGGGTTCTGTTCCTACTGTCTGTGAATGTGACTGTACCTGGGCAGCCGAAATCAAATATAACCTATAAAAAAGAATTTCTCAAACTGCCTCTGCTCCCTTGTAAAACATAGCAGTAGACCTAATGTAGTCATTAGATTTCACATTTTTCTGTTGAAATGCCATGCCTTTGAAGTCAGTGGGCCTGCTGTAAATACTGAATGCTGTGACAAGATTTGCTTTTTCCAGCATTACTCACCTACGCTGCAGTGGAAGAGATAACTGTTCAGCTATGTCAAATATTAACTAAGGAGGAACAGAATTAAATATGTGATGCTCTGTTTGGCCTAGATTTTAAAAAGTCTCTCCTATCTCATCTTTGCATCTATTTAATACTGCAACAGAAGCATCCTGTCAGCTTACCTCACTAAGAAAAAACATTGCAGAGTAGAAGGCAGCCATGAGCCTAGATTAAAGTTCTGTGAAATGCTAATCCTGTTCTAGATCTCAGGCCAAAATTTCACTCTTATTTACATCCCATTGACTTATATAAGAGCGCACAGGAATAGCTGAGGGAAGAATAGGGCGCATCTTCTCTAATGTCTTGGTCAAGGACTATCATGTTAATAGTATCAGAAGGAGAACATTACAGAACTTGTAATCACTGAAGGGCAACATGTATAATACACACTGAGTGCACTCCTTAAGGTGCATAGCCTCAGGACTGAAAAAAGACTACGTACCTACTCAGGAGTATAACAGGGCAGCTCCACACCCTGGGCAACTCTAGGACATGGAGCAGTGATACCTGCCACGCTGCCTGTAGTGATGATGAAAGTAGCTATTTTTTGTGCCCCTTCATCCCCAGGCAGCAGCCAGGGCTGTTGCCCCCATCTCCCACTTTCAGTTACACTACAGTGCCTGCTCAGATTTTATACATACCTAAATTCAGTATAAAAAAATGCTCAATAAAACAGACAGATCTGTGCTTCTTGCAGATTCACAACTGACCAGCTTCCCTCATTCTTCCAATTTCTAATAGTTTCAGGGCTGTTGGTAGAAGCCATGAAAATAAGAGAAACTAGTCAGTTTGGGGGCTGGGCTCCTAGGGATACAGACCTGACCACCTTGTATATTTAACTAACACCATTATTTACAGCGCTGCTAGTCCTGTGACATTAGCAAACCTAAAACTGACTAGCTTTCCCTCATTTTCAAGGCCTTTCATAGCAGCCTTTAAATGCCTTACAAATGAGAGCGAACAGCCATGAAATTGGCTTCTGTCCTTTTCCAGGCTTCTAGCAACAACTTTTCACAACTGCTTCCCCTTCACTATCTCTAGTGCAGTTAAAGGAAATACACTTATTTGCAAACTAGATAGCTATGGTTACAACCAAGCAGGCAGTTAACCAAAATACAATTAAGCTTAGTATACAGTGTGGGGTGAATGATGCTGTGCATTTGAAGTTATGCACTTCACTGATAACACAGACAACCAAAGTGGGTTACAATGTAAGAAACAAACAGCACGTTGGAACTGGCACTGTGTTATGTAGTCAAGTGAATGATGCACTTATCCGGCGTGCATATAAATAGGGGAGTTCTTGAGTTCACTTATTTTCCTGTACTGACCACCCATGTCATTTAAACAGTGTAGGAAATCAACTGTGGCTAGGCTATCATGTACTCCACATGTAGGGGCATGTAGAGTTTATAGACAAGAGGGAGTGATCACAGTCTAGACTAGGGATGGCCAACCTGCAGCACAAGTGGCACAGGCAACCTTTGTGTGGCACACAACAGATCAGGGAAGGGACAGGCAGCACAGATCAGGCAGGAAGCAGAAAGCAGAGCAGCAGATTAAGTAGGGCAGGGGTGGGCAAAATGCGGGCCGCAGGCCGGATGCAGCCACCAGGCCATTCTACCTGGCCCATAGAGCCCCTACAAAATTTAGAAAATTAATATTTATCTGTCCCTGGTTGCCTACCATGTGGCCCTCAATGGCTTGCTGAAACTCAGTAAGTGGCCCTCTTCCCAAAATAATTGCCTGCCCCTGAAGTAGGGCAAGGGGATCAGAGTGGCCCTTGGAGAGGGCAAATTTGTGGCATACCTGCCAAAAAAGGTCTAGACTCTGCTCTCAACAACTTAGTACCTCAGAGGAAAAGGAAGCTTCAAGTTTTGCTTCTCAGAGCCCCAGTTCCCAGCTTGATCCTGGCAGGACAGCTGCAGCCTGTTGCTTTCTTATGCTGGATTGTAAATTTAGAGTCTAGCTGTTAATTATTAATTATTACTGTCAATTTAAAACCCATATTTTAAGCCTACCAATTCAATTACTGTGTTACTAATCAAGCAAAAGGTAGGGCAAGGTAGCCTCTTAGGGATAAACTGGCTTTACAGCATGATCTTTAACATCCTAAACTGCTGAATTGTTCAGAAAGTTTTCAGTAGTCAAACTTGTCTCTACCATTTGTGTTGCTTGCTTACTTTTGCACTTTCCCCAGCTTGAACAAAGAGAGTCAAATAAGTCATGCTTGCTTTTATTTTATATTTTGTTTCTCACTTCAGAGGCCTTGGTTTCAATCACATTAAGTTGATGATTATTTATGTTAAGCCAAGTGGAGCTAGCTGGAGCATGTTTGTCTATTATGTCACTAACTGTCTTGACAAGGATGGCACTTTAAACAAACAAATATTAATCAATTGAAAGAATTGTTCCTATTGGAATAAAAAACTCACTGAAAAACTTTAATTGGTTTTGGATATAATAAAATCCTGATTTTACAAAATTGAATTTGAAATCAGAATTTTTTCTAATGGCCTCCCCTTAACTGGTTAGCTATAGATGTTGATCTTTTTATGTTGGGATTTCAGGAATGTAGCTGATTACCGTGTGCTTCTACCTATACTTGAGCTACATTAATTTTAATAGAAAAAATCATGAAAATAGTAAAAATAATGAAAATAACTCAAAAAATTCAGATGTGACATGAAAGCAATGGTAAAATTAAGGAAGCAAAAATGTGTTGGGAAACATACCACATAATTCACAAACAATTGAAGTTGCACATATGTTTCTGTTTCTATAGAAATTGTCTCTGGACTATTCGCAGACATTATGGAATTGTATTCAAAACTAGTCACAAGCTCCTATGCTACGATTATTAATCTGATAATGTTGAAAGCCAAAAGCATCATAACATAATCAAAAAAAGCATACTGATATCTCCTAAATTTATTAAAATTAGCTTTATATCATAATAAGCTAAGCAAGCTCATCAGAGAATGTATCCTACTATGTAATGAGCCAAATTATGGCTCTTTGAGGCAATGAAGAGCTGCACAGAATGAGAAGAAATGCATCTGTCTGAGTAATGTGGCAGAAAGTAGAATTTTTCTAATTGGGTTCAGCTAAACAGTACAGTTATACTAATAGAATTCCTATTATGGGTATTCTGATTCCAGAATAGTTTATACTAGTATAATTTCTCATGTAAAATAAAGCTATATAAGGTATAGTGACTCCAAGGCCTCAACAGTAGGTTGCAGTGAGCTGTGGCTCCTAAAAAACCATTTAAAAATATTGTCTTCATTCCCTATAAATTGTACTTCTGGTGATTGGGAGCATTGTGCCCAAATCAGACTTGTCACTGTAGGAGGAAGCAGCAATTCTTTTTCTTATGGCAATGCTCAGTGTCTGTATACTAAATGTAAACAGTTAAGTATTTTTATACCAAAGTATAGCTACTTCCTGCATGGAAGAAAGAGCATCCTGTGCTCTCTTTCTTTTTCAGGGAATGCATTCAGCCAAGGACAATCATAATGTCATAGATTTCATGGATTTTTGACCCACAATCATTGGAAATCATGCCTTGCAGGGAATGAGTACTGAAATCAGTGGGAATTCTATATAAAAAGTAATACTAGTATTCAAACCAAGGGAGAGAACATCTTATCTTCTGCAGCCTTCTTGTAGTTTATATATTATTTAGATTCACAGAACAAGTGTGATATATCTCCAGGGTTCTTCTCTCCACATATGCAATTATATGTAGTACAATGGAAACAGTTATTACATTGGAGAGCAGGGCTTTTAATCCCACCCAAGAGAATGTACTATACATGTTTTTCCTAGCCTCCTCTGACTACCAACCTTAATTGTCTGATTCATGAGCATAGGAAGACTGAAAATTTAGGACTAGTGTACAAAAAAGTGAAAGACTGTAATTTACCACTTGGTAGTTAAATAAGCCCAGATATTTGTAGAACTATAGCCATACTAAACCAAACAATTCCTGTGCCTATGGATACAACCTTGTGACATATAGTATAAATCATTCTCCAGAGTGAAAGATTACACTTTTGCCTCATCGTATCTGAACTTAGAATAACCTTTTATTTGTATCTACTCATCTTTTCCTAGATGAGCGATACTGTCATGTTCTCTCTGATCTACAGCTTGGTTTTTCTCACCCTAACTCTTCTCGGAAGAATATATTGTCTTCTTCAAAGTGTCTCAATGTTTCCTTTCTAGGCTCTGAATTATATGCTAATAGTATTGAAAATGTTTTTGAGTACTGTGTGGAGAGGTACTTATAATCAATCCATCATCAAGATGGTAGATCTTAAACCTAGTATTTATGGGAAACATTATTTCTTTCTGCATGGTCTTGATTCTACTCAGAAGTATGCTGTTGTAACCCAGGAGTAACTTAATTGACATCATCTGTGGTGTGAAAAAGTAAAAATCAAATTAGAACCAGAGTCATTGTATTCGAAACACAGTTCAGACAAGCAAGCAGCTTTTTCAGTCAACTGAATAGCCTGAAGTGGGAAGAGTATAAAAGAAAAAAGAACAGACCAATATCACATTCTTTCTTCTTCAACATAGTAAAGCTATCCTGGGATTTTCAGAAAACTCCACCATCAAAAAAGCCTGTAGACATACAATACTAAACAATGCCATTGTGAGCATGGTGATAAAATAGGAATGTTATTAGTGGGAGCTGCTAAAGACAAAAGATGGCAGAGACAGATTATTTCCTGAAGGATAAAAATAATGAGCTCATAAATACATCTTCTGAAGCTAGGCAGCTCTCTTAAATTTAGGAGTATAAATTGTATTCCCAGGACGGCTCAGGCAGACAGGCAGCTGTTGACTCTTTTCTGAGTAAGATTGAAATGCCACAAGTTACTAGGTTGTAGAGAGAAATTATTGAGTCTCTTGTAGCTCCTGAAGAAATTGCCAAGACCCTTGCTAATATACTAAATGAACAGTGAAGTGCCCAAGCCTAGACAGGTTAAAAACATTTTTTCCATTTGCTGGCTTTGTAATTATATTTTTGCCATTTAAAACCTATTATAGAGGAACACTGGTTCATGTTAATCTATAAAAAAAAAAGTCTCTTTCTTGAAACCAAATTATGTGGCATTTATTAAAGGCTACATACTATTTCAGTAGTATCAATATTACTCAGAAACAAGGGTAGCAATTTCCTTTTATGCAGAATATATTTTGACCAAGTTTAATGACGTTAGCAGTTTGATACTTTGCAGTATGTCAAAACATACAACATCTGTGCTATTATCTGTGCTAATAATAATACATTTTCAAAAGGTCAAATCCTGATTCCTCACAGAAACTAAAAAATGGCTTTGTGTTTGTAGAAGGAAAGGAATTGTTCCATTTCACCCAGCTGCAAAATGCCAGCAGAACCATACACTACAGCTGTATCTACAGCAGAACCATACAGCTACTACAGCTGTATCCCTACTCTCTCCTGTGATGTGGGAGTCTGTCAAGAAAGGCTGGCATAGTCTGGGATCTTCCAGCTATATTACATCAAAAACCAGACCTCTTAGTCTGCCCAAGTTCTATGTGGAACTTAAAGTGTGACAAGGCCCAAAAATGCGAAGAGGGAAGACCAAATTTAAAAAGCTGTGAGAAGCATATTCCCTTAGCATACATAAGTCTTTCAGTCACATTGGTTATACATTTCTTAGTTAAGATATAAATGATTTTCAGTAAGAGAAATGAGAGAAAGCCAAATTCATCTGTGATCAAAGTAAATTTGGGACTAACCCGAGCAGCATTGCTTGATACAAGGGATATTTGACACATATTCCACAATTCCCTATTCAATGGCACAAAAAGGGAGTAGACACACCCTGTGGCCTGGGCACTGACACATGTGGAAACCACCCCCACCAGCAACCAGGTTGTTAGTTCAACCTGGCTCCCCAGCGTCTCTATAGATTGAGTGCTTCAGCAGGGCTTTCTGGCACTTTTATCTAATAGCTGTTTCAATCAGCTATTAAATAAAAGCACCAAAAAGCCCTGCTGAAGTGTGCAATCTATACAGATGTTGGGCAAGCTGGGTCAAAATAACATGATGCCTCTTCTGGGCATGGATTGCACTCAGTGAGGGGGAGTGCCAAGCTGAAAGTAAAGTACATCTGTAAGCAGCCAAAAAAGATGCCCCCTCTAGTAAATCACTAGTTTGAGGATCCAGGACTGTTCTGAAGGCTCCTGGATTTGAACTGGAGCAGTTTCTGCATGATATGGAGATTCATATACTTGTTTTCACTCAGCACTTTCTATCCGTGCTAAACAGAGGACAGAGTGCTTCTCAGTTATGCTGCTTCTTTACAGAGGACATCCTCAGAACTGAATGCCCACTATACTTTTGCCTTTTAATATCATGTTGTAACATTAGATGCCTAATTTGCCCATTCATACGCATTCCTCTGTGTCTGATTTAATAATATACACTGTTCTGACTCTAGATTTAAATACTATCTCAGTCCTCACACACAAAATCCTAAAACTGCTGTGCTAGAAAGTTCAAGTGCCAATGAGAAAGTGGTTATGGTTCCCTTTCCTCTGCTTCTGGAATAACACTTTGAAAGGCCCCTGTATGTAAGAGCATTTGCCTAGACTGGTTCCTATACTCCCTTCACAATTTACTCCCACACATGAAACAGTACTTCCACTTCCATGTCTGAACCAGCTCCTGTTCTTTGGGTGGGTGGTAGCAGTATTATTCTCATTCCACAAACCAGGACCCTACATAGGCATGTATAGTTCCTCAGCCCCCAATGAGATTACACTAAACAGGTTTGCAGTTCAGTATCAATACATGTAATATAATAAACAGCAAAAGTGATACTGGAAAACAGCACATCTAGGAAAGACCTAAAGGAAGAAGTAGAACAACATTCAAGATCACTGTCCAATGTGGTTGCTAAAAAACATTATTGCTTTTCTTTGATGTGCTTCTGTAAGTGGTGGCATGTATTTCAGTTGCCCATAGTTTCAGAAGGAACTACTAATCTGGCAAAAGTAGATAACAAGGTAACATTCTAGGACTGAAATATATTAAAAGAGACTGAAATAGATAAATATTGTCTAGGAAAGAGATCATTCAGGATGAGCGTGATTGCTATCTGTCAAGCAATATACATCAAGAGAGAGAAGTAATTAGCCATGTTAGTCAGAAGTCAGACAGAAGGCAGGGCAGAGTGCCAATTTAAAGGATGGTGTCATACGTTCAACTTAATACTTACTAAGTGCAGTGAAAACATGAGCAAGCATGTTCAAACAGCTTAGTACATGTTAAGTGCCATTGTGGCATTGCAAAGTTGCTTTCTTTCAGGCAAGGATTATCTAACATATTAACTTTAATGCATACTAACTTCAGTACATCACAACAGTCCAGTGATTTGCAACCATTGCAAGTTAATGTGTGCCTATACCTAGAGACTAATCAGAGGCATCACCTGTAAAAGTATATGGACTCCAAGGTCCACCCTGCCTTCTGTGTATATAGTCTCAGAAGATGGAAGAACAAGAAGAATTGGTTTGATACAAAGGAAAGAAGTATTTAAGCTAGATAGATTTTAGGAAAACATTAAGAGCAATGGACCCATTTAAGCTAGATAGATTTTAGGAGAATACTAAAAGAAATAGGCCCATTCTTCCTGCTTCTGTTGAAACTAATGGCAAAAATCTCATGGACTTCAATGAGCATAACTAGATAATGGAGTAGATGAAAAAGCTTGAGGGTCATGGCCTCATCCTTGCTGAGCTTCTATACTGGAGTGGAAATGAAATTGGGCACAGTACAATAACTAACTGTAAACATGCATGGAACCAGACAGGATTACTTGCAGGGTCTGTCAGGACCTCTCCAGGTGTTGGAATTTATTTTAGTTGTTTGCTTTTGTATTACTCACCTGAAAGGAGCCAAATGCCATTAGTAGCTGTAGATTCTCCAGGGTGTTTATATTCTTCTTTTTGTAGGATAACAGAAGCCATTCTTGCACTTTTGCTATCTGGTTTAACAACAAAATTAGTTGTTATCTAATATAAATATTTTTGTTATTAGAGGGAAAATTGGTAATAACACTTATAGTTAGCTTGCCAAATGCTTTTTAGTTTTAAAGAATTCCCATGACCTTTTTGTGAGCTTTAATACCTCCATTGTTTACAATAAGCCTTTGAAATCTGGCCCGGGGACTTGAATTCTCCAGTTAAATTCCATTCAGGTTGTCTTTGGAAAGACAAAACCTTTTCTCTTCTCAAGTCTGTGCAACTCCTGGAAATGGTGGCCACCTGCCAAAATAACTGAACATAAGCCTTCTAATCCAGGGGTGGGCAAAATGTGGCCCGTGGGCTGAATGCAGCCCAGTAGGCCATTCTATCTGACCTGCAGAGCCACTATAAAATTTAGAAAATGAATATTTATCTGCCCCTGACTGCCTGCCATACAGCCCTCGATGGCTTGCCAAAACTCAGTAAGCGGCCCTCCACCCAAAATAATTGCCTGCCCCTGTTCTAATCTAAGGTCAGGCCCACACAACTGCCTAAGCAGCACTAGTAGCACTGTATGCTGGGAGTCCAGGGAGCAACTAACCTCTCTGGAGTCGGGGAACAAAAGCCCAAGCTTCTCTCCAACAGTCCCTCCTTTGAACCTGTCTCCTTTTCTGGGACTGCAAAATCGGAAACAAGCACCCCTCCAGCTCCCAAAAAGATATGATGAAAGATGAGCTTGGGTCTGGACCCAACACCTGACTTTCACACTCACTCATCCACACCATGCCAGGAGGACAAAAGCATACTTTAGCTCAAGAGTGGCTAGCCTGGGGCACACAGGCCACAGGTGGCACAGACATCTTCTGCATGTGGCAGATGGGGAAGAGAGCAAGCAGCACAGTGGCAGAGGGTAGGGAGCAGTCAGCATAGCAGGGGAAGGGACTCAGAATGGCCTGCAGGGAGATGTGGGGCTTAATTTGTGGCATGCCTGCCAAAAAGGTTGGTTCCCCACTGCTCTAGCTATCAATTAATATTTTTAGTCCTGTAGTAAGATGCTGCAATATAACGCTGGGTGGCAATGCTGAAAGAGCAGAGATCAACCATAGCAATGATGTGCTCCAGGGTAAAGGGATGTTTCAGGTCTACATAACAAAATGTGAGTGTTAACTTCCTTTCCTTTAAAATAACTTGCAATTTAAAATTAAATCCTGTTAAAGAATGTTAAGTTACAAAGTCACCTTTAGACGTTAGGAAATGCCACAGTGCATAAGGCTGTTTATTTACTCTAAAAATGGTACAGTGTCTAGACTAGAGAATAAGGCCTGGAATAGCCATCTGGTTAAGGCAGATGACTGCTTACTAGGCTTTCTTCTAACCCTTTGTTCCAGGGTTCCTCTGTATGCTACCAGCCCTAAAGTCTGCATTTTGTCAGGAATCTGCTAACTGTCTGCTTCATTTTCCGTACGGTCTGATCTGCTGAAGTCCTAAGCACTCATAGTAACAGCAACTACATCAATGGCAGCTTTGGATGTTCAGCACTGCTGGCGGGAGGGCTTTGCCATAGGAAGAAATGAGAGGAAAGCTGAGGGCTGGAGGTCCTGATTTCTAATGTGGCTTTGCCACTGATTCATTTGCTAAGTCTCTGTCTCAGTGTCCCCATCTTTAAAAATGGTAATACTAATAGCTGCACATATGAAGACAAGTTCATTAATGTTTGTGAGGCACCCAGATGCTACAGTGGGAAGTGCCCTAGAAAAGTCAAAAGGAAATTTAAGATAGCTGTATTTGATGTAGGCTTTGGGTGGTGTGTAATAATTAAGGTAAAAGCTATGAACTGAATTAAGACAACAATTCTGAACAGTTGCTTCAGTCCCGTAATACAACCCAGCCTATGCACTAAGTAGGCTGTGATAATGTCATTGAAGACTATATCACAAAATATTCACACAAGTCAGAGGCAACCATAAATGTGATATTTTCTAACATGGGTGCACTTGATTTTGCAACTTTAACATGCTTTAATGTAAGTAGTTCCAGTAATGTAACTAAAGCAGGGCAACCAAGGCAAAAGCCCCAGGTGCCAACTTTGGGGTGATGGGAGTGCAGAAAAATAATAGCCGCTGCTGCCACTGGCTAGTCATATCACCAGCACCCAGGCACCAAGCAACCCAGTTAACCCTCTTGGTTGTTGATATAATATGATGTTCTATAAGTATAACTAATCAAAACAAGTTCCCCAGTAATGAAAACTATATTCTAGAGGCAAAGTAGTAATGAGAGGCTTAAAAAAATTGTTTCTGATTATATCCAAAACAAAATCTGAAAAACTCACAGTGAGGGAATTGATCTGTTTAAGAATAAATACAAAATATTATTAAACTATCAAAGAAGCCTGTGGAGGGTTCTATATTAAAAAATAGCAGGTTATGATTCAAATGGTATAAAATTTACTCTTATGTCCTTAAGCATATATATATATGCCTCACATTTATGAATAAAAATATAGAAAGCTAAACTAAATGTTTTAATAGCTTAAGTTTACCTCCTAAGTCCAGAGTTCATGTGAGGCATTTTACAAAAAAGACAGGACCTGAGTCAGGTTCCGGCAAGAAATAAAAAAATAAAGTAATTTACAAATGGTTTGGTTGAAAATATATTCCTTTGAAATTTATTAGATCACCCATGTCCTCTGCTACAGATTTAGGATCTTAAACAACTGTTGTGCTTATTCATTTAAAAAAAATTTGCCTTTAAATAGAAACATTTTCCAGGCAGCCTCTTTTCCTCCTGTTCAGTTATGACTACAATTAGACTCCTAGACTAGGGACAGACATTACATATAAACCAGTGGGAGTGATTGGAAACTGATTTAAACCTGTAACAGAAGTTCATTTCACATAGACTGGTTTCAAAATGGCCAAACCAGCTTAAGATAGACCTGGACGGATGTAGTATCAGACTTAACTGATTTAAGTTCAAACAGTCTTTTGAACTTCTGTTCCAGATCCCCCCTGACCAAAGGTAAATCTCAGTTCTCCAGCATCCCAGGATGCATTAAAGCCCCCCACTAATCCCCACCCTTACAGATCCTGAAGGCTAGCCTCCGCCCCATCATGTTTGCTCCAGGAGTCCGGCAGCCCTTCCCCTGGCTCTCATAGAGCTAAAGCAGCCTCCCCTGCTCCACCAGCAGCACCACAGGAGTGAGCAAAGGGGGAATGGGCCCCCACCCCAATCCACAGTGAGGAGGTGGGGGCTGTTCCCTGCTCCAGCACAGCTCCACCGGGCTGCAAATGCCCCAGCCCCACCCCCTTACCAGCCCCGCAAGAGTCAGCCATGGGGGGATGGGTAGGGGTGGGGAATGGACTTCCCCCCACCCACTGTGCAAACACCAGCTGCAGGGGCAGGGTGGGGGTGTCACCCTGCCACACATCCCCCCCACAGCTGAAGGGAGGAGACAGGAGGCTGATGAGGGGGCAGGGCTGGGGTGTTTGTAGCCTGGTGAGCTGGGAGGCATGTGCAGAAGCTCCCCAGCTTCTGGCCTTGGCCAGTGTGGGCATCTGCCTGCCTTGGCCAGCTGAGGAGTGAACAAGTATTCCATTCATTAACAGTCCAATCTACACAGCTTGGAGAAAGCTGCATAGATTGAATCAATTCTGCCTCGGGCTTTTTGACTGTCTGTACTTAGCCCTAGAGTGTTCCTTTATTATGGAAATGGCTGGTAATACAGACTTATGGTGACTGAAGGCATGTATTTGTATTCTCATTATTTTATTTGCATGGCCAAATTCTGACTTTGCTCAGCTCTGGAGAACTAAGAGAGTGCTGAGCTATCAGACAGCAAATGGGTACTGATATTCTAGTCATTATGCCAGCTGTGGGGAGGTGCTGGCCAAAGATATCAGGAAAAACTGTGTAAAGAAGCAAGCTCAGAAACACTCCTTACATGTTGTGAGGGGAACAATATGTGTTCCCCTCACTTCTTATTTCTAGGTTCTGGTAGTTGCACAGACAAAAGAAAGGTGGCTGGATATTATGTTGGCTACCCAGAACCCTAGTTTGCAATGGAGTGAAAAATCTATATCTGGCTTTCTCCTGTGCAAGTTATTAGAGGGAAGTAGATCCCTGTACTGCTGCTATCATAAATGAATACACAAGGGAGCATCCAAAATTTAGCCCATCTTATTGACAATACTTTTTAGAAGAAATTGTTCTGGTCTGTGAACTGAGACAAATTATTTTGTAGGAAAATAAGTGCAGTTTTAAACATTCAGAATGTAAAAAGGTGATGGCGTAACAACACTGAAAACAAATTTCATCTCTGGTAAATTCAGCACAGGTGTAAAAGGACATAAATCAGTTGATCTCTGGGATTCATACTTCATTACTTACTGGTATGTTTTTTATTTTCTTGAAATACTTTGAAGGTAACAACAATGACTGTAAGCACAAAAACTAGTGGAAGAAGAACAAACCAAAGGATCTTCAGTGGACACATGGGATCTGTTTATAAAATGGAGAAGAGATAAAATAAAATAAAGTAAGAAATGAATAGTTTGCTTCCATCCATCAATCTACCTAGGTTTTTGTACCCTATACATCACCATGGAATCACAGTCTTACAATTTAAAAGAAAAACCAGAAGGCTTTACCTCTCCTATCCCTTTTCCTCCACCCCCACCAATCACCAGCAGGTAGGGTTGTCTAGACTTTAGCTTCATCTTCATTTGTACACATCTGAAATGGTTAGGTGAAGTATGTGAATTAACAACTCATCTCACTTGGATAATTTTTTATATGTGACTTTTTTTGTCAGGGATCTGTATGTCTCTTCATTAATTACTTGGAAGATAGAATTGAGTGTACATTTAATAAATTTGCAGATGACAGCAAGCTGCTAGGGTAGAGGACAGTTTGGAAGAAAGGATAAGGGTTCAAAATGATCTTGATATATTGGAGAAATGGTCTGAAATTAATCAGGTGAAATTCAAGAAGGACAGAATACTGCATTCAGGATAGAAAAATCAAAAGTACAAATATAAACAAGGAAATAACTAGCTGGGCTGCAGTATTTCAGGAAAAGACCTGAGGGTTATAGCAAACTGATTATGACTCAACAGTGTGCTACCATTCCAAAAAAAAAGCCCATAGCATACTGGCATACTGGGCTGCCTTAACAGGTTGCATCCATATCACAGTAAGTGATTCTTCCACTCTGTTCAGCACTGGGGAAGCCTCATCTGGAATATTGTGTCCAATTGTGGGCCCCTCACTTCAAGAAAAACATGGGCAATTTGGAAAGTCCAGGAAGCAACAAAAATAATTGTCAAGAAAATATGATTTACAAGGAAAGGTCAGAAGAACTGGGGTTATTTAGTCTGGAGAAGTGAAACTGAGTGGTGGCGATTTGATAACAGATTTTCAAATATAGAAATATATGTTACAAATATGCTTTGTGTCCACAGGGGTCAGGATAACAGTCTCAAATACACCAAGGGAAATATAAGTTATGTATTAGGAATAACTTTCAAAATATGAAGATGGCTAGGCATTAGAGCGATTAACTTGACAGCTGTGGAATCTCCATAATAACTGGCAACTTTTAAGTGTTTGTATATTAGACAAACACTTGACTGGGCTCGTGTAGACTGAAATGATCCTGTCTTGAGCAGTGTGTTGGACTAGATGATCTCCTGAGGTCCCTTTGCAGCTCCATTTCCCAGGATTCTGTATCAACAGTTGTATGTAGCAGAAAGGCTTATAACAAAAAGAGGATTATATATTATGGCAGAAAAATAGAAGGAACTTGCCCAGTGTGAAACACATATCTTTGCTAATATTCACAGCTTAATGATCCCTCAGCATACACTGGAGGAGATAACATTCTGTATATAGAAATCTTAGGAAAACGGGAGGAGAGTCCAACTTCACGACCCATCCCCTAAGGAAACCCTTTTGCTGTCGTTTTATATGGAAAATAAAACCTTCATGGGAAATTGGACACAAGTCAGGCTGAGGCAATTGTCTGTGGTAACATCTACTGAAAAAAACACCAGAATTTTGTATATAATTATGTAGATTATTAAAGCTTAGAGCTATAGAATTGTAGTTACATTAAGTTCCTCTAGGCCCCTCCTAGAGCAGGTCGCAACATATTGCCTTTAGGTAGCTCCTACTAAGACATCTACCCTTGATGTCTTGAACTTCATAGTCACTCGTATCCTTCCCTTTGCAAAAGGCAGTTTCTGAGACTGTCACACCTGCCTACCATACTTGGTTTATTTATTGGGTTTTATTCTTCTAGTGCTTATCCAGAACTCTAAGTGTGTCCCAGGCTTTTGGCCTTTGTAAACAGTAGGAAGAAAAAGAGTTGTTTTTTTTAACTTGAGTTAGCTAACTTAACTAATTCAGTATAAATCCTAGTTAAGAGAAAGTGGTTTGTAGTGTTCACAAGTTATCACAATAAATTAAAATCTAGACTCTATTACATTTTTAACCTGATAATTCTGTGAAAACTATGAACTGCTTTCTGTATGTTAGGGCTCTATTTCAAATTAGCTGAGCTAAGAACCTATATACTTGTCCTCCTGAAGACACAGCCTAAAATACAGAAGTTAAAACTGAGAATTTTCAGTATATAAATTTAAAAAATGATAAATTAATACAGTTTTCCAGTTGCAAATACTACATGTGGGGGTGGGGCAATAGGCATGGTAGGCAATCAGCCAGGAGAACTCTTTAAAAGACCACATAGTACAAAGAAAGACTAAAAAACATTGCCAGGCTGTCTGCTGGAAAGAGACAATTAGCTGAACTAAAGATTTTTTCCTTACTCATATAGTACTAAGAATATTAGTGGGACAATGTAACAGGGCACTAGGAAAAGTCAAACCTATGGCCCAGTCCTTCTTCTATTAAAATGGATAGGAATTCAGAAATTTACTTCAAAGGCTGAAGGATTATACCAATTAATCTGGCAAACAAACAAAAACACCAAAAAAACAAAATTAATTTTTGTTAAAGACAAATTGAATAAATTAACAATAAAAAAAATGTTAAATTCACAGATGTTAGTTTTCTTGGATTATTTCCAGAAAATATAAGGCAACACTGTTGGAGCAGACCATCTAAAAGCCTTGTTTGCCAAGCAAGGGTGATCTTTCACTAGTTTAATCAAAATTGCACTGGATTCTTGGGGTGATTCTTTCAAGTAGTTGCTTACGGCATGAATTGCCTGCTGGAAGCTTTTCTTCCTTAGTGCAAGGTTCACATTATTTCCAGGTTTGATTTCCCCGCTGATTCCATTTTCATAACTTACTTTCCATGAAAGATGTTAGTTGCAGTGAAATATTTATACAGTCATTCTGGTCTTCCATCATTGCTGTTATACATGAGTAATATATGTTTTCATCTGTTGTGTTTCCTCTTCTGCTTGTAGACTTTTTAATTTGGACTTCCACTATATAGTAAGTGTTAAATTCCTCACTCTCTTCATTCTCATGAGCCACAGTGAAATTGAAATGTTTATAGAAAAAAATAAAATCTTTTGCTTTCATTTCTAATGATCCATTCACTCTTGAAACTACAAATAAATAAAGAACGTTAAGATATGCTATGTGCTACACAATACTAAAAAAAGAAATACAGAAAAACTCTACTAAGTCTAATTCCTGTAAGCAAACAGTGAGATACATCATTATTGACAAGGAGTAAAATGAACAGAAAGATGTCACATTAGATATTCTAAAGGGATCTGAGAGATACTGATATTTCTAGTCAAAATGTATTTGACCTGAAAATGACAGTGCATTTTTTGTTGTTTTATCTACCAGCTTCAAGGTGATCATTTTCTGTGTTTGGTGGTTGGGGGCATGTGTACACAAGTGCCTATTTGTTTCTGTCTGTCACTGTCAAGAATAGCACAGACCAAGAATCAATTCAGAAAAAAACAGGTAGGATACTCATAGAAAGTTGAGCTGGATATGACATATAAGGTTGTTTGGTTTCATAATTTCATAGTTTATAGGGTGGGAAGGGACCTGAACAGATCATCAAGTCCAACCCCCTGCTCTGGGCAGGAACAAGTGCTGGAATCATAATACTCCCCCAGCCAGATATCTATCCAGGTGCTCTGGGAAAGGCTTGCGGGGGAGGTGGCACTTTAATTAGAGCGGCTTGGAGAGACGCTCCAATTGAAGTGCCCAGAGCATTGTGTATCAGCATCCCCACACTGAAAAATGACAGCAGGGACACTTTAACTGAAGCTCATCAAACAAGTTTTAGTTAAAGAGCCCTTGCCACCTTTAATGCCTCGTGCCTCCTGCAGCTGGGAGGGTATGGCAACCGCCTACAGGTGGTGGCAGTGGTGGCACAAAGGGGACATGGCAGCAGTGAGCAGGGACCGCCTGCAGCTTGGGGGGTTGTTAGCAAGCAACGAGCAGTGATCAGCAACCGCCTGCAGATGCCACCAACAGCATCAGCGGGTAGTGAGTGGCAACTGGCCACAGATGCTGACAGCAGGAGTGGCCAATCTCAGGGGGTGCACATGCATCTGCGTGCACCCCCTACACTTCACCAATGCCTGCTGCCATTTCTCAGTGCGGGGACACTGATACATGTAATGCTGGAGTCTGCTGGAGTGTGGTAATTACCACGCTGTAATTACTGTGTGTCAGAGCAGCCTCAATGAACGTGTATGGAGCACCCATATACATTCCCATTTCAGACTACTTCCTGCCCATTTCAAACCATTTCCCAGAGTCTCATCCAATTTTAAATTACTCAAGTTATGGCTCTTCCACTCTGCCAACAAATTACATTTGTATAAATCTGTCAAAATCAATAGGATTGCACAGGTGTAATTGAGAGCAGAGCTTTTCCATTTTTTTTATTCTCCATACCTGTACAAGTAACTATAGAATGTTACAGTTTCTTAGACTTTGTATTTGTTTAGTCAGTGTTCTGTTTTGATTATTGGACATATGACTCATTTTAGAAGGACAAAGCTTAGGTGTGTCCTCTCTCCTGGCAGTACCCAGAAGCAGTGGAGGCTTGCTAATGTGGGAAAGCTATGCCTTATCCAGTCTCAGGGCCATTTTTGGTACTATACACCCAGGGATATTACAAACTAGAACCACAACAATGTGCACTTTGGTTCCACTTCTCTCTATCCTAACCACAGCCTATCCTTACTAATCATTATATGTTTTATTATCCTGTCTTCTAATGCACTCTTCAGACATTTGGGGCAAAATTCTGTTACCCCTGGATCACCTAGATCCTACTTACCTGGCCATGTGACTGGCATTTTTGACACTTACACATGGTTTGCAATTCTTTCTGCCTAGCAGCATGAATGTATAAGTACCTACACATTGTAATGGGGCCAGTCCAGGGTCGGGTCTCACATCAACCCACCCACCTGTCTAGGGCAGCCTGCCCCATCTCTCCTGCCACAACTTGATGTTCTCTGATATAATAAGTGGGAGGCTGCCCATAACTGCCCTGGTGCCAAGGGGTGCTATCCATGGCTCTACCTTCCCTACACTGTGGCCCATGCCTTGTAGATGGCATCCAGATTATTATTGCTCCCCAGCTTCAGTCCACTGTTGGGTCTCTTACACACTCATTCTGTCCCCCTCTCACTGGGGCATCTCACATGCTGCCCCTCACTGGGCCACTCAGCTGCCCTGCTCCCTTGTGTAACTACCTTTGGGCCATCAGGCTTCACTACTCTCACTGTGACACAGCACATGCAGCACCTTCAGTTTGCTCATGCTCTGTTACTCCATGTGGCCTTGTCCTTGTGCCAAACACTGGGCTGCTTCTGCCCCTAGCCCCTCACTGGTCAACTTGTTCCTGTTTTCACTCATGAGGGTTGGCCCATGTACTACCTTTCAAGCTGCCTTTGCAGCTCTACTCAGTACATCCCTGGTGCAGCCCTTCAGGCTACCTTCAGCAGCCCTATTCTGCACCACACATGCACAGTCCTTCAAGTGCCATTATGCACCTTACTCTGTACATGCCCTCACATCAATACTACCTGCTCTGGGGCCTCCAGGGTCTTACACCCCTGCTGGGCTCAAGTGCTGCTTCATAAGCATGTCTGCCCTCATGCTTTCACAATCACCCACTAGATGGTGGGGGCTGTGGTTAAGGCACCTGTACCTACCTTTCACTGGGGAGGTAACTGGCTTGGAATTTATTGGGGGCTATCCTACCACAGACAGACCCACCAGGCTACACATTCCTGGCAAGGGAAGGTCATGCCCAGAACCAAGAGCCTCCTGCCATCCCCATAGTTCCTGCCCTTACCTCCAAGATGTTCTGGGAGCAGCTCAGCCAGCTGTTATTTCCTTGCCTGCTAGCATCAAACTGCTGCCTCCAGCCCTGAGAGCTGATCTCAAAAATGGCCGCCCACCAAGAACATGGTGGCTGCCTGGGTCCAACACTTAAAGTGGCAGGGACCAAAGTGTGCTGCCACACACATATGTTGTGCATATGCAGTAGTCTGAGCACTGGCCAGGCAGGTACATGTCTATATTTGTGTGTAACTAAACAAAAGTCCCGGAAAAAATTAAGAGGAGGAGGCCCTCCTGTTTTCAGCACCAAGAGCTAAGTGGCTAGGACACTCGTACAGGAAGCAGAGCACCTGAGTCTAGGAGACCTGAGCTCTAGGCCCCCCTCATCCAGAGGGAAGTTTGAATCTCTGTTTTCCTACAGAGTGCTCTAACCACCAGGCCATAGGCTAGGCACTACCCAACACCCCCTTTTTGAAACTTGAGTCACCATATATTGCATTTAATAGTCTTTGGATTAAATGTGTGAGGAGTACTGGGGAAGTTTTTGCCTCACTAGAAGCAAGGGCCCAGGCTGTTACACAGGAGCTGTTCCACTCCAGCAATCCTACACACCCATGAGCAGAGTGGTGCTCAACTTATCTAGCCATGCAGGCTGCATGCGTGTCACAGGATTGGTCCAGGGGCCAGATGTCATACATGGGGTCAGTCCACAGGCCTGATCCAGCAGTGGTTGAAGCAAAGGGTTGATCCATGGGTTCAAGCTAGCACACCCACGTGCCAGTTCCAGCCACAGAGCAACCCTGGACCCTAGCCCAGCTCCACACACTGGATCCAGCTACAGAGTGACTTTGGATGATGGCCTGACCCCACTTGCCAGTGTAATTCAGCATGTGGGCCTTGTCATCTGGACTGCAGGGCTCGCCACAGGTCTGGAAATTTGGCAGTGGGTGAACTGTAGCAGTGTTAATTTCTGCTGCTCTAGGAGCAATTAACACTGCCACTGCTCCTACACCACACCATCAATTTTTTGGATCCTGAGGGAGCCCTCTAGGCTGGATGACATGTCTTGGCCAGACACAGCCTGTGGACCACAGGTTGCTCACCACTGCTCTAATGTTTCTTTTTCCTCTAGGCCCCATAAACCTCCTCCTTTTGCCTACCTAGGGGGGCAGCTATAAAAGCAGAGCCTAAAGCCAAAGTCTCCTGCTTTCTAGGAAAGGTTTAGCTGTTGAAACTAAAACAAAATGCTTCTCCCCTCACTAGTCACAGGTTTTTTGTCTAGCTACAATTTAACTACTTGCACACATACATTGTCTGTACTTATGAAGCTGCATAGCCTGCTATGCATGTTCAGTATATACATGCGCATATATACACATATAATAATACAGGGTAACGTCACTGCAAACTGTGTAAGTGCCACAAAGGCCATTTACGTGGCGGCAAACTGTCATTAGCACATACAAGATAATAGAATTCATTCTCACTCTCATTGTCTTGTTCCACCACAAGAAAAATCTCTTTTGATCAACTATATTCCATTCATCCTGGAATATTACCTATCTGCATGTACAGTTCCATGCCCAAGTAACTGAAATTAATAAGAAAGTCTGTATGCAAGCTATCCTAGAACATAGCCTTTTATGAATAAATTGAAGATCAGACCAGAAAAGGGAAGATGGAAAAGTAAAGAAATATAACATAGTATATTTTAATATAGTATATTTTGTGTGTAGCCTTCTTTCTGGCTGCTGGAATAGGCAAGATCAGAAAAGGCTTCCTGCAGTCTTTCCTCATAACTTCCTACTTCTGCAAAGGAGCCTAATACAAAGCCTGTGGAAGATAATGGAATGCCTTCTTATAGGGTTTTGGATAAAATCCCAGCACAGCAAAGTCAAGAGTTAGCTCTAAACCTGAATTTTGCACTTATACCCAGGCATGGATTCCAATGCCTGCCTCTGCATCTGAGGGGAGACTTTGGCATTAACTGTGCATTTTGTAGGGAAGCAAAAAAAACCTACTAAGTCTACAAAGCAGAATTCATATGAATCAGAATAAAGCTTTCATCATCTTTTAACTGGCAAAATAATAATAAATCCTAGTTAGATGTAATTAACGGCATATAAATAATTATTTGGGGTTTTTTGTTCACTTTCTTTACCTTCTGAGTTTACAATATGTTGTTGCTGTTCGCTACTGGAGACTTGGCAAACACTTGGAATATTCTGAATATTGGATTGATTAACAAAGGCCTTCAAAAAGACAGTCTGGTTTTTCCTTTTATGTCGAAGGAAGCTTTCATAAGAATTGTTAAAACCACAGAGTGGAAAAGTGATGTTATTTAGTGAACAAGCATCCATGCATGATATAATAATAGTGCTTTCTGTAAAACAAAAAGAAAGACAAAGTTCTATATTGGCAGGCTCCTCATACAGGAAAAACATAGTCAAATGAAATGATAAAAGTAGCTACTCTTTTACCATGATACAGTAAACTGGACAGTTTATTGCATGAGAATTTTAGCCACATTTCAAATATATAATACCATGCAAGATTATGCATGCAAAATGCTCTCACATTCCACATATTAGATTTTATTGCTCAGTAATACTAAATCTCTGCTAATACTAACCTGAATTCATAGTTGTATCTAGGCACTTACCTATTTCAGAGCTTTTAAGTTTTTATTGTTTTTTTTTAAAGATGAAGCCCTTAAGAATGAAGTTTGCTCTGAAATCATCATAGTTATAGTAAGTCACTATGTAGACTTATGTAGGCTACACTATGTAATCCTACACTATGTAGGATTATGTAGACAAACAGCTCTAAGCAAATTTAAACCCATCTCCAATGACAATGTTTCCATAAGGTGAGACTATATAAAGTATACCTGAATTCTCCACACTACAGCTTTTGTGTGTTCTAATACTCATAAAAATTATCTACCATTTTTGTCTCCTATCTTCTCTACTTTTCTCTGGCTTACTTGTTAAATTTCAATAACTGTTGGTTGTAGACAGCATTACTGTAACTCAAACAAAGATACCATAATATTTATAAGTAATTAGGATTTTTTTCAGTTTTCTTACTCTCTTCAACATTAAATAATTGCTAGAGAGGGATTTCACTTGTATCTTTGGAATACAGCAATCTTAAATTATTTTAAAATCTGAAAATAATTTTAAAGCAAAAGATACTAGGCCTGAACACCAATTTCATTCTTTAGAAAGCAAATAATTACTCTCTCTGCTCATGATATCATAACCCATGATCCAGAAGTTCACCTTTCCACTTCTTATATATCCTTTCATCTTCATGAATAGGAATTTATGCATGCAACCCCCATTAGGGAGGATAGGAATTTAGTGGTAATAAATTCTCATACATAGAGATAATAATAGATCTTTTAAATACACCAACACCCAGACTGCAGTCTGATGGCTTCAATAGGTTATCTGTCTTACCATCCAGGGAGACTAGACTAAGAATCAGTGAAGTGAAGGATTTCAGGCAGGATAAAGAAATGGCATCCTGAAATAAATGCCAAAGTCAATTACCTTCACTTCTTGGTGACAGTAGATTAGAAAGTAATATATACTCAATAAAAACACAAATGCAGCGATTTATGGACTACTAGGCTGTGTACATAAAATGCAAGAAAAAAAGTACTATAATATAATAAAGAATCAATATTAATCCAAAAGTAGGGGTTGTTTCTTCCCTTAGATTAATCAAGGGTTTTCTTCAAAATGTAAAGAAGGCAGAGAGCAAAGTGAACTCTTTCAGGCACATTTTGGTTGTCCAAATAAATTTCAAGAAAATGGTCTTTGTGCAGAGGATCTCTGGTGTAGGGAGCTGAATGGAATTCTCCCTCCTGCCAGAAAAAGGAGTGATGCTCATCATTGTAGTTACTTTGCAGGCACAGTTACAGTTCCCAGGAAATGTAAATAGCCCTTCTGTGCTACATGCCTTTCACATGGCACATGCAGACACAGTTAATGAAGGTGCTCCACTTTGGAGCACCTTCATCTGAACCCTCATGTAATGCAATGAGGGTTTAGATTGTTGCAGGCTCAATCCCTTTTAAAGCACCCTGCAACCATGTACTTGTGTTAGGTCACAGTTGTAGAACATTTTCAGGGGCCAAATCAGGCAAAAATTGTCCCTTCTGTCCGCACCTCAGGATTCTGGGCATGTAATTTGGCATCCACTGATTGTGTTGTGAGAGAGTATGTATATCTATCTGTAATCAATTATGAAGTCCATTTCATATTACATGCTCAATCTACAATTAAACTTGCCTGAGTGCAGCCTGCTGTGAAGTGGTTTTTGACCATGACCCAATGAAAAAATATTTATTCTTATAGAAGTTATAAATACATATTAAAATACTGTACATTGGAAGAATGTGAATATTGCCTTACCCAGGAAAAGTGCTTGACATTTCATTAAAAGACCACTGGGAAGCTAGCAAGATTGTAATGTAGGGCCAGTCTCAGCTGTCACTGTATTGTGAGCTCAAGTTTATGAAAGCTTAAGATCACTATATCTTAGTTAGTCTATAAGGTGCATATCTACCTTGCCTTCTGCCTGACTTCAGACTAATATTGCAATATATTATTATTGTAATATTCAGACTAATACCTCTGTCTCCTTAGAACAGTGATTTGTAGGGTGAGTGGAATAAGCATCATTACAACAGGAATGAAGCTTCCCTCTGAAGTACATGGAACGAAGACAGAGGTTTCCTGAGAGTAGGGTGTTGCTTGGTGCATGTAATGGATGCAATCATTGCTACATAATGGCAGGAGAGAGTCAAGAGGAGGGACTCTGCATATCTGAAATGCTGACAAACCCCAGCCTCACAAGAGGAGTGTGCATCTTCTCAAAAGAGATACATTCTCAAGAGACAATGCATCTAAAGACTATTGTTCTAATGGTCTGTAACTAAAGGAGATTTACATTAAAAGTTTCTGTGATCAAGGAACTATTTTTACTAAGCCAACAATTAGAGCTACTTAGGAATTTTCCATTAGAGTGATTCCACAAAAAATTTGATTTTGCCAAAATGTTTCTTTTCCATTAGAGGCATCTAAATGAAACATTTCATTCTGAGTTGACTTGACATGAATTAGATTTTTTTTTTTAATTTGACTGCATGCTTTGCTTTGAAACAATTCAATAACATATTCAACTGCAATTTTCTGTCATGGTACATTGCTTTATATGTGTCAGAGTTCTGGGGAACTCCTGACACAATATTCATTTCTCTGTGACCAATCTTTGTGGTGAATCATGGGAGTGTGATGGTTTGCCTTATATATGATATTCTCCAGCAGGTAGCCAGGCCTAGAGTGAGAATGGGGATATCAAACTACAAAACTATAATGGCCCTAAGGCATTGTGTTACTATAAGGCAATGCAGTTTAAAATTATTCAGAATGAGGCAATTTGTGTCTTTTCTGAAATAAAAATATTTATTTTAATACTATATTTATTATTTATTTAATATATAATAATTATTTTATTTTAGGACGGCCTCGAGAGGGTCCAGAGGAGGGCCACTAGATTGATATGTGGGCAGCAGGATAAGCCTTATGAGGAGCATCTGAGGGACCTGAATCTGTTCAGCCTCAGTAAACGGAGGCTGAGGGGGGACCTGGTGGCAGCCTATAAACTGCTGAGGGGTGATCAGCAGGAAATAGGGCAGGCTCTTTTTTCC
>JAGPOW010001338.1:43290452-43335653 GCA_030014935.1 Caiman crocodilus
GGGAAGTTGTTCTTGCTCCTACCTTGGGCATCTTCAAGAGTAGATTAGATAGGTATTTGGCTGGGGTCCTGTGACCCTGGCACTCATTCCTGCCATTGGTGGGGGGTCAGACTAGATGGCCTGCTCTAGGCCCCTTCTGGCCCTAGATACTATGATACTATGATTTACTGATATGTGTTGAAATGTCACATTGTGTCTTCTCAGTAGAAAATGTTAGCAAAATTAGACATCTGCAGATAGAAATTTTCAGAATTTCTGTTGAACTGAAAATTTTAATCATGCTAGGATGAAAACATTCTCTGAAGCAGAAATCACAAATTTCTTTCAGCCCTCCCTGTGTTCCTTGCTTACATGCCAGATTAAGGAGTAACCTAGAATCTTACACAGTCTGCGCAAAACCCTGTGGGGAAATGTAAGCAACTGGGTATCTCAAGAGGTCTCAGCCACTGATTTCTGGCTCTAAGGACAGTGACTGGTAGTACTCACGTCGCCAAAAAAGTGTCAGACAAGAAATCTGAGACTGGAAATAAAAATATAGAGACAAAATTGGCGTGTACCCAGACCCAGCTGGGGCTTGGAATTAGATGATAGCCAGTGATTGGGACCACTTACAAGAGATTAGTAAACATACAAAGAGAATGATGCAAGGTGGACTATGTGCTGCTCTCTATTTCGACTGCGCATCCCCTGCCTCCTTCTCTGTTGTGGAGACAGCTGACATGGAATTTGCCACTCACTTCCTATACAGCCTATTCACACCAAGCCATACCTCTCGGCTTTTCTACAGAACTGTACCAGAATTACTGCTTTATAGGCCCTGCCTACCCACAAAAGAATAGAGACAAGATATGTTTTACAATCCCTGATATTTTCTTTAAATGCTGAAATATATAGTAGTTAAGGGAACAAGATTTTGCTGTATTTAATATTTCAAACAACTACAGTCAAATAGAATTAAGATTGAGAGTTCATATGAGCACTTAAGGGTAAAAAAAATTATAAAGGCTGTAATTATTCTTAAAACAAGGATTATAAAGTCAGGAAATTCAGAGTTAAGGTTGCGCTGAAAGAAACACACACACGTTAAGATATAGAAATAAACAATGACAGAAGTCAAAGTTCTATAACTCTGTTATTCTGCAGTGAAGTCATGCTATAACTACACACTCATGATTGTGATTCCAGGTCAAATTAAACTAGTTTTCAAAATACATTAATGTCTCTAAGGTTGTTTGGGTGATTTTCCATAATTTAACATACCAATTCTGATAGTTCCATAAATTCCATTGAACTCCAGTAGACTCTCTCCCCCAAATGATTACTTTGCAAAAGAAGATGTTTAACTATGTTCTTCTTACTCTAAGGACATGCATAGAGTTATATTCCAAGATGCTAATTTGAGTCCATTTACACAACTTTACATCAGGTCAGACTTTGATATATAGTTTTAAGAGTATAAACAAGGATTATAACCAGTTTAAAAGTTGTTAGCCATATTTGTGCTGCTTCCCGTGTGCTGTATACTCTGTTCTCTTTCCTCTGAAAATGTCACTGTTGAATATAGCTCAGGGCAGAACTAGGCTTTCTAATTTTGCAAACATTGTTGTTAAAATTTAGCAGGTGCAAAATGTCAAAACTGCAGAGGCTACACCAGCTGTAGTATACAATGTTACCTAACAAAAAATCCGTTGGGTAGTATAGTTGCTACATGGTAACTGACAGCAACATCAATAAGTTCTCCTTCGGTAAAGTTAACATCATTATGGTATATCTCTGTAATCTGTGCTAAACTGCAGTTTGAGTGCTAATTTGTACTTTGGTCACTTTTACATAAAAGTAAATGACAGCTGTGTCAACATGTTAATTTTGCTTACACCTCTTTACCTGAAAACTTAAAGCAGCCTGACAATCTTAAAATTTTTTTAGTTACACTTTATCATGTGTATTATATTTGAATTAGACAGTTCTTGCCTGGAAAATTGGTATGTACAGTCAAATGCAAATAAAGCTTCCTAAACTTGATATATTTTTAGTGTTCAGTTTTTACTGAATATTATTTTTATAAAGAATCAACACATAGTCTTTGGGGGGATACAAGCCATCTTTATCAGATGGACACTACTCATTTTACCATGTTTTCAGTGGCCTATCTTGGAATACAGATTATAAACCATGTTTTATTCTTATCTCTGGATTTAGCATTTAATGTATAATAATAATCTTATAAATTTCTCAAGTCTCTCAGCTTTCAATTTCAACCTCTGTAATCATCAGTTTATATAGGGAAATCACATTAAGAGTTTTATTTCACTCAGTTCTACCCATCTGCCCTGCTTTTGCTTTAGTTTACTATTACCTATTACTTAGATAAAATCTTCGGAAGTTTTACATATCTTATGTTCTTTGTATGGATGAATAACACAGTAATTTTACAAAAGTTTTTATGCCTTTGGGTATATGGAGTTTAAAACATTATCATTCTAACAGGCAGTTATCTTCTAAACAAAAACACTGCCAGAAGGCAAAAGTACATATTTTTTAATTGTATCTTTTAAGTTAAGATTTTAGAAGTACAAAATTAAGTAAATTAAAACATCTACAATATTTTCCCTTGTGGGATAAGTAACTTTCTTCACAGACAGTATATATAGTTAACTTCACTATAAACAAGAAGCTAACTGAAATAACATTTTATAAATATTTTGTAAAGTTTACTATCAGTAAGAAAACAGCATCATAGCTCCTTGGGGAAAGTCCACGTGACTTCTTTAAATGCAATCTGACCTTAAAATAAGAAGAGACCTTGTTTGTTAAAGCTAATCACTCACCTTCTTGGATTTGGAAAAATTCAGGCAAACTTATAATAAACATGATAATTATTGCTATTAATAATTTCAGAAGATCTGCTTTTCTCATAGTCAAGCACGTGTCACTGAAGAGCTCCCATCTAGCATACTAGTGATAAGTTCCTTCCTGGTTTAGCTTTTAACTTATGCAAAATACTTATTCATTTCCCTTTTCAGGCAAGACTTTCTGTTTCTTTTTTGACGTCCCATTACAAGACATGACAGAGTGCCAGATTCTCCTCTTGTGTACACTGTTGTAAATGAGGAATAACTCTACTGCATACAATAAAGGCACACTAGTGCAAAATGGTGTAAGAGAAGAATCATGCCTACAGACATTTTCATTATTCAAGATACTCTTTCAAGAAAAATATCACCCTCTAATGGCCACTTTCACATACCATCTAAACACATGAGCTACATAAGTTAATACTTTCTGTGAAGGAATCCCGTTCTCATTTGCCCAAAAAGATAAAAAGAAAATGAATCACTATCCCTAGTTTGAAAGTTTTACTGTGTCATGCATTTAAATGATTCTGGAAGGCTAGACAAAGAAAACGTTACATGAAAGAAAATGACATTAAAATACTATGTCTTCTAGCAAACAAATATGTGCTATAGTAAACACAATAAATATGATGTCAGATGAGTGCAGTATTAGCAGCTTGGTATCTTGAAGAGCTAGCAAATATGTTCATGACATGCAGTGTTTTGGTTTGTATATTCTTACTCTTCAGGTAGTAAGAGGAATGGAACAAATGACCATCACTTCTCTACGCTGTAGCGATCAATTTACAGCTTAGGCTTTCTGTTCCAGCTCACAAAAGAGTTGTCTTTCATTATGACAGCTACAGGGAAAGTCCATAATTTCTTTTTAGAACGCAAGTGAGACTGTGAGGGAAAAATTATGAAATGAAAAGCTTACACAAAAGTCTTCTGAATAATACATTCATAAAAACAAACAGTTTGACTTAAATATAGGATACATTCTGTATGAGGGACTTAATTAACTCAGAAAGCTCACTTCTCATGCAGCTCTTCTACCACAGCTAATTAAATATTGAACACTGTCAAAATGTAGCAGTGTTATTTAAGTCGGAATCAGAAAGAAATATCAAATTTCATCCTCACTGTATAACTATATCAGTGCTTGAGCAATTGTGATGCTCATTGAATGGTAGGAGTTTCTTAGCAGAGGTTTATCAAAGAAATGTATTAGTATGATATATTCAATGGTTTATTGATTTCATGTTATAAAGTTACAAAGCAAAGCCTGTGCTGTAATTTTTAATGATTTGGTGTTACAAGGGAAACAAGAATAAAAACAGAATCAGAATAATGTCATAAGCAAGTAATAGCCAAGATAACTAAAGAGATGACAGGTTCAAACCAAAAAAACATACTGTAACCAGCTGAAACAGCCATTTAAGGGCAACAATAATAACAAATTCCAATTAACCTGACTACATCACTTGAAGCAAAGAGTGCCTGCAATTTGTCTTTCAAGCAGATATTCACTGTATGGGCCTCTGTACAGCTTATCAGCTGTAAACAATATGTTATCTGTGTCTGCCCTGCATTTTGAAAACTGCATTTTGTGCTAAGGCTAAAATGCATCAAACGGAATGTTTAGTACACCAGTTAGAATTTCAGAGAAAGTGCCTCTTCCTTTAATGCTCCAGAGTTCACTGAAATTCTAACCGGTGTAGCATAAATCCAGACAGGGTGTTGTGATGCACATGCACCCCCTTTCAGTCAAAGACATTATGAGCACAGCAGCCAAGGACTTTTTAAGTCCTCAAATTGGGTAAGAACTCCCCCCTCCCTTCTCCTTCCTGCTCAGCAGCACTTCTTCTCCCCACCCCACCCATGGCTGACGCTGTCCTCAGTTGCCCCAATGGATGCTTCAGAGCCACTCCTGCCCATTCTTACTGGACTCCTTAGGGAGCTGGTCTGAGCTGGGGACAGTGGTGGTAGTGGTTGGGTTTCTTCTTCCAGCCAGTCCCTCTAGGTATTCCCTGCCAACTGAAAAGCAGTCAGAGGGGAAAGGAACCTGCCTTCTACTGCCATTGCTGCTATCGCTGCTGTCTCTGACTGAGCCTCATTCGACATGCAGCCTGGCTGGAGTGGGACAGTAGTGGCTCTGAAACATGCCTACCTCTGCACCACCTTCCTTCCTACCAGATCAGTTAGTGACAGTAGGCACAGCAGCAATGGGCAAGAGAGCAAGAGAATGGGAGGAAAGGGGAGACAACATGCTGCTAAGCACATAAGGGAGGGAAGACTTTTACCTGACTGAGGGATTAAAAAAAAAAAATCCCTGCAGCTGCTTCTATGGTATGGTCTGATCACCCCAGTGGAGAGCAGAGGAGAAGGCTAGAAGTATGGGGTGCATCCAACCATACCTACCTTTTATAAAATCCTAGATCTGTTCACAGACAGGGCCACGTTCTCATTGCTCTCCAGACAGACAGGAGTATGCCATACTTGTGGTGTTCGGTAATCACTCAGAGCCAAGAAATTTGACAGACGTCTTTCAGTATCTGAGTTCTAACTGATTGGCATTGTTTAATATAAGTGACTGCACAACATTAGTAGTTCCAGCTGACTCAGGCCAGATCCTCTCAAAAGGATAGTTTCTTAAGCCATTTTTCTCAGGGTGGTATCCAAACATGTCCAATAAGATGAAAGTAGGAATTGTGATTGATTCAACCATCTCACATCCTTTCAGTGCTTAGGACTCTTCTTGTCTCTTGTATATATGATTAAATAAATTAGCTTATTTAATAAATTTGAATTAATTGTGACAAGTAAGGATATGGGCACACAGACAAGTTTCTATGAGAAAAGCTAGAGTGTGAACTTGCAGCATGCAGTAACTACCTATTTGCATATTCTTACCCTATGGTAAATATGAGGTGGCTTGCCCAACTTTCATTAGCAGGACTCTAACAGGGTTCAATTCACTAAAACATTTATGCATGTTTTTAAGTCTGTCCTTATTCAAGAAAGTGATGGCATAAACTTTAATTTCATTGTTTACTGTCTTCAATAAAACTTAAGAATGGATTTAAGTGCTGTGTTTAATAGTAATGGATTATGAAGCTCATGCTTAAGTGCTTTGCTGAACTGGGCCCAGGTCAGTTCATAATAACTGTTCTCTTTTTCTTCTCTTCTCTCTTTCTCTCCTTGTTTCTTTCTCTTTTCTCTCCTCTTTTTCCTCTCTTCTCCCTCTCTTTTTTTCTCTTCCTTCTTTGTCTCCTCTTTTTTCCCCTCTTTTTTCTTTCTTTACCTTTCCCTTTCTTTTCTCTCTCTCCTCTCCTTTTTTCTCTCTTTTTTCTTTTGCTTCTCTTTATCTCTTTTTTCTCTTTTTCTTTCTCTGTCCCCTTTATTTCTCTTCTGTCTCTCTTTCTCATCTGATGATTCTGATGCTCTTACTAATTTGGTGCCCAGAGCAAGTGCCCCTCTCATCCACTCTCAGTTATACTACTGGCGTAAGAAGAAAAAAAAATGGGTTTAAGAGGAGTTAGTTTGAACAAGTTGGAATAAAGTAGCAGGGAAAAGTGGTTTGTTGGAGCTTTTCCTGAAATTTTCTTTAGTAGACCCTACTTAAAATAAGTGTACTAAATTAGTTGCAGAATATCTTCACACATTTAAATACATTATAAAATTAACTGAAAGTTGATCTATACTCAGGATAAGGAGAATGTTTTATTTTTCAAAAAATGACCTGACAGTTTGAGCACTATACAAGTAATGTGATTTGCTTACGAAGTGCTACACTTACTCTGTAGTCTACTTACTAATACTGTACAGACATCAAATTAAAACATTTCTATTTAATAACAGATTGTGGTTATTATTGATATTGCTAATAATTAACTACATATGGAATTGTGTATACAGATACACAGAATACTATGTTGGGAATATTAGATTAACTAAATAGAGAATCTCAGAAGCTAAGCATTTGAGGATTGATAACTTACTTCAGTTTCTTCAGTAAATCTCTACATTTGCCTCATATGATTTAGCTGATGAACAATACTGAACAACAAACTAACCTTTCTGTTTTCTGAATTACCTATCATATTAACGATATGTGTATCCATTAGCAAATTACCTCCCCTCCATAAGAGCCACTCTCACATCTCTGAAAATTGTCTATCCTTATGACACACTTTAATTTCTCTAATCTTCAGACCCCCATGTTACATAACCATCCTTTTTTGGTAAGGACTGGAGAAAACTCCCTTAAGAGCAGTAAGCAAGTTTTCTCCAGCCATCCTTGGCAGTTTTAGAGGGACTAAGGTAAGTGGTCATGTGTAATGATACAAAAAAAGAGTTACCATAGAGACAGGAGTTACTAAAGATAGGATCATAGAAATGGCCATTCTTTATCACATTCAAGATCCATCTGTTATGAGACCTCCTCTCTTATAGTGGGTACCATCAGATGCTAGGGGTGCAAAAATACCACAATCAAACATCACAATTAGTTAGTTTGATTGTGGCACTAACACAATCAAACACAATCTAAGAGTCAAACACGAATCAAGGGTTTGATTGACAAATCTACAATCAAACACAATCTAACACAATCAAACACCACAATCGAACACAATCTAACAATTAGTTAGTTTGATTGTGGCACTTAGTTGGCAAAAGTACCAAACTAGGTAGATAATCTATTTTGGCATTTTGCATTGTCGTGTTTCACCAGACCATCTGCGTAAATTAGGGTCACACATTGTTTCTCGTCCCACATTAGCGCTCATCCCAATTTCTAATATTTAGACATGGATTATGCCTAAGATGAAAAGAAGCTTATGATCTACCTTCCTTACTTTAACAGGGGGTCTTCTTGGGGCCAATTTACCTTTGACCTGCCCACCTGTTTCTGGGCCAACCTCCTGCCTTCCCTCCTGCCATGCCTTGTTGTTCATTGATAAATTATCTTAATTAGGCAGGAGGCTGCCCATTCTTGCCCCGATGCCAGGGGGCACTATCTGCTGCTCCATACTTCCCCTACAATGCAGCCCATACCTCACAGGGTACCCAACATGGTTGGAATCCATTCAGCACGCTATGACCCAAGCAGAGGGGATGACTCCAATCCAAAGAAGTTGAGAACCACTGCAGTTGAGAACCAAGTCTAGTGAGTGTGCCTTAAGTCTAACAGGAGGTGACTCCATGCTGAAGAGGTTGAGAACCAGTGCACTAATCTCATTAGCAGATAGCGGGCATGTCTACATTAGATGTTTACTGCACAGTAGACTAATCTATGCACTAAACATCGCTCATCTAAACATGTGCCCTTGTTAGGTTGGAGTAAACTAGTTTACTCCACAACAGGGCAGTACTTGCAAATACAAGTACTATCCTGCTGCAGAGTTTTTCACTTTGCAACAGTGTACATGTAGAGGCTGCCTGGCTGAAGCACCCTCATGCCCCATCTAGCCCTCCCACAGTACATTGAGGGAGTGGGTGAGAGGGAAGAGCAACCCTAGGCTGGCAGGCTGGCCCCTCCTCCCCCTGCCAGACATTCAAATATTACAACCAGAGCAATAAACTCCAGAGTTTATTGCTTTGCATTAATATGCATGTGTAGACCTGCCCAGAGAAGCAGTATATATTCTCCAGGTTCATTAATCTTCATACTGTCATGTAGCACCTTCGTGGTAAATGTTTTACCCTCTTGTGTGGATTGTGTCAATACCTGATGCCCAAACAGATGTTTACAGCACATTTAGCTGCCATAACAACCTACTAATTTTAGGAACTATTCTGATTTTCTAAGGCAGAGGTCATAGGTATGTATTTCATTTAATGCAGGGTAAACCAGGGGTCGATTTATGTATCTGTGGCATGCCTACATGTTCATTAATGTACTCCCTTCACCTGAAGATGGGTGTTTGTACCCAAAAGCTTGCAAAGAATTTTTCCAACTATTTTAGTTGGTCTAATAAAAAATATCACATTTACCCAAAGTCCCTTGTCTGCCTATGTCCTTAACCAACACAGCTACACTCAGCACCTTGTCATTATGGCACATTTAGTACCTGTAATGACATGTGCTCAGTGTGCTGTAATCCATGGTACTACGCATTAACGCAAGTGAACATCTTTCTAATGTTAATGAGCAGTAAATTAAATCTACTGCGCATTAGCACATCAACACTGTTTTGCCTGCTGCACTCATGCGCAGTAGAATTAGTCAGCTGTGCTCCAAGTGCTATGTGAGTTAGGAGCCAGGTGAGGGGACAGGCACTCTTCTGGCCTGGCACCACCACCCTGGGACACACAGTGAGGTGCATGAAGCTCCCCAGGGGTTTAGGTTGTAGCTATGTTGGTCTAAGGACACAGGCAGACAAGGTCCCTTGAGTGAATTTGATCTTTTATTAGACCAATTCAGATGTTTGGAGAATAGTTATTAAGAAAGCTTTCGGGTTCAAAAACCCTTCGTCAGGCTAAGGAAGCTTCAGCAGTCGGTGTGTACTCTTCCTGCACGGAACCGAAAGCTCCCCAGGCCTGGCAAGGCCCCCACTGCTCTGTGGTTCTGGGGGGACACCGACGCTACCCAGCCCCGCCCCCATGGCTCGCTCCGCCCTTTGATTTGTATAGCCCCGCCCCCAGTCGTTCCAGGAGGCGCGCGGAAGTTGTCAGCTGGTGCGCGCGGGTTACCCCTCCTCCACCCCGGGTGTCATGCCGTTAGGGGGCAGGTCCGGCCCACCTGTCCCTCCCAGCCGGCCCCGCCCCGCACCCATGGCTGGGGGTGGGGCCGTGTGGGGGAGGAGCTCCCGCCTTGTTGCCGCTGCTGCGGCTGACAGCCCAGGGGGCTGAGGCGGAGCGAGGGCGGTGCCGGGCTTCATGTGCTGGGCGCTCCTCCGGGTCCTCTAGCTGCCGTCTCCGTCGCGGGTTCTGCCCCGTGTCCCCGCAGCCACGGCTGGGCCGGGCGCTGTGCCCCGGCCGCTCTCGGCCCCGGGCAAGGGAAAGCTGAAGCGCCCGCCTGAGCCCCCGGGGAGCGGCGCGGCTTTAGCTTTAGCTTTCGCTTGGTGCGGGGGAGAAGGAGCCACAGCGGCTGACGTGGTAAATACCGGCCCCCTTGCAACAAGCTGTAGTCGATGCCTCCGTGTGGACCGGCCGCCGGGCTCTTCGGGGCAGGGCAGGGCCTGTCCATGAAGTCGGGGGTAGCCCCGCTGGGGGTTGCACATGCCCACGAGGCCCATGGATCTGCTGCCGCTCAGCCTGCCGGGAGACCTGTGGTCCAGGTCTGGCCCAGGGCCAGGGAGGGTTGGCACCCTGTGTGTCCCTAGTCCAACTGCGATCAGATCACCTTTTGTGTGTAAGGCCTTGTTTACATGGGACACTTCTAGTTGTTACGCTTGATACTTTTGTTCCAGAATAAGTCTTGTGGTTTTTTTCTTTCCCTGTCTAGCTTAAAACTCTTCAATTAAAGATCAGCCTGTCCACATAAGGAGTTATCCTGGTATCATTGTGTAAGTTTACTTTCTCATTTTGTTTATTCTGAAATGTGAAATTATTAATTATCCTGTCCTGGGTCAGGCAAGCCCTGTGTATTTATAGGACCGGGGCCTAGAAATTCAAGAAAACTCAAGATCTCTGTGTGGGGAAGTTCATTTCGTTAGAGACAAAACTCGCAGTCATTTGTCCCTACTTTTTTTTTTTTCCCCTGGCTGACCTTAACATGGGTGTGGATCGCTATCAACGCTAAGTTGTTTTCACTTCTGGTTTCCTTCGGAGCTCTGGGAACTGACCAATAAGGGTTGCAGTTGTAGTTTGATTGTTGACCTCCTCTGTCCTTTGGTGGTGGTGGGGTACAACGTAACTGTACCTGGCTTCTATTTTAACTTTCCTCTTATTCATGCAATAATTTGCATGCATGTCACAAAGAAGAAATATTATTTATTGTATCAAAGGTAGCTAGCTTTGGCACTGCTGGATGACTTGTGACATGTCTAAAATTCTTCATTACAATCTTTACTTTCCAGATGTTCCATTGTGATCTGGGATTATTACTAGCCAGTGTATATGAATTATATTGTCATTTTTTTACCCCACTTTGTCTAATTCCTTATACTTTGCCTATTGCCTTATAGTTCATCTAGGTTGTTCCCTACTTTGGTGTTTCTAATTTCTCTAACATTGGCAGAATGTTATAGGATCCCACTTTAAAGGCTTCTCTGGATTTTTGTGAAATAAAAGTTCTTGTTCTTTTTGTGTTTTATTTAATTGCAGGGCCTTTGGGACTGCTGTAGCATTGACTTTTTGTGTAACTGAGCAGAATTTAGAAATCTGTCAGTTTCTCAGATTATGAGGTCAGGCTATTTTTACAGGAAAGCAAGAGAAAGGAGCCCATTTATCCTCTTGAGATTGTATTCAGTATGTTGTTTTGTTGACATTCTGGCTTCTGGTTTTAGTAAAAGTATGCCAAGCCTGCTGTCCTACAGTTGTCAGTTTTCCTTTGCAGGACAGTGTTTGAACTATAAGGCTGGGATATAGAAGAGGGAATTGTGTTTATAGAAATACATTCATCATTGCATGTTAACCGTAGTTAGAGAGAGACTTGTTTCAGACCTGCAAATAACCTCCATGTTTTTATCTATGGCGATGTCACCCATTTAACTTAATATAGACAAACTGATGTTAAAACTCACAAAAATGCATGGTTAAGCAGTTTAGTATGCATTAAGTGCTGTCATAGCATTGGAAAGTAGTTCCCTTTTAAGTGAGGATTACCAGTACAGCTACAACCTGGAAACCTGACTAAATGTAAGGTATAACTTCACAGTTAGAAATGGCACTTAAAATGTGACCATCCTCACGTTAAAACTCATTAATACATGCCAAATGTCTTCTGAGTGTCTGTTATGCCACTTCAGGTTAGTCTTAATTCTACGACTTGCTACCAAGCTCACATTAGGGTAATTGCAGTTATAGAATCATAGAAAATCATAAGAAATTGAGGGTTGGAAGGGCACCTAGTCCTAGCTTTGTGTATTCTGCCATACACAAAGCAGAATCATCCCAGCCAAGGCTTAGTCTGGCCAGGTCTTAAAAATCTCCAAGGATGGAGATTCTACAATCTTTCTGGGTAACATGTTCCTGTGCTTCACTACGCTCCTAGTGAGAAAGTTATTCCTAATATCTAACCTAAACTTCCCTTCCTGCAACTTGAGACTGTAGTTCATTGGTCATCTGCCACCACTGAGAAGAGTTTAGTTCCATCCTCTTTTGAACCCCATTTTAAGTAGTTGAAGGCTGTTATTAAATCCCCCCTCAGTCTTCTCTTCTGCAGACTAAATAAATCCAGTTCCCTCAGTCTCTCCTCATAAATCATGTGCGCCAGCCCCATAACCATTTTTGTTGTCCTCTCCTGGACTCTCTCTTATTTGTCCACATCCTTTCTGTAGAGGGGCCCAAAACTGAACACAGTACTCCAGATGTGGCCTCACCAGTACCGAAGATGGGAATAATCACTTCCCTTGATCTGCTTGCAGTGCTCCTACTAATGCAGCCCAGTATGCTGTTAACTGCCTTCTCAACAAAGGCAAACGGTTGTCTCGTGTTCAGCTTATTGTCCACTGTAACCCCCAAGTTCTTTTCTGCAGAGCTGTTGCTGATGCCATTTGGTCCCCAGCCTGTCCCAGGACATGGGATTGTTCTGTCCTAAGTGCAGGGCTTTACACTTGTCCTTATTTGAACCTCATGAGATTTCTTTTGGTGCAGACTTCCAATTTACCTCAGTCTTTCTGAATCCTAGTCCCATCCCCTATCTTATTTACTATTACCCCCCGCTTGGTGTCATCTGCAAACTAGCTGATGGTACATGCCATCTTATCTTCCCAGTCATTGATGAAGATACTAAACAGGTCTGCTCTACAGAGATAAAATGAGCAATTTTTGGCCCTCCAGTAACCCAGGGTGCACCACTCTCAGCCCCTGCCTGCCTCCTGCTCCATTGACAAACTTTTCACTCTCCTGAATGCCCAGGAGTTGTGTCCTGCCTGGGTTTTAGCAGGCAGTGCCTTGTAAAGACTCTGAGAGGGGGTTACAGCGGTAGGGACATGGAGCTGGGAAGCAAGAGGCTTAGAGGCTGTGGCTTCTGTTGATGGGAAGAGGCTTTGTTGAAGAGAACCCTCCAATGACCCCTGTTTATGTGATCCTGATCCCAACCCCACCCCCAACTTTACCAGAGAGGCCTGTGCCTTTCACTGGCTTGGACCTAGGCAAAAGCCAGAGAAAAGTTCAATTAACCTTGGTTACATGAGGTTAATTGGAATTTTTCCACATGGCCTGGCCTGGTTTCCCTCAAACACCATCAGCTCTCTTCTAGCCAGGTGGCTTAAGAGGTGGTGTGGTTTCCCTCTATTGTCCCCCCCCCCCCCTTTCCAATCTTGAGGCTTGGGAGCAGGGGAGGAAAGAAAAGCTTCATTACCAGCAGGAAGCTCTAGGAGTTTAGCATGGCAACAGTACAGAACATGGGAAACATAGAGCCCTCTCTGGGGAAGGTGGGGGGCCTGAGATCACGTTATGGGGGGCTGGGGCTAGTGAAGGGCTTACAGAACAGCATTTTTCCACTACCCACCACCCCCAGATGGGAATGCAGGGGGCTTATAAAGGTAAGCCACAACCCATACACTTCTCTTCCTTCCAGCTACATGCTCCTGTTGCAACCCTCACCTTTCGTCCCTCCCCCGCCCAGGCACCATCCATTAGCAAGGATAAAGCCTGGATGTCTGGCTCCTAGCCACATCCCTGCTTGCCAGCCCTCTAGGCTAGTGGTTCTCAACCTTTTTTGGACCAAGACCCATTTGTAAACATTGATGGCCAGTTCCAACCCATTCTCCCCTGTTCATCACCCCGCAACCTGTTGCCCCCAGACTCCAGCTCTCCACTGTGGGGAAGCATGAGACATGGGTAGTGGGGCTGTGGGGTGGGGGTAATGGGGGGTAGTGGGGGCTGCAAGCTGCCCTTTGCAAGTTGGAACTCTGCCAGCCTGCAAGGGAAAAGCCATGGTTTTTCTCCTTTAAAGAAGAATCCGTTTTTAAAGTTTGTTGATCCATTTTAAAATTTGCTTGTGCCCCTTTCATATATTCTTATGACCAGAGGTGACCTGAGCAGGGTGCAGGACCTAGGGCAAATCAGCCTGTGCAGGGCTCCTCCCCCAGACATGAGGAAGCCGGCAGTGGATTCGGCAGCAAGTGCCAAGCAGCCAAATGCTGCTCCACCCGGCTCTGGGGCCCAGGGCGGTTGCCCCAATTTGCCCTCAGGGCAGAGATCCACTCCCTTCATGTCCCTGCTGGTGGAACCAGCGCCTGACACTGGGATGTGCTGGGAGCAGATTGTGGCTCTGCCTCAGACCTAGCCTAGTTCTGTTACTGCTCATGATCCCAATCCCTGGCCTTGCCTGCCCATCCTGCTTCCAGATGCTGCTCCCCACCCAAGGCTGTATCTCATCCGCCTGGTCATGTGCCCTAGCTGTGCGGGTCTAGCCAGTCTCCATGAAGCCTCTGCTAGTCTGATTTGTCAGGAGCCCCAGTGATGGGTGCAGGTGGATGGCTGGGGTGCCTGGGCAGCAGGGCTGTGGCTGGCAGCAGCAGCCAGAAGGAGCCACCACGGGCTTCTGGGAAAGGGAGTCCAGCCACTGTGTTGCACAAGTCCCGCTGTATGCTTAGGGCCACCAGGGCCATCTGCGCATGCCACAGCTCAGGATGTCCCCCATGCTTGGGCTAGTTAGGGCCAAGGGACCCACTGTGGGTTGGACAAAATGCCTCGGTGGGATGGATCTGACCCTCAGGCTGTAATTTGCCCACCTCTGCTTTAATGTGTCACAACATTACAGTGCTTTGCAACTGTTTCATTTGAGCAGTTCAGATTATAACTCCACTGTTGATCACTTGCTACGTTATTAACTTGAGGTGTTTAAGTGTTTTTAACATCTGAATCTGTGGTATAATGGTAACAGAGAGCAAATGTTGATATGGACTTCAGTGGGAGCATAATTAGGCTGTTAATAGAAATGATGTTTACAGGTTAATCATGTTTATACCAGAAAACCGTTTTTAAGAATGCATTTTAATTTGTAAACTGTCAGAAAAATGTTGACATATATTTTATACTCTTAGAAACACTGTCTTAGGATACTATATGATGTGACAAGTAGCAAATTAATATTAACACAATTTTAATTTAGGCATAATTGCAAATGCTAGACTGTACTTTACAAAGTATTAAATAAAATTCATACTCTTTAAAAAAAAAAATGCAAACAGGTATTAACTGGAACAAATAAGTGTTTGTAGTTCTAGAACTAATCAATGCGACTTTTATTTAATCCCAGTTGTGTATTTCAACTTTAAAATGATAGGTTATTTCTATATTGTACACATATAAAACTCAGTCCTGCAAGTTATTTTTGAGAACGTAGGACTGTAACAGGCCTCTTGTGTCATTGAGTCTGATCCCCTATTTTGCAGTCAACTACATCGTATAACTTATTTCATAAACTGGTCCTAAAACTGGGTAAGGGTTTATTCCTATTACTGCTGGAAAGCTGTTTCAGAGCCTTACTCCTCTGATCATTAGAAATCCACTTCTAGCTTCTAGCCTATATTTATTCATAGACATTTTGTACCCATTGTTTTCTGTACTGGTAGTGTCCTTATCTTAAAAAGATTTCTTCCATTTTCAGATTTCCTCCCAACCACACACATTTTTACACAGCAGTCATATTCCCTCTACACAATCATTTTAGTAAGCCAGCCAAGCCAACTTTTTTGTTAATCATGTTAGCTACTAATGAAGAGTCTTCTAAGGCAGGGGTTGGCAACATTTCTGGCAGTTGGTTGAAATGACCCAGCTTGGGTCTGAAGTGGGCCCTGTGGCAAAGTCTACAGCACCTGGCTGTGGCATGGCATGGGCAGAACTCACCCTTTGCCAAAGGTCCTGGCACCCAGCTGTAGCATAACTTCGGCAGAGCCTCTCGTCATAGGATGGTGCCAAAGCCACAGCTTTGTAGGTTGGATCCAAAGACTCTGTGGGCCACAGGTTGCTGACCCTTGTGCTAAGAGACCATTTTCTTTCCTTTTATCATCCTAGTTGTGTTTCCATTAACCTGTTCCAGCTTAGATTAAACTTTTTTTAACATGAATGTCCAGAATTGTATGCAGTATTTGAGATGATGTCTCACCAGTGCCTTGTAAATGTCATTATCTCTTTTGGAAATAGCTCTTCTGATCCATCCTATAATTGCATTTTAGGTCTTTCAGGGCTGGCTCACATTGTAGTTATTGTTACTCTACGATACCAAGGTTGTTCTACTACCCTGATACTGCTATCTATCTGATTAATACCCAAGCTTATTGTAGAAATTTTTGTTCCATAAGTACAAGCACTTTCACTTTACACTATTACATTTCAGAACACTTCTGGTATTCCAATAATCAAGATAATTTATTTCTTCTTGTATAATATTGTGGTCCTTCTCTAGCCTAATAGTGCCTCAAGTTTGTCATCAGCAAATTTCATTATCATGCTTCTACTTTGTGTCAAAGCCCTGAATGAAAATATTAAATAAAATTATTCTTGAGATTGAATTCTCATGGCTAATTAACTTCTCCCACTTGACTGTTCATATTTCAGTGCAACTGTACTTGTATTCTGTCTAGTCCCTTACCTGTCTTGCAGCTCTCCTATATAGAGGTGTAACTTTAAATTTTGTTGCCCTTGCTGGCACAAAGTGTGGGAGGGGAGTGAGCACTTTCCTTCTCGTACAGGGGCTATGGCAAGGGTTGCTGTTCCCTTGATGTATGCTCCCCCAAAATGGGCTGCTGCAGCAGTGTAGGCTCCTTGCATACTGCTTTCTGATGCCCCCTCTGAATTGGCACCTGGGGGTGATGCCTCTGTTGACCCCTGCCTCAAATTATGCTACTGAGTCTATAATCTCCATCTTCTTGAGTTTAACTAATAATTTCCCATGTAGCACTGTATCAGATGCTTCACCAAAGTACAGGAAACCCTGTTATTTGTGGGTTCAGCATTCATGGTTTCAAATATTTGCAAATGCCAAACCTGCATTTTAAATACATTTTAAACACTTACTGTAGCTCTTTGGGAGCTCCACACTTGCTGCCGGGCCCCCCCCCCAGTGCCGTGTCCTAGTTACAGATTTTGCCATTCATGGGGATCACAGGAACGTATACCCCGAGAATGGGCCAGGGTCGCCTGTAGAGAGATATTAGCTCTATTAGCACATGTAACATGTCATTTGTCTAGAAAATCAGTTCTTATCTAAGAGAACTGTTGCATTAATCTACCCTTTGTGAATTCTTGTTACATTTTATCCCATTTTATGCTTACATCTGTGTCTCTGATTAGACTTTCCTTTGAAGTTTCTTCTAAATTCTTGGACGGATTAAAATCAGAAAAATGATCCTGTAGCCATCTGCATCATTCATCCTCCTTAAAAATATATACAGTTTTTGCTTTTCTCCTTTCATATGATACCACCCTTATTCCTTCTTCCCATATTCCCCAAAGGGTCTCTTATAATAGGTTTCTCTGTTATATCTTTTTTTTAAGGTAGTTATACTCCCAATTTGTTCTGAAGCTGTTTACTACGAGAATTTTTCTTGCTTGGAATGTAACTTCCAAATAGTTTTTGCACCTTTCATTTTGATGAAATTCAAAGCTGCTTTTGCATTTAGTCCTGGAGTTTTTCAGTCCAGCTGATTTTACTAACTAGTTTACTTTCTTTCTCGTGGCTTGCCCTCTTGAAATGGAAAACCATTGTTATGGATCTGCTTTTTTGTTTCTCTTTCATTTAATTAAAAACCATTAGCTTGTGGGTATTTGATCCAAGATTATTTTCTACATGCAGCTCTTCTACTAAAGTCATTTCTGCTTACCAAGTTAAGGGTAGTGTCCTGTCATGTGAATGGAGAATGTGCTTTTAAGAAGCGGGGGTGAATGATGAATCATTCATCTGATTTCAACTCTGAAATGCTACCACTGCTTATCTCTTTGATATCTGGTAAAGAAATTGGTCAAGTATTACATACAATATTAAGTGAGCCCTACCTTTTTTTAGCATTATTTATACGGGAGGTGTCAAACTCATTTGAGTTAGTGTGCTCAGTGGTACTCAACTTCTTGGCTGGCCAAGTGAATAGTATGGGAGCAATCTGTGGGCCAGATCCTGTATTAGGCCCAGATCAGGCCTTGCATCTCCTCGGCCCCTTGCGTCTGGATCAGACTCCGTGTCATCTCATCCCACCCCTGGGCACCTAGATTCAGTTCTGTGTCATCCCAACCCTATTGCACAATATAACGTACAGTGCGTTGCTCTTGGGTCCCCGTGTTCCTCTCCATTCTAGAAAATTGGCAGTGGAGAAGTAGCAGTGAATGTTGTTAACCAATCTCCTGCTGCCAAATTTTCAGGTCTGTTGGGAGCCTGGCAGGTTGAATGACACTACTTCTTGGCTGTGGATAGGTTGGATCCAGGCTGTAGATAGGTTGGATCCAGACTATGGATTGCCACAGCTGCAACAGCAAAACCAGTTTGCAGGGAGGATTAATGCCATTGCTTGATTTCCTGCTGCAGATTCACATGCTGAATGATGATCAAAAACTGGACATTTCGCAGCAGGTGAGGGCAAGGATGTATTAACCCTTTAGGTGCTGGATGCACTAGCACAGTGGCTCTAGGACCTGGTACAAGAATCATTGCAGGTCAGATCTGGAAGTGAGTTATCTGACCAAAGAATTCTTTTGGGCTAGATACCTATCTCTGCAAGCTGAATGGAGCTGTTTGACACCCCTAATTTATACTGTGGAACTTCCTGTATATAAGGAAAGCTAATGCCTCTCAGAGATAGTTTTGGCTAGTATTTATTAGCAGTCTCTCCACATGCAAGTTTGACCCTGGGGATCTGTAGCAAACTCTTAGTAGTACTATTTTAGAGGTGCACAACGCATGCACCTACAAATTGTTTTCTGATGAGGGGTTGTCTTGATGCCTGCTCAGTCTGTCCAAACACTGAGTTTCTGGACCACTGATATTATTCTGGTGGTTTGCACATGGCTTATAGGTCAGAGGTGCCCAGTATGTGGCCCAAGTAGTACCTCCTTTTCCACAGTGTTTGATGCAAATAAATTCTGCTTATACCTGTGCTGTCCCTTATTTTTTTTATGGTCTGCCACATCACAAATGTATAATCCTATGCTCTCACTTTAACTTTATTTCTAATTATCTCGAGTAGTGTATTTCCTTTCCATAGCTGTGTTCCAGTCATTATTGCTATTCTTCTTTTTCTGTTATCCCTGTTGAGATGGAATCTCATTACAGTGAAGCCTGTTCTAACAAAAATTTGATTGTAACAAAACTACTTGTAAGACCTGGCTCCTGACCTAGAGTAAATAGTGCCAGGTGGCTCTTGGTAAAATAAATTTCACTACTATAAAAATTATACTTACCTGGCTCACCATGGGATTTTATCTGACCCCCAACAGGTCTCTTGGCCCCTCCCAGCCCAGGCACGAGGGCAGCTTGGGCTGTGGCACATGCAGCCTGTCCTGCCACTCGCAGACATACAGTGGGGCTGTGGCAGTGCAGTGGCCAGACTCCGCTATTAGTATTGCTGCTGCTGCTAGACCCATCCCCACTACCCAGGTGTCCCAGCTCATCCACCCTGCATCTACCACCAGGGGAGCCAGATGGAGTGGGTGGGCAGGTGGGGTCTCCATGGAGACTGGCACAGCACTTGTATGGGTAGGTTGCATTTTGCTTGACAGATGAGATGCAGCTGCAGGCATGTGGGATCCACTTCCCACACATCCCTGTGATGGGTGCTGGTTCCATGGGTAGGGGCATTCTGGGAGCAGATCGTGGCTCTGCCCCAGCCTTGTGCTGTCACTGCCCCAAAATTCCACCCCGCCATCTTGCTCTTGGATGCTACTCCCTGCTCATCCATGGCCCCATCCCAACTGCCTGGCCAAGTGCATCCTGCCTACACAGGTCCCAAGCTGGTCTCCATGGAGACTCTGGGGGCTGGAATGGAAGGGTGATGACAGTGTAGTGCTGGGCCCCCGGGGCAGAGCCATTTAGGTAGTTTTGGTGAGCTGTTTTGGGGGGGAGTGCTAACCCAGCCCACAACAGCTTACCAAAACTCCCTAAGTGGCCCTCCAGCCCAAATAATTGACCACCCCTGTCCTAGTAGCTCAAATAAAATGTTCACTTCTTGCTTGCTATATGCAAACTTGCATAGTGCTAGTAGTGCTGCTTTGATTTTTTTTTTTTTTTTTTTTTTTTTTTGCATTGTACAAGATGGGTGTACCTATTATAAGTGGTGTTACTGTGGAGTAACTGGTTCATGATGTAAATCCCTTCCGTTTACTCATTGTATCTCGTGTCTCCAAACTCATTTGCTGTGTGTAACTGAATATGATTAACAATGTGATCTTTTTGCAAAAAAAAAACCCCCACAAACTAAAAACCTCAAAAAACAAACTCAGCAGCATACTGGATTGGATTAACAGGAGCATCATTTACAAATCAAGAAAATTGATATTTCCACTCTCTACATCACTAGTAAATGAGGTTCTCCTCATTTGGAGAACCATGTCCAGTTTTTGTTTTTGCCATGTGGGACCAATGTGGATTGATCGGAAAAAGGTCTGCAGGGCACAAAAAATCATTAGAAGCCTGGAAAACGTGACATGAGGAAAGGTTGAAAGAAGTTGGATTATCTAGTCTGTAGAAGAGAAGACTGAGAGGGGATTTGATACCAGTTTTCAGATACCTGAAGGTGACTTATGAAGAGGATAGAGGAACTATTCTGTGGCCACAGAACAGAACTAGGAGCAGTGGTCTCAAACTGCAGCAAAGAAAATTTAGGCTGGAAATTAAGCAAAACTTTCTGACTATGAATGTGGTTAAAGATTGAAACGGGCTATGTAGGGAGGTTGTAGAATCTCCATTCCTTGAAGACTTTAAGACAGATACTTGACTATGATGGTGATCTTGCTTTGAACAGGAGCCAGAAATAGATTATTTTCTGAGGTCCCTTCAAGCCCTACTGTCCCAAGATCCTGTGAACTGTTTGTGTGAATTTTTATAGCATAAAATTTGGGCTAAGTTTGCCCAGCATAGCTTTCACTTCCCAGAAGTAAATATGGACCCAAGCAGTTGGGGAAATGAAAATCACCCACATCTTTTCCATTATAAGAAGTATGTTGTAAGAATACTTGTTTGTATTTTACTTGCCAGAGATTCATTGTATCCTTTTAAAATTGGAAACGCTGTCCCAGGGTGGTTGAAAGTTTTTTAAATGTTTAGAAGTTAAGGAAATGGCAAATAAAAGCAATGAAGGTACTCAAGTATATGAGTAACTTACTTGGATGTGTTTGTGGAAGACTTGTCTATAATGTATTACATAAAGGAAGCTGGATTTGTTTTCGAATTCCTGCCCAATGCACAAGCAAACTGGAGAAAGGTTTTTACCTATTATTTTCACTTAGAACTTAGGTTTTGCTTTTTACTACCATAAGCACTGCATTCAAACAGAAGGATGAGTTTGGGAGTTTTGTTTTGTTTTTAATTGTTGCTTCCAGCAATGGTGTAGTAACTAAGCAGGATAACAGACAAAATGGACTAATTCAGGGGCTGGTGACCTATGGCTTGCAGGCTGGATCCAGCCTGTCAACTCATCAGATTCAGTCCATGAAGTGTTAATGTCTGTGGTGATTTGGAATGTCTATAGAGCTTCCTTGAATGGTGTGGCCATCATCTCAGGGAAAGCAGTGACACTTGGGGTGAAGTGGGGAGAAGAGGGAGGGAAAGAGTGAGCAGTGGCGGTGTTGCTGGCTGGTTGCAATTGGTGGACTGCCTTTGGAGCTAACTCCATTAAATTGACCCACTGCTTTAAATGGTTGCCCATACCTGGACTAATTGGTTCAAGTATTGCAGTTCCAGTATATTAAGAACTTGTGCTCGTAACATAAAATTGTGGTATTCATTGTGTAGAGCCATATCTCAGACATATTTGTGAATGAAGTTTGAGCTAATTTGGATAATTGCCTCTTCTTATCCCCAGAATAATTGTTAGAATTAGTTTTACAGAGTGGCAACCAACCTGAGTGAACACATGTCATTTCTACAAGTTTTAATTGGCATACGAGTCAAGAATTACTCTGTGGGCCAAACTAGACTTTCAGGTAAAGGTGTGATAGGATCTGATGCGTGATCCACACAATCATGGCAGGAGACATGGTTGTGGGATCCAGCATCATATCCCATCGTGCCTTGTTGCTGGTGCAAAGGGAGCTCAGGATTGTGATCCTGTACTCCCTTTGTACTGGCATACTAGTAGCACGCTCCTGCAGTTGAGTCTCATATGCTGAGGGACTTCTAGCCATGGCAGCACATGGTATGTCTCCATAGCTGGGAGCCCTGTCTGCTGATGAGGCTTACAGCCAGGGGGGCATAACTCTGCACATTCAAATTTAAAGCTGGATAGAAACCAGCTATTAAGTTGTTACACATTTTACAGATCTGACTTTATAGTTGGTTGGTTCTTTTCAAGGTGTGATAATTTGCAAGTCAGTCTAAATGAATTGTGTAATACATGTAACATATAGAGTTGGCCTGCAGGATAAGTTGCAGGCTGGTGGCAGGGAGAAACTTTAAGGGTTTGTTTTTTTTTTAAAGCTAACTCCCTTTCTTCTCCTTTCCCCTACCCCAAACCTTAGTCACACAAGGGCAAGAGTTGCAATAGCAAGGGGAAGGAAAGAAGGCAGCATTTGTGACGAGTCTCTGGTGTGTATACGTATTTGTATAATGTAGAATAGAAAATAAGATCATTTTTAATGTTAAGGTTCATTACTACTCAAGGCATCTTAAGCACTGTGGCCTCAATGAACAGCCTTTGTATTTACTAGTATACATAATGATTTCAGCCATCTGATTTAGTAAAAACTATTTTTAAATATGGAGTACAAATGGAGTTACAGAAGAGATGGCAGGCTCTACTCCTTTAGGATTAGAGAATCTCCACAGACAGTTTTGGTGAATATATTTTGGGGACAAAAAGAGAGAAAAATATTCGGAAATTGCCACCTGTGGTTCTGAACTTTAAAAAAAATCAACAGAACTGTGTGAAGCTTTGAAAATGTTGGATCCAAAATCTAGAAGTAGAGCCTTGTTGCTTATTGTCTTCTGGTGTCTCAGTCTGAAGAGCCTCCTGGTTCTGAACCAATTTGTGAGCTTGTTTTGGTAATTGTGACAAAAAAATCCACATTATCTGTGATTTGGAAGAATTGAGTAAGAATTTTCCATCTAAAAGAAGAATAGTTCCTGATCAAAACCCTGATAGATCTCTGTAATGTAAAGAATGAGATCAGTCTCCTATAATTGTCAGAGAAGGATGAACTGGTGAGACCTGAACAGTCATAAACTGATGCTGAATTGGACAACTTTGTGGAGATTGTGACTAATGCTGCTGCCTTGGAAAATACAGTTCTTTTTGAACTAGTGGATAGAATGGTAGTGATCTTACAAATTCCCCCTACTGAGCTTCTCACCCGATATTTGACGTGCTGGGTTAATCCTGTTGAAAAAGGAAAGTCCATTTATGGAGAAGGGATCTAATTGTAACCGACTTACTTGGGTAGATTCTTTTCTATATAAGCAGCATCAAAAAGAAGGGTGATAAAGTTTATGAATCAGCTCAGGAAGATTTCTCCATCTTTCATACTTGTATGGTCCCAAATTTCTTAGTATTAGAATAGTCCTCTATAGTATTAGAAGTCCTCTAGTCTAATATAATAAAAGCCTTACCAGTTCTGGCTGTGTGTCTGTCTGTTCATAACGCTCCAGGCCAACCGTACAGGCTTCTGTGGACCTGTTCCCCTTACCAGAATGTTCAGTGGCACTATGGAGTGAGATTTTACTGATTTAATAAACAGTACTTTCTAGATCTAGTCTACAGATCTGATGCTTCATTTGGCAGAGTAGCTATTTAACCCATTTCTGATTAGGCTGCTATCCTTACTTTCTTGATCAGATTACTGCTGGCCAAATTATCCAAGGAATGGGAATATATCAAGAAGTGCAAGGAATATCGATTACTTGCTTATATAACCAGAGGTCTTTGAGAGAGGTTCTGTGTATGCTATCTTGGGGCTCCTAATTAGCATACAGGGCTGGACACCCTCTCCAAGTCTGCAGATGATACCAAGTTATGGGGCAAAGTTAACACACTGGAAGGCAAGGAGCAGATACAGGCTGACTTAGGTTGAATCAATGAGCAGAACGAAATGGTATGTGATTCAACAAAGGTAAATGTAAGGTACTCCATCTAGGAAGGAGGAATCCCCAGCACACCTATAGGCTGGGGGATGTCCTCAGCAGCTCAGAAGCTGAGAGGGATCTTGGAGTCATAGTTGACTCCAAGATGAACATGAGCCGGCAGTGCAACGAGGCCATCAACAAAGCCAACTGCACCTTGTCGTATATTACTAGATGCATGACCAACAGATCAAGGGAGGTGATGCTCCCCCTCTATGCAGCACTGGTCAAGCCGCAGTTGGAGTAATGTACCCAGTTTTGGGCGCTGCACTTCAGGAGGGACATGGAGAATCTGGAGAGGGTTCAGAGTAGGGCCACTTGCATGATTAGTGACCTCCGTGAAAGACCATACGAGGGGAGGTTGAGTGATCTGGAACTCTTCAGACTTCACAAGAGATGGCTGAGGGGAGACTTTGTAGCTGCCTATAAGTTTATCAAGGGAGGACAACAGGGAATTGGTGATGCACTATTAGCGTGCCCCAGGGAGTAACTAGGAATGATGAGTGCAAACTAGTGAAAAGTAGATTTAGGTTAGACATTAGAAAGAAATTCTTTACAGTAAGGGTGGCCAGAATCAGGAATGGGCTTCCAAGAGAGGTAGTACTATCACTTAACTTGGAGGTCTTCAAGAAGAGGATTGATGGCCTGGGTCATCTGATCTCGGTCCTCTTTCCTGCCAGGGGCAGGGGGTCGGGCACAATGATCCATTGCGGTCCATTCTGACTCTACAATCTATGACATAAGGAGGTAGTGGAGGGAAATGAGGTTACTAGAGCACCACATATCCTTATAGCCTCTCCTTCAGCATATTGAAGAATGGTGAGGGAAGAAGCAGGAGGGTATATGTTAAGTCAGTGGTTCTCAGCCAGAGTACCTTGTGCCTTGAGATCCTTTTAAGGGTGATACGCAATGTTAGCACTGTTAGGTTTACAAATATGATTCACAAGATAGACCCAGAGATTTCAAATAGGAATCCATAGTGTTAAAAGCATTCTGACCTATTGTGGTCTTTCTGAGTTCTTTGCAACAGAAAAATTACTTTATTATTTTTTCTATAGTCAAAAATCAAGTAAAAATTAAGAGCTGGCATTTTCTGAAGGGCGCCTCAAGTATGAAAAGGTTGAGAACTGCAGTATTAATTGTTCTAAGTGCCACAGCTATTAAATGAAATTTCACTGATGAAAATTCCTTGTGTGAATGTGTCCATCCATCTTGAATTAAAGTTACCAGTTAATAATCTTAATTTTCTGGTTAATTTACCTTGCAAATTTTTTATCGTTCTTAGTATTTTAATGTGCATCTATCCTCCCTCAGATTCTTCTATCTGCCTGAAACATTTTGAAGAACAAATGGAAGAACTACATGGCATGATGAACAGCTAGAAACATAGTAGAGGTAAGTATTGTGTAGGTTTTATTATATTTGCAAAAAATGCTTGAGTAACATTGTGGAATTACCTCCTGTTTACAAAAAACATGGCAGTTTTAAATTCGACTGAAATCCATCTGTTCCTCTTTTTTATGTCTTTATTCTGTAAGGCCCTCAAAAGTAAAGACTATTTGTACAAGCATGAATTGAATTTATTTTTGTGGGTCAGATTGTTTAAGTTTGGATCAGTCGATCAGTCTTATGTGACTTATTTCCTTTGCTGTTCTTCGAAGTCTGATTTATGGAAAAATGACAGTCAGTATTCTTATAAAGTGCTTTATTCTTTTGAAAATTCAAAAGAAACATCTGACTTATATGCAAGCTGAGAATTTATTTAATCAATAGAGCAAAAGCAGAACAGGAAATATTTTAATGTTCAGTCTGTAAGTGAAAATGTTACAGTGAGAGGAGTGGTTATGATGAAAAGGAACTAACAGCTTGGTCAAATCTCATTATTCCTATAATGTGACAGGCTTTAGCTTAAAAGAGTCTCTACTTTCCTCTTTCTTTTTCTGTGAGAGCTAAAGTAATTTTTGCAAGGCACAGCCTTGACATCTCCACAAAGCAAAGTGATAAAGGAATGTTGAAAACATGAATGCATGTAGGTATCTAGATTTGTCTGAAGTCTGTGTTAAATGAAATACTACAAGGAAAAGTGCGGGGAAATAGGGAGGGGGAATGGGGGGACACGAAAGGGAGGTTCTGTCCAAATAAACTAAGATTTATGGCATTTACTAAAAATGGCAAACTGATCAGCTGCTGCTTTCTTGACTGATTGAACCATTTTTAGTTTTGGATCTCTAATAATTAATTCTCTCCCCCCACAACAGTCTTTATTTCCAGTATTATCTAGTATCTGCATATGTTCAGGTGTAGCTATGAACATGAGCTGATTTTTAACTTCTGTCACATTACCAACACTAGTGTATCTTATAAATGTACATATTAACCACAGATAGCTTGCCCCCATTCTATTTTTCCCAGTTATAATTCTAGGAAAACATCATTTTAACTGTTTTGCTATGGGGAATTATACCTTTAGTTTCTCATATATGAGAAATCAGGGGGAGGAAAGGGGCAATGTAGAAACACATCTGTTAATAAGAAGCAGTTGGAGCTGCAGAGCTGATTAAAGAGGTTCTTTATCAAGCATATTAAGCTCAGAACAGTTATTGAACAGTACATATTACTCCCTCATGGAGATCTGCTGAAGCAATTTCAGTGTAGAAATTACAGTGCTATGCTATGTGAGTCACAGAATCAGTTATGATGGTTGTACTTAATAACTTTTATAGTACCCCTATCATGTTTTCTACAGGAAAATGTTTTATCTTGTTATAATAATGAATACTTTGTTTTTAAGTTCCACGAAATCCAGAAAAGCAGTATTAACTTCCTTACCTGAGAGAGACAGTATACTATTGGTCCCTAATTAAGGCAAAACAAAGGTAACTTAAGGGAATAGCACTGGGGCAAACAGCTAACTGAGGGCATTCACTGCTACTCGACCCCTAGCCCCCACCTGCTGCTGCCATTTCCCCACTTTCCTGCCCACTACCATGTTCCAGTATCTCATAGTTCCTGGCTGTATCACCAGACCACAGAACTTAGCAGGAGCCAGCCCAACCCCAAGGACTGGGGTGATTGCTCATGGTCCTCCCTGGTAAGTAGAGGCTTCCGGTTGGGGGCTGGGCAGGGTCCCTGGGTCCTGCTGCTGCTAGTGCCTCTCATCTTTGGCCAGGGGCAGAAAAATATTAATTTCTGCTTTTTTGCTTAGGAGCCCCATGGGCTAGATCTGGCCTATGGGCTGTATTTTACCCGCCCATGCCTTAGTAGCACTCAGATGTCGCAGTGGTTGGGACCAAAACAAAAAAAAAAATTTAAGATGAGAAATCCAGACAGAAGTTCAGCCAGCTTGAAATTTTTAAATTGTATGTTGAGCAATTTTGTTTGTTTTTTTTAAATTAGCTTTAAAAAATTTTGCATGAGAGAGGGAGAAAATCCAGAATACAGTGAATTCTTTAGTAATGCATCAAAGGATGCATGTCCTACCTAACAGCTTCTCAGAAGTGGGCGGGTTTTAAACTAGAACAGTCAATTATTTTTCCCAAAAGTTTGGCTTCTGTGGGTGATTAAAATACTAACAGTCATAAAACAACGGGGTGGTGAAAGCATTGGGGTTGGCCTGTAAATATTTCCAAAGCTTTCTTTAGAAAATCTTACAAATTCACAAATATATCTTTCACAGGCAGCATACTTTAATGGTCAAGATTAATTGAGCCAATATTATTATTCCCTTTCTTCCTTATATCAGTTCTGTGTAAGCTTTCCAGAACAAGTGTGTCATTTAATGGCCCCCCTTTCATTCTCATTGGCTCTTATCAGCAGAAACACTCTCCAATGCAAAAATTATTTATTTGCACATGTAGCCTGGCAAAATATTGACATTCAGTACATAGATCTACCTGTGTTGTGCATAAGCTGTCACTTCTGAAAATGGATTCTTGCATTCTCCCTTTTTGCTACTCTTTAAGTGTAGATGGGAGAGAGAGGAAGGAGACATAAATGAAAGGAAAGGAAGAAAGAAAAAAGAAGGATTCTGAACATTGTTTTTCATGTTTCTCAAACCCACAAAGATGTGCTTGTCTCTTGGCAGCCCATTAGACTGCTGTGCAATCCTAACTAATTTTAAAAGCAATAGAAATAAGGAGAAACCTGCTTTCCAGTGAAAAGCTTTCAAAATCATTCTTGACATACTGACTTTCTCAGCGTACCCTCCAAGTTCCTTTTTCACTTCTAATCCCTTAAGGCAAAGGTTTGAGATTTCATGCTGTGAAATAATGTTGCTGTGTAGGATTTTGTCCAGTATTTGTTCATTTGAAATAGAAACATTTTGATGTCTGTTGTTAGGGCAGATGGTAACATTTATATGACATGCACACGGTTGCACCCTTTAAAGGTGTATAATATTGTTATAAGATAATTCCATATGAAATGTAAGAAGTATTAAATTATAAATCTTGAAATATAGTGGCATTGCCATTTAAATTTTTAGTAGGCAGTAACATTTGTATTTAGTTTCTGGAATGTAGGCTACTGATGCTCCCATGCATCTCTAATACAGTCTTCAGAAAGCTGCTCAGAAAAGAGGCATCATGTCATGCTTCACAGCCTCAGTCAAGCAAGATATTTTAGACATTCAGGCTGGCTTTTTCGGGTTTTTTTTCTTTTTAAAAGCATAATTACTCTAGTTCAGTTTTGAACTTTTCTGTAAGAAAGTGACCAAAGTCCATAAAAACCTGCAAACTCTTATTTTTGGTAGCGCACAGCCTGCTCAGGCAAAATATCTCAATCCTTTTTCTTGAAGGTTAGGTTTCTCATATTGACATCCAAAACAAAGTACTTTTAGAGCAGCTGAAGGTGATGGCTGTTCATTCTACTTGTATAGTTTTGAATAATAATAAGTCTGTGTGCATGGCTTCATAAATGCAAAATAATACTAGATCGTAGTTCACAGATATCAAACTTTATAACAGACTGGATAGCATTTGTGTGCATGCGCAGTGTGGAGGAAGAAATAGGTAGAAGAGTATTTTTATTGTTTTTGAGTAAAGTTTGCATTGCAGTTGTTAGTTGTCATTTTATGTTAACTTTTGCATAGCTAAGCTCCTTAGCGTGACAGCTACCACACTTCAATTGAATTATGAATTCTATATTGTTTAAATCTAATCTTAGCTAAATAGTTTTTAGTCAAGTCAAAGTCTAAAACACTGCATGTAAAAAAGCATCAAGAAAAATTATATCTGTTAACTGTCACTGTAGTAGCAACCTATGCAGTTAGGTTATAATTACTGTATTAACTCATTAAAAGTACTTTTGTATGTATCCGTCTCTAGCATAAACTAGATAAGACTTGGCAAGCTTAACAGCATAACCTCTTCAGCCTTGAAGCATTTTACTAGTACATAAGAGAATCTATTAAGATTCTAGAGCAAAATAGTAAAGTTTTGTTAATTAAAATGTGGCCTTCTCACACGTCCATAAATCAAAACTTATATTTAGTTAATTGGCAGTTTAGTTCTTGTAACTAGCTAATTTAAATCTCAGTTGTATTTTTGTAATTGACTGGATTTTTGGCCAGAGAACAATTATACGCCAAAATACACTAAATGGATGATTTCAATAGAAATTCATCCATTTTTATCACCTCATAAGTGTTCTCAATATATGCATGTGTTTTTAGAACTAGATGAGGGATTTTAAAAACGGGGTTGGATGTATGTGTGGGAAGAGAATAAAGGAGAAGATAAATTGGCAAATACTTAAGGACTATTTTATAATATTGCATGAACGCTTAGCCTAAAGAAAACCAGATGCAGTATTTAACACATTTAATTTTGTATTAGAGTGACTTATGGTCTTGAGTGAGAGGGTAAAATCATTGGTAGGAGACAGCAATCAAAGCTGTCTCCTCCTTTCTTCACTTTCTTCTGGCAGCAGAATTTGTTGGCCTTGAGGATTGTGTTGCCTGGGCACACAGATTTGGCTTCTCTTGGAATGAAAAGCTTTTGGTGGCCTTGCAGCTCAGATTTGTGCCCTTTGTTTTCTCTGTCAGTTTGTGTATGCCACCATTGTCCAGTTGTCCATCTTCCCATTAAATGGGAAACCATTTCTGGGAATCATGTGAAGTGTGTCTTCAGGGGTATTGCTGACTGGTTTGGCAGCGTTATTGGAGGATTAAATATATTGGTGCCAATTCTTCAGGAAAAAAGAATTGTAGGATTTAAGGGTCCTGTGTTCACTAGATTGGAACAGCTTAGTGTGATGTGGGTAGAGGCAGGTTTTGTGAAGACGGCATTTAAACTCATCTTTCTTAATAGCTAGACTCTGGTAATTAAAAAAATGGATAAAACTTGGGTTTTTTTATGAAGGAGTTCTTTTGGCTTGTTTTTAATTTGTAAATTGCTGTTGCTAACATTAATGAACTAATATGGAGAAGCTTTTTTAAATAATGCTTCCAACAATGGATGATCAGGTAATGTAAGAAGAAATGTCTGCTTTGGGAAAATCATCAAGAGAAAAATATCTTTCAAAGAAATTAATTAAAATAGTCAATGTTTCTGCTTAACCACAGAGCATGAGAATAGGTCCCATAGGAAAGGAGAGATCAGATTCTTGAAAGTAAATGCTGAACCCTGACTGCATGTGCAATAAAGCAGCAATGAAAACATGTGAAATTAAGCAATGGTAGACTGGGATTTTTTAAGATCTCAATTTTGGACTTAGATGGTTTATATACTTATGAGCCCTATTTGAGGTGTTTTGAGTTCATCGTATTTAGCCTTAGGTTTTTCAGAAGCAACTTTTTATGTTATGAGAATCCAAAAGCTAGCAAATTTACATGATATGTTGGCATTATGCAAGGGAGAAGCTGTGATCCGTGTTTTGCAAAGTTGCACAAATATTGCTTGGCTCAAGAACAAGATGTCTGAAGGGACTGAACTGAGATATTATAGAGTTTCCCTATAAAAATACTTGTACCACTAATGAGAGAGTTGGAGTGAAAAAGCAAGTTCTTAGTATAGTTTAAGAGTGTTTTCCTGAAGAATCCTTTGCCTACTGTACATCAAAAAATGGTTGATTTGGTGATACTGCATTGAAGTGGTATTAAGTAGGGAGTCAAGCATGTGTTTAATATTTTTATATTTTTGGCTGGAGATCTTCCACTTTAAAAAATCAGCATTTTTTGCAAGTAAAAAGATTTTTCCAAAAATCTTGGAGCAGGTGCTACAAGATAAATGTATGATAACATTTTAGGGTTTGTTTTTTTTTTACTTAAAAAACATGATTCGTCTTGTGGAAAGCACAAGAAATGTAGGAGGAACTAAACTTTCCTACTACAAAAATGGAAGAAGTTGAACAATAGTGGTAGTACTACACAATCAATTAGAAGAAGTTGGCAAAAAGTTTTGAAGTTGTCACTCATTTTAAAAGGCTGGATCTGTTGAGATACCATTTTAAAGGTGCCGCAGAAGGTGTCACATGTGGAATATTCCCTCCTCTTTATATTAACTGATTAATCCAAGATTGTAGCTATTGGATTGTCCTTTGACCAGCTACTAGAATGCACTTCTGAATTACCCTGCTGCATTTGTCCATAAAGGTTGGTGAGCAGCCCAGTAAGGTGGTAGTCTGAGCTAAGCCACTTTACCATAAACATAGAGGAGTTTGTAAGCAGAAAAATGCAAACTGTTCACATTGGTCAGAAAGCATTCTGCTGCAAAGTCTGATGCATGTGGACAGCTGATGCAGTGGCATGCCAAATTATACTCTATTGGCATCGAGAGCTCTTGGTGGAAAATGACTCCACAAAGTTTTACCAGATTAGTTTACAAGAAAGGTGAGTATTTTTCAAATTGCATAAAGTTCCCAGCTGGTCTGATTGTAAAACACTTTTCTCCATCGAAGAAAATATTTTGAGGCTTGGAAAATATTTTTCTGTCTCAAATCAAACTGATAACACCAGCTAGAAATTTCATGAATCTGAAATTCTCCTCCCAATCCTTCCCCCCCATTTTTTTTATTTGTTTGGATTGGGTTAACAGAAACATTTCATTTGGATTTCAAATGTTGTATACTAAAATATATTTTGAAATAAAATAATTTGAATACAAACATTGAACTTTTCAGTTATAAAGGTGAAATGCCCATTTTAAAACTCTTCAAATCAGGAAGTTTTGGGATGCAGTAATTGTTCCTGTGAACAATTGTTTTCATGAATCATCATATTTTGGTGAAAGAAACATTTATTTGAAAAATTCCTGATAAAATCTAGTTCTCAGCAGCTTGTGAAAGGAGCTGTCTCACCTTAAATCTCTCTTTTATGAATAGTAGCAAGCTTGATTTTGCTCTTTTGGATTGAGGAAGAGAAAGTTGGGATTGGTGTAGTACAGGGGTGAGAAAAATGCAGCCTGCGGGCCAAATGCAGCCCGCCAGGCCATTCTATCCAGGTCGCGGGGCCCCTAAAAATTTAGAAAATTAGTATTTTCTATGTTAGTATTAGTAAATCAGCTGTATGTCATGCAGCCCTCAGTGGCTTGCCAAAACTTAGTAAGCAGCCTTCTGCCTGAAATAATTGCCTTCCCCTGGTGTAGTACTACAGCGATGTAGGCGGAATCTGAGTTCCAAGAGAGAGGATGAGGAGAGATGGAACCTAAACTCCTGCCATTGTAATGAAAAGAGCAAGTTTTAACTCCTGAGTTCTCTTCAGACCATGGGATATCTGTTTTATTAGGGTTACTATGAATGAGTCAGGTTCAGGATGTTGATGATTTCTTAGTTTGAAAGAAATGGCCTGTTTTTGCCTTCTCCATTTGAGCTAGGAGTTGATTGCCTAGAACCAAAATTTGTTTCTTTCTCCTTAAACCAAATGGAAGAATACTTGGATTTCACAACATCACAGAAAAAGGTTTTTGGTACAGAATAGTTTCAGAATTTCATCTGCAATTTAAAAAAATAACAACTTTTTTTTTTATAATTACTAAAATTATATTTGTTTCAAGTTGTCAAGTTTACCAACTCATGGCTTGTATATACTGCTGCAGGAGTGTGTCCTGGCAAGGACAGGCTTGAGCACATCCTTCCCATTCACATTCACCAATGTGCTCCAGATCTGGACTTATCACTTAGTGGCCTGGTTTGAGCTAGGAACGCTCAGTCTCTGCTTGAGGCAAGTGGTGGAAGAAGCCTACCACTGTAGCAGCGACGGGGAGCGCCTGGCAGAACCAGCTCAAGTCCCTGCCAGTGGGACATGGTGTTGAGACCCACAGGCCTTCAGGCCTGGGTTTGACCTTTGTGCTCAGATCAAACTGCATGCTTGGCTTGAACTGTGGTCAAGACCTGCACCCAGTAAAAGGATCAGATGGAAGAATACTATCCCTGACTTAAAATATCAGGAAGTTGGCTAACTATAACTTTGGCAAAAGAGGAACAGTCAGAGCAAAATGTACCCCTACCTAAGAATGAAACAATTACCTCAGAATCGAAAATTCCAGTTAAGGGTAACCATATTTGGCAAACAGAAGCAAGATCGTTAATATGCATTAGGAGGAAGGTGTAAGTTTATTTTATGTATTAAGTAATAGAAGCTATATTCAGAACAGTCCTGAAGACATCCAGTCTTGACATCAGACATGGGAGCCAGGAGTCCCAGGCAAGACTTCATGAACTGATTAACCAGTGAAGTTGCATTCACAATGTTTTGGGGCTGTCAGCATCTCCTTTGACTAGCTACATACCTAAAATTTTTGAACTGCTACTTCAGTTTTAATTAGAATTGTATCTGTTAGGGTTCAATAAACTAACTTTTAGCTTAACACAACCATGTCTTAGTCTCTTTGCCTGGTATAAGACCCATTATAGTGTCATTGGGACACAACAAGGGAGGGGGGAATTAAATCCCTCTCTGGCCAGACCCCTTGGCTGGGGATCAGAGGGGCAGGGCCAGCCCAGCTGAGCTGGCACATAAAGCCCAGCCCAGAGAGCATGCTGGGATGCTGAGGGACTCTGGTTTAAGTTAAACCAGGAAGGGGTATGGAACAGACGTTGCACGAACCGGTTTGAGCCAAATCAGTTAAGTCTGTTACTACATTTAACCAGGTTTATCTCAAACCGGTTTTGGCCATCTTGAAACTGGTTTGGGTGCACTGAATGTCTGTTCTGTCACAAGTTAAAACCAGTTTCTGATCACTTAAACCAGTTTATATATAATGTCTGTCCCTAGCCCAGGTCTCTGGAAGGGGTGAAGGTGGCCATTGGGAACAAGTTCACAGCAGCCTTGCTGGCAAAATTCCCTTCCATCTTAGTGGGTTCTGGTAGGTTAAGTATGCTCAGTCCCATTCTTCCTGGGACTGTCTGTTGTGGTAGAATAGGTGGGCCTTACTGTTGCATTCTGAATCAACAAACCCTGGAAGACCTTAATAAAGCTGACACGGGAGCCCTTCCTCTTAGGCATGAGATCTGAACTCTAATTTCATTGTTGCCAGTTAAAGTATCACTAACTCTTTATTATTTTTGTACGAAATGTCATGGTGTGATACCAGTTATGGGTTGCAGCACTGGATACAAAAGGGCAGGGGTCTCCAGGATCTCCAGGCCAAATCTGGCCATGCTGGAGCCAGTGACAGGGCTGGTCTCATGGGGCACAGGGTACCACGCTATTGCTTGTACTGCAGCTGGTACGTGGACAGGACCAAGCACCATGAGCATTACTCATGGCCCAGGGGACTGGGGTGTGTGCTCTGCATGCAGTGCCCCACTGGACTGTCCCTGAGTTCTTGCTTTGGAGTCAATCAGGATTTGGCCACAGGCAGTCCCTGCACACTGGAGACAACATGCAAGGGCACATCCTGTGCTGGCCTCCTGAACTGTGGGCAATGCCCATGACACCAGGTCCAGCCCTTGCACTGGAGCCAGCACAAGTGCTGAAACAAAGTGCATGGGCTGGACCCAGTGATGCAGACACTGCACACAGCACAGGAGACTTGTATAGGGTGCATGTTGCATGCAGTGCCCCAGTGGACAATCTGCATACTGGCTCTGGCATGGCCTGATCTGGACCAGTCCTAGAGCCTGCATGTAGACTTGGTCCTGCATGGATGCTGCAAGCAGTGCCCATGGTGCCAGGGACAGCTGGCATGCTAGATTAGTTCTGTATGTAGCATGCAGGCTTGTTGTCAGCCCACAGGCTAGATCATGTGGCTCTACAGGCTGCATTCAGTATGTGGGACATATGTTTGACATACCATTGCTTGTCAAAAGTTGATGCTGTCTCCAATATGAATTCACTTTTTCTTTAACCTAAAAGAAAGGGACAAGGGAAATGCATTTCCTCTGCAGTATCAGGCGCCTCAACTCCCTACTATGCCAAAAATGCAGTGTAACTTTTCCTTTTTTAAGATAACAAGAGTCCCCATTGCTTTCTGAATAAGAACTTATTTGTAAATGAAAATAGATGCCAAAACAGTGGCATTTTATGCTATTTTTCAGTAAAATGAAAAGTTTGGGGTAAGCAGAACATTGAGAAAAATTCCAAAATTTGGAAGCATTATATGGTTTGTGGTTTCACAATTAAATTACATGTCATCTTGTATTAGCACAAACATACAGTTCACTACAAATATTTGGTTAGGAGTTATTAAAGCTTGTTTTTTTATTGAATTACGTAATTAATTTTGTATGCTGTAGGAGTAAGAACATGCATACAGTATCTTTTGAAGCCAATTATGTTGAGTATGGAATTACATGGGATCGTGGCACATCTTTAAAGCATGTTCAGTGGGAGGTGCAGCATTCTTATTCCAATGAAGTTGAAAACTGGAAACATTCTTCTTGCATCCTGAAGACTTTGTCTTGATTGGCTAACTTGCTGACTCCCTTCCCAAGCCTTTTCTGTTTACTGAAAATTGCATCTGTGAACTGTCTTCCATCTAACAAACTTGTTTCTTTTAAATTTGCTCTGGTTTACTCTGAACTAAGTATGGCATCCGGTGTAAAAATTAATGCAGGTAAAACAATGACACCACTTCTATTTTCCATCTCTGCTTTGACATGTGAAAATCTCTTTAGATACTCTGGAAAGCTTTCCTCCAGACTAGAAAATCTCATTTCTTTCACTTAATAATTTCTAGGGCTCTTGGTAAAGGAAAGAAATATTCTTTCTCCCACTCTCTATATCTCCCTGTGAATATGCCTCTGTCTCATGGATGTTCTGTCCAAGGGTTTTACGGTTTGTAAGGTTTTTGGGGTTTTTTTGTGCATATTTTCCCCTTTTTCCTCACCTCAACTCTGGACATTTTTTCCCTCACCTCTTCCCATTTTTATCTATTGATACTTCATTCTTTCTCCCTCTTCTCCTTATTACCAGAGTTATATAGAGTTCCTTAATAAAAACAACTTTTTCTTTTGAATTTGACTACTTGTGGGAATTTTTGTTTTTCTTTTTCATTTAAAAATAGTTTCTTTTAAAATAGGGTCCTAATGTTCCCTGCTTTACTACATTGTTAATTAATTTTGGTCTGTTACATTCTCTGCTCTATAAACTATGCTTTTAAGGAGACTTAGAGAACCTCTTCTTGTTAGTCAGTAGTCATAGTGTAAAATAATTGGTGGTGACTTTCGGGGTCATAACCCCCCACCCCAAATAATTAAATTCTATACATGGATAATTATACATTTGTTATAATTCTCCATGTATAGAATCTAATTAGTGGGAGGTTTTCCTAATTCCCGCCCCCCCGCTGTAGACACCTACCCTTGTTGTTGTCCCCCACACCTGTCTCCTGTCTTGTGCCTGACTGCTGCCTGCCCCTCTGTGCCTGCACCTGCCCCCCTGCATCATGCCTCTCCCATCACCTGCTCCCACCTTTCATAGCCTGCCTCCCACACCCACTGCTCTCCCTGTGCCAACTCTTTCTTATGTACTACTTTACTACTATGCTAACCTAGCTCACAGAGCAGGTCCAAGCACCTTAGCCTGGAGGAGCACAACATAGGAACCAGTAAAAATTGATTTTTAAATCTTTCAAAATATTCAAAAGGGAGGGAGGGAGGAAGGAAATTCTGTTCTCCCTTTTGTCTCCAATTCCTAGGCAGTAACACTGGGGCTGATTTAACAACCACATAAAATCTGAACCACCTTTATTGGAAAAGGAAGTGGGGGTCGGAGGAATGGAAGCCATTTTCACTGGCTATAGGTTTTTCCTTCAATTATTCTTAAGCTGGGGCTTCTGTCAACTCATCTCTGCTGCAGTATACCATTTTGAAGTTATTGAGATTTCCTCACCCTCAAATATCTCCCTTCTATGGAATCTTCTTTTTGAGGGAGGATAATAGGGAAAAGTCTGAACATTTGTAACAGTTATTTCTTTTTCTTCTTCCCTTCCCTGATGGCTCTTCCCTAGAATCTGCAACCCAGATTCTTAAAGCAGTAGGCATCAGTATGCAGCTCTTGAAACAGAGACCGTCAGTGTAGCTGCTCTACTACAGGGGCTGACATCCTTTTAACAACAGTGGGCTGTTGCTTACAACCTGGCCACTGCCAGGCTGCTTGTTTCCCACCCTCTTCTCCTCCCTCCCCACCCGCAGCCTATCCTGAACAGAGGTATAGCTCTGGGTCGCGTTGTCAGTTTCACTACCCTCCCCACCACCACCCACATGAGAGGTATCACTGCTGCAGGCAGAGGCATTAGTATGGCCAGCAGCCTGGGCTGTAATGCATGAGTCACCAAATGTAGGGACTTTCTGGCATCTGGCTGCTGCAGTTGCTGCCAGTTGTCAAGACCAGCAGTCAGCAAAGGTAAGTTTGGTGAGAGAGGCAGCCACTGCGGCAGAGGGGTTTTGTTAACCCCCTGGACGTTTGCTGTGCCAGTGCCTCCCCCCGACAGCAGTGGTGTCTCCTACGGTGGGTGGGTAAGGAGGCATGAGGCTGACAAGGGGACTGGATCCACTAGTATGTAACTCTCACAAACCTCCAGTTGTTCTATCAGCTTCTGGGGACTTTGCTGCTGGCCATATGAGGCCTTAGGGCTGTAGATTGCTGAACCCTGCTCTATCAAGTATACTTGCATACTTGCATGCCTCTTCTCCTTAATACAAGCTTTAAACTTGCAATGATTCCCAAACATTTTAAGATAAATTAATGTCCATAATTATGTATCTAATGAACACTACATAGTGATTAACAAATGCAAATATATATAAAATTAAACTAGGGGGCAAGCTTGCTAATGATCATTAACACAAAATTAATGAGTTTCAAAGCAGATTGTGAGGATCTACTTGATGTCAGTTGATATTAATGAGAATTACATAGTTCACTCCCCTCACACAACTTTAAAATTGTATCTTAGAGAGGTATAATATAGGAGCATGGATCATGGTTCAGAACACCCACTGACATGGTATGTTCCTTGATGCTAGATGTATGGTATTTAGTATCTAGATTAAAAGATATCCTCCTCTGTATGCTTTGGCTATCTGATTTTAAACGAGTTTGACTCAAATGGTCCAGCTGTGCAGAGCTGACATGTGGGTGTTGTGTCAATTAGTCATGTAGTGCTTTTAAAGTGTAGAGGTCTGTTTTCATGAGATAGCAGACTTAAAAAGCTTAGCTGTTTTGTGTGGGAGGTTCATACTGTTGGAAGGGGATGATTAATTATGTTGTGAGTTGCTTGGTATTTTTCTGTCCTAAACAGTGTGTAATGAGCCAAATTTGTGGTTACAAAAAGTTAAGGGTTTCATCTGGCAGCTCAAATTTATCACTTGGCTTAGGCCTTGGGAAGCCCAGTATAAAAAAATGTATATATCCTGTTAATGTCTGATGCTTCCTGTTTGTAAACAAACCAGTTGTTACAAGACAATTTATGTAAAGCATGTATAACTTCACATTTTGAAGGAGAAAAAATATTGTTTCTGTCAGAATCCATTAATTGAATGCCTGTGGCACAGCGGAATTTCCCGCCACAGTGGAAAATCCCCAAGCCCTTGTGATTGGCACAGTAAAAGTCCCAGTGCAGTGGAAAATTCCACCACAGTGGAAAAGCCCATCAAGTCCAATGGCCGCATCGTTCAAACAAGTGCCACCCATTGTCCAGTTACAAATTATTCCCACTTGGCAATTAGCAATTGGCTTGCTAACCATATAAAAGTAAAAGCAATTTCTGCCCACGTTGGAGAACTCCGGACACATTTCAGAGTAAACTTGGCAGACTGATCACCCACCAACGACTCCCTGTCACTGACCTGCCCGACGTACCCCCTTCCTTGCGCGCTCGGTAATTTGTTTACGGAACATCTCGTCTCGCTTCAAGGGCTCTTGCTACATTTCTCTCGCTACATTTGTAACTCATTTGTAACTGCAACCAAAGCCAGCTTCTTCCTATGCTACACACATCGTTGGCATAAGTAAACAATCTATTTGTTACCAATACGCATCCGTGCCTAATTCCACTTCACGCATCAAAGTACCCACCTGGCGTTCTAAGCCTGGGCCACAGTCCAGGAGCCAGTTGGCCACCACATGGCGTCATGAACAGGATCTGGGGAAGACGCGATGGATTTGGAACTACTTAAGAACTGCCCCATGCGCAGTGGGGGGCGCCGCGTGACAAACGCTGATGAACTATGGGCACACATCGCCTATCACCAGGCGGGCGGAGCAGGTGAAAGGCTTGTCGGCAGCTATGTTTCACTAAAAGTGGAAGAGGGAATTTCGAGGGAGTGGGAGGCACATCTTCACCCTGGGGTGTTCGGGTGCGTGATGAGCAGCAAGCGGATCCTATTTAGGCCCCAAGAGGAAGTAGGCACCGTATCCCTCGCCAGAGTCAAACCAGCAGGCACAGTAAGCTTGACTCCCATCCAGAAGTATGCCTGCTGTATACAATCTGTGCGGGAGGGTGGAAAACTGACACCGGTTGACGGATTCAGTCCTCCAGCCCTGGTGCCCAGGTCAAGGGGCCACAAGTTGCTCTCCGATCTGTGGGAGAGGTTAGAATTGGAAGGCCATATTACAGCGCGGTGGGCAGACCCAAAGTGGGACAAGGGGAAAATGCTAAACATAATATTCCGCGCTGTCACAACTCTACTGCAGGAGAATGCAAACTTAGAGGCCCAACTGCTCACAGCTGCCCAAGTGGCTAAAGAGGCGGCAGTAGAGGAAAGCCCCGAGCTGCCGCCATCCCAAGATAGCGCCGGGCAAAAAGAAGCGCGCAAAAATTCCTGAAGAGGGATGGACAGCTGTACCACCATCCATGGCCCCGCCTCCCGAAGTGGCGCCAGCTGCGGCCGCCCCCTGAGCCTGCCCCACCTCCGACATTCCCTCCTCTCTACGAGAGCAAAACTTTATACTCGGCCCTCCCACCAGAGGCTCCGGCAACCCCAATAGTAGCCGCTAACCCCGTCACCCTGGTTAAACAAGTGACTGACACTCAGGGTGCGATGTGTACTACCACCACATACCACACCCACACTCGAGCAGAACTACAAGAGCTGTGTAATGAATCGAAAATAAAACCCAGTGAACTGCTAGTCGTATGACTAGGCTACCTCATAGTAGTGTTTGGGTCTGACCTGCTGGACCTAGAAGAGGCTTGCTTCTTAACCTGCCAAGCCTCATGGAGCGGAGGACACGTCACTGACTTAAACGTAGTCATAGGCAAAGTCCATTGGAATATCCTATCCCGGCCCTTGTCGCAAGGCAAGTCGGTCACAAGTCTCATGCCTGGCACGACAGACGGCCACAAAGGGCCACTGCAGAACAGCTTTTATTAGCCATAATTGGAGTCTTGTATGCCTCGTGGAATCCAAGAGTGCATCAACTGGGACTAACGCAGGCCCAGCGTAACAGGGGATGCGCCTACTGCCACTTAAGAAACCGTGGAGCTATCCCAGCAACCCTCAAAGGTATAGAGGCCTGCATAGAAGTCTATGGGGGAGAGAACGCTATAACACTCCGGCTCCTCGTCCCACTAGCAGGCCAGCCGGCCGGAAATCTCTTGTGCCAACTCCCACGGCTGCAGGCCCTCATGAAGTCAGCAACAGAGGCCTCAACTGATGCGACAAACCGACCCTCCACGTACCCGATTGAGCCCCAAAACCCGAGATGCTACGAGCCCGGTTCCCAGCGGGAACCGCGGCCAATCCCTCAAAGGTCACCCGAGGAGAGGGCCACGTTTGGGTTCCTCCTAAACAACTCCAAACTCACGAAACAGCAACTGTGTATACTGGGAGATGAGGGCCAACGACACCTAGCAGCTGAGTTAGGTTTCAAATTCTACGACAAACCAAAAAACGAGTAGTGGCTGCTGGCCACACCGGCAGCTGGCCTAAACCCGACCCTCCGACCTCCGCCCCTATACTGAACACATCGTCTATGACCCTATCGACCCAAGTAACCAAAGACAAGTGCTCTTCCTCCTCGACACTGGAGTCCAAGTCAACGTAATCACTCCAACGATGCCCCACCAGAAAACCACAAAATTAATTAGGGTACAAGGACTCAACGCTGTTGCAGTCGCAACAAAAGTTAAGTTTGCAATCCAAGGCCACTGGCGTGCTCTAGAGGCAGTGCTAGGGGGCATCAACCTCCTGGGAATTCCCGGAATCAAAGCCCTAGAGCTAAAAGAACAAGTATTACAAGCCCTCCCGATCACCGTTCCAGAGACCAACCAACAAGACCCTGTGGAATGACGCCATACCAAGAAATCCGACCCTGTGGCAGCTGAAATTCATGCCAGGTGAGCTAGTTTAGAATACCATCCCGCACCCACGTCAACAGCACCCGCAAGTACATGGGAACATCTACAGCCCAGAATTATACCCTAACACCAATTCCATATACCTTGACGAAAACAACGATCATCAACCTTAGCTCACTACAACTAGCTAACCCGTTGTTCTAATCTCCGATCAGACCCGTTGTCGTAAACCCAGTTACTGCTCTTGCTCTTATTTTCTTCCCCACAGGTCTAAAGCCAGGCGACATCCAAGCAGCGACAGACGACTGAATTAAGAACGACGCAGAGCCAAAGAGCGACAACACATTGACCTACAGCGTTGCCACCATGAACAACCTCTTGATTCTTGCAATTCAACTCTTCATAGCTGCCTTGACTCTACCGCCTGCTGCAGCAGATATAACGAATTCGATGACTTCCGTGACAACCAACACCATTTTAAACCTTCTAACATTTTGGGCCGAGGCCATAAGCAACGGCTCGGCTGGGGAAGGTCTCATGGCATGTTTATGCTTACCCCTTTCTGTTACCGACCCCGTACTTACCCCCTATGTCTATCCCTTTAATGGGAATGCATGGATTAGGGTGACAGCAAATGACTCGATCCGCGAAATAACCGTAATTGAGCACTCCAATACATTTGCTGTAAGCTGCTGGTACTCCTGGCCAAAAAATTTAGATTTTAGCCATTTCAACACGTCAAAAAGGCAATGTACTGAGTCCTTGCTTACTGATGGAATACAGATGAAAAAATCCTTGATGACTTTAACTTACCCCTCCATAACATACCATGTACAATGGTACTGTGGGGAATAGCACCGGAGGGAGTAGAATAGTCCAGAAGCGATAACTTTCTCACTTGGAACCCCGCCCCCCCCCCGCGGGGGGGGGCCGGCATCAACGGGGTGCGTGGGCCATCGGCAAGGGGGCATGTCAGAACCCATTAATTGAATGCCTATGGCACAGTGAAATTTCCCGCCACAGTGGAAAATCCCCAAGTCCTCGTAATTGGCACAGTAAAAGTTCTGGTGCAGTGGAAAATTCTGTCACAGTGGAAAAGCCCGCCAAGTCCAATGGCCGCATTGTTCAAATGAGCGCCACTTATTGGCTGGTTGCATATTATTCTCACTTGGCAACTAGCAATTGGCTTGCTAACCATATAAATGTAAAAGCAATTTCTGCCCACGTTGGAGAACTCCGGACACACCTCGGAGTAAACCTGGCAGACTGATCACCCACCAACGACTTCCTGTTACCAACCTGCCCGACGTACCCCCTTCCTTGTGCGCTTGGTAATTTGTTTACGGAACATCTCGTCTCGCTTCAAGGGCTCTTGCTACGTTTCTCTCACTACGTAACTCGTTTGTAACTGCAACCAAAGCCAGCTTCTTCCTATGATATACACATCATTGGCATAAGTAAACAATCTATTTGTTACCAATACGCATCCGTGCCTAATTCCACTCCACGTGTCGAAGTACCCACCTGGCGTTCTAAGCCCGGGCCACAGCCCAGGAGCCAGTCGGCCACCACAGTTTCATTGAACCAAATCCAATTCTAATATCTCTGGAACCATTTACCTTGCCATTTACCACCACCCCTAAATCAATAATCTCTTAGTTGTTCTGTCAGTATGTAATAATAAGTTGAAAAAAGGCTATATTGTAAATGTCATTAAGTATTGAGAGAGAATATGAAAAAATAATGTTTACCAGTGCCAACACTGATAATTTGCAGTGATATGCACAAAAGATATACGAAAGATTAAATCTGAACCAGAAATAAATTGACTTACTGTATTTATCTGAATCCAAGATTATTTTGAATTTAAGACAACCTCCCACCCCAAATAATTAAATTCTATACATGGATAATTATACATTTGTTATAATTCTACATTTATAGAATCTAATTAGTGGGAGGTTTTAAATTTGTGCCCCCACCCCCACTGTTGTGGTGAGGAAAGCAGCAGTGGGGGTAAGGGGCCAGATACCTGCCCTTGTTGTTGTCTTCTTCCCCACCCCCTGGCTGCTTGTCTCTTGTCTTGGGCCTGACTGCTGCCTGCCCCTCTGTGCCTGTACCTGCCCTCCTGTATCATGCCTCCCGCATCACCTGCTCCCACCTCTTATAGCCTGCCTCCCACACTCACTGCTTTCCCTGTGCCAACTCTCCCCCCCCCCGGCTTCCCCCTGGCCCAGGCATAGGCATGGAGGACAGGGGGTTGAAGAAAAGGTTGCAGATTTCCCCCTCCCCCTTCAAGTCCACTCTGCATTTCCCCTGGCTGTGTGCCTCCCTCCCTGCCAGATGAGCCATTCTAGCCCAGGCTGGTGACTGCTCTGCTCAGTTCTGGCTTCAGCCTTGACCCTGGAACCAAAACAGGAGCTGAGCCACTGCCTGCCCTGGACAGGTACTCAAATCTAAGATTAGGCTTTTGTTCCCCCATGCTAACTAGGGGAGGAAGGTAAGGAACTTTATCTTGGGTTTGCACAAATACGGGAGTAGTTTCCAAAAATACTTTGATACATGGTATGTTAGCATCTAATCAGAATACAGACTTAAATATGTTAGCAGCAAATAAGGCTGTGACTGCAGATATAACTTAAATTATTGGAGCATTTTTGTGTTCTGCTATGCATAATTCTAAAACATCAAAGCCTGGAAATGGATTAAGTTTCCCTGTGTGTTTAGTTTAGGGATTTTTGTTTGGGCATTTTTGATCTTTGTTGTCAGTAAATGTCTTATGATTTACTAATTATTAATGATTATTTCATTATTAACTGATAATTAATTATTATACCGTTATATTCAAACATATAACATTCAGAGTTGAACAAGAAAGTACTGTATTGTAGCTGTGAAAGAAAAAGTTGAAAGATGTATAATTGGTATAATATTTTGGGGTTTTGTCATACCTTGATTTTTAAATGTTTACAAATATTTAGTTATTTCAATTCTTTACTTAAGCAAATAAAGTGGAAAATAATTTATGGGAGCAGAGGGTTAAGGAATACTTTTGGTTAGGGACATTGTTCTTTATAGGCTCAATATACATTACTTTATTTAGTGTATTTAGTTGTTATGCTACAGCCAAGAATTTCCAGTACTGTTCTGCACCATAACCAAAAAAAAAATCACAGGATCAAGAATTTGCCATATTTTCTTGCCTATAGCATAGTCCACAATGTAGTACACACCTTGTTTTTGAAAGGCAGCATGCAGAAAAAAAGATCATTCCCAGAATGACGCAGAATTCATATATATATATATA
>JAGPOW010001338.1:43335753-43356626 GCA_030014935.1 Caiman crocodilus
CTTGGCTGTAGCATAACAACTAAATACACTAAATAAAGTAATGTATATTGAGCCTATAAAGAACAATGTCCCTAACAACCGGTCTTGTGATCACTGTGGTTTACTTGACAGTCCAAAACACATTTTTACAATTGTATCACTCTTAGTCTCATTACAAAGATTGCACTGCATACCTGCATTCTTGCCTGCCTGTACGCTCATCAATGTCACTTGGAAATTGTCACAGTTATGTACAGGACTACTTCAGTCCTCTGCCCCTTTTTTCCTCGCACCCCCAAGTTGCCTAGGCCTTTCATTCATCATTGTCATCTTCATTGCTCTCTTCAGAGGGCTTGTTTCTGTCAAGTCTATGCCAGGCTTCTGTCTTCCATACAATGTTTGCCATCCCTTTCCTGTCCTCTTTTACTGTCTTTGTGTAGTACCGCTCAGTCCTACTTCAATACAGTCCTTGGCTGGGAGGTCTGCGTGTCTATTTATGAGCAAATTTCTAGTCTTCCATAAGGCATTCTTGAAACAGAAGATGAATTGGTCAAAGCAGACTGTCGAGGCTCCTTGCTGCTTAGTCAAATACCCATACAAAACTGCCTGTGTCACCACCAGGAGGAGCATGCGTATTCTCTTCCGCACATTTCTGGTATATGGGCAGTCCCAGAAGAGTTGGTCTATTGTTCTGCCTCCGACCAGCAAGATTGTGTGGGGCAGTTGAGTGGACCGCTCTGCCCTGCACTGTTTTTCCATGCTCGCATGAGAAGTACCCAGTGGACTACCTGCCACTGTGAGTCTCTGTGCTTCTTCTGCAGGTCCTTGTGGAAGATTCACTCCCACATGGCTTGGCCACTGTCACCAGATAGTAGGTCCAGGGGCGATATGATGACTTGCCCTTACCACCTCCTGCATCTTGAGATGGTTTACCACCATTGGTAGGGCCTCAATGTGATGTATTTGTCCCAAAAGTGTTTCAGGACTTCATAGAACCATGGGAACTCCAAACTATTTATGATATTAGCCCAAAGCCAAAGGCTTGTGATTTACCATGTAGTTTGTTGGGCTGAGCCCCACCAAAATCAACAGCATTTCAAGCCATGGTGACCCCCACAGCTTAGTGCTGCTTAGTAAGTGTGTGTACTCCAGATGCTGTGCCCCCCCCCCCCAAAGGACCTATGTGCTAATTAGTCCCCCCTCCAAAACCTTGTATGCCAATGCGGCATAGGGCAGCTTGGTCCGGATTCACCTCATGGAGGGCAGGGCCACACTAGTCATATGCGCCAGGCTGAGAGGGGGTGAAGAAAGAGATCCTGAGTGAACTGTTTGGGGCCCCCTTTGGTGATGTTTGACACAGATTTAAGGCTGGTGAAGAAACAGGAATCACTGGAAATAGGAAAAGGAAGTCAAAATGTGTTTACAATGTAGTGACCTACCATGACTTGAAAAAGTGTTGGTACTGAAGGGGACTGTGGTTAATCAGCATTACCATACATCTTTATCAGATAGGCTATGCTAATCTATCTTTGCCTTCTGGTACCAAGGGGAAGGTGTCAGGCCCTCCCAGTGCTGACTCTGGCCCTCCCAGTGCTGGCCTGGTACTGCAGTACTTCTAGTTCTGTGCCAACTCCCTGTAGAGGGAACACCTGCTCATTTTTTTTTTTAAAAAAGGGACAAAAAAAAAAGGTGTCAATCAGCATGTTTGCTCAATATGAGCTATGTAATTTACAGTCTGACTCAGTATTGGCTGCATTTAATCAACATCATAGTTCATTTCCATTGCTGAGCACATGCTGCTTTTTGCAGCAGTTTAATGAGAGACAATGTATTTAGTGAGATTTCTTTGTATGTGATTGTAAGATGAGAGACTTTCTTCCCCATGCTGGTGTGGAGAAAGGGAAACCTTGTCTTGTATTCAAGTAAAAATGGTAGTCCCCACCCCTGCCTGGAGCAACCACAGGGAAGGGGAATCCCCCATCCATCTGCGCTCTTGTCCCCCATCCCTAGCCCAGCCCAGCCCCCATGTAGAAGGTAAGAAAACCTCTGGTGCTTTCTTGGCCACAAGCCAGCAGAAAAATGAAAGAGGGTGGGAGAGAGGGGGCAGAGAGAGGGTGTGCTTCAGAGCAAGAAGGGGAAGGGAGGGAGGATTTTCACATGCTCTGGAAACTTAAAAAATTCCCTGGAGGGTTCTGTGTTGTGATGTGTACTGCAAAAGTGCTGCTAAAGCAAAAACTATCTTTAAGGTACATGCATACCACACAGTGGGAATACATAAAGTACAATACATCTTGAAGAACTTCAGTTGATAGTGATTTATTTATCAATTAGGACAGTTCTGATTATTCTTGACACCCATGTAAATGGTCAATTCTCTTTTGACTTGGAATTTATGAGCCTTGATGATTTCTTTTGTTTGGAAGTTTTGTACCTATGGTAAAAGTTTTTCTGTTATAGGTATTTAATGCTTGATTTTTTCCTGTGTCATAAAATGGGGAGAGCTAAAATTTTTGCCTGCTCCTACTCATTTTAGGCACTTTTATCCCATCTCCTTTTATTTATATCAGCCAGTTGATTGGAATTGAACAGGGGATCCCAAAGCCTCTTGAAGTTGATCCTGGGCAGCAGAGGCCGAGCGTGCATATGCACGCACGCACCACTGCCCAGCCCAGCTAGTCAATCGGTGGAGGAGGGAAGGGGCAGAGGCCTGGGGGACACATGCAGCAGGGCTGGAGCAGAAAGCCTAGTCTGTTGTGCACAGATGGGGGGGGTGGGGTAAATGTCTCCCCCAAAAGTAGGGCAGCACCAGCAGCTCTAAGGTACGGAATGGGGCAGGTTCTGCATAGCTGAGGCAGGATGGGGGACAGAGCTGTGAGCAGATTGTCTGGGGGACACAAGGAGGGGTGGCATGCAGCCTGGGAGGACACAGTGGTGTGCATGCCCCCCGGTCTGCCCTCAGGGTGGGGCAGGCTGGCGCCAGTGCAATGCTAGACTCTTCCTAGTGCTTTTCTAGCTGCAGCTGTGGGAGCGGGGCCACTGCCACCTCCTCCCCCACCCTCGTGGCCCTTTTCCCTCCCTTCTCCCACCTCCCCTCTCCACAGACTTACCTGCTGGATGGAGGGGAGAGGGTAGACCTTTGATTCCTTTTAAATTCCAAAAGTGATCTCCAACTTAAAAAGGTTGGAGACCACTGATTTATACCATTTCTTCGGCAGTTGCAATTGTGCCCATTCAGCTTTATCTGCAAGCTTCCCATACTCTTGATTATTCTTGATGCTGTGCTATAAACCTTGTTAAATAATTAAGTCATCAGTAAATGAGATGATTTAATATTACTTTCTCATTATTTCCTCTTGTATTGTATCATTCTTTTGATATTAATGCAAGACCTGAAATAGAACCTTGAGTTACCCTACAGTTAACCTTCTGCCAAATAGGCATTGATTAACTTTTTGAATATCATAATCTCATTTAATGCCAACAAAATTATGATTATACTTTCTCTGTTCTTCCATTGATTAAGGAGAATTGAAAGGATTCTGGTGAGACAACTGTGGCATCGTTTGGAAATTGTTAGATTTCCTTAACCCTCTCTATTTTGAAATTAATGTAGTAATTGTTCAGATGGTGTCACCCTTGTTTGATTACATTCTCATGCTAACAGGAAATTATCTCCAGGATGTTCTATTTAGCTCAGTAAGAATCCTTTGGTAGCCTTGATTGAGAGATTATCTTAGGTTGTTTAGGCAGTCCTTTCTAAAAGTCCTTTCTAAAGTGGCAAGGAAGTTGTAAAGAATTTGTTTAGGCAGTTGTTTTGTTGCTTGAGGCTCTCTTGCACATGGTTCCACAAGACTTTAATTATTAATTCTGCTCATCGCTGGGACATTATTAGAGAAATATGGTGATTTGGGTTGGAGTATCACCAGGAGATGGATGATACATCTTCCCTTTTCTTGTTTTCAGTACAATTGGGTGCATGTTTCCCCAGTGCCAAACTGAAATTTAAGGTCTGTGTGAGAATATGGTTCAGTCTGTCTAAGAAAGGCAGATTTAGGAGGGTGGAGGAAGAAACACGAGGGCTGTTGGACAGCTGCTTTATCCATTATTTAAAGAAGAGATGGCCAGCCTGTGTTGTGCGTGTCACATGTGGCCCACAGCAGATTAGAGAGGGGGAAGGGAGCAGAGAACAAAATAGTAGGTTGGGCAGGGGAGCACAGAGCTGGAAGAAAGCAGAGCAGCAGATCAGGCAGGGGGAGTGGTTTGAAATGGCACTTGGGGAAGGGTACAGGGCTAATTTGTAGCATTGAGGCAGTCTTCTTTGCCTTGGCATTGATGTCCAACATTTGCAAACACTGGAAGCTGAGCATATTATTTTGTATCCATTTTTTAAAAGTATAATTATATTGGGAAGCTTGAATTGCAGTGTTTACAGTTAGGAGGAGTGTATTGAATTAGAAAAGACAATACTCCAGCTTTTTAAAACAAGGACTGTATATCTTCTTTAATTATATTTGGTGCTTTCATTCTTAATTGATGCTTAACATCTAAGGGCTAGCTGAGTCTTTTGTCCCCCAAACTTTAAACTTGAAAAATCAAAAAAGGTTTTTCAAAATACAGCATGCATTTATTTTTATAATTTCTCTGACAGAATGATTAGTTTGAAAATATAATATGTGATGCTGCATTGATGGTTAATAATAATGATATAGTCATGCTAAGTCAAAAGGTAGCAGCAGCAGCCATAGGAAAAACCACCCAGAGTAAAAGAGTGCTAATTTTCAAGTCTTAAAAATGCTTCAGACAGGGTCATTATTAGTTCCTTTGGAAGTTTAATTTTTAAGCATTGCTATCCTAATTAGTGAATACTAATTATTAGTGGATAAGTGTGAATTATTTAGACTTGCCTATTTTAATCTGCTTTTTAAATGATTTACTTGGATGGTAATATCAAGACAAGAAAATCTGCCTTTCACTCAAAGTACTTTACATTATTATGAAAATGCATGTGCAAAATTCAAATGAATTCCTATCTACAGAAAAATCTCACTCAACTCATGTTAGCCATGTCCCTTTTAAATGATGTAATTGGCATTAAAAAGCACCTGCTGATCTTGGAATAAATAAATACTTTTGCTTAAGCAGTTATCCAACATAGTTAAAACTCTTCTTTAGCACTTGGATAAATGAAACGGGTCATAATTATGTTGTCTAAGAATGTCTGGGTCACAACTTTCTTAGCTAATAAAAGAGAAAAAGGTTGACATAGGTCTCTTCTGTTCTTTCATGTTATGCTGATAAATCATTCCAAAGTCCTATTAGAGAAGTAAATTAAAAAAAAAAATCTGTCTTGATATATTCTTGGAGTTCACAGTCTTTTCTGCTACTTCAATTTTAACAAATTATTGTTAGTACCATATTTATTTTATGTTGTTCTTAAATCAGAAAGCAGAATTTGGTCAACTTTAACCCCAGTCATTTACACTTAATTCTTTTCAGAATTTTACTCACTTCAGTAGCCCTGTTGGAGTCTGTGGAAATACTCATGTGAGTAAAGTTATACGCATGATTAAATACTTATAAGCTCAGGGGTTTTGTCTTTTAAAGAAAATCAGTGTGTTCAAAATCACTGGAATTGGAACTTGTCAAGCTTAGAGCGTCATTGCAGACAGTGTTTAAATGCCCATTAATTTAAACAGAATTACTGTTAACAAATAGAGGACAACTTATCCTCAGGTAAATTCTATGCTTTTACAGTTCACTATAAAGTATTAAATTATAGCAGTTAATGCGACAAGTTGTGCTTAGGCATAGATTTTTTGGCTCTTAAACTTGAGATGGCATCAGTGCTACAGATTTATATGCCTAATAATGCACTTTGAAGGTTCTGATTAACTTGGTAAAAGTACCTGTGAGCAAGGTTTGAAGGACTGGGACCTAAATGCATTTCTCTTAGTGCCTTATGAACATGGTGTTATTGCATGCCATATTTAGTGTGTTTGTGGCGCGCTTGTGCTCATGTGCTTTCTCTTGCTCTCTCTCTCCCCCCTTCTTTCTTTGTGCCTACATTCCTTCCCCCATCAAAATATCACATCAAATACAATTAGTTTTTAGTAAAAGAAGGATTTTCCACACCCCCCCACCCCTTTCGCTCAATTCCTACAGTCTAGCTTATCGTGACTCTTGGCAGTATTTTTAGTTTCTTTGTTCTGTGTATTTGTAATGATTTGAGGAGTCTGTTTTGCAGTCCTAACACTGCAAAGTTAGGAACTTTGGTTGATGATATGAAATTGTTATGGTGAAAATTGCTGCATTTACCTTTTGCTGACAAGGCTTCAGAAATAAACACACCCATCAAATTACTTATGATGGAGAGCTGTCAAAGTACAGTCATTAAGTTAATGACAGTAAGCAGTTGGCTTGGTGAGCTGGATAGAGCTGAGAGAAGCTACTTCTGCCAACTTGTCTGCTTGGATTTTGTGAAGTACAAAATGGAGAAATACTACCAGCTGAGTAATACCATATTTACTCAAATATAAGATGGTCTTCTCCCTCAGTAATTAGAACATTCATACATTTGTTATAATCTTCCAGGTACAGAACCTAAATTATTGGTGGTTCTCCTTGAATTTGCCCCCCCCTCCCACTGCTACAGCAGGGAAAATAAATCTGGGGGGTCAGGTAGCCTCCTTGCCCCCTCTGCCCCACAATTTCTTCTGTATATAGGCAACTTACTACAGGTACCCATAGACTTTGTTCATCCAGAACTGATGCATTTTACCTTTTCCAGAACTGCTACAAGTTTTAGCATGGATACTCTATAAATACACACTGTTAAGCAGCAGCACTTGTGTACCTACTTATATATATGTGCAGAGGTCGGCAACATTTTTAGTTGGAGTGCCAAAAATACCCCAACCCTGACTTTCACCTCAACTTGTGCCCTGAATAACCTATGCAGTTACCACCAGAATGGAGCCAGTGCCAGTGTGCCAGAGCCCAGGGCAGCTGTTTACAACCTGCCCAGCCTGTTGCAGCTGCAGTATGCTGAGCAAAATGGCTTTGCATGCCATGATCTGGCACACATGCCAGGGGTTTCCAACCTCTGATATAGTAAAAACTATGCATGATATTAGCTCATGATTTACTACGTAGTTCGCTGGTCTGGGCTCTAGCAGAGTCAACAGCATTTCAAACTGTGGCGATCCCACAGCTCAGCACTGCTCACTGTATGTGTATACTCCATATACCTCCCCTCCCCACACCTTTCACTGGCGTGGTAACTGGCCTGGCATTTCCTAGGGACTCCTGCACCACTGGGAGCCCCACCAGGCCACCCACTCCCAGCAGGGTGCAGTTTTACATCATACACAGGACCAGGAGCCTCCTTACCATCCTCTACAGCTTCTCCCTTACCTCCAGATGATATCAGCAGCCCTCTAGCCAGGTAGTGTTGTTGCTTGGCCTCTAGGCAGCCAAGCTGCCCTGTTTATATGAGTAGCCCCAGATCCCAAGATGGCTGCCCTAATCGGGCACCTAGTAGCTGCCAGCTCCAGGACCTTAAAGTAGCAGGAACAACCAGTGCCCTGCCACAGTGAGCAAGGGAGAAAATTTTCACAAGGATTCCGACCTTAGTGGAAAGAAATAGTCAAGAATTGACTTTGTGCTCTATCAAGAGAAACAGAGATAAGGAAGAAAGGAATTGTAATTATGGCATTTAGGGATCACCAGATGCTGAAGGCAAAACTGAATCTTGGTAAAAACCTGCCTGCACGTACCCCTCTAGCCTCTTTCCAAGTACCCCTGCAAGTATGCGAACTCCTGGTTGACAACCCCAGTTCTAGACTGAGCACTGAGTCCTGTTGGGTAGAGTGATTTTCTTTAACCTTTACTAATCTATGGTGGAGCCTCTGGAAACCCCATAAGGTTGGGCCCCTAATATAGTCCTTGGCCTGTTTTGACCTATTTATAAAACTTTTCTAAAAAGGTTACGTGAATATATTGTCTCAAATAGTATATAATTAGAAGTTATAATCCCAATTCCATGATGATATCTTTGAGCTTTAACATATCTTAAATTAAATATATCTTTTTATAGGTTTATTTTTATCCAAAAGGCATCTTAACAAAAAAATACGATTAAATAAAAAACCTTATTTAAATTTTAAAAATCAGATTTTTTTTATTTTTAAAAAATCGTTGATTTTTTTTATCGACTCTGCTTTATTAGTATGTGTTAAAACTAATTTATGGAAAGTAAGAAACCCTGAGTTTTCAAGGGGTTGGCCTTCACTGAAATAGTGCCTGAAGCTAAGGCTGCATGAACTGAAATAGTATATCAACTGGGACAAGGAAGAGATCCTAGAAGAAGACGCAGAGCAGAAGTGGAGGAAGGAGGACTGGACACACTTGTTTAACTGAACTAACAGAGAGAACTGATGAGAGGGGCAGAGAATTTCATGTGATTACTGTGGTAGTAGTTTTTTATGGGGTTCCCTATGAAGAAAAAAGCTGTGTAAGGGTTTTGTAGGAAGTTTTATGATTTTTAAGGATTTAATGTATGTAGTTGTACATTTTTGGATATGTAGTTTTTACGATATTAAGTTTTGGTAAAACGGGGATGCTCAATATCTGAAGCTTTGTAAGTGTAAGGTGATAAATGTGTTTTTAATAAAACTTGTAAATAAAACAAACAAACACAAAAGGTTCCCATCTGTATGTTTGGCCAGTATGGCCATAGGTTTTATAGTCGTGCTCAGTGTTGGCTGCATTTAATCACCTTCATAATTGCTTTCCCTTACTGAGCACATGCTTCTTTTGGCAGCAGTTTAATGATAGACAAAGTATTTAATGAGGCTTCCTTGTATGTTAATGTAAGACGAAGGTCTTTTTTTCCCCTATGCTGACTGGGGCAAAAAAAAAAAAAATCTCATCTTGTACTTGAGTAAATGTGGTAGTTACGTGCTGGAAGGGAGAGGGATATAAACCAGAGAAAGCTTACAGCAACAAGAAGCTTGGGGAATGGTTGAAGAAGAGGGAAGGATAGTACCGGGTTACAGACAGAGATAATCATTTTGGCTGCAGGACCAGTTTTGGTCATAGGAAATGGGTTTTTTTACTGTTTTGTTTTTTTTCTTGCTCTGTTGTTTCTTATGCTACTGAGTGAAGACAACGAATGCTCTAGTATATACAAAGCCTGTGTTGCATCTATGGGGTACCCACATGTTAATGTTTTCTTTGTCATGTCTTTTGTATTTTTATTGGCTACAATAGGAGACAAGGTTATATACCATTGTCCTGCTTTACCTTTGGCAGGTTAGAGTGCTATGCCTTGTGGTTGTGAGAGAGATGACTGTAGTTTTAGTAATTGGTTAGGCAAGGCTTTGTATGGGATCATTTAAATGGATGATCCTGCTTCAGGCAGGAGGTTGGACTACATGATGACCCCCCTCCTTATTTTTCTATGATTCTATGATCTGACTTCTCAAAGTAGAACCATGTTCAATCAATACTATTCTTAAATTTGCAAGATCAATTATTTTAAATAGTAATTGGTAAGATCATCTAAAAATCCATGCATTTTATATTGATATTCATTGAAATTGAAACGTGAGGTCAATTATATATGTACGGTAAGGGTAGGGAAGGTATCTTGTTTATAGTCTGTTAAATGTTCTGTGACATTGTCATCTTTAAGTTCATGCTTTGCTCTGCTCAAACAAAGGGAACGACAATAACTACGTGTGTGTGTGTACACACATAACAACAATAACCAAATATATGTGCGTATACACCCACACACTTCTCTTGCATCCCAAATGTCTTCCTAATCATCTGGGCATGCTTCAGTGACTAACAAGTGTAGGGTCTTGGGGACCAGGGAGTTAGTGTATAGATTCTAAAATGAAGAGAAGGTCTTCATGGGGAAGACCTAGCTGGTATCTGGTTCTTATATGACTAGGTAAAGTTGAAGCATCTCTAGTGATAGCAAATGTAATAGCCTGTGGGAGAAGCAGTCTGTTAGTAATCAGCTCTAAGCAATTTTGTGCTTAATAGATTAAAACCAGCACTTTCATTAGTGTAGATCCCAGAGTATTAATATAACCTGCTCATGGCATGAATATCTGTTTAATAAGTGGGTGGCAAAATTCAGCATTACTTAAATTTTTGTGAGGACCTGGCATGTAGCCCATTTAAAGCCTGTTACAATAACCTAATCTTGAAGTGATGATAAAAGCATGATTTTTAGTTATAAAATTCACAAAAGAAAGAGTAAGGCATATTGTTACTGCCAAAAGTAAATGGAGGGGAAAAAGCATTTTTGTCCAGTTTCTGTTTGCATACCCTGGAGTAGCCAGAGTTGAACAGAATGAATTCACCGATGGATGAAAATGCAGACCTACTCTGTTTATCAAGGATGCTAATAAAATCTATGCTATATTTTTAGTTGCTCCTCCTAAACTATTAACATTCTCAATTTTGTCTTAAACTCTGCCACTTGGTTACCGAAATGATCCACTAGGTATGTAGGTATGGGGTATTTTCTTTCATGTAGCAAGTTAAATGTAATATGTGATTAAGTATAATACATCGTAAGTTACACTCCTGTCATTTTCTTTTCCATTCTGCAAATCCAAATACAGAATTTTGATGTTGATAGTTTATAAATATCTATAAACTTTAAATTTAAGGTTTGGTTTGGTTTGAAGGCTGAACTCTTTCTGTAAGCAATATTTATTTTCTAATTCTGTCCCATCATTGTAGCTTTAATGTGACCTATAGGACCAATTTTAAGAGGTAAAAAGTAGTGTGATCCTGATGACTCACTTCAGTCTTTGACTATCTGGATGATAACTTGACGGTTCAGCTTCAGTACTGATTATGGCTTTTGTGGTATGTAATGGATAAAAACCATTAACTCATTTCACGCAGACTGCTAAACAACCATCAGTAATAACTTTCAGTCACTCAAGCCCAGATTCAAATAAAAAAAAACACATCAAGATGAAAGGTTCTATAACCCATTACCAGTCCCCTGAGCCGTTCAGTCTGGTTGTTTTGTTTGGTTGGGGTTTTTTTAGTGTTTGTTTTAAAGATTTAATGTACACCATGTAATGGAAAAGAAATAAGGAATTGTTTCCATTTCAGTTTCTTCTCAAATACAAGCAGTATAATGGATTTTTTTTAGCCTTTTTGTAAATGATTTCTAGCAGTGCAGGAAACATTTCATTTGCTCTTTAGAATCACTATTTTTTCCATTTGTAGTAGGCAAGAGTTAACAGAATAAGCAGGAGAGTTTCTGAGATGCAGCATAGGAATTGTGTTCTGTCATTTGTGGTTTTAGAAAAAGGGGTGGCATTCAGTCTTTGAAAGGGCTTTAATGAATGCTGTTAGTGTTTGTGAAAGCTAATGGTCGGAGGATAGGGAAGAGCAATAGAAAGTGCATAGGCTGCTTTAATGTAAGCAGACTGGAGTTTTTCTTGATTAAGGCAATTGTTCCACCTTGTCCTTTTATCCCTAAATCATCCCTTATCATTTACTTACATCCAGATGGTACATGATTAAAAAATCTCTCTTTTCATGTGAATACTGTTTTTTTCCTAAAAAATCTGCTTGCCACAGGCAGCCGGAGCATGTGTTTCTCTTGTCTTGGTTGGGTGCACAAATCTTCTTTTATGTGCACTGCTTCTTGCCCTGTTGCCTAGACGATCACTTGCTTTCACTGAGGATGTCTGGCTCTCGTAAAGAGTTTGACGTGAAGCAGATTTTAAAAATCAGATGGAGGTGGTTTGGTCATCAGGCATCAACCCCTAATTCTGCTGTCGATAGCCACCAGGGAGACTTCTGGAATAGAGGACAAAATCCAACAACTGGTGGGACAAAGTTTTTAGATCCAGGTAACCTGCCCTTGCCTTTGGCGTCAATTGGGTACAGAAGGTCCAGCCAACAGGATTTCCAGAATTCACCTCTTTGGCCAATGGCATCCACCTCTGAAGTCCCTACATTTGAGTTCTCAACAGAAGACGCAGAAGGTGCACGTTGGCTTGACAGAGCTGAAGCAGATGATGGGGGGAGTGAAGAAGAAAATGAATCAGACAGCAGTTCATGCAGGTTAATTGTTACTTTCCTGTTGTAATAAATCTGTTGTCATTTTCTGTTTTTAACATAGCTTTATGTTTTAAACTAACATTGTATGCTAAATATTTCAGAAAATTGACAGTTTTTCATTAAAAATTTTGAAAGTTTGTGGTTCAATATTATTTACTACTTCAAATGTATTTAATTAATGAAGTTTGCTTATAATAAAGTTGTTCTTTAAAGTAAATTAAAATGATTATCTTAGTTTCCAATTGACTTAAAATATGCCTATATTCATATAATCTTTATAGGTACATTGCACAACAATTTTTAAAGACTGTCCCCGCACCCCCATTACTGTAGAATAGCACTTATTCTGGGTGTAGGTGGACTAAGAATTAGCCTCATAGTTAGAAAGAATAATATATATGCATGTATCTATATACGTGTAATTTGTTCAAGAACAGTGGTAAAATAAAATAGGATCTGTAGACTATATGCTTCAGTTCCCATTTTGCCTATACTCTCATTTTATATTATTTTTCAATCTTAAAAATCTAGATATGTATAAGCTGAGGAAAAAAAATGTTTACTTCATGCACTAAATGTGATATATTGCCAACCAGCTTGTGTGGTAAACTAAGGCAGGAGTGTCTTTAATTGTAAGCCTAATTTAGACTAAACAAAATGGGTCTTTTATGTCTGAAAATATGATAATTGCCTTTTCCCTCTTTAACCCTATTATTGCTGCTAAAGAATAAATAATGTATAATAATAATAAGATTAAGAATCTTTTGCTAAAAGAAAATAATGATTGGTGGAAAGCAAATAATACATAAACTCCCTTCTTTCTTACTTGCTTTATTTCCACTACCTCCTTTATTACTTAACTATACTACAATGAAGATGCTTTGCTCTGTTCTTTATTGTTATGGTGAGTATAACAGTAACTACTGTAATATGCATATTTATTTCGAATTCATTTCATAGTGTTTGCTTTTTAGCTTTTGAATTAATTTTGCAATGACTTGACATTATGAAAGAGTGTAACTCTTTAAAGGTACTGTGTTAATAAAGCAGATAGTGCAGGTATAGTGCATTTCATTCCCTTTGAAGAATGAAAACCTTCACTTCATATAGAAGAATCTTCTGGGTGTAGGGGGAAACAGATAAGCATAAACACTGCACTCTTCATATCCTTTAAGGATGGAAAAATAAATACCCAGGAAAAAATATTAGTCAACCTAATGTGTTTTCTTTGGTTATTGAATTGTAATCATGTTCCAAAATTGCAAGGGAATGAACAGTGTATTCTGAGAGTTTAGAAGAATCTGCTTTACCTTGGTATGAAATATATATATATATCTCCAGCTATTCATAATATACATATATAGGGTCTTCTGTTTGAGGTGATATTATGTATGTTTTTTAAAGCAGTTTAATATAAGTAGTTCCTAGAGATGTCATGAATACATCATCATTTAGTCTGCAGAGCTAGTACCTTTTAATATTTTTAGAAATATCTTAATTTGGATTGTAATTTTTCAATGTAGAGCAGTGTATAAAACAATTTCTCAAGGTGGCAAGCAATTGATATTAAAATTCCATCTTTCATTCTGAGAGGTTGATGCAATAGTTAAAATACAACAGATACATTTTTATTTGCAGAAAAGGTCAAGGAAGGGAAGGAACTGAAGTATGGCAAATAAAACTACTTAGTAATATAATGGGAAAGAAGAGTTATCCATTTCAGGTATGAAAGAAAATGTCTCTGGTCTTAATATTTTAATTTTATTTTTAGTGATTGGGTTATCTTGGGGATTTTTTGAAAGTGATGGGGGTTATATACTTCTACAAACAAGTGTAAATTTAATAAAATTAAAGTATACATCCTATTTGGCTTCTTTATCCTTTACCAGAGTAACTGTGTCCTTGTTTTCCTTTATATTCTGACTCAAGTTACAGCTGAGAGAATCATGCCCTTAATTATTGCCTTTTTAAGTTTTAATTTATTGTTTATATTGTATTGTAACCCTTGCCGTTACTTTATTATTTTCATTCCTTGATTACATGTGAGAAACTTAGGTAAAGTATTGTAAATTACAGATTCAATGTTTTGAAATCTCATGTATAACTAATAATAATGATTCATATTATCATGTGATACATACACTTACATCTTCAAGGAAAGATTTGTACTTCATCATTTCTCCTGCATGCCCTTCATCAAAAGTGTGCAAGACACCACAAGTGGAATCTTCTTAAACTATTGGATAACATGGCATATAAATCATGAGAATTTGACCAAGTGAACATATCTTGAAGTTTGCCTCCTGTTCATAGGATCCTATGAAAGTAGGGCTTAAAGGGAGCTTACAAAGTCAGAGTCCAGCTCCCTGATCAAGGCAGGGTCATCCCTGATTTAAACAACCCCAGCAAAGTGTCTATCTAACCTGTTCTTGAAAACTACCAAGAGAGAGATTTTGCCGTTTCTTTTAGGTAGTCTGTTCAAATGCTTGACCACCCTCGTTATTCCTAATTGCCAGCTGCATCTCAAATTTCCTCTACTGAAGGTTGAGGCCATTGTATCTAGTCCTGCCTCTGTGGTCACAGAGAAAAGCCCATTTTCATCTACCCTGTAATCATCCTTCAGGCATCTGTCTAAGGAAATGGGTGTTTGAAGACCATGACATCAGATCCAAAACCAAGCTCAGGGTTTATCAAGCAGTCATGATCCTCACCTTACTGCATGGAGCTGAGGTGTGGACACTGTACAGGAGACACTTCAAGTTGCTGGAGAAGTACCATCAATGTTGCCTGCAGAAGATCCTTTTAGTTCATTGGGTAGAGAGATGCACCTCTCACAAGCAAATACCATGGGCACCGAGGCGACGATCATCTGACATCAACTTCACTGGGCCAGCCACATCATCCAGATGTCCTACTCCAGACTCCCAAAGCAAGTTTTATTCTTCCAGCTCAGTTGATATACGAAGCATACACTTTGAAGCACTTCCTCTGCCCTCCTTTTAAAACATCAAGGCCGAGGAAAATGCAACATCAGTATCAATTTGTGGGAGACCATTGTCCAGGACTGCCCCAAATGAAGGAAGAGTTTGGTGCAAGGATCTCAATATTTTGAAACCTTACAATGACAACAGGAGATGGTAAAATGGAAGTGGCAGAAACAGCGAGTCACAGGCCAAACCAAGAACCCAGAGCCACTCACCCTGCATGGAAATATATGCCCAAACTGCAACAATCCTGGATGAACCTTCTCAGCCTTCTTTGGACCCACAGATAAGATGATCCTAGAAGACAATCTTTCTTGACTGGAAAGGATTGCTGATGATTAATCATCCTTCAGATATTTGAAGATTTATGCATGTTTTCATACTTCTTGGAATGTGACACTAAAACTTGAATGCAGTGCTCCAGGTAAGGCTGCAGTATTGCCAATTAGAGCAGAAGAATCATTTCCCTTGATTTGCAAGTGACACTCATGTTAATGCAACCCAGTATGCTCTTGGTTCTTTTTTGCAACCAGAAAACACTGTTAACTCTTATTCAGTGTTATGTTCTACTGTAACCCCCAGGTGTTTCTCTGCAATATTGCAATCTAGCCAGTCATTCTCCAGTCTGTATTTGTATATTCAGTTATTCCAACCCCAGTACAGGACTTTGCACTTGCATTGCCCTTGCTGAATTTCATGTAGTTGATTTGTGTACCATTTCTCCAGTCTATCTGGTCATTCTGGATCCTAGTCCTACTCTCTGGAGAATGTGCAACTACCAAACTTGGAAATGAGTGTCAACTCAATCCCATTGTTCAAAGTATTAATGAAGATATTAAACAATATTGGGCCCAGGACAGACTCCTGGGAAGCCCCACTGTGTACCTTCTTCCAACTAGATGTTAGAGCCACTAGGGGACTACTCATTGAGTATGGTTATCCAACCAGTTATATGTGTACTATAATCTAGTCTGTACTTCCTTAGCTTGTTAATGAGACCACTGTGGGGGAGACAGTGGCAAAGGCCTGGCCAAAGTCAAGGTATATTACATCCATTGCTTTCTCCCCATTCACAGAACCTGTCATCTTATGATAAGAGAAAATAAGGTTGGTCAGGCACAACTTGCTCTTGGTCAATCCATGCTGGCTCTTCCTGATAACCTTGTTTTACTCTCAGTGCTTTACAATACATTAATTGAGGACCTTTCCCAGTATTGAGGTCAGGCTGACTGGTCTGCAATTTTCTGCATCCTCCTTCTTCCCCCCCGCCCTTTTATTTTAAGATGTCCCTAAATTTTCCCTTTTCCAGTCAAATGGAACCTCATCTGACCTGAATGGGTTCTCAAAGAGGATAGCCAGTGGCTCTGAAGTTACCTTAGCCAGTTCCTTCAGTACCCTAGAGTGCATTCTATTCAGTCCTACTGACTTGAAAGCATCTAAATTCTCTAAGTAATCTCTTAACCTGTTCTTGTGTTACTTCAGGCTGTTTGTCTCCTTCTAGGCTGTTCTTTCCTGCTGCAACTGCATTCATCTGGTAGCTGATCCTCTTTTTGAAAAGTGAAGTAAAAAAGACATTTAAATACTTCAGCCTTCTCTGCATCATCTGCAACTAGATTACCTTCTGTAGTCTATAAGGAACCCAAGGTTCCTCTGTCATCCTCCTCTCTTGGCATACTTGTAGTATCCCTTTTTATTGCCTTTTATATCCCTTGCCAGGTGCATCACATTGTGCCTTGGCTTTCCTAACTTTCTCCTTGCATGTCCTTGTGTTTGGCATCCTTTTATCTGTGAGAGACGGTGGGTGTTGCAGCCCATGATGTAGATGGTTTGTAGTGTCCCATGAGTGAATTGTCCCATCCAAGATTTACTTGATCTGTGGCAGTGGTTTGCATCATGGTTGGGTGGTTCAGGAGCTGCTTGCTTCCTACGGACTCGTTTCTCTTCAAGCTGTTGGAGCCAATTCCTGTAGACTTTGCCCTGGTGGAGACGATGACGCCACTTGTTCTGAGCACTAGCCAAGATTTCCATTGGTCAGGATCAATTCCAAATGCCTTCATATCTCTCTTGCATATGTCTTAGTAGCAAAGCTTGGGAAATCCAGTTGATCTTGTTCCCTCCAATAGTTCCCTGTATAGCATGCCATTGGGTGTATGTCCATCTTCCAGTCTGCTCAGATGGCTCAGCCAGCACAATCTATGTTTTCCCACCATACATGAGTACTGAGTACACAAGCTTTGTGAATTAACATTTTGGTCTTGATGGTAAGCTTTGAGTTGTTCCATGCTCTTTTAGTTCGTCTGCTGAAAGTAACGGGAGCCTCTCCGATGTGAACATTAAGTTCATCATCCAGTGACAGGTTGGTGGTCACTGTAAAACGGGCTGGCAAAATATGGTCCACAGGCCAGATCTGGCCCATCAGGCACTTTCATCTGGCTTGCAAGCATCTGCCAACTAATTGTACCCTGCCCAGCCCTTCTGCCCAGGAGGGTCAGAGCAAGGCATCCATGTACACACACCCCTACCAACATACCATATTGTGCCTCGCTCCCACCCTTGTGGGCAGAAGGGCCCCGCCCGGCTAGCATGCAGCTTCTGGACAGAGCTATTGCTGTAGCTGCCAAAGGACCTGCACAGCTTCCCTGGCATCCCACTTGCTCTGGGCAGCAGGTAGAGAAGTGGTGGGGGCTGAGGGGAGCTGCAGCTGAGTAGGAGTGTGGGGCTGGTGGCAGTGCAGAGCCTGCACCTGGGGGTACGGAGGCGGAGTGCAGAGCTTGGATGGGCATCGTGTAAGGGGGGGGGGATTGTGGGGACATGTGGGGATGCCTCAAACTGTCCCCCCATGGTATGCACAGCCCCCATTGGCAGCAAAAGGCGCACCAGCAGGCAATAGGTGCTTATGTTGGTGCAGGCACTGCCGCCCAACTGCACGTAGCTCTGGTCAGTGCCACACATGGGGCAAGGAGTGCAGCCCTGCCAGGCTGCCTCGATCATACAGTACTCCCTGTGTGTACATGCAACTCTTACGCTCACATGCCACGGGAGGGAAGCACCATGCGTGTAAGCCCACTGCCTTCCCTGCCCCCTGCCATAGCTCTCGAGACTCTGGGAGGAAAGCAGGGGAAGGGGCTCCCCTCCACTTCCAGCAGAATATAGGAACCTGTGGCAGGGGGCAGGAAAGGCAATGGGCTCCAGCACATGAGGTATCCCTCCCATGGTATGCATGTGCAAGAGCTGCACAGAACTCCCTGCCTATCTGTGCAATAGAGACAGCCCAGCCAGGCTACATTTCTCACCCCTGCATACAGTACTGGCCAAAGCCATGCACTGCTGAGCGGCAGCACCTGCACTGGGCATAATTACTCGCTGCCTGCTGGTGCTCCTGGTGCTGCCAGTGGGGCCTGTGTGTGCTATGGGGGGAGGGCGTGGGGTATCCCCACATTCTCTGCCATGATCCCTCACACCCCACAAATGTCACACACCCACCCTGCCCTCACAGCCCCTCCACATATACACCCCTTAATGTACCCTATTCCCCCACCCCCACCATACACACCCCACACAATATATATGACCAAGACTTTATTTCTGAGTTATTGTGTGATCTTCTCTTTATATACTATGTAAATACAAATCATGACAATAATATAGTAGGTGTTTAACATTTAGTGTGTGATTTATTTTTGTTTTTTTTCTGGTTCCAAGATGGCAACCTATGAGTTCTTGTAGTAGGTCTTTGTCCTGGTTCTAAGGACAGCATCATAGACAAATAGAAGGTCCCTGATAAGCACCTTTCTAACCATTAGTCTTTGCTTTGAGTTGACATGTTTAAGAGTTCCTATCCAATCTTGTCTGAAGGTACACTCCACCTTCCATGTCTTTAAATGTGCACTGCCGGAGTACTGAGAAGATTCCAAAGAGCATAGGGGCAAGAACGCATCCTTGCTTTACTCTGCTTTTTAACCTTGAAGCTGTCAGAAGATCCATCAAACTGAACAGTTGCTTTCATGTTGTCATGGAATGAACATATAAGACTTAACAGGATTGGTGGGCATCCTATCATTTCTAGGACTGCAAATACGCCTGCTCTGCTGATGGTGTCAGTCAGATGCTTTGGTTAGATCCACAAAAGCGATGAACATTGGTCGATTTTGCTCTCTGCACTTTTCTTCAAGTTGCTGCAGGGAAAATACCATGTGTGTGGTTGATCTTCCAGCCCTGAATCCACACTGAGATTCAGCGTACATGTGACTTGCCAGCTGTTGTAGGCACACCAAGATGACCCTTGCTTTTCCTGCTATGCTTAGTAGCAAGATACGTGTGTAGTTCTTGCAGTCTCCCTTATCGCCTTTATTTTTATACAGAGTAATGAAGTTTGTTTCACACACCCTCTTTCCAGTACCCTCTTTGCGGTACCTCACCCTCTTTCCAGCATTTAAGTAGTAGCTGATGAAGATATGATAGTAGGCTTTCTTTCCCACACTTGAGAATTTCTGCTGGGATGCCATCTTTTTCAGGAGCCTTGCCACTTGATAATGAATCAGTGGCTTTGCTTAGCTTTTCTACAATGGGCTCCATATCTAACTCTGGCCTGACCTGTAGAGTTGGTATTTGGTCCCATTATTTGCTGATGAAGTTTCTTTCTTGTGAGTGTAGATCTGAGTAGTGTTCAACCCAATGAGACATTTGCTTGTTTCTGTCTGTAATGGCTTCACCAATATGCACTTGTGATATTGTTGTATTCTTGCCTACTGCTATGATTGAGTTTTGACTTTTTATAGGATTCCTTTTTGAGTTTCAACTCATCGAAGAGAGAGCTGTGTAGGCAGGCTGGGCTACTATTGCACTTCCCATTCTTCTGTTTCGTTGGCATATCTTACGCCGGTACTCTTAAAAGGGCCTCCTTAATGTACAGTCAGCTTTCCTGTACCCATTTTCCCCTCTCAGACTTGCCTCCCAGAGTATCCTGTTTACCAGTTCCCTAAGCCTACTAAAATCTGTTTTTCTGAAGTCCAGTGTCCTTACTCTACTGCTCTCCTTCCTTCCTCCACTTAGGATCTTGGACTCTGTCATTTCATGTTCACTGCCACGCAAGTTAACTTTCATCTTCACATTCTCAACCAATTCCTCCTTGTCTGTGAGCTGTAAGTCAAGACCTTCCCCTTTGTAGTTGGCCTCTCTACTATATGTATCAAAAACGTTATCCCCAGTTTTTTTGCTGGTCTGCTTGTGCACTGGTGTGTTTACCTCCCAGCAGATGACCTAATAACTAAAGCTCATAAGAATCAGCCGGGTCATGAAGCGCTACTGGGATTTGGGAGCGGGGCTAAATGGTCTGGGGGCATAGGGGGTGTTCTCGTTGATCCTCTCAGTCTCAGGCTATGGGCTGAGGAGGATCTACGTGGTCAACCAAAGACTGCAGTGCTGGTGTTGTCGGGAAGGCTTTGGCTTTCATGACTGCAGCCCACTCTTTGGCGAGAGAGGCAGCGAGCTGCTGGGAAGAGATGGCCTCTACCTCTCTTCCCTAGGGAGGAGGCTCTTCTCAGCCAGACTGGCTGACCTGCTCCACCGGGCTTTAAACTAAGCCTGCTGGGGGACAGGGGGACTACCGCCACTGCTGGCCTGCTGAGCAATCCTTGCAAAGCCAGCAGTTCAAGGCACTTAAGGGAGCCCACCCCTGCCCCAGCCCTGGTAAAATCTGTGGGCAAAGAAGGAGCCCCCCAGGGGGCACTTGCCTGCCTGTACACAAATGCCAGGAGCTTGGGGAATAAGCAGAAGGAGCTCATCCTCCTGCTCAATGCAAATAAT
>JAGPOW010001338.1:43356726-43370771 GCA_030014935.1 Caiman crocodilus
TCCAGTTTTGGGCTCCACAATTCAAAAAGGATGTGGAGAAGCTTGAGAGAGTCCAGAGAAGAGCCACGCTCATGATCAGAGGTCAGGGAAGCAGACCCTACAATGACAAGCTGAGAGCCCTGGGGCTCTTTAGCCTGGAAAAGTGTAGGCTTAGGGGTGATTTGATGGCCACCTATAAGTTTATCGGGGTGACCACCAGTATCTGGGGGAACGTTTGTTCACCAGAGCGCCCCAAGGGATGACAACTAGGTCGAATGGTCATAAACTACTACAAGACCATTTCAGGCTGTATATAAGGAAGAATTTCTTTACTGTCCGAGCCCCCAAGGCCTGGAACAGCCTGCCACCAGAGGTGGTTCAAGCGCCTACATTGAACACCTCCAAGAGCAAACTGGATGCTTATCTTGCTGGGATCCTATGACCCCAGCTGACGTCCTGCCCTTTGGGCAGAGAGCTGGACTTGATGATCTTCCGAGGTCCCTTCCAGCCCTAATGTCTATGAAATCAAGTCCTGCAATCTGGAATATTCAGTTAGTTGTTATGTAGTAACAAATGTAAAAACTACAATATTCATACAACCAGTCTTCTTTTGCCCTGCCTTAGTACAGCCCACTGCTGCTATGCTGTGAGCTGGAAGCAAAGTAGCCACATTCACACAGTGCTCTGACAGGCAAGCTATTGGTACTTCAGCAGACCTAGGTAGCTTAGTGGCCTTCACATTGCTCTGCATTCAGGCAAGTTAACTTTGCTGAGAGACAAACATGCTTGCCTGGGCTCGGTGTCATGTAAACATGGCTGTATAGCTCTGGCTCAGGATATTAGCATGTTGGATGTACAGAACAGCTTCTTTATGGTAAGGGTGACCAGAATCTGGAATAGACTTCCCAAGAAGATAGTGCAGTCCTCAATCTTGGAAGTCTTCAAAAGAAGACTGGGCAGATACCTCTATGAGATCATTTGATCCCAGCAGTATCTCTGCCCAGAGCATCAGGATTGGACTTTACGATCTTTTGAGGTCCCTTCCAGCCCTTCATTTCTATGATTCTATGAAGTAGTGTGTTGTTGCCGCTGAAAGCCGCCTCTGAAAGCATTTCTGAGCAAGTTAGTCAATAGCAGGGGGGTGGGCAGTTATTTGGCCTGGAAGGCTACTTAAGGAGTTTTGGTGAGTGATTGGGGAGAGGGAAGGGGGCAGTGCTAACCCAGCAGTGGATGATTGGTCCTACCCAGGAGGTACTGACCAGAGCAGGTGGATGGACATGGTTTCCATGGAGACTAGCCTGGGACCGCCGCATGCAGGGCACACTCAGCCAGGTGGATGGAGAGGTGTCCGGGAGCAGAATGGGCAGGCAGCACTGGGACCAGGATTGCAGGGTGGTGACAGCGCAGGGCCGGGGCACAGCAATCCGCTTCCTGCATGTCCCTGCAATGGGCTTCAGTTCCGTGGGCTGGGACATGCCGAATGTCCCAATAATGGCTCAGTCCCAGACCCTGGATCCCTGCCCCAGGATCCCAGCCCTGACTCTTCCAACCTGTCTCACTCCTGGACTCTGCTCCTTGCCCACTCATGGCGCCATCCCATCTGCCTGGTTGCAGGGGCTTTGAGGCCAGTTTCCATGGAGACACCACCCATCCACTTTGTCTAGTGCCCCTGGCAGCGGGTGTGGGGCAGATGGGACAAGGGTGCCCAGGCAGCGGGGCCAGGTCTGCATTTGCTACACTGGGCTGCCTCCTGCAACTGCTAGGCAGGGCCAGAGAACACACTGTGAGCCAGAAAGAATCCCTCGGTGAGCTGCATTTTGCCATACCCCGATCTATAAAATGCCACCCTGTCCTGCCTTCTGTCTGACTTCAGATTAACACAGCTAACTGCCTGTTTCAGGAGACTGGACTGTTTCATCTCAAAGTTGCAAGCAATGCAACTGCATTCCAAGGGAGCAGGTAGTATCTTGCTTAGCAAAGTTTTAGGACCAATTTTCAAATTTGGAACAAAAGTTCCATTGCAAGAAGTCCTTTGGGCATGACAGGACATAACCACAATATTTAAGATGGGTGGTCACTTTAAATTAAATTAGTAGAATCTTTTTGGGAAAGATTTGGATAATCACATCTTCCCTTTGCCCTAAAATGAGGGAGGGCAGATGATAAAAAAGATCCATAGCATGTGTGCTGACTTTTTGCTTCTATAGTCCACTCTAGCACACTGTCATGGTGCAGGCCATATGAAAGGATAGCATGGTTCAGGTAGCACTGCTTTATATTCCATGTCATCTTCTACCATGCCTAATGGAATATTTAGCAGAACCATCCTTAAATCAGTGTTCTGGTGTTCTGGAAGTCTTAAATCATGACATGCTTGTAGCTGGAGTACTGTGTCCAGTTCTGGGCACCCCACTTCAAGAGGGATGTGGACAACATTAAGAGGTTCCAGAGGAGGTAACCTGCATGGTCCGGGGACAGCAGGGCAGACGCTACAATGAGAGGCTACGGGACCTGAACCTGTTCAGCCTTCACAAGAGAAGGCTGAGGGGGGGATCTGGTGACCGTCTATAAACTCAGTAAGGGGGGACCAGAAGGATTTGGGGGAGACCTTTTTTCCCCTAGTGCCCCCCAGGATAACAAGGAATAATGACCACAAGTTGTTGGAGAGTAGGTTTAGATTAGACATCCATAAGAACTGCTTCACAGTTAGGGCGGCTAGGATCTGGAACCAACTTCCAAGGGAAGTGGTGCTGGCTCCTAGCCTGGGGGTCTTTAAGAAGTGGCTTGATGCCTACCTGACTGGGGTCAATTGAATCCAGTTTTCCTCCTGCCCAGGCAGGAGGTCGGACTTGAAGATCTACAAGGTTCCTTCCAACCCTACTTCTATGATTCTATGCTGATATCAATGGAACTTAGAAATGAGATTCCTTTCACTGTTAATCCTCTTATACTATCAACACTACTGTTTTTTATTAGCTTTTTTTTAATCTCTTGGATTGTACCTGGTATACTAAGCATGTCAGCTGGTTCATTTCTCCCAGGAATATCTAAAGGGTTATTAAGGGATGCCTGTACATGAATGCAGAGGATGCACCGACGCACTGTAATTATGAGTCAGGACAGAATCAATAAATTGAGTCTGCTAGTGCACGGTGATTATCATGTTCCAGCCAGCCTTCATGTCTTGTGTATTAGTGGCCCCATGCTTCAGAGTGCCAGTTGGGACTCTTTTTATCTAAATCTCACTGAACGAGCCTTAGATAAAGTGCCCCACCATCATTTTGAAGCACAGAGATCCTGATGCAGAAGACAATTCGGGCTCTTTAATTTGAGCAGCTCTTGGAGGGCTGCTCAGGGTTGCTCCCAGGGTGCCTGCTCCCCTCAAGGCACATTGCACCTCAGCCAGACAGGGAGCAGCTGGCTGGGACTCGGGGTGCCTTAGCATATGGGACTCCGCAGTGCAAACATGGGAGCAGGCAACCCCTTCTCTCCACATACCACTCCCTGGCTGTGTAGGGCACAGGGTGCCTCAGCATGGGAGTTGCCTGTCAGCTAGCCCTGTACTGAGGCATCCTGTGCCCCAGCCAGCTCCCACCTGCCTGTAGCACGTGAAGTAGCCGAACACTGTGTCCTGCTGCAAACAGCATGAGCAGGGTGTGCACTGCAGCACAAAGTAACCACACAAATTTGTGTTGCTGCAAATGCACGGCCCTGCTCATGTGGATGTGGCCAGAGGGAATTGCTAAGAAGTTACCGTGTTTGTAATTGCACATTCCAGCTAACTTTGTGGTAACCCATGTAGGCAAGTCCCTAATAGGTTGTATCATGTTTTTTTTGCCACTCTTTTGTCTTTGTAGACTGTTAAATTCCTTGAAATAGAAAATATGCTGTACATGTTTGTATCGTTCCTTGTGCAAACTAGCCATTATTTCAGATTGGGATTGTTTGTAGTCTTATTTGTGGGTTTGTGGTAGTATGAACCTAAGATTCTTAAAACTAATAGTGTTAAGTTATAGAAAGTATTTGTAGGAAGTTACAGGAAGTTACTTCCTGTAGGAAGTTATAGGAAGTTGTTATAGAAAGTATTTGTATCATGTGTGTGCCTATGTCCAGGAACTAAGCCAATATCAAAACAAACATTTAATCTGATTTTATTAAAAGCTTTTTTTCCTTGTAACACTGAAGTTGTTAGTGACTCAGAGCTTTATTTTACATGTATACTAAGACATTTGCAGGTAGTAACATAGTCTACAGAAGCATTACAAGTGGCAAACAAAAAATAATGCCTGATTGTGTTTTTCTGACTGACTGAATTTTTTTTTAGTATAGTTCTACCGCAAATACCTTCTTACTCCACATGTTTATTTGTGTACATTAATCTTAGTCGAGTGAATAATACAAGGGCATTTATTTATTTATTTTCTCTGTTCTAGGAAAGGAAAAGTGAGGAAAGAAAGAAATAACATTCAGTTTTTCATAACTGTAGCCATGTATCTTGTATCTGTGAGAACTAAATGGTAGTGCTATATCAGGTCTTTTCAGAACTGAGGTTTTGTTTTTTTCTACTTCATTTCTATCACCATTTTTGGCCAAGTTCACCTCAAAAATTTTCTCCTTTTCTGCATGATGTCTGCAATTCATATTTTTCTTGTTATCCCATTTTGAAAAAGTTGCCTGCGACTTAGTCATTTCTATATATGGTGGCTATAAAATAATGCCTTCAGCTTTCCTGTTTCTATCTCCTCTAAAACCATAACACTAAAGTAATCCCATTTTTTTCTGCATACCACATTCTCTTATGAATCTCTTCCTTGGCTATGTATTTCTTACATTTGGAAGTATAGTTGCAATATGTGTAGGTCTACCTGAACTAGATTTAATTCAGCTAGCTCAGGTAACAATCACAGAGAAGACTTATTGGTACAGGCTTCAGCATAGGTGTTAGAAGCCCACCAAGGATGCTGTGATGCTACAGGGATATAGGTTTTAGCCATGTTGGTCTTAAAAACAGAGGTGGACAGAACTCTTGGGATAGAAGCGATATCTTAAAGGTATCATTTCTACCCCAAGAGTTTTGTCTAGCTCATGTTACTGCATCTTTGCTGCAGTGGCTATCTGGGCTAGTTAAGATTTAAGCATATTCAAGATTGCATTCATGTAGGTGTGTAGACACATCCCTAACTGCTAAAACAAGAAATTATTAGCCAGGTTTAAAGAAAGCATAACTCACACAGATTTTGTCAGAATGCCTGTTGTTAGGAAAACTGCTCTATGTCTATACAAGTTCTGTTTAATGTCTTGGGAGGACCAGATCTAGGTTACATCTACACTGCAGCTGAAAATATGATTGCATCCTGCATAAATCCATATCTGTGCTAGTTTTAAATTTGCCAACATGGATAACTGTAGCACAGCATAGACACTGACATGAACTGTATATTTATCCAAGATTCCTAATGGGCTTTGTATAGGCTGCCCTGAAGTCAGTGCCATTGTACCTTCACTTTTGTTGTTATCCATGCAAGCTAAATTAAAGTTATCACACCTTTTGTCTATGGTGTAATGGTACTTGTGTATCTGCATCATGCTGCATACTTTTCTTAAGTGTAGACAAGATCTCAAGTTCAAGGATTTCTATTCTTTTTTCTCTAAAACACCTTCTTCTATCAGCACTTCCTAATAGTTACCCCTTTCTGCTATAATTGTTAAGTCTCTTAACTGTTCTGCTTCTCTTAGTTCATTTTAACACTCCTGTTGCCTTCTCCCACATTCTGACTACTTTCTTTCTTGCATGCTACCTCTTTTCCCTAGAATAGTTTACTACTTCTTGCTTGCCATGTACCTTCTCTTCTGTTAATTAAAAAAAAAAACAGAAAAAGCTAGGATATCTTAAAGTTCAGACAATAAGGTGAATTCCTGATTTCCATTTCCAGTAAGACATGAGCTAGCAAAGAAACAGCAGTACAAGTCACTGAATTGTAAAAAGTTATTTCCAAAGATTATATGAAACCATGTAAAGGTGATATTTAAGTTGCAAAATTAAAATGAACTCACAAATGCAAAGGGCAGGTCCGAACATATAAGTTAACTTGCTTTAATATTTTATGCTCTCTGTAACCTGAAAGTTATATTAAGTTACTTGCTCTTAAGGTAAATATAACAACTAGGTCTCTCTCTCCCCCTCTCTCTCCCCCTCTCCCCCCCCCCCCCCATAAACTAAAGTTGCTGCTAGACTTTTAAACAGAATGTAAGAAATGCTATATCAAATCAGATTGGTCATGTAGCATGTCAGGTCTAATATATTGTCTCAGAGGGTGACCATTAGATTTATTGACTCTTGCATAAAGTGGTATATGGTATATTCACTGCTATTTTTTAAAACTCCCATATTTAGTAAATCTGGATATTTGGTAATACAGAGAAATGCCATGTCTAGTTGTGAAACCTAATGAAAGTCTTGACTTCAGTATCTTGAAGCTAATCATTCAAGATATAAAATATTTTTGTCAGTTTTTGGTGCCTTTTCAATTTAATTGGCTGTCTTCTTGCTCTTGCTTTTGTAAGAGTTTAAATAAGTTTAATTAAAGAACTACAGAAATACAAACTGCAATTGCAGATACATTGCAACAGTTTATATTGCATCCAGTTTATATTCTCTAATAAGATGCATAATTTTCTCCCCCTTTATTATTTGTTTCTCCTAAATAGTTAAATTTTTCATCTCACCTCTCTTCAATGGGCATTTTTTTCCTAATACTTTGTGTCAGTTGTCTCAGAGCCTCCTCAATTTCTGCTATAACCTTCCTGAGCTAAGGTGACCAGACCTAAGAATGACATTCTAGGTGGAGGTGTTCATTTATTTATCTAATGGCATTTTTTTTTCAATATTTTCTATTCTTTTTCTTTAAGTAGCTTTACATATATATGTTTACTTTTAAACTGTCTACAGATTGTGCCATTCACTCAGTTTTGTATTTCTTATTTTTAATTGTTAATTAATGAAAGACCTCCCAGTGCATACCCAATGTTATAAAATAAAATAATTTCCTTTAACATGATTAAAGAAGAAAAATGTGAAAATATAGTGGGGAGGCAGGGGGGGGGAAAGGGAAAGGAAGGAGAAAATCTGGAGATAGTTGATCTCTACCTCTTTACAAGATCCAGTAGATTTATGAATGGGTCTTTTTCTTCAACTTGATCTCTGTTAAGATACTCACGCTTCACTTATGATATATCATAACTTATCCACATAAGACACAGTACTGTAGCTCTCATTTTTGTACTGTTGCAATGTATCTGCAATTGCAGTTTGTATTTCTGTAGTTCTTTAATTAAATCTCTGTGATGTAATTGAGACTTTTTTTAACTGCTGGATTTTTTACTTTTGCCAGTAGTTGATAAGTTCTTTGAACCATGCAGCGTGTGCCCATTTAACTGTTTCCTTAACTGACCATATATTTGAGCAATATAATATATTTTTCTGCTCTATGGATATTTTGCACAAAAAAAAAATTATATCACTTGTAGTGCTTGAAGATCCCTTATCTGGTCAAGGTTTTGCAGCACCTGATGTCTTGTATTAGGTATGACCAGTCAAAATCCTAGTAGAGACCAGGCACAGTCATACTTGTATAAGTGAGATCAGGACTTACAGCCCAGCCAGTGGTTGACATTATCAAGTTTATCATGTAGTAAAACAAAAGCGTTTTGCCTACATTGGGTTTTTAGAACAGAGTAGCTGATTAACTGAGCTGTATGTTATTTTACTGATAGAAACAAACTTTTTGCCAGAGAAGACGAAGCCTCAATTAAACTAGTGGAACTAATGGTACTACTGCTGCAATTTTTAAAGTTGTTGTGGCGGGCCCGTAGGGAGCGCTCCTGAGTTGAGCCGCCCACCTCACTGCACCCATCCACCTTCCAGGCTCCGAGTGCCCTCCCTGGGGTGCCTCACATCCATCCAACCCTTTCCCTGGATTACACCTGCTAGCCTGCCACCATCCAGGCTCTGGACTCAATTCTGGCTCTGCACACCTTGGAGAACACAGGCCTGATTGTCCAATGGGTACTAGACCCAATACAGGCAGTTGGGGCACTTCCCCAAGTCAGGGGCTTAATAGGAAAGTCCCCCTTAGTCCACAGACCTAAGGGGCCTCCTTGGCATAATTTAGACCCACACCTCAATAAGTCTCCACACCGGTCACAAAGGACAACTTTATTGACTACAGGGGGTAGGGTGAAAACAGGGTAAAAGGTAGAGCGGTAGCATGGAAATATCAGAGGAATCCCATAGAGCAAACCAGTATGGTTGAGGTAGCCCTTTTGATCTCGCATCTGAGTTACTGTAAGCTACATATCTAGTCGGATCTTGAGTAGCTTACTCGCATGCATCATCCAGAGGTGGTTGAAGTTTTCCTCTGAAGGCAGATCACTCTTTGAGCATGCGGTTATGAGGAGAGTGCCAGTTTCAGATTCATCTGGGTGACCGTGTGGCTAATGGCTTCCCTTCTTCCTGGCCCGGGATTTTAAATAACCTTTCTGACCTCAGCAACCTGGTCCAATTGAAGCTGCCAGTGCTGGCCACTAGCCAACCAATTAAAAAAAACATCACTGGCTACCTGGGCTAGTGAGTGGAGCTTTTCCCTCCCCTTCCCCAGGTGACCAGAGCATCCGCCTCTGACACCAGGCTTTTGTGATCCTCCTTCCTGAGGAATTCAATTCAGCCTCTCATGCTGGCAGAGACAGATTTCTGGAGAGGGACACAGAGGGTGGTATTTCTGCCACAGTTGTATTTACTGAATACAGTAAAACCCAGATAATTTGTATCTGGATGGCTTGCAATCCACTTGTTTTTACAGGGGATTGCTAAATTAAAGATGAGCCCCTCAGCTGTTCAGTGCAGCTTTTATTTCAAAGGGCTCTGTTTTTCTGATCAGCTTGAAATCATATGCAGTCCTGCCCAGCTGGTCAGAGGAATGGTATCTTTTGAAATAAAATCCACAGCAAATAGCTGGAGCACCTCAGCAGTGCTTCACAGCTGTTTGCTGCCATTACCTGTACCCCCAACTAATGTGCAAACCTGCCTCTTAACAGGGCATTAGAAGCCTAACCCTGCACAGAATTCTGTTTTGATCTTTCAAACCAGAGACACTTATTCTACAGATGTATTTTGTCCCTGCTAAGAGTCAAATTCCACATTTGTTGCTAGATTTTTTTTTTACAATGGGAAAAAGATGAAACATGCATTTTCATCCTGTAAAGAAGAGTGAAAAAAAAATCCAGCTTATTAGCAGAGAACAAGAAATGAGAAGTTTAATCTAAAAACTGAATATATTTAAAAGCAAAATAGTGAAAACAGGTGCTTAGAAGAATGATGATTCTGCAATCCAAGTTATGATATGCAAGGCTAGGACTTGCTTAGAATTCTTATGTCGTAATTTTAAATATGTATAACCATAAGGGGAACTGTCATTCTAACTTTTCTGTAAAATTAATAGCCGTACCCCTGTATAATTCACAAGAACAACAGAAATCCACTATTTACATGTTTTCACTGGACTCTGCTATTTCTTCCACCAAATTAAAAAGCTGACAATTTCTTGTGCTTGTAGCCAGTGCTCACATGGTAAATTTTATGCTAGGCACTTCTAGAAACTGCAGCAGTGTAACCTAAAATAGTGCAAGGATAGGGGTGCATTTTACCCTCCCATTCTTCATTTTAATAAGCTATTAATTTTGAAACGTAATTATGATCACTTAAGTACCAGCACAGTTAATTGCTTCACTATTGCACAGTGAACCAGTTTCTTAAGCAAAAACACTTAATTAGTCTGAAGTTGTGGTCTCAAGAATCTTACTTCCAGAAATATTTTTTTAAGCTAATTGTTTTTAAACTGTGGTCTCAGTTCCTCAGTGTGAAAAGTTTTAAAACCCAAGTAGTGTTGTGACTTTAACAGGGCCATCCATGTTTAAAACACATGAATAGCCCTGTTGTAACACTGAAGTCCTGGAGAATAGGATAACACTTTTACCGTTAATATATCTTTATCAGTGGGATATCAGAAATATATCTACTGTGGGTAAACACTCTGTCCTAATATGCAGTACTGTACCTAGACTCCTCGCAGCTCTGGGAAAACTTTTGGTGTTGGACTCCCTTTGCCAAATAATCAGATAATGATAATAATAGTCAGACAAAGGAAAAAAAATACCACTTTTGGGCCCTCTTTCTGTTCAGGCTCCAGGCAGCCACCCGGTTTGCCCATGTCTATGTCCAGATCTGCTCAGGTTAGTTATTGTGTACATTTATATTCACACCTTTTAAAACTACTGTGCTTTATAGATCTTCTTGTTGATATGCATAGTGTTATAATGGTTCTTCTTGGCCATGTCTACATGAGATGTTGACTGCACAGTAGTCTGAGACTACTTCTCAGTAGTGTTGTGTGGCAGAAAGCATGATGCAATGCTTTCTCAGGCTACTGTACAGTCAGCATCATGAAAAAGCAGTTCAGCAGTGTTATTGTGCCCTAGCTGTTTCAGTTACTGCATAGTCATTTAGTACTTGTTTTATACAAGTCATTTAATACTTGTTTATCCAAGTTCTAAATGACTTCGCAGTAACAACTGTGCAGTCAGCATCTTGTGTACATGCGGCCTTTGAGAATCAGAGATGAAACAAAAAACAAACCAAAAAATAAAATAAAAAATAAAACAAAGGAAAGGAATTTAAGAAAAATGCTTCTAACTGAAACGTGTTTTGACTCCAATAAATTTAAAACAAACCGTTCCATATCTATATACAGTTAAATATTGAATATACTTTAACCTTGGATGAATGATATAGAAAAGACTCTTTGGAGCACCTCTATCACATGTACTGGTATGATATGCCCCTATTATCAATGTTTCTGAGACTCATTGTATTTTAATGTATATATCTTTAGAACAACCCTGTGAGGCAAAAAAGTACCCTTATATCCAGGAAACTTAGATTTACAGAGGAATTTTGGCATTGTCATTGTCTGGTTGTTTTTTTTAAGGATGTGTCTTCACAGCAAAACATTGTGCTGTGAATAGATATTCAAGTTAGTATAAAATAGCTTAAATAGGATTCTCTAGTTACCCGCAGGGGTAAATTAGCCTAAATAGAATTCTGTAGTTAATGCAAGCCCTTTTTTATACACTAGCCTCTTTTTATATGTTTTCTCATAGTGTGGGAGAAAAGAATTAAACAATTAATTGGGTCAGGGAAAGAGGGAGCGTGATCTTTGGTTCAACTGAAACATTTCTCTACATCCCAGCTGAGTGCCCTAACCAGTAGGCAGCAGTCGCATTTCCTCTTTGCTCTTTTTTGGCCAGTGCGTCTGGCACAGTTTCAGTAGAACTGAGAAACTGCCACTGTGCAGAAAAACATATAGACTAAATACAGACAGTCAAAAAGCCTGAGGCTTAATGGATTCAATCTTTGCAGCTTAGTCTAAGATGAAGAGATTAAATTGAGAAACAACTGGACAGCCCAGGGCTGGAAAGCATGCTGAGATGCTGGGGGACTATGATTTAACTTAAACCAGGAAAGGGTCTGGGACAGAAATTTCATGAACTGGTTTGATCCAAATCAGTTAAGTCTGATACTACATTCAACCATGTTTATCGTAAACCAGTTTCAGTCATTTTGAAACTAGCTTATGTGCAATGAACTTCTGTTCTGTTACAGGTTTAAACAAGTTTCTGATCACTTAAACTGGTTTATGTGGAACTTATGTCCCTAGCCATAAGGAGTTTAATAGGAGTGCACCAGTATATCAGCTGGCTATCAGATTGGCAAAGGAGAAATGACATTGTTGGCTATTGTCAGACAAGGTTCTTTGGGTAAATCTGGTATCTTTTATTAGACCAACTCAATTAATTGAGTTGAACCTCGTCTGCCTATGTCCTTAGACCATCCCGGCTACAATCTATACCCCCATTGTTGGCTATTGGCTACAACCATCAAAAAATGCCAATAATTATGGCTGCGTGCCTGAAGCACCCTGATGAACATAGTCCAATCCTTGCACCTGTGGGGGCTGAGAAATGGTTTACTTACAAGCTGTGATACAGGGACTTGCGTTGAGGTATGCAGTGTAGGCGCGCTTAGAAGAGTTGCAAACAGAAAGTAGAAAGCTCTGTGTGGCACAGTAGGGTATGGGGTATGTCGGGAATTTGTCGATGGGGCGTCGGTGGTTGATCAGGCCCCAATGTGGCTCCGGAATGAGCGCAAGGATCTTTCCTAGTGAGCATGCAAAGCTCTCCTCCGACTTGGGCGGAAACCTCCCAAGCCTTTTGTACAGCTAGCGAGCCAATTGCTAGCCGCCACCTGTGCATAATTTACATCAGGCCAATCAAAAGCATGCACTCAACGGTGCAGCTGCAAGCTTTTGGCGAGAGCTGATTTTGCACCAAGGGCTCTTTCCCGCCTCAGGGGAAATCCCTGCACCGGGCACTTGCATCGTGCTGAAACACAGCTGTGCCAAGGCACTTTTTAACCATTTAGTTCTGACAGCACCGTGTCACCATCCTGAGCCCACAGCAGACTACATGTCCCAGTGAGCAGCGGAAGGGGGCACCAAGGAGCAGTCATGCTAGGGCACCACAATCATCAACAAAGGGACCTCCTGCTGCTGCCATGGCAATACCACATGCATATCAGGGGATTGAGCGCCAAGCCTGCCATAGAAATGTGCTGCATGCAGGTGGGGTAAGGCTCATTGCAAGGAACATTCCACTTCACTGGGCACTGGGAAGCTTTCCAAAAGCAGCTTCTTCCTGGTAGCTACAGGACTGGGCTGTGTGGGGTCCACCAGTGGCAGCAATGTGCTCCTGCACTCCAAAAATGTCTGCTGTCTGTGCAAGGGTTCACCCTGCCCACCTGGGATGGCAATGCAGTCTGTGCGGGGAGCAGGGCTGTGGGTAGGAGCTGTGAGTGAGGGGGTAATGGGCATGGGAATAAGGTGTTTACCACCTTCGTCATTGAGGGCTAGCATAGGTAGGAAGCGCGTGTGTGTGTGAAATGCAAAATAAACAAAAAAAGCATTTACGTATGTAAGTAGTTTAAGATGCTTTGCATTAAATAACGGTTATCAGATCAGCATTGGCTGATATGATTGGTTAATCATAGACTATCAGGTACTGGCCATAAGTATCTTTATTGGTGCACCCCTACTGTTTAGAATACTGTCTAGGACAGGGACTGTCAACCACAAGTATGTGTACCCCCAGGGGATATTTGAGAAGGCCCTAGAGGGTACATGTGGGCGAGTGAGGGTGGAGTGCCACCACACGCTATCCCATGCAAGTGCTGCCCACATGCCTGGATATGGGGGGACAGGGGAAGGTCACATACAGTAGCTTACAGCCTTCTGCATTCAGCTGCATGACACCCCACACCCCCCCATATCTGACTGTCCGGGGTACACTGCTCAATTTGCAGCTGCTGGGGGTACACTGACCCAAAAAGGGAGAAAATTCCCTACTGTAGGGAGTTGGGAGATGGTATTCTATCATAAGTCTGAATCCTTCAGATTGAGGAGGAAATTGAATCTATGTGGACCATGCTATGTGTTCTCTAATCATTCGGCTGTTGTACAAAAGGGCCATGTCCATACAAACGCACATTATTTTCCCAGGGACAAGAAGTAGTGACTGTGGCAGGCCAGTAGGGGGCGCTCCTGCATTGAGCCGCCCACCTCCTTGCGCCCGACCACCTTCCAGGCTCCGAGCACCTCCCCTGGGGTGCCTCCGTCTGGCCGACCCCTTCCCTAGAGCACACCCGCTAGCCAGGGTTTCTGATGCCACCATCCAAGGCTCTGGAATTACTTCTGGCTCTGTGCACCTTGGAAAACACAGGCCTGATCATCCACTGGGTCCTAGACCCAATACTAGCACTTGGGGCCCTTTTCCAAGTCAGGGACTTATCAGGAAAACTCCCCTTAGTCCACAGACCTAAGGGGCCTCCTTGGCATAATTTAGACCCACCCCTCAATAAGTCTCCCACACTGGTCACAAAGGAGAACTTTATTGATTAC
>JAGPOW010001338.1:43370871-43405866 GCA_030014935.1 Caiman crocodilus
GACCTAAGGGGCCTCCTTGGCATAATTTAGACCCACCCCTCAATAAGTCTCCCACACTGGTCACAAAGGAGAACTTTATTGATTACAGGGGGTAGGGCACAAACAGGGTAAAAGGTAAAGTAATATCACAGAAATAATAGAGGAATATCAAAGGAATCCCATAGAGCAAACCAGAGTGGCTGAGGTCGCCGTTTTAACATGCATCTGAAATACTGTACTCTAAAATATCTAATTGGATCTTGAGAAGCTTACTCACACTCATCATCCAGAGGTAGTTGGTGTTTCCCTCTGGAGGCAGATTACTCTTAGAGCATGCAGAGAGAGCCCCTTTCAGGTTCATCCGGATGACCTAATGGCTAATGGCTGCCCTTCTTTGCTCGGGGCCTTTTATCCCCTCTCTGACCTCAGCAGCCCGGTCCAATTGAAGCTGCCAAAACTGGTCACAAGCCAACCCATTTCCCAAGCATCCTTGGCTACCTGGGTTCCTGCGCAGGGCCGGGTCGTTCCCCTGCCCACGTGACCAGAGCATCCGCCGCCCAGGCCCAGGCTTTTGTCATGCAGACATGGAGAAGTTCCCTGCCCTGAGGGATTCAACACCTGCCTCTCAGGCTGGCACAGAGAGAGATTTCTGGAGAGGGGCACCCACGGTGGCATTTCTGCCACAGTGGCATGCTTTGTGCTGCTGTTGCTCATCTCCGTGGAACACCTGTGCCACGTGCACTCTGGCGCACAGCAGGTTACCCTGGGTAGGGTTAGGGGAGGCTGGGGCCAGCAACTGCAGTGTCCCCACCAGCCTTACCTGGGGTCCTGGGGGGCTGGAGAAGCTGCAGTCATGGCTGCAGTGCTCCTGCAGCTGAAGTTTGACTCTGGCTGGTCAGGATCTGGTTTTGGATGTTACATGCTGCCCCACTTTTTTTTTCCACATGGGGTTTTTTGACACCCAGGGATGTCCCAGGATCAGGGACCACCCCCCCCCCCCCATGCTATAAGGTAGCAATGAGACTGCCTGAATGTGAGGCATGTGATAGCACATGGCCACACTTGTTTAGGAGCTAAGGAGGGGAGGGGAATGACACTATATCAACTCCTCATCAAACAAAGATTTTAGGTGCCACTGTTCCTTGAATAGAGCCCAGCTCTTTCAGCATGCATTTGGTTATATTCCTGGCATGCCTTCTGAACCAGATCCCTCAGAGGAAGTCGGCTGACAAATGCCCACTTCCTGGATTCCAGGAGAGCTTAGGTGTAAGCTGGCCCATGATTCTCAGTGTTTATAGACTCAAGACACCCCTCAGAAAATTCCAGCTTGTATTTGATGCCACAAAAATAATAGAGCAATTCTCCTGTTGCAAGGAACTCTGAAAGACCACATCAGGTCAAAATTTTTTTGACACTCTGGATTCCTATTTGAAATTTCTGGGTTTATTTTGTGAATCATGCAAATGTTTGCATACCAACATGAGTGTCACCCTTAAAAGAATCTCACAGCACGCCAAAGGGCTGTGACACCCTGGTTGAGAATCACTGAGTTAGGCACCAAGCTGCTTATCCTTGTCAAGACTTGTGGTATTTCCAAGCATGTACAGGAGTAGAACTTTAGTTGTCTGGGGAATTTTATTTGCAAAAAGTTAGATATTTATAGAGTTAGACCAGAATTTTGAACTTCTCACTCACAACTTGGATGCCTAAATTCCATCCGAGTTGTTGTTGTTGTTGTTTGTTTGCTTGTTTGTTTTGTTCCCAGGTATCTTACCCATGCTTATATTGGAATTGTGACAGTTAGAAACTGAATCTGGGTCTCCTGAGTACTTCCTTAACTGCTAAATCATGCTTAGTCTCTTCAGTGAGTTTTGGATGAGGTTCATGGAGAAAGAGAAAACTGAGAATATAATATGATAATAGCAAGAAAAAGTTATAAATACTAGTTTCTTTCTTTCTACTCTGTATGCAATTGTTGTGGTAAAATGTTAGCTGTAAGATTTTTTTTTAATTGTATCTTCCAGGACCTCCAACAGCAGTCAAACTCTGTCTTCTTCTCAAACAATGGAGCCTTGTACATCAGATGAATTTTTTCAGGCGCTCAACCATGCTGAACAAACCTTTAAAAAGATGGAAAACTACCTGAGACACAAACAGTTATGTGATGTAGTATTAGTTGCTGGTGATCGTAGAATTCCAGCGCACAGGTAAATATCTAAAAGATATTTTAGATGTATAATAAAATAAAAATCTATATCTAAAAGGTTCATTCTTATTGAATGAAATTAGTGTGCTTATAATTATGCACCCAAGTTGTGATGGTTCACTGTATTTTCTTTTCTTTTTTTCTTTTTTTTGTTTTAAAGAAGCGATATCGGTAAGAAGGAACAGGTTTTGATGAAACAAAAAGTTACAAAGGACCATAAGCTCTGGCTTGGCCATTGCTGCACCCCCAGCAGCACAGGCAGTGACACTACCTTGTGCATCACTGCTGTGTACAGTGCTTAGACATCCAATTATGCCCCTGGGGTTGAGGGGGAAATAAACAGTTGTTCACTTAGATGTAAATGGGGTTAGGCAGCACAGTTGGGACTGAATAGGTGGGGAAACAGAAGTGCATGATAGAGTGGGGAGGAGTTTTTACATGTTGGGGTATCATTTGGGAAGTCTTTTGTTGTGTTTTTTTAATTTAATGGCTGTTTGTCAGTTACTATAAACTGCTCTGAGCCCTTCTGAATAGGTTTCAGGATATAAATCTAAATAATAATAATAATTGGAAGTGGGCCAACAATGTAGTTGCATTTAAAACACCAACAAAACAACAGTATCCTGGATTTGATTCGTCACTTGCAAATCAAAGGAAATGATCCTTCTGCTCTCTTTGCACTGGTTAAGCTTTACCTGGAGTAAATGGGTTTTTCTCTGTGGCAGTAGGGGATAGGATTCTGAGCAACGACCTCACACTTCAGCAGGGGAAATTTGAAGGAGATTAGGACAAACTTTCTGATGGTGAGAATGGTTAAGTATTGGAATAGACTACCACAATAAGCTGTGGAATCTCTATCCTTGGAAAATTTTAAGAGCAGTTTGGACAAACATTTGGCTGAGATTGTTAAGTCAGGGTTGATCCTGTTTTGTCCTGCCAGCCCTGCTTTCCTATGATCCTCAGATTCTATAGCTATAAAGATCCCTCTTCTTGTAATTTTGCACAAATAATTTCAATTAAATTATGGCTGTTTTTTATGCTCACTTCTTGTATTCCCATGGAAAAAAGTACAATCATAAGATGAAAAATGATGGACCTGAAGCCAATTCCTATCCTGTTCACATGTTTCGTATTGTACTTTTACAGTTATGGTTGCTTAAATATTCCAAACTGTATACAAAGGCTTAAGCCTATACCTTTAGTCAGAAATGTTAAATGGAAACCTTTCAAACTATATAACTGGGTTGGTTTTATTTGTTGGCAATAATCATTTTCAGTTCTGGACCATTCTGCAACAAAGACTGGTAACCTACATCCTGCAGACTGGATCTGGCCCACAAAGTAATTGTATTCGGTATATGGAATATATATTTGCTGACCTGAAAGCTATGATCAGCTTTCAGGCAGAATATATGTCTACCTTACTAGACTTGGTACTGGCCACAGGGGATGACTTGGTGGGGGATCTGTAGGTTGAAGGTAACCTAGGGGATAGTGACTGCCTATTGATAGGGTGCAGTATCTGGAGAAAGATGGGGACGATAACTAGTAGGGCAGAAGTGCTAGACTTCAGGAAGGCCATCTTCAACAAGCTCAAGAGATTAGTTAGGGAGGGACTGACTAGTAAAAGCCTTGGAGAGATGAGAGTCTAGGAAGGGTGGGCGTTTCTCAAGGGACTAATCCTGCAGGCACAGAATAGGACCATCCCAGTACACACACAAGGGGGCAAAAAAGCAAAGAAACCCTCTTGGTGGAGCAGGGAAATCCAGGAGAGTGGAGGTAAAAAAAAAAAAAAAAAAAGAGGTTTACAGGCTGTGGAAACAGGGCGCTGTCACCAAGGAGGACTATACCTGCTTGGCTCGAGCTTGCAGGGAAACAGTTTAGAGAGCCAAAGCAGAAATAGAGCTTAGGCTGGCAGCAAAAGTTAAGAATAACGAAAAGTCATTCTTTATGGACATAGGAAGCAAAAAGAAGGTGCAGGGTAACTTAGGGCCCCTTCAGGATGAACTAGGGCACCTGGTAACAGATAGGATGGCCAAAGCAGAGCTTCTAAATGATTTCTTTACATCCAGCGTTCCTGGACACTAATACAAATATGCATCCCATTGGGACCTTAGGTAAGACCACTATAGGTACCAACACACCAACTGTTCATGCTGTCCTAGTAAAGGGGCACCTGGAGAGGTTGAATGTATTTAAGTCAATAGGTCCTGATGATCTTCATCCTAGGGTACTTAGAGAATTAGCTGGAGTCATAGTGGACCCACTGGCACAACTGTTTGAGCACTTGTGGTACTCAGGACAGGTCCCAGAGGACTGGAAAAGGGGCAATATGGTCCCTGTTTTCAAGAAGGGGAGGAAGGAAGAACTGGGTAACTATAGGCCAGTTAGTCTCACCTTTAGCCTTGGCAAGACCTTTTGAGAAAATTGTTAAGGATCACATTTGTGGGGGAGCAGAGGGTAAAATGATGCTAAGGGGCAATCAGCATGGGTTCATAGCAGGCAGATTCTTCCTGACTAACTTGGTTTCATTTTATGACCGGGTCACAAAATGCTTGGATGAAGGGATAGAGGTAGATGTTATTTACTTAGATTTTAAAAGGCCTTTGACATAGTGTCACGCCCAATTCTTATAAATAAACAAAACGGTTGCAACGTAGATTATTACACAGTGCGGTGGGTAGAAAATTAGCTTATGGGATGCGCCCAGAGAGTGGTGGTGGATGGGTCAGTTTCTACCTGGAGGAATGTGGGCAGCGGAGTCCCCCAAGGCACTTTCTATTTAATATCTTCATTAGTGACTTGAACAAAGGAGTAGAAAGCACCCTGTCCAAGTTTGCTGATGACACGAATCTGTGGGGGAGGTACACAAACTAGATGGCAGGGAGCAAATCCAGGCTGATTTGGACAGGCTGGGGAAATGAGCTGAATAGAATAGGATGCAGCTTAACAAGGATAAGTGTCATTTGTTGCACCTGGGGAGAAAGAATCAATAACACATATATATAGCCTGGGAGGGACCACTTTAAGTAGCACAACCGTGGAAAGGGATCTCAGAGTCATAGCTGACTCCAGAATGAACGAGCCACCAGTGTGATGAGGTAATAAGTAAAGCTAACCGCACCCTTTCTTGCATAAATAGGTACATCACAAACAGGTCTAGGGAGGTGTTACTTTTCCTCTATGCAGCATTGGTCAGGCCGCAGCTGGAATACTGCATCATTTTGGGCACCGCACTTCAGAAGGGATGTGGATAGCCCTGAGAGGGTTCAGAGGTCACTCATCTCATTAAAGGCCTACAGAAAAAAACCGTATGTGGACTGATTGGGAGACCTTAACCTCTTCAATCTCTGCAAGAGAAAGCTGAGAGGTGATTTTGTGGCTGCATGCAAACTCATCCAGTAGCGAGGCAGCAAGAAACAGGGGATACAATGTTTACCAGGGCTCCTGGCGGGGTAACTAGAAATAATGGCCACAAACTGGAAGAGAGCAAATTCAGATTGGACATGAGGAAAAAATTATTTACAGTGAGGGTTGCCAAAATATGGAATAAGCTTCCAAGGGAGGTGGTGCTGTCCCCTTCCTTGGATATGTTTAAAAGGAGATTGGACAGACACCTGGCTGACCCCAGCACTCATTCCTGCCCAGGGCAGGGGGTTGGACTCGATGATCTAATAGGTCCCTTCCGACCCTAACATCTATAAAACTATGGCAGCACTGAAGTTTGGTGGCATGTAGCATGGCTCAGCATGTCCCCCTTCTCAATCCTGTACTGCACTGCTAATTCCCTCCACCACACCCCCTTCTGTGGCCTTCCCTGCTGCTCTCACTCCACCTCAAGGCAGGTGTTGCTTAGCCTTCCTATTGCCATTGGAGACTGGAATCAGTGTCATGTACTAAAGGCAGTGGTTCATGGTTGAGGCTGCAGCAGGCAGTTTGGGCACTATAGAAGGGAGCAGTGACCCTCTAGTGGCTAGAGGGGATTGCAGTCCATGTCAGTGACTGGGTTGCCAGCAGCAGCCTGCTTCTCTGAAAGGTTGCCAGCTCCTGATCTATAACTTTACACCTTTCAAATACTTACATTACCAATTAACATGTTGTTAGCAAGATTATTTTTCTGTGCTTTGCTAAAACATTAAGATTCACCCAATATAAAGTATTTAAAATTGTGTCATATCACTTAATATCCAAAATCATATTTAAGTCATTGATAATTGCCACTTTGTGACTGAATAATGTAAATTAATTGGATCATAGAAAAACAGGATTAGAAGGGACCACAGGAGGTCTTCTAGTCATCTGCTCAAAGCAGGGTCTATTTTTTGGTGATAACATATGATTGTTGTATAGCATCCTGGGAAACAGACCTGCAGAGGGACCTAAGGAGGAAGGAGGTCATTCTAGTCTGACCCACTGCTCAAGTCTAAACTATCTTAGCCAACTATTTGTCTAACCTGCTTCAAGTAATGGAGATCCCACAACCCCTCAAAGTAATTTGTTCTAGTGCTTAATCCCCCTTATAGCTAGGAAGTTCTTATTTTATTAAACCCAAATCTCCCTTCTTGAAATTCAAGACCATTATTATTTGTTATGCTCCTGTGGACACAAAGAGTAGTTAATCAACATCGTCTTTATAACAGCACTTTTTTATTTGAAAACCTGTTATTAAATTCTTTAGTTCAAGCTAAATAACCTCAGTTCTTCCAACCTTTCTTTGTAAGTTAAATTGTCAGCCACTTAAAAAAAATGTTGTTCTCTGCTGGTCTCTTTCTAGTTCATCTGTATCTTTCTTGAAGGGCAGTATCATTCAAGTAATCTAAGAGAGTCCTCACCAGTGCTGAACAGAGTGGAAGACTCACTTTCATTATTTGTATCTGAATATGTTAATTTATGCCAGTATGTTATTGGCTTGTTTTGAACCAATAGCACTGTTAAATCATATATTCAACTTGTGGTCAACTATAACTCTGAAGTCCTTTTTTGAATTGCTTCAGACTAACCAGTTATTCCCCAGTTTGTATTTTTATATTTAATTGTTCCATCCTTCATACAGAACTTTGCACTTGTCCATATTGAATTTTTCAGCTGATTCATTGCAATCAGTTTCTCCAATGTATCGTTTTGAATTCTGATCCTTTCTTCCAAAAAATCTGCTAGTTCAACTTGGTGTCACCTGTAAAGTTACAAAATGCACATTATTCTCCAAGTCACTAATGAAGATATTGAATGGTACTAGATCAAGGACAGAACCCTAGGAAACCAGATTTTGATACCTTATCTCAATTATTGAACTATTGATAACTACTCTTTGAACAGTCATCCAACTGGCAATGTACCAACCTTACAGTACTTTCTCCTAAAATGTGTTCCCTTCCCTTATTCATGTCACGAGGCAGCATGAAGAGGTTTGGGTTTGCTAAACTCAGAGTATTGTCCCACCCATTGCTCTCCCCTCATCTACAAGGCTTATCACCTTGTCATAGAATGCGGTAAGGGTGGTTGAGCATGACTTGTTCTTGACATTAGTTATTCCTGATCACCTTGTTAGCCTCTAGTTCAATGCTACCCAGGTCATCCATCAATGAATGCTGTCACTACCATGCTGCTAAATTCCCAGGCCAGCAGAATGCCGCATGGGCCAGATGACATGGCTTTGCAAGCTGGATTCTGGTCACCACTACTCTAGATGCTTAGAAAGAGATTTCTTTATCATATGCTCTGGTAGCTTTCCACATATCAAAATAGGATTGACTTATTTGTAATTCCCTGGGTGATTTGTGTGTGTGTGCGTGTGTCCCCTCCCTTTTTTTCCTAAATATGGGCACTATATATGCCTTTCTCCAATCATCTGGGACCTTATCTGACCTCCGTAAATTTTCAAAGATAATAACTAATCCATAGATGTTTTAACAGGGATAATCCACTCCCTTCCACCTCACCCTTGCTTTCTGGCATACACAACTGAGAACAGAGCTCAGAGGTGGCTGAGCATGCTGGAAAATAGACAGGAGCAAAGTGTTGTGGGATACTGGAGGTTCTCCCATTTTAGTTCTTACCCAAACTTAACTTACCTCAATGGTTGGGCATTCATAGCACTGTCTACTGCTACATGTAGATGCCAAAACAGTCTGTGGCTAAATGACTTTATACTTATTGTGGGTGATATTTTTTATTAAACCAACAGTATGGCTGGTATTGAATACGGCAAGCTTCTGAGAATCACAGTACCCTTTTTGTGTGTTACTGCTGTTGTCAAGTTGCATACAGTGGATTTGACTGCAGCTGGAGACAACTGGTATTTTTTTACAACTATACCATTTATTTTCAACCACCACTCAGAAATATAGTTATTGTTCATTAGCAGTTAGTTTCCCAAGGCTTAATGCCAATATTATAATCAAAAATAGATTTTAGCTTCCTATTTTTAAAAACCTTTCCTTTCCATGCTTTATCAGTTTTCGATTAGATCATTCACCAGAGATCAATTGATTTGGTACCTGCTTCTCACCTATTTATAGAACATCATTCTATTCTAGTCTGTTCTGGTTCTAACACCATGTCCTTCACTATAGTGTCTCAGTGTCTCCAAGGTACCTCAAGCAACTTACTACCACTTGTTATTCTCTCATCCTCATCTTAGAAGAGAAACATATCATGGAATGTCCTGTTTTCATTGTTTTTGAGACTTAAAAGAAATAAACATATTGTAGCTTGTTTTCTTTAGAGAAGTTAAGGTTAAAAAGTATACCTTGCATTGTAGCAGAAGGTAGGAGATTTGTGACAGCCCTAGGAGGGGGTTCCTTGTAGGGGCACTGACCAGCTCCTGAATAAGATGCATCTTCTACACAGAACAATTTTATGCTTATTGTGGAGGTTTTCACTTTGCTAATGGAATATAGCTGCTGGCTGTAATTTTCATCCTGAAACTTTTGGACTAAGTACAGACAATCAAAAAGCCCAAGACTGAATCATTTCAGTCTTTGCAGGTTAGTTTAAGCTGCAGAAATTAAACTGAGAAGGAAGTGAACAGACATTCACTTTTGATCCAGACAATGCAGCCAAATGCCTGCAATGGCTCAGGTCAGAAGCTGGGGCACACTAGAGCACACCTCCCAGGGTGCCAGCCACTTCCAAAAGGAAGAGACTGAAGCTCCAAGGCTTTTCCCTCATCCCTGCTCGAATGGAGGGGATGTGGCCATGCCCATGCCCCCTGTTCTCTGCTCAAGCGGGGGGAAGGGGGGAGAACAGCCTGAGAGGGACTGTTCCCCCACCTATGGCAAACATTGGGTGGGGTCTAGGGCCAGGGAGGGGGTTTAAACCCCTCTTCTCCAGCTCAGTGCAGTGGCCCTAGGCCAGGGCGTGGTCATGTTCCCTGCTCTCAGCTGTGTGCATATGCTCTGGTACACTTGATGCTGCTGAGGAACTGGAGCCTTTGCAATGTGCCTGTCTCTTCAAAGAAGGGGGCTGTCATCAGATACCACCATAGATACCTGTGTGCATTTTATCCGCTGCATTCTATCACCAGGTCAATATTCCCCTTCTTCCCCCACACCTACATGTCTCACACCTATTGTCTCCCATTCCCTCTAATCCTCACTGCCATCCATTTGCATTTTCACAGACCTGCATTTTGCATGTTGGCTTCTGTTCTACCCTGGAGAGCACACAAACACCAACAAACTCTCCCTATGCCTGAAGAAGAGTGTTTGTGCCCAAGCTTGCAGAGAATTTTCCAACTATTTAATTGGTCTAATAAAAGATATCACATTTATCCAAAGCTGCTTCTCACACTCTGCCTCTGTGGGTAGACACAAGCCACTAGGATCTGACCGCTTGATGCCAGTTCAAGTGAGAATAGAGGGAGAAAGCTGAGACAGCACAGGAAAGAGGAAACCTGCTGCAAAAGAGGTGAAGGAGGGCAGAGAAAAGAATAAGTAACACTGGAGAAAAGGAATAGCTTTGAGAGGGGGAGAATATTTGAAGGGAAAACCTTTGGCTGGATAGAACAAAAGATATACAGTGAACTATTTTTTCTGAATGTGAGTAATGAATCTAACTTGCTACGGTAGCTTGCAGGAGAGTTCAAGGTTTGCCACTCGAGCAGAGACCCAGATTTCCCATTTCCACCACCTTATCAGCCAGCCTTCACTGCTCCGGTTAGGGAGCAGAGGGGTGGGGCCAACCCTACTCTGCTCAACCAAACAGCACAGCCCAGCCTAGCCCAAGGCTGCAAGCATCCTGGAATGCTGAGAAACTGTGATTTAACTTGAACCAGGAAGGGGCCTGGGACAGAAGTTTCATAAACTGGTTTGTCCTAAATCATTTAAGACTGATACTACATTCAACCAGGTTTATCTTAAACCAGTTTCAGCCTTTTTGTAACTGGTTCATTTGCCCTGAACTTCTCCTGTTCTGTTACAGGTTTAAACCAGTTTCTGATCACTTAAACTGGTTTATGTGTAATAGAATCATAGAAAGAAGGACCGGAAGGGACCTCTAAGATCATATCTGGTCCCCTGTCATGAGCAGGAGGTAACTGGGCTCAAACAAGCTCAGTGAGATATTTGTCCAGCCTCCTCTTAAAGACTGCTAGAAATGGCAACTGCACCATGATTCTAGTTACCTGTACAGAAAAGAAGTTTTTCCTCACATCCAGCCAAAACTTTTCCTCAACTAGCTTGTGTGCATTGGTCTGCGTCTTCCTGAGGGGGCAGGGGTTTTTCTGAAAAGTTGTTCACCTAGGTCCTAGTGTTCTCCATTGCCTGTCCCTAGACCCGGGTCATCTGATAAGAAGGACCAAGGTCTTAAACTTGATTCAGAATTCCAAATATTTCCTTTATAATCTGTAATTGTAGTGCTCTCTTTTTAAAAGGATGGATTCTGGGGTTTCCGGGGCAATTTTGAATTGGGGCTATGTCCTGGCATTTTGAAAAAACCCCTGAAATACAATTTCCATCCTGAATTTGAAGAATTGATCTTGGATTAGTACCAAGCAGTGTCCTGAATTTCCAAACCATGCAATTGCACAGACTCTGAACTAGTCAAGGATCACTGTGGCATCAACAAGTGTAAAACTGACTAGCAGTCCTCAAATTCAGAGCTTCTATTACTGTATTTTCATGTATACCACACTCTGTAGCTTAAGACATGTATCTTGTTTTGGGAAGGCAAATTTTAAAAAATATTCAGACAGTCATGACTGACTGCATGGAGCAAGGGCAGGGACCTACTCTTCAGCTCACTTGTTCTCTCTTTCCTACTCAGGCAAAAGCTAGTTTTGACCCTCTCACAGCTGTTGCCAAATTGGTAACAGTTTCTGGCTGCTCAGCCAAAAGTTACTATCAATTCAGCAGTGGCTATGAGAGGGTTAACTCCATCTGTGATGCCAAAGAGTGGATCCACCCCTGCTACTTACTGGTCCAGTTGAGAAGCAGCAGTCATTACAGCATTCCTATGCTTCTATTCCAGTGCAGATACCAATTTCTTCTCTTTAGATATGCACCCTAATTTTGGAGGGCATATTTGGAGGAGCCCAAGTTACCTCTCAAACCTGAAACAGTATATGAGTAAGTACTAGGCCAGCTAATTAGTTCTACTCCACATCATGTAAATATGGCTATACTAATTAGCTGTGTGCTTCCAATTTAAGAAGTAGCTATTGGCTACCTCCTACGCAGGAAGCAGCATAGCTATGTTCACAGAACTAATTAGTTTGTCTAAAAGAGCTGCACTATAGAGGCTACAATAACCACAACCAGAAGTGGTAGATTAATTCTGGACATTTGTGGTATGTCAGGACTTCATATCAGAATTTGTTCCTTAAAAGCTTATCTATTTGTAGACCAGATTGTACAATTCTGATTGAATAAATAAACAACATGGTTACCACAACTAGGAAAAAATGGTGTGTATGTGATAGTAATATTTACAGGCAAGGTATTACAGCTTTTCTTTATTCTAGTATACTTAAAAATTGTGGTTTTGGGGGATTGCTCTGGGTCTGTTAGAGAGAGAAATTGTCTACTATTTATTTACATTATGAATACACCATTTTTTATGCTCTTATCATGGATCTTATTCTGCCTGAAAGCTATTTCTTAGGGTTGCATTAAGAGATCAAATAGTGAGCCAGAAAGGGGCAGCTTTATTAGGTGCCTTTTTATATATAAGGAGAAAATTCAGTGCTGGTTTTTCAGTAGACAATAACTAAATCATTTACAGACGTTCTCCCAAAATCCACATTTGAGTATGGAGAGAGAACCCTGGCCTATCGTATCATCTATGCATTTTCAGTATCAAATAAAATATCCAATGTCTAATAACTGATCTATTAAATTCTAGTCTAACAGCATACTGTTGTACAATATAACAATATTGCATAACTTTATTAAATATCAGCAAAGTGAAAGATGTGCAAGTTTTGTCAAAGAGCTACAAAGAGAAGAACAAACTGAGTAAAATCAAATAATAAAATCATTCTACAATTCATGATTATTTCCTAGAAGTTAATATATTTAACTAATCAGGAAAAAAAATTGGCTTGTAATCAAGGCCCCAGAGTGAAGGTTTGGATACATTTCCTGACTTAGTCAGAAAATCCTCTGTGAACCTTTGCAAATCTTTTAATTTTTCAATACTTGACTTCCTCATTTGTAAAAGATGGCCAATATAGTCTTCCTGTCTCTGGCCCTGCTTGTGTATTGCCTATTTAGTTTGTAAATTCTTCAAGGCAGAGGTTTTCTTTCACTGTTTTGTGTTTATGCAGTAGCAGTGGAGGAACCTTTATATCAAAAAATCAAATGTGAAAGGAAAAAAAATCGGATTTGAAATGAGCAATACTTTAAATATTTCCCCGGTAATGTTAGTCAAATACATCTGTATGTGATCCAAGTTATACATATGGGATGTAGGAAGGAGGTTTATTTTCAAAGCATTAAGATAATACAAATGAGAAAAACAAAAATAATGAAATCAGGCCAAGCAGTGGGTGTAAAAGATGAATGAGCAGGTCACTGTCAGATGGCTTGAGTAAACTAAGTAGTCATTGATTTCTAATGACTACAGAAAAAATGCTGGACAGGCAAAGGCACTCACTTGGCTGAAAAAGTCCTCCTTTGTAATTCTGTCTGTATCATCTTGCTGTTTTGTTACTGTATCACTTAGTTTAAAGACAGAAAGGCGATTAAGCATCTTCCTCTAGCAGACTAGGACTGGGAAAACAGTATGGATACCAATTCTAAGCGTGTGACTTTTACTAATCTTGTGACATATTCTTATGCTAAAATATTAAAAAAAAAAAAAATGTTACCAGGGTAGCTTCAATGCTGGTATATTGCTTGTATTGAACCTTGCTCCTGGAACATGCATGCTTCTTTAACATCTGAGTCTTAATTCTCTAGAGGATATTTTTGTCATTGTGAACATACTTTCTCATGAATCCCAGTGTTTGTTGCAAACCCATAAAAAGTACTACAGAATTGGTTCCTGTTTGTGCTTTTCTGAGGCTTTATAATGGTGATTTACATTTAACTTAATATTGTGCTTTCCATGGACTTGTTTGATTCATTTATTTATTTTTTAAGTTTCCTTTTCAGGATTAGGGTCCATGATAGTTCCATATTTCAGTCAGTTCCACTCAGGTTCATTTTTTTTTTTCTTTTTCTTTTTGAGCCTAGGTCTTGTCATTTTATTTCTACAATGTTCATGTGTATCAAAGGTAGCTACCATTTTTATCTTACAAATTCCCATTCCTTGTCAAACCAAATTTAAGGTATGAAATATCTTCCCCAGGAAAATGAAGACCAAAGAAAAAGAATATTTACTTTTAAATACTGTTTACTAATTTCTGTATGTTTTGTGTGTGAAGATTTCTAGCTAGAGATTTATTTTAAATTTTTAAAATTTATTTTGCAAAAATATTTTCTCTTGTTTAGTTACCTTGTAATTTATCTTATCTTAATTTCTCACATACACAGTATTCACCACATCCTGATAGCCTTTAATTATAAATTGAATAATTGCAAACATAACCTTCACATAAATAATCAGATTTACTATCAAGTCCTTCTTTCATATTTTGCTAACTGCAAACTTGAGTTAGAAGGAATCCAGATTTATAAAATTGCTCGCTTTTGCATAGTGAGCATATTAGGGAGAATGAATGAGCATAGGAAGGAAAGACAAACAATAGTAGGTATGGCAAATGCGCTTGATTCTTCCACATCTGTCTATTTGGATATTGATATGTTTTCAGAGTTTGCTGTAGTTGCAGCCTGCATTTGCCTTATTTCCAAGGATCCATTCTCAAATTAATTAAATACATATGAGAGAAAAGCATCTAAAGATAGAAAGCAATTGAAAAAATTCTAAACCTTTATCATTACGGGGGTAAAAAAGGAAAATTAGTCTACAGATGAGCAATAGCAAGGATAAGGCACCAGTTCTGCTTAAAATATTACGGTCAGTCAAACTACTTAAATATCAGTGCAGAAATTTAAAAGGTATTGCCCATGCAGTACTTTCAAAAGCAAATTAGTTAAAAATTTCTAGAAGGAATTTAATTACCCTGAAATTACACAGACACCCAAAAAATGCATCCCACTAAAACTCATTTCTGACATTAGCTGGGCTGTGGCAGAAGTGGTTGTGAAAACCTCAGTTTAAGTGATGTATGTCAAGGTTAGACAGAAAGCCAGTGTTTTCAGCTTAAACCCTTGTCATCCAGGAACAACTGTTAGCCTGGTATGTGGTGGTGAAATGCATGGAGCTTAATTTTGTAGAAAAATTATACAACACATTTTTAATCAGAAGTTTGATATTAGGTATAAAGCTGTTTTAGGACAGAAGATTGCTGAAATGTAGCATGTTTCCAACATGTGCCTATAGCTCAACTGCTGGGAGTTACCAGAAATCTCAAGAAAATCCTCTACAGCCATGTCCTAGCTGGGGAAAAAAGTATCATTGTAGACCATGTGAAACTAACTTATTCTAACTGAGGACTACTTCTAACATGATGTCCCATGGGCCCCATCTGGCCCCTAATCAGAGGCCCCTGGACTCCCAGTTCAGGTACTGCACTCTCTTGCTGCTGTAGGTGGAATTTCTAGGCTCCCCCATCCTCCTGCTTCCACTGCCTGCCCCCATGCCTGCAGATGAGATGGAGCAACATAGCAGAGCCCACAGGCCTGAGGTAGCCTGTGCCTGGAGAGACTTGAGGAAACCTGGGAACCTTTGTAGCATGAGAGCACTGGTGTGCCATAGCAGGGGAGAGGGGGCCCATGCAGCATGGTGCCATGCAGTGCAGTGAGGGGGCCCACACGGTGCAGCATGCCATGTGGCATGGTATGGGGCACCAGCATGGTACAGCTGAGGAAGGAAGATTTTTGTGTGCAGTTTTTCATTATTCTTGTATGGATCTGTAAGTCTGTTACATTATGTGTGTATGTAAGAGTAGCTTTGCAAAGACTCTGTTCCTTGCTTTGTTACCTGTGCCTGCTGATCAATCTCAGTGGACTGGAAGTGTCCAGAATCTAGTGCTTGGATCTGAATGCAGTGCTGATTATAAATTGGTTATTTCAGCATAACCCAGTCTATTTTGAGTATGTTTAATATTATACTAATAAAACTTGCTAGTTTCCTGGAATGTTGCATTTTCCCTCTACAGATAAGGTGACTTGCTATTGACTGCTTGACTGACATTACCATTTGCTATATTCTGTAATTCTTCAGGAATTGGGGGAAGTGGAGCAGTGTCAGAAACAGGCTTCCTTAATTGAGAAGACAAAATAAAATGAATATCTCATTAGTTAAATGGAAGTAGTTTAAACTGTGTAAAGCAGCTTTACTGACATAAATGTGCTTATACTAGCATGCTTTATTCTTGTATGGCAGAAGTGTCAAACTCACCTGGGGTGCTGGGTAGATTCCAACTGTGGGGCTCCTCATGGGCTAGATCCAGCAAGGGGCAACCACTGCAATAACAACAGTAGCAGTGGTGAATACAGCCACTGCAGAGGCACTAGGGCAACCAGCCACAGGCTAGGGAGTTGCTTGCCATAGTGGAGGTGTACAATCAGCAGCAGGCCAGGTTGCTGTAGGTGACTGAAGGCTGTGTGGCACAGTCCTTGCTCACCTCTCCGTGTCCACCTGGGCCACACACATCTGGGTTCTGCAGCAGGCCCTATCTATCACTGGCCATAGCCCCAACTTCTGGCTAACTCAGGGGTGGGCAAAATATGGCCTGGCTAACTCAGGGTTGGGCAATTCTTTCTGGCCTGTGGGACCCCTAAAATATTTAGAAAATATTTATCTGCTCCTGGCTGCCTGTCAAAGATAACAGGAGCCATGGGCAGTAGAAGCCAGGGCAGTAAGACCCAGGAGTGCCAGTGGCAGGACCCCAGCCCTGCCCCAGCCCCAGCCATTTCCTTGCCCCTGCACTGCTACAGCACCACTTGACTCCCAGGTGCATCACCAGACTGGGGGCCTGGGGCTGTGCCAGTACAAGGGTGGGGGTATAGAGAGGAACTCTGTGTGTGTGTGTGTGTGTGTGTGTGTGTGTGTGTGTGTGTGTGTGTGTGTGTGTGTTCATTCATAGGGTGAGTCCCACCTGCACACCGCACCATACACATACACCCACACACCCTTGCAGTGCTATACACGCAGACCCTTATACCCACGCCCCCTCACACATCCCAGCTACCCTCCCCTCACACAAACCTCATACACACCCACCCCACATTCACACCCACATGCTCCCTCACGCCACACCCCCACACCTATCCACTCACCACAGACTCACCCACACCCTCCCCCATACCCGACATACCCCACAAATCTATACCCACCACTCCACAATATACAAGAGTAAGACTTCATGTAAAACTATTTTATATAATCAATTCTGTGTCCACTACAGAAACACATGTAAACCAGGACAAAAATATTTTTTGAGATTGAATTAATGACTGTTTTAGGTATTTGCTTTTTAGACTATAATTTAGTATTTGTCTGGTTATGAGATGGCAAAACCCCTTGCTGAAAGGACTACTTCTGGGGGCAAGAGAAGGGATTTCTGGTGTCAAAGGTTAGGGGTTAGGGGGCGGGATTTCCACTCCCAAGATGGTGACCAGGGGGCAGGATACCTGTCAAGGGACGGAGCTACCCATGCGGCTCTCAACAGCTTGCCAAAACTCAGGAAGTGGTAGAATTATTGCCTACCCCTGGGCTAACTGCAGGCTGGATGATGTTTCTCCATGGGACATATTTTTGACACCCCTACTGTATAGAAAAAGGAGTGAGCTATGCTATTAGTAGCCACTTTTACAAAGGTCTGTGCTAGAAAAATATATTGATATAACCTTTTGAATAAATAAGGGTAATCATATTCTAACCAAGGTTAGTTAAATTGTTAGCCCAGTCTGGATGCACAGTAAGTTTTGGCTCTGCCACTGCTGCAGTCACTAATCTCTAATTTCTGTACTGTATAGAGCAGGGGTCAGCAGCCTGTGGGCTGGATCCAGCTCACAGAGTCAGGAGGGCTTTGCCCTTTGGTAGTGGGGAATTTCTCCTGAGCAGTGCCACACTGCATAGTTGGGCTGTGGGAAGCTGTGCCTGTGCCTTGGCAGTGGTGGCTGAGTCCCAGTACTTGTCTGCCTTGGATATGAACCAGGTCGTCACAGCTCACTGCTACAGCAAAGTTGCCAACTGCTGGTATTGAGTCCTAGATACTATTGCTGTATTATCCCTGTTAAATATTTTTAAATGAAATGTTTGTTTTCAGTTTCTGGTTTTGAATTTTAATACAAGGGTGCTAGACTCATTCAGATCTAGCCCATCTAAAATACCTTTCACTTCTCCCAATGAGCCCTAAATTCCTTAGGTGGAATATCTAACTTTATGGTCCCAGGCAAAATTCTATATTCTATGATGAAAGGTTACTAGCCAACCAGCAGGACCATATTGAAACAAACTGAAAGGTTTTCCTTACTGACTAGTTGACATTACCAGCTATTTATACCCAACCTGCATAGAACCTTGCCCTAAGAAGCAGAATTTGAAGATAAGATTTCTTTAAAATAAAAAGATAAAATCTCTAGAAAGGACATGTGGATAGTCCCCTCACAGAATATTCTGATTTTCCTCTGGGACTGAATAACCTAGTTTATCAAGAATGGCCTGCAAAAGGAATCCTTGTGTTACCAGGATTATATAATACTGTTACAATGCCCTCTAAAACATTTAAAATGCTTAAACTGTGTTTCTCATGGCCAAATTGCATTTCAATCAAGTTAATTTTGTTAAACATAACTCTTCCATACATCCTCACCCTTCTCTGTTGCCTTGGAGGGGTAGGCAAAAAAGATTTGTCTGATGCTTTACTTGAATGAAGAAATTGCAGTGAACAAGCTAAAGCTCCATAAATATGATTTTTCTGAAAAATAAGTGCTAGTCCCATCAGCAATTTATTATTTTACATTCATAAACTAAAACACAGTTTTCTGTAGTTCAGAGAATTTATTTTTCCATTTCCTAAAATGTACCAAGTCAATTCTAATGTTTGTAAGAATTCCCTTTCTCTTTCATTCTAGTCGCATAACCATATCCTGAGAAACCAGAATTCTTGAAAAATGCTTGTAGGAGCATTTTTGTACATATTAAGTGTTTTTTGTAATCCAAAGAACTGTTTGTTGAGTGTTAATGTGGACATCCACTCATCTAAAATAGTTAACAAAAGCATTAAATATTTACATAATAAAACTTACTGTACTTATTAGTATGCTCATATGGTCTGCTTAAAGTACTAACTACTTCTCACCTGGGTCTGGCCTTTTCTGATTTCTATCATCTCCAGCTCTGATTAGTCAAATTCTGTCAATGCTGTGCACATTAGTTTATCTGTGTACAGCAATGACAAAAAAATAAAGTATTTATTTTAGAAATGATTTTGCAAGTAATTATTTTACATTTCTAAAATAAATTATAAAATAGTTGTGTTTTCCAGTTATTTTTGGTACAATAGCTAATGTCCATGTATTTGGTTTTTTTATATATTTTTTTATATATGTTTCTCTGGAGATTATTAAAAGTCACTGTGCTCTGAAAGGGTAAATCATTTACCTCAGCAGAAAATGTAGTTTCAGTAACAGCATTCATTATTCATAGAGAGGAACTGGAGCATGAAACAGTTTGTCAAGTTTAAAATCCTTTTCTCAGTACAGTGCACCTTCAAAGGGCAAAATAATGAAGCATAAATTAACAAACATCAGCTTGACTAAGCTTTTTCTCTCTCACCATTCCCCTTTTCTTCCTATATATACTTAGGTTGGTTCTCTCCTCTGTTTCGGACTACTTTGCAGCGATGTTTACAAATGATGTACGAGAAGCAAGACAGGAAGAAATCAAGATGGAAGGTGTAGATCCAAATGCACTGTGGGCTTTGGTTCAATATGGGTATACAGGTAATACCATTTTTAAAAAAGGTGATGAAGTTGGTCTAATGACTTGTTAAGTGAACATCTCATTCCATTATTCCGTTTCAGATGTTTGGTAGACTTCTGTTGCTGCCATTTAGCAAGATCTAGTACCTTAGTTTAACAAAATACAGTACCTTTGTAGTTAGCTGACAGATTGCCAACGTATTTCAGATGCACCCAGTCTGAAAAAGGAGTACTGTATTAATTATTCTGTTGCACTGTTATAGAAGTTAACGTCTTAAAAAAATAGTCATTTTTTCAGCTCATTTGGAATGGTATTGCCAGATCTTATGTTCTGTTATGCAGTTTGCAAAAATTACTTTGAATCTGTTTTTTGTCTGTTTTAACAAAAGATGAAAACCAGGGAAATTACCATTTGGGGCATTATTTCCCTCTTTTACCATTTTTTAGTAATAAAAATTGCTTTTTTAGGGACATGCTCTTTATGGAATTACTATCAATATTCTTTCATAAATAATGAGATCATGTCTTGTAATTTTGCTAGGTCGCCTTGAATTAAAAGAAGATAACATTGAGTGCCTGTTATCTACAGCTTGCCTTCTCCAGCTGTCTCAGGTTGTAGAAGCATGCTGTAAGTTCTTAATGAAACAGCTTCACCCATCTAATTGCCTTGGAATTCGCTCTTTTGCTGATGCACAGGGTTGCACTGACTTGCACAAAGTGGCTCACAATTATACCATGGTATGTCCTTATTTCAAACATCATCCATTCATTGATTTTTGTAGCAAGGAAAACGTAGAATATGTTCCAGTGTAAAGGAAATATTTATCCTGAGAGAACTTTTGTTGTTATCTGAGCTATTTAGTTGTGACATTAAGTATTCTTTTATATATTGGTGGTATTCCATCTCTTCAGAAAAAAAGTCATGTGTAAAAATTTCAAAAGTGCCATGACTGAAAGTCACTATATTTTGAAAATGCTACCCAGTATTTCACAATGTACAAAAAATAACTCATAATATTGCTTACATTATGTATGCTATGAGTATTAAAATCAAATAATTAAAATTTAACTTCTATTCTTTTTTTTTTTACTTTTAAAAATTCACATTAGCCCAGTTTACTTTGCAAGCAAAGGACAAGTCAGTTTTTCAGTAGAGGAAGCGAAAGAGAATAATGGGTGAATTTTACTGGCAAAGAGCATATGGTAGCGGTATCCTCTAAGTGTGTGGAAGAGTTTCTACAAATCTTTGTCAATAGAACGAAATATTACTGGGGGAAGCAAGGGGCAAAGAGAGACTGGAGTTACCTAGATCTGCAATTCAAATGATAGGCTCTTCAGAATCCAGTGCTATTATCTACTTTATTCACAACTTGTTTATTTCTTTGTGTCACGATCAACTGGACAGCATAAACACAGTACTTTTTATTGATAGATTAAATGAAGTTACAAATATATGTATTTTAGATAGAAGCTTATTTAAAAATATTGATGTTATTTATTTGTAAATGAATGTTATTTATTTGTAAATTGCTCTGTGCTATATAATATTGAGAAGGCATTTTCCCTATTCCATTCAGCTTTTCCCCTAAAATAGGTATATTAATTTAGAATTTTAAAATAATTTGTTTAATATCCTGATTTTATAATTATGGGAAAAACAAATACAAAAATGCTGTTACACACTTTGGAAAAAATGTGCTTATTTAAATTTATGTAGGAGGCTATGATTTTAAAAGTTAAATATGTAAAAAAAAGCAGGCTACTGAAAATATGGAGGAAAAGATTATTAATATGAGCCATAATTCAGAACAGTATTTTTAAAGCAGGGGCTTAACGTTAAATAGTGAGATTATTAGATTAAAGTAAATGGAATTGCTTAAGCCAATAGTGCTCAGCCTCTGGCTTCTGTCCCACAGTGTTGTCATCTGGTCTGCAGGGCTCCTCAGGTCCAGAAATTTGCTGGCGGGAGAGTGGTGCCACTGTTCTACTGCTGCCACATCTCCAGACCCATGAGGAACCTTTGGCCCTGAATCTGGCATGGGGCCAGACATGGGTGGCAGTGGGCTCCAGGGCCCAGTCCCAGTAGAAGGCTACAGTGCCAGGCCACTGGGATCCAATCCCAACACATAAGGGTTGATGCACAGGGGGTGGTGCTTAGCCCTAACACCTGTTTCATCCTGCAGGCAGGCCCTGTGTCAGTCATTTGGCCCATAGGACCAAAAAGTTAAACATTAACATTGGGCATACACTATAACCCTCCCTAGGAATGTATATTTTAATGCAGTGGTAGGCATGAACCAATAACCACTCCCAAGTGCATGAGTTTATAGGTGCATGCCCAACCCTGGGCCAAGGTAACTAGAATACATCCATTTTGGTGTATAGTGCAGGTACAGTTGGTGTGGTAAGTTTGTGGAGCACTTGGTTTGTGTAGTCATTAAATGTGCCCAAGAAATTGAAAGAAAATATGCATGAGCCATTCTTTTTAACAATACCAAGACTGTCAAGAAAATAATTCTTACTGGTACAATTCTGCCTGGTTTTGATCAGAAGCTGTATTGCCATCATGTGGTCCCATGCCTTGAGATGAGATACTACTATAGTAAACATTTATTGTTCTATTTGTTGATAAACCTGGAGTGGGTTTATCCAATTCTGAAAGTTACTAAGTTACACTTAGTTTGTGAACATTGGTCTCTCAATGGATATTTGTTTTATTCTCCCATGTTAGTAATGAAATGTTGTCTTTTATGTACCAGTATAAGATCAAGGAATATATTTATGTATTAAGGTAGAATCACAAATGGCTAAATGCAAAAATATTCCCAATGAAAGTGAGGGTTATTGTTTACAGGAAAGTTATTTCTCTGACTTTATTAAATTCTGTCCCCTAACCACCATATCTCTCTTTCTTTTTTATTTCTCCTTTCTTGAAGAAAGAGGTATCCTTTGGAAACAATGTTGTTAGGTGAGGAGGGCAAGAGTCATATCTGTATAAGGCCAATCAGGACTCCTCTTTGTACATGGGGTTTCTAGAATTACTTGTCATGCTGTTTCCTCCTCCTCATGACAGCCTTGCTGACTAGCTCTTGGGACACGAACTTTGGCCTTTGGATACCATATGAAGAAGCTGGGCATTAATGATAACACTTAGATCTCTTATATGCCGTTGCTCTGTTCTGCCCTGCACACAGTTGTCATTAAATTGTTGGTCCAGATCCAAAAGATGTAATTTTGGTTTCTTAATTAGAATTGAGTTAATTGAAGCATAAATCCATGGGGGGTTTTTTCCCTTCTGAATTTTTGCTTACCCAAACCCATTGTTTTAGGTTGGGTTCTTTTGGAGAGAGAGGAGTTATTCTTAATTTCTTCCTGTCTTAAAACATACAAGTTTAATAAGAAAGACTTATAAGATAAAAAATCCCACTTAATTCTTGTTGTGTGTGTCATATAATTTTGGCTGTCAGGTAGGTCTTTGCCATGTTTAAAAATGCATATACACCAAAGTTTATCACTATACATCAATAACAATGTGCAAATTACAGCTCATACTAAAAAGTATGTTTTATTGGTAAAAGTATGGGCCCAAGTAGAAGAACAATCAGATGAAACTAAGTAAAGCAGAAGATACATATCAGAAATAGTAGACTTACCATATTTAATGAAATCCAGGAAAAGATTTTTTCTCCATTCAGCATGGGGGGAAGCCCCTCATCTTGGATTCGAGTACAAGGTCAGAGCCAGAGCCACAGCAGCCTTAGTTTCTGTCTGTGCCTCTGCTCTGCTCTGCTCTCGTCTCCCTTCCTCCCCCCCCCCATCCCCTTCTTTACTCTCAGGCACAGCTCCAGCTCCATTCCCTCCCAGGGCCTGCCCAGCCAGTCAGTGGTGATACATCTCGGACCCTGGGACACTACTGCATGGCCAGGCAGGAGCTGTTCCATGTACTCTATGCCTGGGAGAAAGTGGAGCCAGTGTTATCTCATTTTTTCAAAGTTGGTTTGTAACAGACTCCACATCTTCCTTTTGGTAAGAAGTTCTTCAGGCCACAGGAAAATGGTGGTACACCTTTTAAGAAAATGATTGTTTACTTCATTTGCCACAATTGCTGTTTTTTAAGGCTTTGACAGGAATGAAATTTAAATTAGATGGATTTAAAAAGCCATTTTCAAAACTAATTAGTTGTGCTCAATGGATTCTTCCTAAGGCTTTTTTTTAATGTTGCTTAGTTCCAACAGAGACATGAAATTGAATTTTAGTAATAATGAGTAATACAGAAGTAGCTCTTTTGGTTTGAAACTAATGTTGCTATGGAAACTGCATAGAAATCTATAGTCCAATTGAGTCTTCAATTAAAATAAATCCCTGAGTAATTTTCATTTGTTTTAAAAGCAGTTTGAAAGAAGAAAAATGTTAATACTAATATTAGCCACTTGATGCTCATCCATTAAAAATATCAGAGTGAAAGGGTTAAGCATACTATAGTTCCTGTAAACTCTGTTGTTTATTAAGAGACATGATTTATGCTTATGCTGTTACAAATTACCATGGTTTATATTATAATGATGGTAACTAAAGGATATTTTGTAGGTTTTTTCCATACTATTTTCCAGTCCTTGAAATTTGAGGTAAATAAACAATATATTTATATTTTAACTTAAATACATTTACTTTCTTAGTTTTGCTGGGGTTTTTTTGTCTGATGTTGGGAACAGTTCACCATGCAATTGTGTTCCTTCCGTTAAAACCGCTACTCCATTTTAAACTTTTATTGAAAAGCTCTGTATGTAACCATGAGTTTTTTTATAAGCTACTCAATTTACATTTAAAACAATTTTATACATTGAGTTGAAATGGCCATTTTCTCAGAATAAAAAATCCATCAGTGAATAATCTCAGTGGACCCAACTCCAATAATAGACTTTCTTTATCTCAGCAGTGTCCATTAGTGTCACTTAAAAGCATTGGTATAGTTTCAGTCAGTGTAATATAGTCAAGTATAAATAAAAGTAAAATGGATTTGAATACGATAGTTCAGATTAAAAGTATGTATGTAGCTCTTGTGCTAAAAGAACATGAGTGTTTCATAATTTAGTGGTATACTCTAACAGCCAATAAACTACTCTGAAGAAGTGTAAGAAAAATCGTCAAGGTTATTATCAAAGTCAGTCAATTTTGTGGCCTTGTAAAAACATGACAATGCCTGAAAAATACTTAGGATCTAAGGAGCAAAACATGCCAACATTTCGAAAATGGCAAGTGGTGGACATAACAGCTTTTAAACAGACATTGTGGACCTGATTTTTTTGTGGACTAGGTATAAAATGCCATTATCAAAAGGAATCTTGGTTTTCCCTGATAAAAATTTGCAAATTCTCTAAATAACCCCCCCCCAATCTGTGATTAAAATGAAAGGCCCCTCACCCTGCCCCCAGCCTCCACGGCCTTGCTGATGCCTCTTACTCCCCACCCCTCCCGCCACAGTCCCCTGCCACTAATAGTATGTGGAGCACGGAACCCAACTGCCTGCTGCAGACTCGGGTGAGGGGTAGGGCTATCTCCCCGCCACTACATGCACTCCTTAGGGGGAAGGGGAGACCTGTGCCTCCCAGATCTGTGTGCAGGGCAGGGATATGGTGGGCTCCCTGCTGCGGCCTCGGGCTCCTGCCCTGCTGCCCTCCCCCAGGGCCTCCGCAGCGCAATGAGTGCAACCTGATGCTGCAGGGCAGAGTGAGCCCACACAAAGCTGCTTGCTACTGTGAGTTCCATGCTGCCCTCGTAGTGCATTCCCTGCAGCAGCAAAAAACTTCACTGTGCAGCCCTGCTGTTCCCTGCAGCTGCAGGTTGCACCTCCTGGACTACAAAGGCTGCAGGGGAGAGCAGTAGGGTGGGGAGTCCGATCCCACAGCACACACCTGCCCCCACCCCACATACAGATCTGTGGGACGTGGGTCTCCCTTCCTCCTTGGAGTGCTTGCAGCAGTGGGAGAGTCATCCCCACCCCTCAGCCAGCAGATGAGCCACCGGCAACCCTGTCCTGCTCCTCACTGGGGATCTGCATGTTATGTTATGGCCCTGGGCCCCAAGCCCCACATACCACCTGGCTGGGGAGCCTCAACCCCAGCCCTACCCAACTCCTCCCTCTGGTGGCCTCAATCTCCGCCCCCACTTACCTGCAGGAACTACTCTCCAGGCTGCCTGGCAGCCATGTGTACATACACATGGAACATCCTGCAGAGAGCTCTTTGCAAAACTGAAACCTCTGCAGGTTTCTCCTGTAAAATGAGAAATCCATGTTTTCCTCCAGCAAAAGGGAAAATCTGTGTTTTTCTATTTTTCTGTGGGAAATGGAAAACCCACAGATTTAACAGGCTTGTTTGTACAAATATAACTAATTTACCTTTCACATTAAAAATATTACCTTATTTTGAAAATACAATGTAATGAGCCATATGTCTACAAATTCAGGGATGTTGCTGGAGTAGCCAGAAGCTTAATTTAAGTATCTTCATGTGTTTTAATGGAAAATAGTGTTTTATGCCAGTGCCCTCATTTCTGGTACTTTTATGATTTTTTTTTCCCCTTAAGGCAGCCTTTAACATACTGTTACACCTGTCTTCCTAACATATGGTGAGGGTTATCATATATTCCAAGTACAGGTGACAAACTGAAGAATTTGCTGTAGTCTTGAGGAGTAGAATTGTGTACTCTCCATTAAAATTGATGTGCCAAGATGCATCAAGATATGTCATCTTGTCTCTGGATGAGCATAATATAACATTTTTACCTTTTGTTGAGGAATTAAAAGATCACTAATGCAAATTGGTTGGAGCTGATAAGTGTCATTAACTAATTATTCCAAAAATAAGGTGAACTTGTCTGTTGATTGTGAAATAGTTTAAATCTATTGATATATTTGTGCCTTTGCTTCCCATCTGTAAAATGATAATAGAGAAGTTAAGGTCAGGATTTCAAGTCTAGTAAGAGACAGAATGGAGGCCCAGAAAGTTGAACTTTCAATTTTGTGCCCTTTCTGGTAGGTCTTCAGTACATCAAGAGATGTACCATTTTTGTTGTTGCTCATTTGAGAACAATTGGTTGTGATACTTAGCCTTCCTTTCTTACAAAAAAAAAAAATTAGTAGTAGGGGTGTGCTGATAAGAGATTTTTGGGGCCAATTATTTAAGGAGGCATATTGGCCACTACTGATCTGATTTCCACTACAGCTACCTCCAGCTGGCAAGTCCAGTGTGGAGGAAGGGGAGGGTGGAGGGAAGAGGCACGGTAGGGTGCAGATCAACACCCCTGTGGTAAGGAAAGGGGCCAGAGGTGTGGCTCATGGGGTAGGGGGGGAGCTCCCACTGCTGCTTGCACCTCGGAGCGGTAGCATATGCTCCCCAGATCTGTGTGGGGTGGGACAGGCTGTAGCCAGAGCTGTGCGGGCTCTTCTTGGTGGGGTCTGGGTTCGGAGTGGGTGTCGGCAGTGCCAAGAGGATGCTGCACCACTCCCAACGCTACTGCTGCCAGCCACCTGGAGCAGCCCCAACTCTTTCCAGTGCATGGGGGGGAAGGTAGAGAATTGAGCCAGGGCTACACTGGGTGACTGGCACCCACAGCTCCGGGAATGGAGCAGTGGTGAAATTTAAGGTGGATGCAGCATCCTCCCATTGCCACCGGCACCCACTCCAAGTCCTGTCCTGCCCCACAAAGATCCAGGGACACATGCCCCTCTCCCAGGGTGCAAGACTGTGGAGCTGGAGCCAACTCGATGAGCTGCAGGTCTGTTCTGTGCCCTGCTCTGCCCCAGCTGGGCAGCACCTGCTCCTGCCCCTGCCCTCTCTCTCAGGGGGGAGTTGATGTGCCCCCCTGCCCCTTCCCCTCACCCCTTCTGCCACACCAGACTTACCAGCTGGAGGCAGATCTCCACACTGCCAGCTGTAGTCCTCACTGCCTGAGTGCTGCGCTGCAGCTGCACGCAGCACAGGCACTTATCAGCCAAATTATCAGCCCCATCAAGCCAATATCTGATACAGCCAGTTTTCTGTATAACGGTATCAATCTGATATCGAACCGATGTATCAGTGTAACTATTAAAAAATTTTTTTTAAAGAATATTTTCATGCAGAGAGGTAACGAGGGCCACGCTGCTTTTCAGGGCTTTTAATACTCACTAACCCATAGCATTACAGAGGAAGCCGTCGTAGGTAGGGGCTTCAATTTCAACACATTTTTTTTTTTTTAATTAAAATTTTTTAGCATTCTAATCATTTAGCATTCTAATCTAACCTCAAAAATGAAGCAACTATGAGATTACTCTAATTTCTGAGTCTGGTTCCAAAAGCTCTGCTGCAACAAAGAGTCTTTTAAGCTTTTAAGAGAGTTGAAATGTGAATAATTTTGTCAGTGGCAAAATCATTAGAAGAATTGGATCAAATTCACTTTGCAACTCAAGAGATCTGTAAGCAGTAGCAATGACATTTACTAGTGATTTATGAGGAGAAATAATAAAAGAAACCAGAAGCATGGAGACGGACTTAACCCATTCACAGTAATCAGAAAGCTGGTGGGAAGGGTAGAGGGAGGAATGCTCAAACTCACTTCTTTGAGATTAGGGAAGGATAGAACAGCACAGACCATGGCAACTTGGAGTTCATGGTTTTGGACAAGGAACCAGAGGTAAAAGATACCATCTCTTTTTCAACGCCTAGAAGAGGGATTCACTGTTTTTTACAGAAACCTGCTAACTCTGGCCATACTGAAAAATTAAATTCTTGGGTAGGGAAAGAAATTGTACTCCCCTTTTGCAGCAGCTGGTGTAGTTCTGGCTTCCCACTAGTGCAAAGTCTTGAACAGTGAACATCATTTCCTATTATATGCTCTTTTGGCTGTTATTTGTTCAGTAACAGTTCTCAGCTCCATAAGAAGCCAAGGGTCAGAGAGAGAAGTTCTTTTTTCAAGGCCATGAAAATGCACTTAATCATCACCCAAAATACTGGCTGCATCTAGATGGGACACTGAGTGTGCAATAGTTCCTTACTACTGTGCAGTAGCATTGCATGGCAGGAAGCGTGACATGATGCTGCTGTACAGTAGTAACAAGCTACTGCACAGTCAGTGTCACCTAAAAGCTGTTTAGTGACACTACTGCTCCGTAACTATAGTTGCTGTGCAATTTAGTACTTATATAAACAAATAACTGTGCAGTCATTCAGTACTAGTTTATACAAGTACTAAATGACTGTGCAGTAAAGACTGCGCAGTCAGCATCTTGTGTAGACACAGCCACTGGGTTCCTGTGCAGGGAAGTACCATAAGAAAGAGCAATAAAAGCAAAGACTAGAGAGGGGGTTAAGAATATAATGAGAAATATTGACTCCTTTTTGTCTTGAGAACCTTAATCTAAAGAGGAAAATAAACTATCAGATTTTGATGAATAAAATTCCCAAACATGCTACTAAGAATGGCTCTTTCCAAGGAAAAGTTTATCATCTGATAAAAAGGAGCCTCTCCACTGTATAAATAGAACAAGATAAAGAGGAAATTAGACTTGTCCCTAAAACAAAGTGATTTTCTACAATAAACAACGCAAAACAATTTTTGTTTTCCTATTTCTACTTCTTCAATATTTGTTTTGCGTAGAAAGCCTGTTTTCTTGGAGAAGCTTAAGTAGGGAAAACCTTCCAAAAGAAGATCCATGAATGCCTAAATTATAAAATTATAGAAATAGCAAAGTAAGATAATTAATCTGTGGTACAAGATCCTAAAGTCAGAATGCTAGTAGCTACAAGTTAAAATAGTTAGTCAAGGTTATTTTTCCCCAAACAGATTGGATAGAAAAAGTTCAAAGCCTAAGGTGGTAAATGTTGCTTTTTCTTTTTATTTGTGCTCACTGTGCCTGTATATTCAGCAAAGCTAAGAGCAAAGAATTGAGAAAACTTTAACTTGCGTATCTTTTGGAATGAAGAATCAGCCAAAAAAAGGACAGTGAGGACAATAAACCCAATGAAGACTGAACTTCTATAAATTGCAAGTGGATACCCTCAATTTTTGCTAATGTATTGTAGATCTTAGTTCTGCCTCCAAAATATTGACCAGTTTTGGAGTAAAAATTCTAAAAGAGCATGTATTGGAAGTTAGTATTTTGCTGGTTTTAATGAACAATAGGTTAGCTCAGGGCACTAATTTTAATGTTGCAGCTTTAAATGTGCTTTAAAGAAGAAATGAGCTGCTTAGTTATTGCTTCCACCTTGAAGAGACTACTTTATAGCTTAATGACATTGTTTAGAATTTTTTTAGATATTCAGCTTAACTGAATATCTTAACTTTCCCTTCCCCTTTCCCAGTTCTTTCACTTTCCAGCCACATATATCTCCTTGTAGGACCCTAAACTCAGCTTACCTGACTAAATTTCTGCATATATTTGGAGGTAGTTGTGCCACACTATGCATGTTTTGGATACATTTAGAGCCATTCTATATACATTTAACTTGTTTGGTATTTTCCTATAAGTCAGTCTGTCCAGTATTTTGATATTTCCCTTTTCCCTAGACCAGTTTAATTTGTCAGTCTCTTTCCAGTAGCAGGGTATGCTGAACAGAATTCCGTACTAATATATTGTGATAACAAAGTCATGTAAAAGGAGGATTGTGAAATTGCATCCATCCAGTATGGAGCCGAAACTATACCGTTAATTTTTGTTGCTATTTTGTATAATAAATTCATATATGTTTTGCATAGCCTTTTTCAGCAATAGAACTCTCTTCTGCACTTACATTTCTCCCTTTTGTTAATCTGTTTCAAGTTGCTGATAATTTTACTCTAATATATTTACTTGTGTTTCTTAGTGTTACAGAGTCTCCCCAATAAGTATCTTTCATGGGTTTCATTAACAGTGAGTTTGCTTGTTCTATATTATTAATAAAGATGCTGAAGAGGTCAAATCTTAACACTGATCCCTTTGCAGTAAGCCCATCTCTGTATATATTTTGACTTTTAATTTTACCATCAAAATACTTTAGTCGATTCTCAATATACATACACTTGCCTAGCCAAGTCAATTTAAATTAATTTTGTGAGTAAAAGTTCCTAAAAGCTTGGGTTAGATGTTTTCTAAGCTTCAGCTGCTTTCTGCCTGCTTGGTTAGGACTCAGTTATGAAGTTTCTACAAGGTAGCATGAAGCTGTGCTGCCCCAGGGACAGCCCATGTTGTAACTGAGACTCATTTCTCATTTTATGCTCCCTTTCTTTGTGTGCATGGGAGGACCCTTTCCAATTATTCCTGAATTAGTCTTCAGGCTTGCCGGATATATTCTTTATGCATCTGTGTTTTGATGTTTTTCAGTTTGTGAGTTTGAATTTCTACAAAATATTCTAAAAATGCTGCTGGTTGGACATAATGTGACGTAATGCTCACAAGTATTTTATACTGTGATTCTTACTATCCTGAAATAAGAATAGTCTATATGAAATGACCTAATTCAAGTGTTCAAGAGCTGGGTCTTATCAAAAGTTGTTGTTATTAATCAAATATTTTGTTATAGTCCTTCATACCTTCATTCTACTGTTCTACCTCATTCAGTTGTGTTTGGCTTACAAAACATAAAAATAATTTTATAATGTCAAAGCTATTTTCATAATTTCTATTGATGCAATACATTTTCCTAGATGTGCCCATTATTGCAATCTGATGCACACTCTCAGCAAAATCTGCATGTCAGCATGTTATGCATCTACATGAAATCTGTGGTAGCAGTAGCAATAGTGGCCTATTCAGATATCTTCAGTTTTCCCTTTTTTTTCTTTTTCAGGAAAATTTCATGGAAGTTATTAGAAACCAGGAGTTTCTATTATTGCCAGCCACTGAAATTGCAAAGCTCTTAGCAAGTGATGATATGAATATTCCTAATGAAGAAACTATACTGAATGCACTCCTTACATGGGTTCGGCATGATCTGGAACAGAAAAGAAAGGATCTTAGTAAGCTGTTGGCTTATATTAGGCTGCCTTTGCTTGCTCCACAGGTAAATTATTACAAGTACAGAATACTTTCCTCCCCTAGATTATATCCTTTTTAATGGACAGACTCCTACAGTCTATGCTGGAGCTTTTATAGAATTTTACAGTGATTTGACTCCTTAGAAAAATAAATACATAGTCACGTTGCAGAATATTCCTGCATTATAAAGTTAGTAACTGTTCGTGGATGAACTGCAGGATTTTACAACATGAAGATGAGATGAGTCAGGATCATATAAGAATGAGGCAAAAAGCTTAAGTAAACAGTAAAATTTTGTTTCAATTTCAAATATCTGAGAAAAATATTTTGCACGTCTTATTGGTATAGTACTGGTAAGCACATGGATTCAGGAATATATATGCCTCTTAAACATCATATTTATAGGAATTATACAATTTATTTTTTAAAATGAACTTCTGTCCATTGTCAAAACTCTCCTAGAGAGCTGGGAAGTATAGAATTGGAAAGTTACCTTGAATTGTTTTCTCCATTTATTCTGCTTTTTGGACTCTGTATGCCCCTCTATATAGAATCATAGAACTATATGGTTGGAATGGATTATTAAATGTCAGCCAGTCCAATTTCCTGCTTAACTGTAGAATGTGCTATTCCTAAACATCCCAGACAAATGCTTGTCCAGCCTTTTCTTGAAAACCTCTAGTGAAGAAGATTCCAGAATTTCCTTGGGCAGCTTATTCCATTGTTCTACTACTATTTATTATTCTTTCAGTTAGGTAGGATTTTGTCTCTGTTTGTATTCCAGTGGATGAAAATGCCAGGTGCTCTGGACTCCTTGGTATAATTGCTCTTATCAATAAGTTGTAGTACATTATAGTCCTGTGTTACTGTTCTGCCATGGTGTTGTACAGATAACCTGTGCTAGATCTCCTTACTCTGTTCTTTATATAATAGCACTTTCTATAAGGTAAAAGGGCTTTAGAACTGAAAACTTTCAACAAACTTGTGAGGTAATAAAAGGCTTGTCTGCATTCTAGGGTGAAAAACTAAGGGAGTGAGCAGAAGTGACAATTTTTGCCCGATCTGACTGCAGAAAGCAGTTTATAGCTGTGACCAAACAAAAGTGCATGGCTGTAGACAGCTTCAAAAATGGCCGATTGGGTGAAAATATGACCTCTCATTGCATGGGGTATCAGATGAAAATATTTCAAAATGTGGCATCTTCTGTAACTTGTGTCTGCAGAGCCTATCACTGTTTTCAGAATAGGAGGGAGGAAAGGGAGCAGAGGGAGTTCAAGTTGTGGGGTTTTATTCTACCCCCCCCCCGAGGGTGGGGTTGATGTTTTGGAACCCACCCAAGGTGGGGAGGGCTCCAGTTAACCCACCCCACCCTTCAGAGCTCCCTCCACTGCCTTTCCCCACTCCCATTATGAAAGCAGCTAGCACTGACAGAGTGCTCATTGCTATGAGCCTACAGCTAGATTCCCCACCCCCCAGGAACCAACAGTGAACTTCTGTTTGGTCTGGGGTAACGGTGCAACTCAGAACACTTTGCAGAAAAGGTTCTGAGTTGCATCTGAGAACTGCACTTCAGCCTGCACCCCAAGGTGTCATGAGATCATAATGAAAACTTCATGAGTCTCTTTTTGCCTTTCACCCTGCACCCTCTTCTTGGTAGGAGAGATTGGATAGAAAGTATTTCCTGTGGGTACTTATATTTGACTACTCCATACGCAATAGCAAGATTCTCAATGGTGCATCCCTGACTTTGTCATTTACTTTGTTTAGAAACATATTGAAGTCTGAGCCCACTGACCTGCAGGAAGTTGTTTCTTTGTTCAGTATTTAACTGCTTATTTATTGTTTTTGTTTCTTTCCATCTTATCTAACTGAAACCATCCATGGAAAGAGACACTACAGAAATTAATAAATAAATACATAATTATGTGAAATGAATCTGAACTGAGGATTAGTTAAGAGGCTTTCAGGTTAAAATGACAAAACAATACCAGATTGCAATCACTATTCTGTCTCCTACTTTTTTCACAGTTTCACTTGCGTTCCATGATTCTGTCACTTTATTTCTTTACTGTTATAAAAACTCTTTAAAATTAAAGTATTTTAAAACAAAATAGAATTTCATCCTTCAAAAGGAATTAACATGATATGCAACGCAGTCAAGAAATTTTGTTGAAACTCCAATAATACTATTACATCTGGCCAGTGATTACAGTATGGTGTTTCGTTACATGATCACACATCATTAGGCAATGTGACACACTTTTCAGCAGACATAATACGATATAATGAAAATATTTCTAATTTTATGGTACAAGAGTCAAAGCTATTTGGAAGAAAGGAAACCAGAAAACTGGAGAGGTCACTAAAATCAATAACATTGTAAGTAGAGATTTTGAGGACTCTTAGATTCATATACACTTAAAGAAATCATGGGGCAGTATTATAGGATTTAGAGCCAGAGGCAGAAAAGATGTAATAGAAGCTTTGTTTCATCATCAGTTGCATTTATAATGATTTTTTTGAAGCTAGTGTTTTCTGTTCTGGTTTATCTGCTTATTGACAAAATCAATGTCCCAGACATCATTTTGCTGTTGCAGAGAGAGACTTGTCATATGGTTGATTATGTATATTAAATGTTTGCTAAGTGCCAGTGGCTATTATGTGGTCTTTGAAATTGTATCAAAATGTTGATTAACTGCATTTATAGTTGAGAGAAATACAGCTTCCTTTTCCTAAGAAGCACTTAATACTTTAGACCGTTTCCTTTTCTGATATTCTTTTTTAACAGTTTTATAAGATTATTTCATGTTATAGCAACCTCATAACCTTCCTCTGCATCTGTTTTCCAGATGTGATTATAATGTTAATGTATCATTTATAACTGTTCCGTTATAAATGCTTTTGAAATTTGGTGCAAGGAGCTACAGAAATAAAAAAAACCCTTGGAAATTTTGGATTTGTGTAATAAGTCAATTCTTAAGTTGGGGAGCATTTATTTACAGTGCAGGAGGCTCATTCACAAGAACACACAATTTTCTGCTTACAGATAGCTTTAGAAGTTATTTACTTTTTAGTTAGAATAGATCTACGAGAATAATTCTAAGCCTCATGCTATGATAAATGCTAGCTCCTTCAGAGTTCTTTATTAGGGTGAGCAGATAAGTTACATTTCCAAATTACAAATATAGTTTTACAAGAAATATTAAACTATGTTGATTTAGAATTTCTCTCCCACATCCACCCATCAAAAGTAAAGCATTGCTTGTTGAGGATTGTCTTGGTATCACTGTCACAGGCCAGCTGGGCACTGTGAGTGTATTCATTTGGATCAAGGAGGCAAGTAGGGAGTGGAATAAAGGCAAATTTACTATAGCTTACACACA
>JAGPOW010001338.1:43405966-43416497 GCA_030014935.1 Caiman crocodilus
AAAACCGTTAGGCCAGCTAATCTCACAGCTACAGCTTTGTCTCTGGGGCCCAGTTAGTTCCATGAACAGTTAATTCATCAGTTTGGTTAAACTTATGACGGACAAGTCATTTGCAAACTTACAAGCTTATATTAACTAATATAATCTATTTAGGCAGAATACCAAATGCCTCCAAGAAGCACACATCATTGCTTATTAATCTCTCTGGTTCTGGCTGTCACATATCACTTCTCACTAGTATTGGAATACGGGAAAGCACATTTTAATGTGTACTCCTGAAATCTTTTTGTGGAAGGATGCAGTATTTGACAGTGTTGTAGATGTTATCAACTTGTGTTCACATAATAATATGTGCAGTTAATTAAAAGGTTTTTGCAGAACTATATATGGAATTATATCTAGTTATTTTAAGTTCAGGAACAGTGTGCCAAACAGGTTTGAAGTGCCATATGAAAGGCAGTATTGAAACACTGATGCTAATATACATAAACAAATGGAAGACATTCTGACATTTATAACACTAGAACTTTAGGTATACCCATTTTTTTTAATAATGAAATGGTAGTTTAAGGTTATCAAAGTAGCAAGCACAGCTTTGTCCAAAAAAAAAAAAAAAAAAAAATCAGGGAGCTGTCTTGCAAGTGACGGTGTGATAAAAATTAAAGCAAGTTTTGTTCCTTCTTACAGATAAATTAGACAACTGGTTTCAATTTGTTTTTGTTTTTTTTTAAACAATACATTTACTGGTCATTAATATTGTGTAAAAGCCAAGTATTAAACTTTCGTTATGGAATGCTACAGTAGTCTCAGCAGAAGGCTGAGCAGTGGCACCTGTTAGGGGCTAACACAGGGGTGGGCAAAGTACAGTTCTCTTCCTTCCCATGCCCCGCAACTGATATTATTGCTCTGATATTATTGCAACTGATATTATTATGGTTGCAGAAATCTATTCACTTTATCAAAAGAAAAATCTATACATTTTAGCATATGAGTTGCAGGACTAAAATGTATTTTGAAGTTTCCAGTCCATGGCTGCAATGATTTTAATACCACTAGATTAGATGTATTGCTGGAGCGATGATGATTCTTGAGCCACATATGCAGTTTCATGATAATCATGAAAACAGTTTTCAAATATTTGAAAGGCTGCCATAACACAAAGAGATAACAACTTTTCTCTTTTGCCATGGAGTGCAGAACACAAAGCAGTGTGTTTAAACTGCAGCAAATCAGAGATAGATTAAATCTCAGAAGAAACTTCTTTATTGTCAGAACACTAGAACAATGGAACAAGCTGGGCACATCTACATGTGCATTAATGCACCATAACCCACTATTACAGGTACTAACAATGCACCTTAAGCGCTGGCATACATTTTTTACATGATGCTAATGCACAGTAGATTAATATTGCTGCACATTAGCACAGCTTTCACCGTGACATGCTGATACACAGTAGAATTAGTCTGTTGTGTAGGTGCACCCTCTGTCTAGGGCAGGGATATGTAACCTATAGGACCTGGACCAAATCTGGCATGTGAGGAGGTCTAGTCTGGCGCACAGATCTGATCTAACACCGGGTGCAATGCTTATGACCCATAGTGATGTCTGGGTCTCAAGCCCTGTCCTATGCCAGGGGAAGGCTGCCAACCCCTGATGTAGAGAAATTGTGGAATCTCTGTTGTTGGAAGTTTTTAAAAGGTTTGGATAGGCATTTGTCCAGGATAACACATCCCACATTTGTTCAGGGGATTACAGTAGGTGAACCTTGACAATCTTCTAGTCCTGTGGTTCTGTTGCTCTAATCTGAAAGACAAATTTGAAATCAAGAGGTATTTTCCTCTGGATATATTGTCAGTGATGATGGGGGAAGGTGTTTGTCTTCCTTTGGAATAATGAATAGGGATCATTCATTAAGATCAAAAGAATTCAAAACTCCTTTTTTTTTTCAGTGTTTCAAAGCAAGACTATCTAACTCCGGTGGGCAATTATTTCGGGCAGAAGGACACTTACCAAGTTTTGGCAAGCCAACAAAAGCTACGTGACAGGCAGCTAGGGGCAGATAAATATTAATTTTCTAAATTGTTTAGGGGCCCTGCAGGCTAGATAGAATGGCCTGGCAGGCCACATCTGGCCCATGGGTCATGTTTTGCCCACCCCTGGTAACTGGTGACCCACAGCCTGCATGTGGCATGTGAGGGGTTAAATTGCTTCTGCCCAGCCACTCCTTCCCCCATTACTCCAGCTGTAATGGCAGCCAGAATCTCTGGGCTCCCCCACCTTCCTCTGGCTTCTGGGTGGGACAGAGCAGTGCAGCATTGAAAGTGGTAGAGGAGCCAGAGGCTGTGTGAATGCATGGTGTGATGGGGCAGAGACTCCTACATGGTGCAGCGGGGGAGTGTCTGCCCATCATGCAGCCCAGGGGCCTGTGGCTCATCCTGGTGTAGCTTGCAGCTATGTGGTTCCTACTGGTGTGATCAGCTGTACATTTGACCCCCAGCTGCTTATCAGATAGACAGCCCTGTTTCAAAGTGTATGTTAAAATGCAAGTGTTGTAAATACTATCTATTAGGGTATTTTTATACTTGTGGGATTGGTATGATTTCCTGCTGAATGTGCATTTTAAATTAGGCACCAGTATTTTGAACAAAATATCTTATTGGGATGAGATTCTTTTAACCTGCTGTTTATCTAGTGATTCAACACTTTAATTTTTTTTCCAGTTTCTGGCAGATATGGAAAATAATGCACTGTTTAGAGATGACATTGAATGTCAAAAACTCATTATGGAAGCAATGAAGTACCATCTGTTACCAGAGAGACGACCCATGTTACAAAGTCCTCGCACAAAGCCTAGAAAGTCAACAGTAGGAGTATTGTTTGCAGTTGGAGGAATGGATGCCACAAAAGGTACTGGTTTATCTAATGACTGTTGATGGCAACATACACTGAAAATCCATTGAACCGACTTTTAATGAAACATCATTAGATGCTTACACAGCATACAAATTACAGCTTTCATAGAAACCATAAAAATAAGCCTGGAGAGGACCTTGAGAGGTCGTATTTCTTCTTACTGTCCCAAGGCAGCATCAACTATACCTAAAGCGTTCAGGATCTGTATTTGTCCAAATTTTTCTTAAAATCATTTAGTGACAGTTTTTTAGGTAATCTATTCTAATGTTTATCCTTACTGATGGACAGATTTTCTTAATGTCTAACCTAAATGTCCCTTGCTGCAGTAAAACCTTGTTGCTGGACATGAAGAACAGTTTCTAACCTTCTTATTGTATTAAATTTTAAATTGTGTAAGGCATTATCATATTTTCCGTCAGGCTTCCCTAATTCATTAGTCTTTCCTTATAGGTCATATTTTCATGACAAGTATCATTTTTCAATGATACTTGTCATTTTTATTGCTTTCCTCTGGACTCTTTCCAGTTAATCCACATCTTTTTGCAAATGTGGTACCTAAAATGAAATGCAGTATTCCAACTGAGGTTTTTCCAGAACTGAAGAGAGTGAAAGGAATAGCTCTCATATCTTTAGTGGGACATGCCTCTTACCCCATCCCAGTATGACAATATTTTTTTTCCTAACAGTATGACATTGTGAACCCATATTCAGTTTGTGAGCCTCTCTTACCCCCAAATCCTCTTCTGTGGAACTTTCAAAGGTTACACATAATAACATATCAAGGTCACAAATAAATATTCATTTTTTTCCTTAAGTAATAAATGTATATGTGACAAGATGAGCGTTGGAGTGGCTGCAGTGCCCCCTAGGGGCCATGCTAATCCTGCCTTGGTCAGAGCTCCTATATGAAACTGGAGACAGACCTGTTGGAATCTGCTGAGTTCAGGTCAGAACAATAAGGGTAATGTTGTGGTGCGGGTCTGCTATAGTGCAGTACCCCAGGAGAATGAAGTGGATGAGGCTTTCTTCAAACAGCTAGCAGAAGGCCCTGATTCTCATGAGGGACTCCAATCACCCTGATATCTGCTGGAGGCCAATACAGCAGTGCCCAGGTAATCCAGGAAGTTTTTGGAGAATATTGGGGACAACTTCCTGGTACCAGTGTTGGAGAGGCCAACTAGGGGCTGTGCTTTTGACCTGCTGCTCACAAACCAGGAAGAATTGTTGGGGAATGTGGTAGTGGATGGCAACTTGGGTAGCAATGACCATGAGATGACTGAGTACAGGATCCTGAGGAAAGGAAGGCAGAAGAGCTGCAATGTAAGGACCATGGACTTCAGAAAAGCAGACTTTGACTTGCTCTGGGAGCTGGTGGGCAGGTTCCCCTGGGAGGCCAGTCTGAGGGGGAGAGGAGTTAAAAAGAGCTGGCTTTATTTTAAAGAAACTTTACTTGGGGTGCAGAAATTAACCATCCCTATGTACAGAAAGACTAGCAAGTACTGGCAGATCAGCTTGGCTTAGCAGGGAGCTCCTCAGTGAGGCAAGCACAAAAAGGAAGATTACAAGAAATGGAGACTTGGATGGACAACTAGGGAGTAGTATAAGAGTATTGCTCAGGCATGCAGGAATGAAATCAGGAAGGCCAAAGCACAACTGGATTTGCAACTAGAATAGGACGTGAAGGGTTTCTATAAGTGTGTCAGCAACAAGAAGATGAAGGAAGATATGGGTCCCTTAATGAGTAGGGAGGCAGCCTAGTGGCAGATGATGTGGAAAAGGGAAATCTATCCAGATACTGAATACTTTTTCCACCTCAGTCTTCATAGGCAAGGTCAGCTCCCAGACTACTTCACATGCAGCACAGCTTGGGGTGGAGGTGAACAGCCAACAGTGGCAAAAGAACAGATTAGGGACTATTTAGAAAGCTGGACATGTACAAGGCCACAAGGCTGATCTCAGCACCCTCAGGTGTGCTGAGTGAGTTGGCCACTCTGACTGAAAAACCACTAGCCATTATCTTAGAAAACTCATGGGTGTTGGAAGAAGTCAAGGGGGATAGGAAAGGGGAAAATAATAGTGCCCATCTTTAAGAAAGGGAAGAAGGAAGATCCAGGGAACTACAGACTGCTCAGCCTCATATCTCAGGCCCTGGAAAAATCATGGAGCAGATCCTCAAGGAATCCATTTCTAAGCACTTGGAGTAGAAAAAGGTGGTGAGGAACAGTCAGCATGGATTCACCAAGGACAAGCCATGCTTGACCAACCTGATTGCCTTCCAGGATGAGATGACTGGCACTGTGGATGCAGGGAGAGGAGTGGACATGATATATCTGGATTTTAGCAAGGCTTTTGACACATTCTCTGACAACATTCTCACAATCAAACTAAGGAAGTATGGGTTGGCCGAATGGACTATAAAGTGGATAGGAAACTGATTGGATCATCAGGCTCAGAGAGTAGTAATCAATGGCTCAAAGTCTAGTTGGCAGCTGGTATCAAGTGGAGTGCCCCAGGGGGTCAGTCGTGTGGGTGGTCTTGTTCAATAATCTTCATCAATAACCTGGAAGATGGGATGGACTGCACCTTCAGCAAATGTGTGGATGAAACCAAGCTGCAAGGCGTGATAGATATGCTGGAGTATAGGACTAAGATTCAGAGAGGCTTAGAGAAATTGGAGGACTGGACCCAAAGAAATCTGATGAGGTTCAATAAGGACAAGTCCAAAGTCCTGCACTTAAAACGGAATAATCCCATGCACTGGTGCAGGCTGGGGTCTGACTGGCTGGACAGTAGCTCTGCAGAAATGGACTTGGGGGTTACAGTAGACAATTAGCTGAATATAAGCCAACAGTGTGCCCTTGTTGCCAAGAAAGCTAACAACATACTGGGCTGCATTAGTATTAGTGTTGCCAGCAGATCAAGGGAAGTGATTATTCCCTTCTATATTATTCAGCACTGGTGAGGCCACATCTGGTGTACTGTGTCCAGTTGTGTCCCCCCACTACAGAAAGGACATGGACAAATTGGAAAGAGTCTGATGGAGGGCAATGAAAATAGTTAAGGGGCTGAGGAAAATGACTTCTGAGGAGAGACTAAGGGAACTGGGTTATTTAGTCTGCGGAAGAGAAGACAGAAGAGATTTAATAGCAACCTTCAGCTACCTGGTGAGTGGTTACAAAGAGGATGGAGCTAGACTGGTTTTAGTGGTGGCAGAGGACAGAACAAGGAGCAATGGTCTCAAGTTGCAGTGAGGAAAGTTGAAGTTAGATATTAGGAAGCATTTTCTCGCTAGGAGGGTAGTAAAACACTGGAACAGGTTGCCCAGAGGGGTTGTGGAATTTCCATCCTTACGGGTATTTAAGATCTGGGTGGACAAAGCCATATCTGGGATGATCTAGTTGTGATGGTTCTGTTTTGAGCAGGTGGTAGAACTGGATGACCTCCTTAGGTCACTTCAAACCCTAATTTTCTATGATTCTGTGATGCCCTAACCCAAACTTAACTTAGTGAGATCTCAGTCCACTACGAAAACCTATCCTGAGTCCTGCCAGCACTGATCAGCAGGTATCTGGGTTTTCATTTGCTGGAGAAAATCATGGGTTTTCTCCTTTAAAGAAGAAAAATGTGGTAAACTGCAGGTTTCACCTTGCAGGATGGCAGAGGTCCAGCCTGTGAAGGGGCTGCTTGGGGCTGAGGCAAGCAGGAGGAGTGTGATCAGGGCAGGGGGCATCACATGCATGTGGCAGCTAGGTAGCATGGCAGAGAGTGCCTCCAGTATGAGCAGGAGGAGGTGGGGGCAGTGCGGAAATGTTTTGCAAGAGGAAGCTTGATTTGAATAAAACACTTATTACAAATGGCAGTTCTGCTTGAATATAATTCTGATATATTGTTCCTAAGGTGCTACAAGCATTGAAAAGTACGAACTTCGTACCAATATGTGGACCCATGTAGCAAATATGAATGGAAGAAGGTTACAGTTTGGAGTTGCAGTGTTAGATGATAAGCTGTATGTTGTTGGTGGTAGAGATGGACTAAAGACACTGAACACTGTGGAGTGCTACAACCCTAAAACAAAAACTTGGAGTGTAATGCCGCCTATGTCCACACACCGTCATGGCCTTGGTATGTAAGATTTTATACATTAGTGACATATTTTTACGAAATGCCAGCTAACCTACTTATGTTCAGTTCAGTACATTCTCCCCTTAAACCTTATTTAGTGTTTTTGTGATATAAGCCTTGGCCTGAGCTCTAAAATTGGCTGAATGGAAGTAACAGATTCTTTTTATCATTTGCTATAGGATAGATTTAATATCAGCAGCAAGATTGGGGGTGGGATTTATTTTAAAGTTTCATCTGCCTGATGGACATTTGGAAGGGACAATGAAAAAGGGTGATCTTTATTTTTGCAGCAGGCAATTGTTTCTCTTATCTGGTTTTAGGTGTAGCTGTACTAGAAGGTCCTATGTATGCTGTTGGAGGACATGATGGCTGGAGTTACCTGAACACAGTAGAAAGATGGGATCCACAGGCTCGTCAGTGGAACTTTGTGGCCAGTATGTCAACTCCAAGAAGCACGGTTGGTGTAGCAGTGTTAAATGGAAAGTAAGAAAAGGCAATTTCTTGACATGTAATTTGGTCCAATTTTCTTTATATTTTCAACATAGAAAAATATTTTAAATTAATTTTTTGTTCATGAAAGATGTCTGTTTGACAGTATTGGGCATGGAAGTTCTTTGCTCATGGAATAGGTGCTCTCTTGATCAATAAAGCTTCCTTACATCAATCTAATGTGCTTCAGTTCTGCTGGGGAGTGGCCACTTCTAAAGGTAAATTTAGTCTCCTTATTAATGCAGTTCCAGAAACAGTTACTAAAGGAGTCTATTGAAATTCTAGTTTGTTCCCAGGGGAAGGTTTTTTATTAAAGGCAATTAACTTTTTAGTAATAGAATGGATGACATCAACTACCCTTGCTCTCTCGCCTTACCTAAATAGAGCGACTGCAGGTTTTTTTCCTTATTTTTTTTTTTAATCTATAATAAGATTTTTCAGGCCACTTACACAAAAATCTCCCATCTATCTAGTCATAAAGTCAGCTAGTTACAAAAAAAATGCCTTCAATCAATCTTGCTAACACCAGCAGTGTTCAGTGAAAGAACCATAAAATATGGAAAGCAGGAAAATATTGTCAGAATGAAAGAAGTGAGAAATTAAATATAAAATTGTCATATGAGGAAGCAGAAAGCAGTACTACAATTTCCCTGTACTGTACAATTCATAAAACTTGATTCAGTATGGTTTTGAACTCCACTCATCTAGTAATTATCACTGTCAGGAGGCTATTCTTGATTATTTTTTCTACCTCAATTTCATCCCATCATTCTTGGTTATAACCTCCTGTGTATGGCAGCTAAAACAGTCTCTTCCCTTGATAGCAGGGCTGGAGTGATGCAGCTCCAATTGTCCAGGAAATATACTCAAGGTATGGATGTTTTGGTGATTCCTTTTACTGACCAATGAATGGTATAGCTGGGAGACATGTCATGCTTTTGAGCATAAATTACCCTTCCTCAAATCTGAGGGAAACCCTTGTCTCTTCTCTTGATAGCTTTCAAATTCTTCAAATAGCTGTATTTTTTATCATTATTCTTCTAAATCATGGCTTATGAGGCAGATCCAGGGGAGGTGCAGTAGGGGAGTCACACTGCACTTCCACCATGTAGCTCATACACCAAGGGCTCTGTTTCCCCATAGCTATATCCTCTGTGTAGTCCAAGCAGGAAATGAAGTCAAACCACAGGGATATGAGGGCAGGGCAAGGCATGGTTGGAGCTCCCAGGCATTAGCAAGGACCAGGTGCAGGAAGGGTAGACCACCTGCTGCCACTGCTGTCCCCAGCTGATGCAAGCATAGGGAGAACCCCAGAACTGCTCCTTCCCTCCTTGAGCTGGGGGCTGTGGAGAGTGGCTGCATAGGGTGAGACATGAAAGACTGGTGCCTTCTGAGATGGGGGGCACCATTTGTAGGCAGTAGCATCGGCAGCAAGCAGGTCGGGGTGCGGTGTAGCAAGCGGGGACCACCCACAGATGCTGGCAGTGGTGTTGGTGGCAAGGAGGGAGTGGGTGGCGAGCAGCGACTGCCTGCAGATGCCACCAGTCTTGGGGGCCATATCCCCCCCCATGCCCCTCCCTTATGAGTCACTTGTGGGGTAAGGGATAGCAGCAGGGGCAGCAATAGATAGGGCCCCCCTTCCTGTTCTTGCTTCCTCCCCATCCCCCGCTGAAGCAGTTGCTGAAAGGGAGACCTACCCAGTACTGCCATTCTCCCTATCTGACCCCGACACTCCACACAACTGCGGCCAAAATCCTAGGTGTGGCCAGCCCCAGTGGGAGGGAATAAGATGTGGCTCAACCTGGCCAGGCCTGCCATGTGAGGCTTAGGGGTTTGGCAGTGGGGAGGGTGGTTGTATTAATGGCCACTGCTCACCCGCCAACAAATTTCTTAACCCATGGGGAGCCCTACAAGCCAAATGAGATGGCTCTGCAAGCCACATTTGGTCCATGGGCTGAAGGTTGAGCACCCCTGCTGTAGAAGATGTACCCCAATGATTCACCCATGTACTTGAGTACAAGCTTAACCTCAGGTGTGAGAGTGCTGCAGTTCCTGGTTAGTTCTACTGAACCAGGGACTAAGTACCTATTTTGGGGTATCTGTAACTACTCAGATCTACACCAGTTTAAATTAATTCTAGATAAATAATTGTATTGGATATTATCAAATGAGTTACCAATACCCCCAAAGTATTCATAGTTTCATAGTTGGTAGGGTCGGAAGGGACCTGAGCAGATCACCAAGTCTGACCCCGTGCCATGGCAGGAAAAAGTACTGGGGTCAAACGACCCCAGCGAAGTGTTCGTCTAACCTCCTCTTAAAGACCCCCAGGGTAGGATCCAGCACCACTCCACTTGGAAGTTGGTTCCAGATCCTAGCCACCCTGACAGTGAAGTAGCACCTCCTGATGTTTAGTCTGAATCTACCGTCTGCCAGCTTGTGACCGTTATTTCTCGTCACTCCTGGGAGTGCTCAAGGAAACAGGGACTTCCCCAATGCCTGCCGGTCCTTCTGACTAGTTTTTAACAGGCCACTAGATCCCCTTTCAGTCTTCTCTTGTGGAGGCTGAACAGTTTCAGGTCCCTTAGCCTCTCCTCATAGGGTCTGCCCTGCTGCTCCCTGATCATGCGGGTGGCCCTCCTCTGAACCCTCTCAATGCTGTCCACATCCCTTCTGAATTGCAGAACCCAGAACTGGACGTAGTACTCCAACTGCAGCCTGACCAGTGCCGCACACAGGGGGAAGATCACCTCCTTGGACCTGCTCAAGATGCATCTGTGGATGCATAACAGGATGTTGCTGGCCTTCCTGACCGCATCTCCACACTGTTGGCCTATGTTCATTTTGGCATCAATAATGACTCCAAGATCTTTTTCTGCCTCTGCACTGACAAGAAGGGAGTTCACCAGCCTGTAGGTGTGCTGCTGGTTCTTCCTCCCCAGGTGCAGCACCTTGCACTTGTCAGTGTTGAAACCCATCCTGTTCTCATCTGCCCACCCCTATA
>JAGPOW010001338.1:43419125-43480867 GCA_030014935.1 Caiman crocodilus
AAAGAGCCTGCCCTATTTCCTGCTGATCTCCCCTCAGCAGTTTATAGGCTGCCACCAGGTCCCCCCTCAGCCTCCGTTTACTGAGGCTGAACAGATTCAAGTCCCTCAGACGCTGCTCATAGCCTTTTAAACTATAGTTTGTTTAAAATGTACCATTTAATCTTCTTTAATTATACCATTAAACAGTCCCATGGCAGAAGGGCAGGGCAGCGCAGGGAGCAGGGGCTAAGGGTGGTATGCAGGATTGCCGCACGTTCCATACTGCTCCCTTCCCCATCTGGATGCAGCCAGTAGCTGGGCTGGTGCTGCACTCCTCCTGCTTGACTCAGGGCTTGCCCCAGTGCCATGGCTCCTAGCAGAGAGCACCTAAACCACAGGTGGAGGCCTCAGGTACAAACCTGCATGGTACATTCATCCTCCATATGCCTGCAGGCTAGGAGAACCACCATGGGCCCTTGCCAAGTAGCAGCTACCAGAGCCCAGGGAGCAGGTAGGCATGAGGGGAGGTGCCACCTGGAGTTTCAGGCACCTGTGGGCTGAAGGCACTGCCTGGGTGTGGCACAGAGTGGCTCTTCTGACAGGTGGGAGCCCCTGTGGGTGCCATGGGAGGCACTGCCTGGCTCTGTGCAGCCTGCCTCTCTGGCACCCGATGGCAGTCCTGCCAATGCGCTCACTCCAATTTAAGCTTCAATGGCTCTGCCATGTAACTTTACCCAGGTCCATTCCCCCAGGTAATAGCTAGTTTTTTCCCTGCCACAGCAACTGTACAGTGCCACAGCCTGAATCCATGCTGCCTTTTGGGCAGCCCCTGCCAGAGCCACTCCCCCACCAGTGGGCAGCACCAAGGTGGGAGGTAAACAGTAAATGGTAAATGTCAAACAATATAAATATAATTACCATTTAGCCTTTCACATCCCTACTTGGTACATTACCCATATCAAGGAAACCTAAAATGTACTGCTGCTGCAGCAGACTTTGGCTTTGACAGATCTTCTGCTGATTGCAGGAAGAAAATGTAATCTGTTTAGGTTTTTTAGAAAACTCCCTTTATTTAAAAAATTACTGTCAGGGTAGCTTAGGTTCTTGCATGTTTGTAGGTTGGCTTCAGTAAAGAACTTAGACATTAGAAAACCTGACTTAAGGTGCCTGGTCCCTAGAGTAAATACAGTAAGTACAGTTATTTGGGTAAATGTGATATCTTTTATTAGACCGAGTGAATTGTTGGAAAAAAATATTTTCAAGCTTTCAGGCACAGATGCCCTTCTTCAGGCATAGGGAGAGTCTTCTGATGTTTGTCTTCTTTCTAGGATTGCTTAAGGCAATATGCAAAATGCAGGTCTGTGAAAATGCAAATGCATTGCAGTGAAGATCAGAGGGAATAGGAATTAAATGGGTGTGAAACGAATAGGTGGGGGGAAATCAAAGAGGGGAATGTCAACAGGTGATAAAATGTAGCTAGTAAAATGTAGAGTTTACCTGGGGTTACTGGATGGCAGGCAGTTTATAATGTGCCATAAATCCAATGTCTATATTTAGTTCATGATTTTTGTATCTTGTAGACTTTTTAAGTGAAGTTTGTAGGCTCATCTACAAAAGGTGTTTTGTGAAGTCTGTTTGAGGATTAGAACTGAGAGATTGGAGAAAGAGTGATTGTCTTGTGAGCAGTGTATACCCACAGTTTGGGGGGGTGGTAATTGAGTATTTTTGTCTTTGATAAATGTTCAGTGTGCATTCATTCTGGTACACAGTTGTTGTTTGGTTTCTCCTGTGTAGTTTCTGGCAGGGCATTCAGGGTACTGGATGAGCTATTACATTTCTGGAGGTGCAGGTGAAAGATCCAGGAATGACATTCATTCTATTTTGGGGTGTAGTTGTTGTGGGGGTGGTGGAGATATGTTGGCAGGGTTTGCATTTCTTGTCCCAGTGTGGTCTGGATCCATTTTGTGTGCTGTGGGACATGGGTGATGAGGTTGGTGAGGTTTGTTACCTATTTAAAAGCTAGGATGGGTGGTTCTGGGAAGATCTCTTTAAGGATTGGGTTTTCTTCTACTATGGGTTGCAGTTGTTTGAGGATTTTCCACATAGGTTCCAAGAAAGGATGGTTTGTCATAACCAATGTTGTGTGATTTGTAGGGATTTTCTTTTTGTACTACAGCAATTCTACACAGTATCTGGGTGGCTCTTTCAAAAGTCTGATCCATCTCTTTGGAGTGGTGTCCTTGCTGAGTACAAGCCCTTTTGACATGTGAGGTGATGTGGTGGGTGTTACCACTGAATTTGCACTGAGGAGATCAGAGGGCTTGGTGGTATATTGTAGCTTTCTTGGTGTGCTTAGGGTGATTGCTGATTCTGTGTAAATATGTATGTTGTCTCATGGGTTTCTTGTATATGGTGGTTTATATTCCACTATTCTGGATATTGATCATAGTGTCTAAAAAGGAAATGTTGGTGCAGCAGTGTTCTAGAGAGAGTCTGATGGAAGGGTGATAATTATTAAATTTGTAATGGAGATCAGAGATTCCAGGTTTTCAGTCCAAATGATGAAGATGTCACCTCTATATCTTAACGTGGGTTTGACAGTGAAGTTCTTGAGGAATTCCTCCAGGTGGCCCATAAAAAGGTTGGCATATTGTGGGATCATTTTAATGCCCATAGCTGTACCCATGGTCTGGAGGAAATGTTGGTTATTGAAAGTGAAGTTGTTGTATGTGAGGATGAAGTGTATAAGGTCAACAATATCTTTAGGTCTCTACTCCGAGTTGTAATCTTGCTCCTGTAGATATGTAAGGCAGGCTTAGATGCCATCCTGGTGTTGGATGTTGGTACATAAGCTGGTAGTATCCATAGTAGCTAGGATATTGCTAGGAAGGCAATCTGTTTTTAAATTTTCATAGAAAGTCTGTTGTGTCTTGGACAAAACTTGCTTTTTAGGTGGCAAGAGGTTTTAAGGTGGATTTGATTAAACTTGGTATTACCTTAGTTCAGGTTCCATGGTTGGATATAGGTCTACCTGGGATCCCTTGAGTCCCTGGGCCACGTCCAGATGACCACAGCTATGTGGTACTGCAGACACGTCTGCAGCATAAGATACTGCATGTTCTCCATAGTGCAAGGGATCAGCACTGGGGAGATTTTTAACCCCTGGATATATTACAAAAATTCTATTTGGTAACACTTAGTACCTTCCCTAGGACATTATCTGTCTTGCTCTTATATGTTGCTTTGTTCTTCCCTCATATTCCTTCTACTTAAATCTTATTCTCATTGATTCCAATGTATAATATGTATTTATAAATAAATGGAAAAATGACAATAATATTTACTTAATAGTTTAGTTTGTTTTTTTTTCTAGGCTTTATGCAGTTGGTGGTAGAGATGGAAGTTCTTGTCTGAAATCTGTGGAATGCTTTGATCCTCATACTAACAAGTGGACTCTCTGTGCTCAAATGTCAAAGAGAAGAGGAGGAGTAGGCGTAACTACTTGGAATGGGTTCCTGTATGCTATAGGTGGACATGATGCTCCAGCCTCAAACTTGACATCCAGGCTGTCGGATTGTGTAGAAAGGTAATATCCAGAAAAGATAGTACTAGCAAAAATGGTTTACACAGATAAACTGCAGTAAGTAAACCTATTACAATGACTGTTATTTTTATCACCTTACAGACTAACTGGTTCAGAAAGGCATAAACTTTTGTAGGTACTTCATTGCCCTGACTTCAGGCTAATACAGCTGACTACTTCTCTATGATATTTTCATGATACAATACAGTGTGAAACAACAAAGCCTTCATAATGCACTTTTATCCAGAAACTATTCTTTCCTTTAAGAATCTCACTGAAAAACTGTGAATGAAGTATTAAGAAACTTTAAGACCTTTACAAACACTGCAATTTTTCACCCAAGCTGCTCTTTTTACAAGGGATAGAACTTCCTCAATGCATAACATAACTTTAAATGAGTTGTTAATCAATGCCATTATCTTTTTTTTCTGGATGCCTTTAAAGCATGCATAATGTAAAATAAATCACATTTGTCCACCTTTTGTGAGTTCTACAGCTATCCCAAATTGAAGGGTTTTGTTTTGGTTTGGTTTTGTTTCGGGGGGTTGAGCAGGAGAAAGGAGAAGAAGGAAGAGATTTGACATGACTATATTGTTTACAAATGGCAGAACCACTTTGAGATGTAGCATATTTTCTTTACAGTGATTTTCAGGCTTCTGGATTTCTGAAATATCTTATTATTGGCCATGTAAGCCAGCTGAACTCTTCCCTGATATTTCTTTTAATTAGGGAGACATTTTCAAAATCATCTAATGAAGGAAAGCCCCACTGAGAATCAATGGAATATGTGCTCCCAAGTAAGAATTTTCTTAAGAATTTCTGAAAATCTTCCCACAAACTATGTTAAGGTTATGTGGAAAAGCAATGCTGGAGCCAATTTTTTTCCTCGCGCATACAGTCTCTAAAACTCTTCTATCCCCAAGGGGCAACCATCTCCCTTTCTTGCCAAATCACCTTCAAGTTTGAGGATCTGTTTAGAGAACTATATCAAACTTAAGCCCCAGACCTGCACCTTTCAGACTTTCAGGGGACTAATGCTATAGGTCACAATATATTGCATGATCTACACCGGATAAAATAAGGAACGTTATAGTACCAGGTTCTAAAGAAGAGCTTGAAGAGTTGATGCTCCATTCTCCTGCCCCTTCTGCCCCTCCCCTCTTTTTCCCCTGCCCCCACCCACACAAATTAAATCGGGGGTGGGCAAAATGCAGCCCACAGGCCAGATGCAGCCCACCAGGCCAGTCTATCCAGCCCAGGGGGGCCCTAAAAAATTAAAAAAATTAATATTGATCTGCCCCTGGCTGCCTGTCATGCAGCCCTCGATGGCTTACCAAAACTCAGTAAGTGGCCCTCCACCCAAAACAATTACCCACCCCTGAATTAGATTTTTAAAGAAGGTAGCAAGAGAAAAGACAGGGGAAAGATGTACTTGTTTTCTGCCCGGATATTTTCTACAACTAATTATGAATGACATGATTTTATAATAGAATTAGTTTAGTAATCCATTTTCACTTAAATCACACCTTTCCTAATGTGATTTTTTTGTTAAACCAGTGTTTAATTTATAGGTCTTTTTGTTGTTTTTAATATTGCTTGTCTCCTAAATCAGTGAGGTAGAGATAGAAAATAACCTTCAAGGGCAGCATGATATAAACAAACATGTGCAAATATAATCTAATAAAAAATTAGCAGCATCGTAACATTTACTGTGAAGTTAATGAATGCATATTTGCTCGTGTATGCTGTGATACTGCAGTAGATTTTCCAGAGCATTTCAGTAGCATATAAATGAATTATATATAATAAAATTCAAATTGAAGAATGAACCCCGTGTCTATTTTATATTTTATCATCTTTCATTCCCTGCTGCATTTCAGGCAGCATTTCAGTTCTGTGGTCCTGCATGAGTAAAATGTATATTTCCAAAGTGCTTCCAGCAGATAGGTATGTACCACTAGAGAAAAACTATGGCAGAGAGCTACCCAAAACTTCTTACATTTTGTGCCATATGGAAAGAGAGCTCATTTTTCTGTTGTAGTTTTGGATAACAACTTAACCAGGGAAATAATTTATTTTCAGTCTTGCATCTTCAGACCTTCTTACTGATTTGTTTCCCTCAAGAAGTTCGTTTCTGTTATCTTTGTGTCTTCTAGTTACCAAAATGACTCGTCTGAATTTGGAATGTCTACAGTGTACAAGTCAAATAAGTTTCTAAAATAGGGGTGTCTGGACTGTCCATTTGAATTCCTGATAACTAGTTAAAGACCTCTATTGATATTTTCTAGAATCAAGCTTTAAATGAGGTGTTTTCAATACCTCTCTGTCACTATGTTGAGGTAGGATCATTACCATGTTGTGAGAAAAAAGTGCTGTAAATTGCCACAAACGTTTTGCCATTTCACCAGTTTGTTTTTTCATAACTTTATAGTTACTAGGAAGCACAGAGCAGTTATCTTATTTGTCTCCTGGATCTCCATAGCAACACAGTTCATATTCATTCTGTTGCCCTGCGGGGTCAGGCCAACTCTCAGGATCTCATTATTGCACAGTTAGACAGGAGGGTATGACACAATTGCACATATACAAACACACAAATCAATTAGGTTCACACACACGCACTACCAGCTGAGGCACATACACATCCATACCAGCCTAGGCATATGCATACCTATCACCAATTCAAGCACGTGCACTATACACTGCAAAAGTTAGACACAGATCACTCATTCATATATCATGCACACAATGACATATACATACGCACACAATGACATATACATACGCACACAATGACATATACATACATACACACACACACCAGTTCACACACATACAACCCACCTCCAGATATATACAAGTAAGTTCCTTACTTGGATGGTAGTGTGTATGTGTGTACTTGGGGTACCTGGGGGAAGGTTCAGGTGAGAGAGAGAGAGAGTTAAAGCGTAGGGAGTGAAAGTTGCCAGAACTGGGATTAGAACTGGTGGACCTACAGAGAAGCTGGCTGAGGAACTGAGGCTTGGGTTTACTAAAGGTAGACTAGGGCTGGAAACTGAGGCAGACAGCTGAGATACTGGGGTGGGGGGGGCAGATAAGTGGTGGCAAGGAGGAGACGGCCAGGAAGGAAACTGAGGCAGAAACCTGGTTGCTCAGGGGAAAAGGAAAAGGCAGTGGGGATAAGATAGTGGCAAAGAAACGGGGTTTGGAGGCAGAGAGGCGCTCAGGACAGGTGTTGAAGGTGGCCGAGAGCCAGAAGCAGGAGACAGAGAAATGAGACAGAAGTTAGAGGGGCGAGGAGCGGAGATTGGAGCAGGGCCAAACAGTAGTAAAGCAAAACCCAACTTAGGGGTCCAAATAACAGTTTTATTAAACAGAGAACACACTACACAGCCCCTGAAGTTATTGGTGTACACATGCACACACAATGGCAGCAGGACAAAGACATCAGTGGAAGGGCTGGAATACAGGTAGGGAAGAGAAGTAGAGTCCAAGTCCTTGGTTGAAGACAGGGTTGGGGGGTGATAGCTACCTATCCAGGCTGGAAAGGGGTCCTTGTCCAGGAGGTGTTGTCCAGAGGGGGGTCGCCAGCAGGGCCTCTGGGTGGATAGGTGATGTGGCATGGTGCTGGTTCAGATGGAGAGGTTGTCCCACTGGGTCTGTCTTCACTGCCCCTTTTTATAGGGGCTGACCTTGTGTGACCCTTGTGACAGGAGGCATGCCCAGGCAAGGGTCAGCCCCTGATGTACTGAGTATGTGCGCTCCATGCAGGGATGTGCAGTTTCAGGTGTCTGTAATGGTGGGGTACAATAATAGAGTTGCTGGCTCTGCAGTCTTTTGTCTTTCAAATGCTGGGTTCTTGTCCCTGTTCCTGGGTGAGGTCTGTGGTTCCTGGATGAATCAATGTGAGGTGATGGCCTGGTCATTACAGGCCATTCAATAGAGCCCTGCTACCATTTTATTTAAATCATTCCCAATTCATTCATCACTCTCATTCATTCAGGAGCCAGTTTACATGGGAGGGGTACATGAATCATATAGTTGCAACATGGGGGATGCCCGGGAGGACACAAGATGGAGGCTTGACATACAAAATGGAAACTTGACATGATTTACTCTAACTTACATATATAGGCCTAAAACAGTAATCACACAATATAAAAGCAGTACAGACATAATAATTATCACTTATAAAACAGTGGGTATTGATATCAAAATAGCAGGGAACTTATTTGCAAAGAGGGGAGAGAAAAATAAAACTTAACACCTAAAATAAAATGTTAAAGCTTATTCTACATCTTAGCTTGCTTATACTTATCTATAGGGAACAGAGAGGGAGAGATAGTCAGAAATGGTTGGGAAAGGGGAGGGAATGCATTTTAAAATAAACAAAAAAAGAAAAACTGGGGGTTTTGCTACAATTCTGTACTTTGACCTTTAATAATTGTCTGGTAAATTAAGGAAGTACAACTCTACCACAATCTAGGCACAGAAATTGACTCTGACACAGAGCTTGTTTGCTCATAAAACAACAACAAGTAGAAAACTTATACTTCTTTTGTTTAGAAAGCAACAGAAATAAGAACATAAGCATAGTCTGGAGATTTTTTGAGGCCCCGGTTTTACAAGGTGATCTACAAGGGATTGTATGTGTGGGACAGCTTTCAGGATTGTGGCTCTAATGCAGTGATTCCCAACCAAGATGTCAGGGCAACCTGGGGTTCTCTGAGATCCTGTGAAGGGTGCCACACAGATGTGAGAAAACAGGTAGATAAGGACAAGCTTAGGCTTTTCCTGCCTGACTGCTCCCTTTTCCCCACTGCTAGTATACTCTACAAGGAGGTGTAAGCCCTATAATCAATTAGATTTTGAAATGGGATGCCACTCAATTCACAAAAGTTATAGAGGGGTGCCTTGAATCTGAAAAGGTTGAGAACCACTGCTGTAGTGAATAGGTAAACTAGTAAAACACCCCTGAATGCTTACTATGCACATGAAATAATAAACCTAACTCCTTAAAAATAACTTTATTGTCTCTGTTTGTGGTATCTTGATTGTTTTGCTGCATTTGCATTTCATATTTTCTGCACAATAGAAACCCTATAACATCATAATCTAAATAATTCACTAAAAAAATTATTTAAACATATTGTTAAATGAAGTTATGTGTCATTTACAGTGTTGATAGTCTTGTCTTGTATAGAAAGAAAACAAGGTAAGGCCCGCTTTGATCACATTACATTTTTGTATTCTTTATATCAGTGAGATGATTAACCAAATGCTGTTTTTCAGGAAAGTACTTTAAGTCGGTCACTCAAAGATAGATTGCTTCCTTAAGTATTCTATCATTTAGTTCCTTGAGAACATCGTTTTTAATACTTTCCTCATGATTTTTTTGGCAACACTATTACAACTTTACAAAAAATTTCTTTCAGGTATGATCCAAAAACTGACATGTGGACTGCTGTGGCTTCTATGAGCATTAGCAGAGATGCAGTGGGAGTGTGTCTTCTTGGTGACAAATTGTATGCTGTGGGAGGATATGATGGGCAAACCTATCTTAATACAGTGGAGTCCTATGATCCCCAGACCAATGAATGGACGCAGGTACAGTTGCTAATATAATTTTGTTATATTATTCATTTTAATTATTACCGTAATAGATCCTCTTGGTACAGAAAAAATATAAGATCCATTCCCCAAGAAGCACTGTCATGCATCAATTACAAGACAGTTGGGTGGATAGAGAAGATAAGAGGAAAGCGATTGATCTCAAGCACTTGTCCTTATGAATGCTGCTGGTCTGTGTGCCAAATGCTTGTGAGTCCAGAATCTTTTAGGCAACAGTATCTGTTGGGCCATTAAACCCTTGCAAGGATATAAAAAAAGACAAAACAGCCCATTCAGTCCCTTTTTAGTGTCTGTGGTAGGAAGTCAGAATCTCAGTATCTTCTTGCTTACCTTGTAGCGTATTATTTATTTACATACTACCAGTTAGTGTAGCTTCTGAGGTTTTAGTAAACTTTATTGAAGCCCATTGGCATTTTAGAAAAGAAAAGCACAAGTAGTATTACAAAAGAATATTTAGTTTAGTCTAGCTTGAGTCTTAAGGCCTTAAAATGTTCCATGCATGTGTAATTATTGTGCTTCTTAAGGATGCACATTCTGTGCACTTACTTTGTTTAGGGGTGCTCATATTCCCTGAGAGACATACTTTCTGTAATTCTTTTTTCTAAGTGCACACAAGAGAGCTTATTATGCCCATTTCAGTTTTAATGGAGAGCATATCTGACAGTGAGCTGTACCCTTCAGCTGCAGTCTTTCTTCTTCAAAGCTGGTTCAGACTACAGGAGATGGGAAGTAAGAAATCATTCGGCTATGAAACCTCATAATGTTAGCAAACAATCAGAGCTGTCTTGTCAACCATCCTTGGTTTAGTTGGTGGTGCTTGCTGTCTAAGGCAAGAAAGATTTAAAAAAAACAAAAACAAAAAAAGAAAGGAAGAATCTCCCTTTGAAGATCAACACTGGTTTGTGCTCCCCAGTGCCAGCTAAGAAGAAAGCAGAGAGCCAATATAGGTGTTCATATAAACAGACTATATTGAAATAGCATTGTGGCAGTTAGTCTGTAAAGGCTAGTGAAATCAATTAGGGCTGTGTGAAACACCATCGTTTTGTTTCAACATCCATTTCGCCATTTCAAAGGGACAGTGTTTCGTTTTGTCGTAACTGTTTTGCTGTTTCAACAAGTTTCGACATTTCGCCTATAGGGCATAATGGGAAATCATGAAAATGGCTAAAACTTTGTCATTTTGTGCCTGATTTGGACTAAATTTGTGAGGCTGGTAGCCCCTTCTGAGGGCATGAAGCCTGCCAAGTTTCAAGGAGATAGGTGTAGAGCTTTCTGGGAAACTGAACCACAAACTGTTCAAACTAAAAGTCCTGACACTTGTCAGCAGTGGGAGCCTCCTGTCATCCAATGCACAGATCTAAGACTCCATGGAGGAGTCTGGCACAGCCTGATGGCCCTCCTGGGGGTGTGAGCCCCTGGATCTGTGCCCCAGATGAGAAGAGACTCAAACTGCTTCTCCCACCTGGGACCTGGCTGTGCCTAGCGCTGGACAAGATTGCTGCTGCTGCAGATCCAAGGGCTCACACCCCAGGAGTAGTCCAGCATAGCCCAGCAGCCCTCCTGGAGTTGCAAGCCCCTGGATCTGCACCCCGGATGAGAGGAGGCGCAGGCTGCTTCTCCCACCAGGGACTGGTGCCCCCCGCTTGCCTCACCACTTGGCTACACCCCCTGCTCAGCCTACCTGGTTCCAGCCCACCACACATGCTCCCCACTTGGCTCCAGCCCCTGCCTCGCATGCCCCGCATCCAGCTCAGCACCCCCCCCAGCTTACCAGCAACAGCAGCCATGCTCTTGGCCTTGTGGCGCAGCCCCCTTCCACAGCAGTGGGCAGTGCAGCTTGGCCTCAGCCACCAGCTGTCTGTGCAGCCTCTTCCACAGCACACTGCTGTGGCCCAGCTTGGCACAGCATGGAGCTGTGTGCTTTCAGGCAGCTCCCAGCTGTCATAGAGGACCCAGGCTGGTGTGGCCAGTGGTGTGGTCCAGCGCTGGTCCCAGGGGGCAGGAGCAGCCTCCTGTCATCTGGCACGCAGGTCGGGGGCCCACACCCCCGGGAGGAGTCCGGCACAGCCCCTTAGCCTACTGGGGATGCGGGTGAGCCCCCTGATCTGCACGTCGGATGATATGAAGTTGTTGCTGCTAGCTGGAACTGGTGCTGAAGCCAAGTAAGCCCAGCGTCAAAACTCAAAACATTCTGAAACTTTCAAAATGTTCTGAGTGCCCTTGTTTTGTTTCAAAGTTGTTTTGAAGGCTTTTGTTTCATTTCGATTTCAGTGTTTCATGCTCAAAACGCATCAAGACAGCTTCAAAACCAAACACCCAGCAAAATTTCACACAGCCCTAGAAATCATAATTCTTAGAATTACTACTGCCTCCCGTGCCTTCAGTGTCAAGACCCAATTTTCCTAGTTATGGCATCTTTAGTGCTACTTACCTAGATTTCATCAGCACAGATCCCTGTTTCTGAGATCATAATTGTTCACTACACCTGGTTTTCATCACTTTATGGTTACTCTGAAACCAAGGCTACTGTTATAGGATATTTCTCTATTTTCTACTATGTTTAGTGTCTCGTTAATACTAGGGTCTAACGTACCAAAAATAAATTTCTCTGGAGTCGCAGTGTTTTCATCTCATTTCAGACTTGAAGCTCTCCATCTTTCCACGCCTCAGGGGTTTGGCAATTCATTGGAGACATTTTATTCATTAGCCTCCTCATCTTTTCAAGACAGTGAAAATATTATTTTGGGATGTTCTCCCCTTTGCCCGAATGACCTGATCATGTCTTTAAAAGGAGTCTCTCTTGCTGTAGACATGTTCCAAGGAGATATTGCTTTTCTGGGATCCCAAAATTGTGGCCCAGTATGTTGGTACCTTAGCAGGCACAAGCCTGGGTCTGTTGGTTGCAATGACACTCAGAGCCTTTCTTATCTTCTCTTTATCTGACTGAATTGAAAGCCAATTGAAAATTGCTCTATCCTAATTGTGGGTAGGGAATCTCAAGCCTTCTCTAAAACTATCCTACAAACCTGACCAGGAACCTCAGAATGACCAAGATGGAAGAATTCTTACACAGATCATCTTTCCCATCCTTATCATAACTCCATCAAACATTTTGATTACTTCAAAACCGTTCAAGGTCTTAAAAGTTTAGAAGACATGCTGGAAATCTTTCTGATGTAATGCAGAAGAGTATTTTCCATTCTATAGAAATCACCTGAGGGCTCTTAAGTATTACTTAGATCAGGGGTCAGCCACAGCTCTCTATCTCAGCCTCATATAGAAGGACCAAGTTCCCTCTAATGCATTTTGGGTACTTTTTGGCATATCCAGCACCTGATAGTTGTAATAACAACATGCAAATCTATGGGTATAGACAGGGTTATGTCTACACCAGAAAAAGATAGTTGGAATAAAATGGGGTTAGGTGCATCACAGCAGCAACTAACCCAGGAGTGGGCAAAATATGGCCCGTGGTTGGATCCAGCCTACTAGGGCATTCTGTCTGGCATGCGGAGACCCTAAAAATTTTAGAAAATTAATCTTTATCTGCCCCTGGCTGCCTGTCAAAGATGACAGGCAGTCAAGCGGCAGTAGGACGCAGGGGGAGCTTGTGGCAGAACCCAGTGAATAAGCAGCAAGGCCAGACCACCCTGCCCCACTCCTGTCCTCCAACTGGAAGCCTCTGTGGCTTCTGACCACTTGACCTTGAAACTGCTGTGAACTGCCCAGCAGCTGGGGGCCCCATGGTGCTTGTGGGACCGGGCTGGAGCCAGAAAGGGGAGGAAGCAGCGGCTGGGGGATCAGAGGGAAGCGGCGGAAGTAGGGGGGCTGCGGCCATGTTGTCGGGAAACAGCGGGAGCTGCGGCCATAGCAGTGGGGAGTGGCAGAGGACACGAGAGGTGGCGGGCAGGTGTGCAAGAGGAAAAGCAGGGAAATGGTGGCAGTGGGTAGGCACAGCCTGTGCAGGTGTCCTGGGACCAGCAGGGACCCAGGCTGGGGTGGCAGGAGTGTGGAGCCTGGGTGCAGGGTCTGCCTGGCTGCATCACATAAAGCTCACATGTAGTCCACAAGTGTTACACACAATGGAGCTGGCAGCCCAGCCCCATCTCTCTTTCTCTCCCATCCCACCCATCATGCCCACATTCCATCACAGCCCCCCCCACTCTGTAACCACACCCCATCACATACACCCCCTTACCGCCCACACACAACATACAGTATGATTGGTTTTTGAGCTATTATGCAGTCACCTCTAGATACACTTTGTAAACATATATCAGGGCAAAAATATTTTAAAATAAAATCAAAATAAGTTATAGTAGTTATTTTATGCTTTTGTATATGATTTGAGTTTTTTTCCTGTTTCAAGATGGCAGCACCCTTCCTCCCAAATGGACTATGTCCAGGGAAAGGAGAGGGACTTCCGGTGGCAAAGGTCAGGGGTTGGGGGCAGAACTTCTAGTCCCAGTATGGGGGCAGGGGCTACCTATGCAGCCCTTGATAGCTCCCCAAAACTTAGTAAGTGACCCTCTGCCCAAAATAATTACTCACCCCTGAACTAACCAGTAGTAATCAAGCTATGCTCATGTTGTACATTTTAGTATTTACTTGGGACTGAGTTTGAACTGTATCACTGGAAATGGGAGGACAGGGTAGTTCTTGTTTCCTCTGTAGCTTTGCTTTCCCTAGCGCAGTGTAGATACCTGCTGCAGTTTAATGTGGGTGCTCAGACGTTTCTGATTAGTTGACCTAACTTCTGGGTCGACCAGGCAACTTCTTTTGGGGAAGGAGATAGTGCCATTTTCAAACTGCAAGAGCCATATACAGCATGGATGCCTCCCCACTACAGTTCTTATTTTTTACTATATGTCAGCCAGCAACAAATTAGTGTTGTACCTGGCTTCCCATCACTGAATACACAACTCACTGTAGATCTTCACCCATGTGAATGAGTACTTTCATTGCATTATGTGACAAAGCCAGCATAACACTTAATAGACCTTTGCAGTCCAGCAGACTACCAAAAGACAAGCCCTGGCAATGAGTAAGGTCTCCCTCCATCCTGCTTTCCAGTGCACTTGGCTGTTTCTAAGCTCCAGTTTCGGGAGGAGGAGTGAGTTCAGAGCAGTGTGTGCTGGTGAGTTGGAGGTGGGAAGAAGTAGAAGAAAATGTTGCAAGACATCTGTCTCAGGCATCTTGGTGGGTTTTTTTCAAATGAATTTCAGAAAAAAAGCACAGAAATGTTTATTTGAAAAAACTGACTGGATGCCCCAGGAAAGGTGTTTAAAACAGGATTATCCCAGCAAAAACAGGAAATGTGGTTACCCTATGTAGAGATCAATTGTGTAATGATTTCCCTTCTGAAACTCATTAACCCTACTTTACCTTTTGTAGCTATGGCTTATTAAGTCTCACACAGGGATCCTTGATCACTGGAAGATGCTGTTCAACTGTCACTTGAACAACAGGACAATGCCTGTTAAAAGCATCTTTGAGTGGCTGAAGGCCTGGTGACATCCTCAGTGCCTAGGTGGAAGTGGCTGAGTAATGTTTTGTAAACTCAGGGCTATTGACCTACTTTGGCAGTCTCAGCTGAATTTCTGTTGGTACAGCCACGTTTTATTTTCCTGTCTCTGGACTTGCCATTTGCTTAAAACTGTCAATATGCTGAAAACAAGTTAGTTATTACTGATAAACATACTGAATTATTTGTGTTTTTCTTATAGGTTGCACCACTGTGCCTAGGAAGAGCTGGAGCATGTGTTGTAACTGTAAAACTCTAATTATTTTCAATAGGAAGATACTGTTCTCCATAGACTCAGTACTAGTGAATTAAAAATTATCACTACACATGAGGTACAGTGTACCTACTACCTTCTACAGAGCTAGCTGTTTGGTCTTAAGCTACCCCATATATAAGCATTGTTCTAATGGACCAATACTAAGCACTTTAAAAAAAATAATTACTATTTCCCTGTGTGTGCAAGAACTTTATTTGAAAAGTTATCAGCTGCAGTCAGCTGGCTGCCAGCAGGTACTTTATTAGAAAATACTAAGAAACTGAGTCTATTCTAAAACAATTGAGTGTTACAGATTAAGGATCTGAACCTGTACACATGCAGAGCAGCACCTTCTATTCACAAAGTAGTCTCTTGATTTTAATGGGCCTACTCCAGATGAAAGAGTTTACAGGATTAGGCACTAGATTCTTAATTTGCCTGTAACGAAGGTGTCTAAAATGCTATTTTTACAATGCAGACATACAGACCAATGCAAACCAGTTTTAAATGGCAGGCATAGCATTTGCCTTGGAAATGAAGGTATACATTTAGTAACTATATTGCACTTTTTCACCATAACTAAGGGTCAGCAACCTTTTTTATTTAACCAAAGCCTTATTTTAAATATTGTTTTATTATGCTAAAATCTGCTATTTAAATATTTTCTGCAGGAGCTTTGCAGTATTCAGTGCACTCTCTGAATTTTTAAAGATTTTATGTAACATGCAGTGTCATAAATTTCTCTCCACTTAATTCCATTTAATCTTATTTACTTGATCACAATTCCTTGTTGTGGATTTTTCTTTACAAATATGTTAACTAAAGAGTTCTGAATTGTGACTAAAAGGGACCCTGTAGGCGTTTAATAAGAGCACTTTGGGAACTCCTGAGCATTCCATTGTATTAAGATTAAAGAAGACATGTTTTTCTTTAAATGTTTTGAAATGGGAATTTGCACTAATTTGAAACATACAGTTTTATAAAGTGTACGGAAACACTTGTGGTGGTGGCGTTTGGGGGTTTTTTTTCTCCCTGTAAAGTTACTTCAACAAATAATGAGCCTCAGTCCTGCAAGGCACTAAGTGCCCTCAGTAGAGGATATTCAGCATCTTGTATGACACTGGTAGTGCCTCACAAGATCAGACCCAATTAGGTATATTACTTAACATCTATATTTTTAACTTTCATTGAAATACTTTATAATTTGCCTCTTAGGATTGAGTGTTACATTTGATTAGAATTGCTTGGGTGTTCCAAATGTTCTCTGAAAGTCTTTTTTGTATGTGCTTTTCTGTGCCTTGTTTCTTATGTTTTCAAATAGTATATTGTTTCTTTGTAATGGAAAATATGAAGATGCGACTCACTGAATGTCTTTGAAAGTAAGTTTAATGTGTCTGATACCCAAAGTCTTTGTAAATTTGTAATTTTTAAATACAAATGTGAATGTTAATGCTTTCAATGAAGTATTTATTGTTTTAAAAGAAATTATGGAACAGTAAAACTTTGTGATGAAATCTATATTGTGTGATTCATGAATTTATCTTTCGATGACTACTGGAAATCATTGTTTAGTATAAATTGAATACTGAGGTTTTTTTCATTCCACTTTTTGACCTGTTCCATTAATTTTGCGCGCTCTGCAGTCAAGCCAAAGGTACGTCCAAGCTGGACTAGTATGTTTCAGGCATATTGTAGCCAAGAGCACACAAGGGAATGATGTGGCTAGTATTGTATCTGGCTCCTTCTGTCTCCCCAACCAAATGACTACAGTTTGTTTCAGCTGGGGGCTGCCTTCTATAGTTTTGTCAGCTGGGAGCTGCCTTTGACACTGTAGGAATGGGTCAGCTGTACGTCCCCTCTCTTCCTCAGGACTCGCCTGCCATGATTAAGAAGATGGTAAAAAGATTTAGATGTTAATCCCTGAGGGGAGAGGGTGAGAAACACCAGACCACCAAGTGCAAGTTTCACCAAGTGCCTATCTTTATTGAAGTGGATACAATGCAGCTGACTGAGCTAATTGCCTCATTAATGCGGAAGCGGCTGTATCACCACTTTGTTGACTGCAGCCTCCCTGCTGCTCTGCTCCTGGTCATGGCTGCCTCTCTGCTGCTTCCACGGAGAGCTGGCTGTCCCTGGGGAACCTCCTCTGGGGTCTGATTCCCCAGCCTTCCCAGGGTCTTGCCAGCTACCCATCAGCTCCTGTACCCTAAGTGAGATTCCCTGTACCTCCCTTCTCGATCACGGCTGTCTCTCCGCCGCTTCGTTTAAGAGCCGGTTACTTCCTGGAGCTCAGTCTCTGAGGGCTGCGTTGTTACCAGATTTGCCCGTCACTTTGGGGTGTGCTCGTTTATTAGGGGTATGTTTCTGGGGGTCTCTGTAATTCTGTCAGTGTGCTGCTTGTTTTACTTGTGTTTCTATATGGAGCTGTATCTCTCCCTTCTGCAAGTCCTCACCCCCAGTGGAGCTACCCTGCAGGACTCGGTTTCAATGGGGCTGGGTTCCTCCAGACACCAAATCAGTCAAATACACGCACAGATTAATGTGACCCACCTGACCCAGCTGGTTGGTCAGCATGGACAGGCTGACACCCTCATATGCCAGGAATCAGTTCACGAAGGTAACAACAAAATGCAGTCAGACACAAGCACACAGGTAAACAGAATACCTCTGAATCCAGCTGGGTGTCCAGTTGACACCCTCATGGGCCAGCATTCAGTTCATTAGGGCACATCTGAGCCAAACTGGGTCAATCAGCCTGTACAAGCTGATCCCCTTATGTGTCTCAAGCTCAGCACATCCCAATCTTTTGCCCTAACCATCCTAGTAGGACAGTAGTAGTAACTGTCCCCCTTTGATGAGCAGACCCCACTGTGGTTTTGGGCATTACAGGGATCTTTGGTGTAGATAAAGGAAGTGTTGCTGCGGAGCAAATGAGGTTAAGGGGAAAAAAAAGAGTAGGTAAAGTTCATAGAAAAAAAAGTGGCAGCCAGCTTGACCATAAGTTATTTATTGCCAGGTACATGTACTTTTGATGATACCAGTAATAATAGCCATGAAAATGAGCAACAACTAAACAGTTACAATATTATATAGGTTCAATTAGGGTTTTGGGGAAGTCTAGCTTGAGTTTGATTAGCAAAAGTCAGGTTTAGAAAGCTCTGCCTGGAGTAAGAGAATAAAAGTCAGGTTCCTGGAGTAGGAGAGAGAGAGTTGGGGTCTCACCACTCAGCGAAGCTTGAACCAGTCGAGGTTCCCAGGTGTTGCTGGATCTGTCATACAGGCAGAGTCCTCAGCACAATCAATGGAGAGATTCTGGGCAGAAAATGGGTGGAACTGATGCAGCTTTGGATCCAAGCACCAGGACAGAGGCTTGAGCTTGGGTAGGGGTTTTTGTAGGGAACTAACAATGGCTCAAGGGAGAACATTAGGTGTGTTTGGGGGTAAACAATGGTTCATATGCTAGATAATAGAAATTGATCACTTCTGGCTGTAGGTGGCATTATAGTTTCATAGTTGGTAGGGTTGGAAAAGACCTGAGCAGATTATCAAGTCTGACCCCCTGCCATGGCAGGAAAGAGTATTGGGGTCAAGCGACCCCAGCAAGGTATTCATCCATCCTCCTTTTAAAGACCCCCCAGGGTAGGAGCCAGCACCACTTCTTTTGGAAGTTGGTTCCAGATCCTAGCCACCCTGACAGTGAAGTAGCACCTGAGTAGAAGGGTTCAGGTCCCTTAGCCTCTCCTCATAGGGCCTGCCCTGCTGACTACTGATCATGCAAGTGGCCCTCCTCTGGACCCTCTCCATGTTGTCCACATTCCTCCTGAAGTGCAGCGCCCAGAACTGGACACAGTACTCCAATTGCAGCCAGACCACTGTCACATAGAGGGGGATCACCTCCTTGGACCTGCTTGAGATGCACCTGTGGACTCATGACAAGGTGCGGTTGGCCTTCCTGATCACTTCCCCACACTGTCGTCCCATGTTCATTTTAGCATCAATAATGACTCCAAGATCCTTTTCTGCCTCTGCACTGACAAGATTACTCTGAGGGAGCTCACACTACAAACAGGAAGATTCAGTATTTTGGATACCAATAGAGGAGTCATTACTAGAATTGGTCTGATAAATGCTGAGCTTAGTGGGTCTAGATGTTGGTTGATTAGCATTTGGAGCAAGGACCATATGCCATGGTCCAAGGACCCCATCATGCCATGCTGCCCTGCTTTTCTTATCCCAGAATTCAGCGCGATTCTTGCCTTGGAATCTGTTCTCCATCCTGAATGCTAATGAAGGTGCATTCCTGTCCCATCTCTCATTTAAATGAGTTGTCATCTGGTTCCATTTCAGATGCAATGAGACCATGGGAGTTGCTTCACTCTTGTCACCCTTGTCTGGAGGACTTTAGGTGCGTCTCCCACTGCATCTTCTTTGTCTTTTGTAAGTCCTTCCTCTAATCAGTTCTTGTTCAGGCAGAGGTGGGGAGGAGGAGAATCCTTTGGGAGTCAGACAGGCTGTGTCCTGTGCCAGGGTTCCCCAAGAACACAGAGCTGAGAGGTAATGGTGTTCCCAACTTCCCTGGGATCCTGCCAGCTGACTGCCGGCCACCGCCCCCTGAGGTAAGTATCCCTCATCTCACTGGTCCAATGTCTGACTTGCTGCCCTTGCCTGTGGCATCCTTCTGACTCCATAGCAACTCCTGTCCTTCACTCCAGTGCCTTGAGGGCAACCGCTTGATGTCTAGCCCCGCCTTTTATGTGTGGTGGTGGCCATGATTACCCTAATCCTTGCCCAGTGTGCCAGTCCCCCCCACTGCTGTGTCTTAGTTCTCTTAATCATGCCCCAGGTTTCCCCAGTAGCAGGGGTTCTGCCCAAGCCCCTGTTACAGACACATTCTGAGCAGAGCTTAAACTCATACTCCAGAGCCACAGTGGGATGCTGTAACCACTGTGCTCCCTGCAATCTTCAGTACTATCATTGGTAAATTTAAAAAGTTATGTCAGGTGTTTTTGCTGCTTTTAAAGTCAATCCTGTTAGATTTCTATCAACTATTTATAATACTTTCTTCACATCTGCCATTGCTTGTACAGTGATCTTAAAATAGTTTGTATCTGTACTGTTAAATGATTTTTGCTTCACCTGTCTACTGCATGCCAGCCAGCTTCAGCATCACATGTATCAATCAGCGTCCCCATGCTGAAAAATGGCAGTGGGGGCACTTTAACGAAAGCTCACTCGATGAGCTTTAGTTAAAGCACCCCATCCACCATCTTTCAGCACGGGGACACTGATACATGTAATGCTCTGGGCACTTTAATCAAAGCGGTTCTTGGAGTCGCTCTAATAAAAGCACCCTCCTCCCCACTCCCAGAGTACATGTATAAACTCCCTTAGAGCTGGTACCTCCCTCCTACTGTTCTGTGGGGCCTAGAAGAAATCTACAGAGTATTTTAGCAGCTTATCTATGCCCTATATATTCTGCATTTTTAAAACATCCCATCAAGCTATGCAGATTAAATATACCATATATAACTATGAAAAGTGATGTCTGATTAGTTTTATAGTTTATACCACAAATTTTAATATATAATTGTAAAATATGAGACTTTTTACAATCAAACTTTTTTTTAGAGCTAGAGAACCCAGAAGGCTTAAGCATTCCCACTGACTTCAAATGGATCAGTATTTCACTCTTGGAGGAGTTTATTTATAGCTTTTGATAAAATAATACAAATATCATGAACAATAAAAATAATATAGTAACATTTATTTGATTTATAATTTATAATTGTTGCTAAAAACATGCCATAAGAGTCTCCATTCTGCCATGTTTATGCAAAATTTAAATAAAACATAGTATATAATGACAGAAAAATTACCATATTGTCCAGCACTTCATTTTGTTCTAGATGAGTATAAAACGGGTATTCTATTTGGATTTGGCCCTTATTCTTTGCGCAAGAAGCGCAAATGTACCTAGGGAATATAGAACAGACTCCGAGTTATTAGAGAAGCCAAATTGCTTTTTTCTTCATTAGCTCATTATTTAAAATTTTCCATTAATGATTCTCCCATTTTCCTCTTATTTCTTTGAAGAACAAACAAGACTATAAATAGTGATTTAGGTCATGTCATTCTTCCTGCAAGAACATATTCTGTCCAAATACAGAATCCAGCACCACCTACCCCTGAGAACTGCAGATCTCATTAGAGTGAATTGCAGCATAATAACGGCCTCTTGTTGTTTGTAGTTTTGTACTGAAGAAAGCTAAGTTTCTAGGCCATAAGAATGCTTTATGAATTCCAAAAAAGGAGAAAGCTGAGAATGTCTCACTGCCTGCATATCTGTCTACAGGCTGGCATCTTCCATTCTTACATTTGTTTTGTTTTACATATAGGGGAAATAATGTGTCAGTAGTTCTCAGAACATTTCCCAGACTATTTGTCAGGAAGAGAATATAAATGTTATTTAAACATCCAAACAAGGGTTGGGGTTTTTTGTAAAACAGTGCTTCTTGTTGTATCTGGTAGGTATTTCATCCAATACTTAAGAATTCTTAATTAAGGTAACATGATCACATTAGTCTATTTCAGAGTGCATAACCCCCCTCTCTGCTTTTCCTCTCTTCCATCCTAGAATTAAGTAGAGATAAGAGCTACTGTAAAAATAGAATTTTTTTTTTTTTAAAGAAACTTGGGGTCAGCACCCCATATATCTGCTCCATACAGTAAAACAGTCTCTATTTTAGATCTTTAAACCTTCAGTACTGCCAGTACTACCCTTCTATCAGGCTTATTACAAAGGATAAAACTCCTCCCAAGGCTTGTATTGTTCTAGTGCTTACATTTTACATTGTGTTTATTCCAGCTCAGATCTTAATAAAATAGATTCCATGGTATTTAAAATAAAACATCACCTCTAAAAACAGACAAACTAATTTCTTCCTTTCTTTCCCTCCCCAAAAATACCTTGGATTTTTCTGTGTTGCTTTCCAAACTGTTTGAGACACAATATTGCTGCAAAGCATCTAAAAACCTCTGCAGGCCTGTTTGTGATTGTGATATTAATATGCCATCTGCATAAAGCAAGACAGGGATAGAATCATTCAAAACTGTACATGGAATTGGTTTTTCCTTATAATATGTTTTAAATTATTCCAGAATAGATTAAAAAGTAATAGAGCAAACAAATATCCTTCTCATACCCCTTAGCTGAGAAACCATTGGATAGGACACCTCCAATTCTATAATACAACCTAGATGCTGTATTTGAATAGTAAGTATTAATTATAAGAGAGCTTTATCCATGAATGTTATTATCAGTTTCTTCCATTATTGTAATCTGCCTACAATGTCAAAAGCTCCCTTTTGATCTATGAAGGCAACATATAAATGATTTTGTTGTTTTATATATTTAGATGCTAAGTAGTGCAGCACTTGGTCCATGCAAGAATAGCTTTCTCAGAAAACAACTGCTTTTCTCTCAGAATTTGATTTTCAGAATCCATGTTTGAAGACAAAATAGCTAAATGCCTCCCAAATATTTTGACTGGAATGCACATAAGACAATACAATACAAGATCTTTCTTAACACTTGTTTGAAAATTGTGACCTAGTATATCTTCATTCCAATACTATGGATAAATGCCTTCTAAAATCTTTTATTTTAAAACTGGACACCACCAGTTGGTAACTTTCTTGAAGATATCTGGGGGAAGAAGATCAAGGCCATGGGACTCTCCATTATCCAGTGAGATTATATATATCATCTTAATATCAGCGGTGAGATCATGATCTGCTTGTGGCTTAACAGATAAAATTTATTTTAGTGACAAAAGCCATCATTTCCTTCATCTACAATTAAGTTGTTAAACTTATTTTTATAAAAACAATATCTGTGTATCTTCCCAGATATTGGGAATTAAACTAAAATTTTGTCTCCCTTCAGTTATAATCTGCCACAAATGTCAATTATCCCTATTTTTCTTGAAACGTACCAGTTCCTCAGCTCTGCTGAGTCCATCTGACCAATGCCAGGGCTTTGACTTGCAAACATGCAGGACTAGCCTCAAGATTGAAGTGGGGCTCTGCTGGCAGCCCTGGGAAGGGGGGTGGGTGGGTGGGTGAGTCGGTGCAGCCAAAAATGCATTTTTTGCAGGCGATTTTTCCTTTTGGGGCAGCTGAAAGGCTGCAGGTACTAGGTGGTAAAAAGGAGCTTGGGCACTTGGGAAGCATGTCTGAGGCTCAGCCTGAGGCTGGCAGATGAAAGCAGATAGTTTGGGGCTCCTAGATTCTCAATTTTGGTGGGCAGAGGGCCTCATTCAGATGGTCTGGTAACTTAAAAAAAAAAAAAGGTTTTTGTTTTTTTTCATTTTGGGGCAGCTTCAAAGCTGCAAGCAGGTAAGAAGGCAGCTGGCTTGGGTGGTTGGAAAGCATTTCCAAGGCTCAGGATGAGGCTGGCAAATAAAAGCAGAGTTTGGTGCTCTTAGAGTCCTAGTTTTGGTGGGCAGAGGGCCCTTTCAGCTGGTTGGGTAACTTTTTTTTTCCAGGTTTTTTCTTCAGTTTTTGAGCACCCCAGAAGGGTCAGGCCCCAGCAGGTAAGAAGGCAGCTGGCTTGGGCATTAGGGGGAGCATGTCTGAGGCTCAGCATGAGGCTGTCAGATAAAAGCAGGGAGTTTTGGGAAGATCATGGCCTCTCTTTCTGGACAGAAGGCCCTGTTTTAAGATGTGTTCGTCTTTTTTTCCTTTTACCTGGGTTTTTTTTTCCCCCGCCTCCTGAAGTTGCTGGGCTATGCTTGGCTTGTTGTGACCAGAGTCAGCTGGTGCTGGGGTTGTCTAGGCAGATGCTTTAGGTGGACATGTCTGTGGCTGGATGGGTTGCGGTGTGAGCTGAAGGCCGTAAGGTTGCCAGGTCAAGGCTCTGTGTTGCCTCATTTTCAGTCTCCGTATATGCCCCCCAAACCTCTTGTAACTCAGCCCTCACTGCTGCAGCCAGAGAGCACAAGGGTGAAGTCAACCCTGCTCTCTGGAGCAGAGAGCTCAGGCCAGGGCACAAAAGCCTGCTGGGTTGCTGGGGCAGTTTGATTTAATTTGAAGCAGGCAGGGATTTGGGACAGAAGTTTGATAAACCTATGAACAACTTGTGCCCAAGCAGCTGGTGGGGTGTGGCAGCAGCAATGGGAGTGTAGTGGCAATAAGCAGGGAGCTCCTGCAGATGCCGCCAGCTCTGTCGGCAGGGGTGGCTTTGTGAGTGTGGGGGAGCGATACTACAGACAGCAGCTATTTCTGGCAGCCAGTAACACTGGCTGACTGGTTTCCAGCGCCATCAGTGGCAATGGTGGGTTGGCAAGTGGCGACTGCACGCACCACTGCCAACACTGTCATCAGTGCCTTTTCATAAAGGGTGCACACGTAGCCGCATGCATCCCCATGCATCACAAATGCATAAACTGGTCTGATACAAATCAGTTAAGTGTGATATTACATTGAACTAGGTTTATCTTAAACCAGTTTCAGCAATTCTGAAACTGGTTTATGTGCTCTGACCTCCTGTTCTGTTTCAGGTTTAAACCAGTTTCTGATCACTTATACTGGTTTATGTGTAACTTCTGTCCCTAACCTAATAGTGTGATAACCTTAGGCATTGTTATTTGCCTTTCGTTTTCCCATTGTAAGCCTTTTATGAATCCAAGTTTTATCACCTACCTCCTGGGAGCAGGCAGTGAATGAAAACTTTCACTCAAATTGTAATTAAGAGTAAGGTATAATTGTGGGTTTGATAAATCCCTCACTCTGAATTCCAATTCGAGTGAAAATTTCATTTTTTTCCCAAAATGTCTATAGTCAGCAATGTGTAAAGTTGGCTTTTGTGTAGGATGAATATATGTAGAATCTGATCCAAGGTGCTGTTTCACCTTCCTTTTTATAAGCAGAATAAACTAAACTCCTTGCATTTGCCTCTTTTCCAGATGGGTGATTTTTGTAGCTCTTCTCTGAAAGTGCAGACACTCCTATAGACAGTTAATTGAGTCTGCCGAACATTTTAATAAGAATGTCTCGCCATCACCTGTATGAGCCCTCACGTGTTTCAAAATGGTGATGGTGGCACTTTTAACTAAAGCTCATTGGACTGACTTTAAAGCCCCCTGTGGCCATTTTGAAAAGAATAGGGGCTTCTACACCTGATCATGAGCTACCACTGTAATTAAAGTACCCACCCTCACCTCCAAGTACTGTATGGGTACTCTAGGACTAGTCTCTTCTAGTACACTTGCCTATGCCATATGAAGCAATACCATCACTTTCTCAGTCCTGCTGCAAATTTCTCTCTCCACCTATCTAGTAATAGAGTTGGAGGTGTCAGACAAGCTTTTGGCAGACAAGGTCCTTCAGGTAAATCTGGTATCTTTTATTAGACCAACTGAAATAGTTGGAAAAAATCTTTGCAAGCTTTTGGGTATATATACCCTTCGTCCAGCTGGGGATGCATCTGCAGTTGGTGTGTGCTTGTCCTGGATGGAATGAGTAGTAAAGAAGCTGGCATGGCTTTATTGCATGCACTCTGCCTATGTCCTTAGCCAAACATAGCTACACACCGTTGGGTGCATGCAGCCCTTCCTCTGGTCACGAAGGGCCCTGCCACATGTTCCCGTTAAACCTGGACAGAAACCAACTCTGAAATTTGGTGCACGTTCTCAAGCACTAACTTTGCTGGCTCCCTTGCTAGTGGGATGGACACTTTTATGGCAAAATAGTGACTTACTTTGCAGGTCACGCAGTCTAAACAGATTGCGGGATTCACTTGTGAGTTGGGTCAGGTGTATAACGTGAGGCAGGGCCCCAGGTCTGTCACCTCTCCCAGGCGAACGGAGCTGCGCCGTCCATGTTTCCCGCCCCTCCTGGCGACACCCGCGCTTCGGCCCCGCCCCCGACGAGGGGACCACGGGCAGCACAGCGGAAAGAGCCGATTCCGCACCGCTCACTTCCGGTTAGCCCCGCCCCCGAGAGGCGCCTCGAGCCCCGCCCCTTAGCGGCAGTGGAGCAGTGACGGCCCCTCCCAGAGTGGGGGTGGAGCTAGTTGCTGAGGCGACTGGAGCGCGCGCCACCGCACCCAACGACATTTCCGTGTTGGGCCACGCCCACTCGCTCTGATTGGCCTAGACAACAACAGGCTCGTCCGTCCTCCTGCCTTTACCAGAGTAACAGAGACGCTGTTAGCCGGAGGAAACGTATTCTCCCCTGTCCTGCGTGCGGTCCGCATGCGCACTTGAGCTGTTGCGAGGCGCGTCTCGGCCGGGAGGATGAAGGTGAGGGGCCGAGGCCGTTACTGCTGGCAGGGAGGCGGCGGTGCCCGACAGGCCAGAACGGGGCTACGGAAACCGCCCCGTGAGGCGGAGGGTGTGGGGGCGCTGCCGCGCGGTGCTCCCAACTCCTGTGCCCTCGCCCGGGGCTGCCGGCGCCAGCGGCATCTCCTGCGTCGGCTGCGCTGTTTGGCCCCGGGCGCGATGCGCGGGAATGGTACCGCCCTGACGGAGCAGGCGTGGAGCTGCGGGTGTCCCACGAACAGGGGTGACGACCCCACAAGTCTCATGGGCTGTGTGGCTCGCAGCAGGGGAAGTGTCGTTGGCTGCAGGGCTTGTAGTGGGGCAGCAGGGAGACTGCTGCCGTGCTGCAAGCCCGGTGAGTTGTGGGGCTCGCAGCGGTGGCAGCACCCCCTTCTTTTAGCCCTGCGCCTCCTGAGGCTCGTTCTCTGCACTGCCTGACAGTGGGGACAGCTGCCCCTTCTGTGAGCCCTACAATGCATGTCACCTGGCAGCCTTACAGCCGTGGGAGCCAGTGCAGAGGAAACCTGGGATGGTGATCACAGGCTCCCCCTACACCAGCACTAAGCAAGAGGATCTAATGTGCGATCCCACAATCACACTTCCTGTCACGCATGTGTGGCCTGGCAGGAGGCACAATTGTGTGGATCTCACGTTAGAGCTGATTGCGCCTTTATCTGAATGTGTAGTAGGGCCCTTTATTAACATATGCCTAGGTGTTTTACTACATTGTTTTTTCAACACTTGCTGTTTTAAAGTTAATAATTCTCCTCTTTTTGCCCTCCCTTTCCCCACACCCCCCCACCAGCGAGTGTTTTTTCTTTCAGAAAAGTCTTTGCTTGGTTCACCAGTGCAATTAACCTGGCAGAAGACTTTAGGAAATTTTCTTGCAGTAACAGGGTAAGAAAACTATGAGCCTCCCTCTGTTATTGGAAGGAGGTCTTAAAAGCTAACAAGCAATTTCAGGGGACAAGAAATGAGAAAATGGGAACAGGAGGGTAGGTCATAGGTTAATAATAAATGTTTCAAATGAGGGCTGTGGAGCAGAATGCACCACCCAGCACCCATTGTGCATCAGTCAGACCTAGTTATTATGCAATGGAGAAACAAAGGGCCATGTCCACTAAGGGAATTATGAGCCTCTCTTAGTTGGGGAGCATGTGTGCGTGACTGGTGCCTCTTGAGTCTGAGGGGGGCACCTGCAGAAGTTAGCTGCAGCAGTGGGGACAAGGCTGGTGAGCACCTGCGGAAGAAGGCATCAGTGGTGGGGATGGGGAGGTGTCAGCGGCAGGGACAGCCCTGTCAGCAAGGACACGTGTGGTGTCGTGTTCCCCCTCTTCGCCCCATACCGATGCCTCCCCTACCAGTTGCCTATGTCAGAGAGGCAACTGAGTGCATAACAACTTTAAATGTTTTTTATGCGTACAGAGAAATCATTGAAAAGTGCAAATAGCATTAGCTATTAGATGTAAAAATAGCTCAAAGTACTGACCCAACCCATGGAAATATTCATAGATTAAATTTGGGAACCAGATCACAGGGATATGAAAGATCAGTGGAAAACATTCTTACTGATATTTATAAATATACAAAGAAAATTCAGTTTGCCTTATCTGCTAATCCTTTTTCAATTTTTTTTAGTGTTGATCACACTGTAAAAATCTTTGATCGTCATGGTCAGAAGAGAAATGAAATTAACCTACCAGGGTAAGTACTGAGATGGGTTTTGAGCGCTTTCTTAAAAATACAGGGTTTTTTTAAGGACATGATCGTATAAATGAGGAATATGATTCAAGATGCGGCCATGAGGCAGGGTTGATTTCGCAATAAAATAATGACAAAAAAATACTGTGTTCCTGTACCAATGATGTATCTCGGTGTTTTGTGCTACCAGGCTGTTTTATTTTGTCAAGACAAAACCTGCCCAGAATAGAGAGCAAGAGCACAATTCATATTCCTTACAATTTATTTTTTTAAATATTATTTATTTTATTTTGTCTGGTAAAGCAGTGAGATTCTGTGCTTCTCACTCAACGCACATACAACAATTTTAAAACCTTTTTTCTTATATATTTTACAATTTTTTTTATCAAAAAACCAATAGCTGAGAGATGATGCCAGTATCACAGTACAGAAGACAATAAATGACTTCTTTCAGACTCGGGGCTAGTTTTGTTGTACTTCTGCTTCCTGCCTGCAGCCAGTTGGAGCAACTGTGATGAACCTACAACTTCAATGTTATTTCATTAGTTGTTCCCAGTACTTAGTAATTATGCATTTAGTTGCCTCCCTAATTATAATTGTCTTGGTGTGCTTGGCCCACTGTTTCCCCTTTGTATAACAGATAGGCCTGACTGCAGTCAGTGGGTACTGGGTAGTACATTCTGCTCATTACCCCTACTTGAAACACTTATTGTTAACTTATGACCCACACTCCTGTGCCTATTTTCTCATTTATCTGTTAAGGATCTGTTGATCTCCCTGGAATCACTTGCTAGTATTTATGGCCTCCTTCCGATAATAGAGGGAGGATCATAATTTCTGCATGAGCCTAAACTCACAGACTGTAGCCAGAATACAAGAAGTTGCTGACATTTATACAGACACTCCTATCCCAGGATTCATCCTTTTTTTTATCCTGGGTATGCAGCTAGGCTTCTGGGTAGATAGTCTGCTCTGCCACTCTCATGTCTTTAGGTACACCAAGTGACCACTTCCCCCTTCTATATCTCCCAGTCCTTTAGTCTCTGAATCCTTTTCTACAACAAAAGGAAAATAGTCCTACTTCAGATGCAGAGATTTTTTTTTATGATCTTAGTGTACAGGTACCTCCAGAATGCTCATCTCCTTTCACTACAAATTATGATATCCCTGTTCCTGTGTCAGTTCTAGGATCTTCTTGTAGCTACAGCCTTTTTCTGCATCAATGTGGCCCTTTCTCAAGCTCATACATTAATTAGTACTAAGCGAGTTTTCAGGTTGTGTTGAGTAGCTTTAAAAAGTGCTATAGTTTGGTGAAATCCATATTTTCATGGGACATAGTTAAGTGACATAGTTATAATCCTTTATCCATATTTTATGTATAAGGAACGTAGCTGGAGGCCCACTAGTCCCAGAATCTTTGGAGGGATTAGGGTGGTAGGCTACTTGTGAAGGCAAAAGGAGGAGGAAGAGGCCATAAGACTAGCTGAAGTTTGTGCTAATGCAGCAGCTTCTACATAGACATTCAGGTTTGCAAAGAATGAATGTCTCATCCTGTCACTTGGCTTCATTTAGAAGGAATGGAGCAGGGACTGTGGCCTTGTGTACAATGCCTAGAATTCTAGATATTTTGTACCTTAAAAATAAGCTTTTAAAATCTCTAGTGAAATTTATTTTTTTCTTGTGTTTTTTAAGCAACTGTGTTGCCATGGACTGGGATAAAGATGGAGACTCACTAGCAATAATTGCTGACAAATCTAGTACCATTTATTTTTGGTATGCCAACACAAACAAAACAAGCCAGATGGACAGTGGCATGAGGTAGGAAACTTTCGTGTTGTTATCTTTATTATTATAAAGTTAATATCGGGAATACACTGTAGTATTATACTCTTAAATGACCTTGGACTTGCCTAGCGGAGAGACTACCTCTCCCCCTATAGCCAAACTTGGGAGCTAGAGCGTGGGTCTTTTTAGTTTGAAAAAGCAGAAGCTGCTGCTAAAATGCTTTCCTTGAACACATTTTAGCTTTGGAATTTGAATGCATCTGTTGATCTTTTCATTCCATCCAGGAAGAGCACACACCAACTGCTGAAATTTCCTTAGCCTGATGAAGGGTTTTTGAACCCCAAAGCTTGCTTAATAACTATTCTCCAACTATTTGGGTTGGTATAATAAAAGATATCAAATTCACCCAAGGATCTGTTGATTTTCAACATTAGTTGTAAATATATCTTTTTTTTTAAAGCAGCTTTTGGGGAAAAATGTGAAGGTATGCTCCTTTCTAATCATTCTGCTATAAATGTTTCCTGATCATTGTCCACTGACAGTGGTGGTTTTCTGCTGGATCTTCAACATGTGGTGGGTAGGTGGATAGTGGGTCATGAATCATTTAGCTATATAAAAAAACAGCTTTGGGTTAGCCTGGATTGTTTTTATGCTTATGACCTTGTTCAAACAACACTTTAATATTTCAGGTTAATGTCCTTAGAGATCTAAATGCCATTCACAAAATTAGGGAGGAAGACTAGGTGATGCTATGCTCTGTAGCTCAGTGCTTAGGGCACTTATCTGTGATATGAAAGATCCAGGTTCAAATCCCTTTTCTCTAACATTTGAAGCAAAGACTCTTTCTCAGTAGCAGTCCCCTAGCCACTGAGGTATAGGGTACTTTGGCAACTTTGTCAATCTTTTCTATTTAAGCTGTTTCACATTGTTTAATTACTTACTATTAGAGGTGCACTGATGTATCGGATTGACACTGCTAAAAGGAAAATTAACTTGATCAGCTATTGGCTTTTTTTGGCTGATGTAGATGATAATGTCAATGATAAATGCTGTGTGCATGCGTGCAGTCGCAGAATGCACACAGCCAGGAATGCAGCCAGGCAGCAGGGAGAGCAGCATCTGGCTGGTAAGTCTTGGGGGGCGGGGGGAAAGGGGCATGGAGGGCTTTGCTCTCCTGCCTTTCCCTTGGTGAGTGCCCTGAGCAGAGGCAGTGCTAGGAGAAGCTTGGGCTATAGCCACCCCAAAATTCCCCATAGCCCCCCCTCCCAGTGTTGCCACTACCGCCCCATGCAGCTGAGCTCTCCCTGCCCACCCCATGCTCCGTGTTTTTTTTCCCCGTGCTCCCTTAATGCACCATGAACCCTTCCCAGGCTCACTCCAGGACCGAGCACCCTCTTCCATGCACACCCTCCCTACACCCCTTCCCTGCACTCCCATCACTCCATGCATCCCTTTGCCAGTGCCTCCTGCCACCCATTCCTACATGCTCCCCCCACGCCATGCACCCCTTCCCTATGTCTCCCTTCCTCTCCCCCTGCCATTGCATTTAATTTTGGTAAGGGGTGGTGTGAACATAATGAAATGATTGGTGATCCTGTTCAAGTCTCAAATCCAAATTTATTGAACACATAAGCAATACCACTACTTGAGCAAAACCCCAAACAAGTCTGTAGATGTAGTCTCACGCAGTTCGTCTGAAGGGTGAACAATGGCTGTACTGATCATGATGGCACTGGGAGCTGCAGTTTTGACTCTGGCTTGGTGACAGCTCTCCATACTTGAGTTTATTTCCTTATGCTTTTATACCCTTTTACAGCCCTTTTCTGTATATTTCACATATAGTCATGCTATAGATCCTCACCAGTTACCTTTCACCACAGTCTTTTCCTTATCCATCTTTCACCCTCAGTTTATTTCTTTTTCTTCTTACCTACTGAGCTATCTTTAGGTTTGTTTTGCTTCTCTATTCTATCTTTTCTTACATTCTACAGCTATATCTTTATTTTGTTTTGCCTACAGGAGTTTGTGTGACCTCTGTGCTTAGTTGCCTCTGTGTACCCTTTTGCTGGAAACTCATGGTGTTGGTTCAAAGGGGAAAAAAAAGGCATCAGTTATACCAAGGCAGCTTTTCAGGCCTACATGCCATAACATACACCTTTTTTCCCATGCCACTTTCCCATACTCCATGCATTCCTTCCCCCATGTTTCCCTCTGCACACCTTCTCCATGTTCCCCCACCCTGCATCACGAATGCTTTCTCCCAAGCTTCTCCCTGTACTGCACTCCCTTCCCCCACACCATTTCCCTCTGTTCCACATGCCCCCATCCCATACTCTCTTATGCACACCCTACCTGCCAAAGGAGCTATCCTGGTCCCATCCAGACCCACTGCACCTGCTTGCCTGGCCCATATCCCATTTTAAGATGAAAGGCTGAATGAGGAAAAATATTACATTTGAGTAAATATGTTAAATAGAAATGGGGCCAGAAAGAGAGAAACTCTGTATCTTGATGGTCAGGCCACTTACTTGGAAGAAGTTGGTTGTTTTTTTTAATTCTTGGAAATTCTGGAAAATGTCTGTTTGGATTGACCCAGAACATGTGTTTTAAGTTTTTGAAATTGCCAACAAACCAAAAAAAGCCAATTCACTTTCAAGTGATTATCCCTCTGCACCTTATAGTTCAGTATGTTCCATTTATGTTTATAGCATCTGGACTGAAACAGTTGTATTTTTATCCTGAGTACACACTTGACTGACATGGGTGTAAGCAATGCTTATTAAATGCACAGTAGTGTCAGTGCTGTGGTGTTAGCATCTGTGACAGTGACTCACTCCTGTCATTTTCAAAGCTTCTAATAGTTTCACAATTAGGCTGTCAGAAGCCTTTCAAATGACAAGAGATAGCAGCCTTAATTAGTTCCTGTCAAATTTCAGAGCTTTTAGTAGTAGTCTTTTGATAGCTGAATCCTCTTCCTTGCTCCTCATCCAGTTATTATACAGGTAAATAAGATTGTGTTATACAGTTAAACACAGTGTGCATTTATCCAATACATATGCAGAACTCTTGGCAGAGGTGGTATCTTTTATTAGACCAACTAAGTTGGGGAAAAAAAGTTTATTTGCAAATTTTCAGGTTCATGCACCCTTCCTCAGGCCAAGGAGAATGCACATATTGTAACATTTCTTCCAGGTAGAAATGAAACTTTGTATTGCACAGGGGAATAAAAATGTTATAGGTAGGTTCCCCTGGATGGAAAAGTTCATTTTATGCAAATTAGACTCCAATAAAAGTTCAAGCCATCTGTCTATCTCTAAGTTGTCCGATGGCAAGCAGGGTGTTGAATTTTTTCTTTCTTCTTAGTAAGATGTTTTCTTTTGCACAGGAGAGAGAGGCTGATGGAATGAATCTCCTGGCTGAGGCAGTTCTGTTGTGTGAAGCTTGTTTTCCAGGTGTGCAAATTCAGCTCAAACAACTTTTGCAATTCTTTAGTTGGTCTAATAAAAGATATAATCTCTGCCAAGAGTTTTGCATATTTTTGCCTGTAGGCTAACCCAGCTAAAGCCTGTATCCCTGAAACATGCAATATATTGCATTTAACATCTTTGAAATGAAAATGTCACAATTTTTACAAAAAAGCAGCAAAAATCCAACATCCAGAGATCTGGAGAATTCCGCCCTTACCCCATCCAGCCTTTTGTTTGAACTGAATTTGTATACTTTGAAACCAAAAACACACAACAGAAATGCCTCAGCCAGGAGATTCATTCCATCAACCTTTCTCCTGTGCAATAGAAAACATCTTACCAAGAAGGTAAACAGACTGCTTGAACTTTTATTTGAGTCCAATTTGCATAAAATGAACTCTTCCACCCAGTGGAACCTACCTATAACATCTTTTTATCCCCCTGTGCACTATGAAATTTCATTTCTACCTGGGAGAAATTGTGAATGATTTGTGCCTCTGGAGGCTGGGGAAAAACACTCATTAAAAATAAAATGCTGGCTCCCCAGTGGGGGACAGCAGGCTGCATGGCTGGAAGGACTGCTGAGGGGAAGGAGACTGCTAGCAGGCAATATGATGGCTGTTCCACCCCTCACTGCAGATTGGCTGATGGCTGCCTGCTGAATGATACCTCTACCAATCAGCAGCAAAGGATGGGGCTGTATGACAGGCAGCCCTCTCCATCAATCAGCAACAGGGAGCCACCAGGGCCCCTTGGCCAATCAGAGGCATGTGAGAGCCCACCATGATAAGCCCACAAAAATGGTAGCTAGCCCCATGATCTGCCCACAAAATCTGCTGGCCTCCTCCTCAAGGTCAGTAGGCCCTCTACTCATAGAGATACTCTCCAAAAGTATTCCTTCTACCTTCCTTCATGTCCGACAGAGAATCTAGAGGATTGCTCTAGGATTGTTTGCTAAGTGACTAGCCTGTAAACCAGTGATCTCAGCCAGGCTGCCATGATGCTCATTTAGGTGTACAGGCACCTATATGCAGTCCATGAGCTAAATGTAGAGGTTTAAAATAGGAATTCATAGATCAGTAAAAATTTAGACCTACTGTGGTTTTTCTAAGTTGTTTGCAAATAGAATTGCTGTGCTATTTTTCCATAATCAAAAAAAACAAGTGAAAGCTAAGAGCCGGCCTTTTTGAGGCATGCCTCAAGTTTAAAAAGGTTGAAAACCACTGCTATGAGCCACAGTTATCTTAGCCTTAGCCACAGGAGCTTTACTTATCAATGTTAGCATAGCTCTACTGGGAAATACCTGTACAAATCCCAGTGAAGGAAGCTGAGGAATCAGTCTGCAAATAAGTGATAAGTGGAGGTGCTGAAGAGAAAGTAGTATTCTCGATAAAGGAGGTGATTATGGACCTTGCTAGAATAGTCTGACAAACACCAGCCCATACCTAACCTAAGTTTTATAAGAATTACTGGAGTTCTGTTTCATTCAGTGTCATTACCTTCTGTCATGAGGGTCATTAATGAGAAGTCCTGCCAATAGCAAGCAAATTACACCAAAAATTGAACCAACATGATGTAATGTATTTGATCATAAGGCATAGTCTTCTTTCTACCTAGTTACCACCTTCCAGGCACTGTTGTTCTCCAGCTGCTATTCTTGATCTGGGGACAAACAAGCTTAGCATAATTGTTAGAGAGAAGTTATTTTCTTTTAGAGCAGAGTCAAATGGTGGCAAAAACCAGCTTATGAGCAGCTCTTAAGGTCACAGATGTCCTCCTACTTGGTGCTGTCTGTAGTGGTTATGTGGAATAGCTTCAGGAATCTGGTTTCCCTTGTTGAGATATTTGAGCCACTCTTGAGAAATCCAGAACTAGTAATGCTTACTCACTTACTCCAGGCATAGGTCTGTTATCACAGGTCAACCACTGGATCACAGACATCATCATGTTCTTTCTAACTTCACTAAATGTGTACTTCTGAACCCAGTTCCTCCTCAAGGGCCACTCAAAAATCTTTCTGTGCTTCTGTATCCTGTTATTTATCTTACAAGGAGTAATAGAAGAGCTTCCTTACTAGTATGAGGGCAGAGGGTTCTGAATTACATTCTAATCCCAAAAAAGAGAGTTTACTGACTTTGGATCTCAGAAAGTTCAAGGTATTCATCAGCCACACAAAAATGGTTTCCTTCTTAGATTCCTCATTTAAGCTTGATTCTGATTAACAGTCACAAGCTAAGGGCTTTTTTCAATTTATTTGTTCCTATTTTATGTCCAATATCAGCATTTACAGTTAGGATATGGACTCTAATAGTCCTCCTTAAAAAAAAATCCTTGTTTTGTATATTTTTGTTAGTTTGTTTCTCACTCTTCCTGTTTTGCTAGCAAAACAGATAAAATGTACTTAAAAAAGCATTTCACACCATTTTCTAAAATTTGATTGCATGAATGAGACTCAGTATAAGGGATCAGTCTAATTGAATTCATAAACAACACACTTTCTTTAGTGTGTGTAATTTAATAATAGTTTACCTTAATTTGTTTTTTTATATATATTTATTTAAAGTTGTGCTCACCATTAAATTGAACCATAAAAAATGATTGAAAGGTCAGTAACATACACACATATATATTGCTGTTTAAAGAATACATATGTCTATGATCTTGAAATTCTGTATTGCACCACTCAGTATTACATTCCCTAAGAAACTGAAATCCAGTTTAAACTATAATTCAAACAAAACAGGTTTATGTAACAGTAAGTTTTAAAGGATAACATTAATTATTGTAGCTATGTATGAGATGTACAGATTAATTTAAAGTATACACCATATCATGGCACTTCTTGTATCTGTTTGAGTGTAATGTTAAGCAGTATTTTAAAGCCAATAGTCCTTAAATCAAAGTTACATTTCTGTTTAAAGGAAGATTGGTTATTTCACAAACTGTGACTTACTAAACAGTACAAGACATAATTTGCCCAATATTATAGTGTACACATGCTAATCTGTATCCTGTTAACTGTAGGCATATTTTTAAACAACTAGATTTCTCAATTATCACATGAACATTAAATTCCTCTCAGCAGTGTGGGTTCTTTAAAGCAAGTAATATATTGGCCCTTAATATTGCCATCAATTCTTGACAGAATAAAGTAGATTTGGCCCCAAAATATTTTTGAGTATGCTTATAAAACCTGAGAATTTTTGTTTTGAAAGTGCTATGTTGAATCATAGGCCTGATTTGTAAACAGACATTATGCCTGAACAGTTTGTGTAATCTTATTTTTAAATAACCAGCAGTCACTCATTCAAAATAAATGGTTTGACTTTGCTACATAAAAACCAAAAGGGCATAGCCTATCTTAATCAGAACACAGTAGGCTTTCATTACAGCTCTTCCTGTGACCTGTTTTTATATAAAGTATGAAGCAAATCCATTATCAAAGGCAGCAAGTGCCATGGCAATCAGCTTAGTAATTCTTCTTCCCCAGAATATAAATTACTTGGATGGGGGTAGAGGGTATATGGCTGATTTGTCTGATGTCTCGTATTAGCAGCGGTAGAGGACAACATGTAAACTGTGTTGAAATAGTGATCAGCACCACTGAAAAAAAAAACTGCGATCTCATTACTTTTGAGCCTACAACAGTACAAATACAACAGAATATCAGGACATGGGGTACTGTGAGGGATTGACAGGCCTAGCTGGAAGGAGCTTGAAATAGGAAAAAAAAAAGATAGTAAAATACTAACTTTCAAAAACAAAAACATTTCTTGTAACAACTCTTGAAACTAAAATGTAATTTATTATGAATTTATTAAAAATTTGAAGTGTGAATAGCTTTTTACTAAGCTTTCATACTGCATTGAATAGTTTGTCAGTAAAAGAACTGGAAGCCTTGTAATCAGTAAGCAAACTATTAAAATGCAAATAAAATTAATACAAGTACTGTATTATATTTAGTATCATTTATTTGGATTATCTCTTCCAGTATTTCTCTCATATATCCATTATAGGTATGGTAACTATGCTTATGGACAGGTGCAAGCTTCCAGCATATGGACAGAACTAAACATATACATAAAATAAACCAACACTACTTCTTTTTGGCATAGTTCATCATTATTCTGTAAATGCTTAAGCATAATTGGTAAACTTTCTCTAAAATGCGTATGAAAAAAAAAATCTGCATTATGTAGTTCCGTGTAAATATAAAACAGTTGTCTTAAAAAACCATATTCAAGTTTTTAAAACAAATCTCAGTGTGATGGCATGTCAAAGATTTTATTTTTTCTGTGTTTCAGGGATTCAATGTCTTTCTTGCTTTGGTCCAGAGTTGGAACCTTACTTGCCATTGGAACAACTAAAGGAAACTTACTTATTTATAACTGTCAGACTTCTCGAAAAATTCCTGTTCTTGGTATGTTCCATACTGAAGTCATTTGGGTTTTGATCTGTATACCCAAGAACAAAATTTTACTTTATTTTTTTTGTGCATGAAAATATAACAACATATATATTTGTAACTCTGGCATGTTCCCTTGTTGTTCTGCTACTTTTGGTTTCCTGTTCTTATAGAGTCTGGCTTGTAAACCTGCTGTAGACTTCCTTAGTGGGAATTCCAAGTTTTCCATGTAGAAAACTTGAATTGAGAAAAGATCATGGTGATATTGTGTGTTGCTGAACTATCTTTCTTTGCCCCTACTTGAATGTACTCCAAGTCTCCTTCAGGCAAAAAAATTTACAGCTTCAGCAAATGCCCCCAAAATTAAAAGCAAAGATAAGGGTCCTCAAGTTCCCATATAGCATACAAATACAGTCTTCCTGGGGTTATTTTAAAGAACTAAAAACACTGTTTTTTAAAATCTCATTCAGGTTTTTTTTAGTCAGGCTATATTGTAAAAATCATAGACTAGATAAGGAATTGGGTGACCATCTTACTTGTCCTGAAGTCCTTTGTATGTATATTCTGGGTTTATTTTTATTTTTCAGGCAAACATACCAGGAGGATCACATGTGGATGCTGGAGTACTGAAAACCTCTTGGCTCTAGGTAGTGAAGACAAAACAATAACTATTAGCAATCAGGAAGGTGATACTATAAGACAGGTAACATTGTTATAAGGATACCTAATCTAGCTGTTAAAAAACAGATTTCTGCTGCTGAGTTGAGAGTCTGTGCTCACTGTCTGATGGCTTGGCGATTGTGCCTCGATGTTATGTGAGAGGATTATTTGCCAAGTTTCTAAGAATAGGCAAGGCAAAATGGGTGGAATGGTTTAGTGAGGGATATGCCTGATCCCATCCAGCCCTACATTTCTATGATTCCATGGTTCTGTGAGGTATGGGTAGAACAGGGTTGCTTAACCTCTGGCCTGCAGGACTGTCACGGCATGTTCCTGCAGGAGGGCTGTGATCTCAAGGCCCCCCTTCCTGTGCCAAGTTGGCCCAAGGGCACCCTCAGATTCTCGCTCGCCACATCTTTGATGACACCATATAAGTGAAGCTGCCTTTTCCACCCTCTTGGTTATGTCTTGCTGTACTCTCTGCCCTGTGGATTCCTGGACCCCTTGTGGGTCCTGCTCTACAAATGGGTGCTTCTGGGGCACTCTGGCTTTAGGAGCTATGCATGGCTCCTACCATCCCAATACCACACCCCAAGCCTCACAGATGTAACAGACATTGTTCTGTCTCTTTTTGTCTCCACACCCTTTCTGGCACTTGGGTTCTCCACAGTCCCGTCTCTCTCTCTTTCCACACCCTGTCTCTAGGGCCTTCCCTGTAAAGCTGCCCTCCTCTGGGGGTCTTCTACAATGCCGCCCTCTCCCAGGCCTCCTCACCAGTGCCACCTTCTCTCCAGGGCCTCCTCAGTAATTCTGCCTCTCCTCTCCAGGGTTCACCGCAGTGCCACCCCCTTCTCAGGGGCTCACCACACCCACACTGGGACTTCTCAGCAATGCCTCCTTCTCTGGGGCTTCTCAACTGCCCCTCTCTGGGGCTGGGGCTGTGCACCCTAAATGCTGCACCCTCACTGGCGCTGTGACACTACTGTGGGTCCCCTATGAGGCCTTCTCCAATCCCTAATAGCCTCACCCAAACCACTGTTGATAAACAGCAACACAACACAAGCCTCTTGGCTATAACAAACATAAGCCGCCCAGCCATAACAACATTCAATCCTACCAGTGACCCTTTAACTCTCAGCAATGTTGGATGCTGCTCCTGTCAGGCTTCACCTCTCTCTTCCATGGCAAATTGCTCCTTCCCCTTTGCCTGCTAGTAGGGAACTGCCTCTGGCCTTAGCCCCTAGGGTTTATAAAGGGAGCCAGGCCCTGCCCTTTTCAATCAGCTGACCACTGGCAGGTGTGATCTCTTATAGCTCCAGTTGCCCTGGCAACCTATAGCTGGGCTCCTTATTCACTGCTGGGGCTCTCTCTCTGGCAGTTTTTCCCTCTGTAGCAGCAGGGCACCTAAGTGCTCTGCAACAGGGACAAATCAGTCTGCCAAGCCATTGCGTCTGGCCTGTGGGCTCTCTGTAGGTTGAGAAACTTGGTGACGTGGAACAGTGGCCACCCTCCCCCACTGCCTAATTCTCATGCCCCCACTCCCAACACAGTGGAGTTAGGGCCAGGCCTCCCTTCTCCACCCCATTCTCCCAAGGAGATGAATCGGGGCTGGGCCATGCCTCTTCCCACTCTTCACAGGGCTGGTTTGGGAACACACACACACACACACACACACACACACACACACACACCCCCCAGATGAGGTCATACCATGCCCACCCTAGGTACCACATCAGGGCAGTCGGCCACATCTGGCCTGTGGATGAACTGGGCAATGCCCATTAGGGGAAAAAGTTGAGCATCACTGGTATAGAATTTACAGCACCAGAAAACTAGGTGTCTTCTGCCACCCTGACCGTTGGCTACTGCTGGAGCTAATGAGGCCCTACACATAATTTAAGCTGCATTACCAGTGACTGCATGGTATGGCCCTATCCCTGACATTCTATCCCCTAGACCAGGACTTGCAAGGAAAAGCTTGCAGCCTGATGCAAGTTTTTTTTATAGTGTTTGGCTAAAAGAACTCTCCCTGGGTTAGGGCTTTTAGGTAGTACTGTGATGGGGCGGGAGACTACCCATTAGCAGGCCCTGCTGACAAGGGCCTCTGTATACCACCTGTTCTCACCAAGCCTTTCAAGTAATGTCTACCTCCTGGACCACTCTTAACCTGCCTTACTCTATGCAGCCCTTCAGGTCCTCCTTGGGCCCTACTCTGCACAGCACTTCGGGCTTTGCCTATCAGTACTCTAACCGAGGGCGCATGCAGCGCTTCGAGTCACCTTCTCTGGCCTTACTCTATATGCCCCATGGTCTTATGTTGTACTCAGGGCTGAACTCAGGCACTGGCCCCTCTTCTGGGTCACTTCCTACTCTCAGTCCTCTCACTGGACCAATTCTTTCTCTCTCACCCCCCTACTGGGGCCACTGGAATCTTTCACCCAATGGGGCTCAGGTGGCTACCCCCATGCCAGGCCCCTAACACTGTGCTCAGGTGGCCACACTGAACTTGCCTGGCCCCACTGCCTTTCAACTCTCCTCTGATGTTAATAACCCACCCTCAGGCAGGGGCTGGGATTTTCAGGCATCCCTCCTCACCTTTTACCAGGGCAGTAACTGGCCTGGCATTTCTGAGGGACTGTCCCACCACAGACAGTCCCACCAGGCCACCCGTCTTTGGCAGAATGCAGTTTAGTCATACCCAGGACCAGGACCAGGAGCCTCCTGCCATCCCCAGAGCTCCTCCCTTGCTTCCAAGATGTTCCTGAGCAGCCACTCAGCCAGTGTTGTCTCTCCAGTCCCTAACAAAAGACTGCTGCTCCATCTCTGAGGGCCTGAGTTAAAATGGAGGCTTCTCTGCCCCCTTCTCCAATCCCAGGGCCCTCCTGGGGTCATGTGGTAACCTCATCAAAGCTAGCACACATCTGCCAGCTCTAAACCTTAAAGTGGCAGGTACTAAAGGTGCTCTGCCACAAGTACCTTTAAATTGTTTCAGGCCTTTTACTCCATATGCATAGGCCAGGGCAGGGGTGAGGACTGCATGCTGAAGTTGATTCTGTTGCTCCCTCCAAGAACATTAGAATCTTCTAGATTTCATACGTGTTTGCATACATGTATTAGAATCCCGCTGAGCAAAGACTGTTTCTGGATATGTACATCATTTATAGAACTGACTTATTTTTAAATAGTGGTAACAAAAGCTCATTGGATACTTCGTTAAATGACAGACTGAAGTCTTATTTCTTCAGCCTGGCCTTTGTTGACAGAGACTAAAAATGAATCTCTACTTCGGCTTTTTAAAAGGCTTTGGAATTCATAACAAATCAGTGCTGTATCTCTGAATGGGAATTTCTTTCTTGCAGACTTCAGTGAGATCAGACCCCAGTGATATGCAGTTCTCAGCAATGAAGACTGATGAAAGAATATCAACCAGAGAAAGCACAGTAAGAAATCAATAAGAAACCAGTACATAACACCATTTAGCACCTCTCAGTTCAAAATATAAAGAGAAGAGTCCACCACATTTAGCGTATATATGTTCCTTAAAGGATTAGACATTTTAGGAACAACAATCTGAATAAAAAACCCAACAATTTAAAGCCTCAGACAAATGTAAACTAATTGTTATGCTATCTTTAGAAGAAAAGTTTAAAATAATAGTAATTCTTAAAATGTTTTGGCCATGTAACTCTTCAGTCATATTCCTATTTAAGAACAAATCATTTTAGGAGGTTACAGCTAGAGATTGGCATAGGCCAAATATCTGAATTCATGCACGTCCAAATTTTCAGCAGTTGGATGCTTGGAATGTTGACAAAGCTCTTGTTATACATCAGAATGGATTTGGGTGTCAAAAGTAGGGCATATTTTCGGTTTGTTTGAAAGCACCAGCTGTATCAAACGGGTTTTTTTGTTTGTTTTTTAATTCTTTAATTGTAATACTGCTAAAATGGGAATTAGAAGGAAAAGTGCTTCCTTTTTAAACTAAGGGCTGGTGGATAATATGAATTGGATTGGATTTTAAAATAGTATTTTCTTTACAAGGGTCAGTCAAAAGTAAAGGCGTCTTGCTAAAGCACATTTTATTGTAACCTAGGTACATTGATAATTAGATCACTTTCTCTGTGGTCCCTTTGCTTGTAAACGCTCTTCTGCCAACATCTGACTCAGGCTCTTATTCCTTTTGTAAAGGAATGTTCAAACTGCTCCTGGAAGTATGCTTACGCTGTCATTTGTACCTCATCCTTGGACCTGAATTTTCTTCATCCCTAGATTCTCATTATAGAACTGGCCAGCAAGGTTCTTTGAGTAGATTTGATATATTTTATTAGACCGACTGAATAGTTGGAAAAAAGTTCTTAGCAAGCTTTTGGGCATAGTCATCCTTCTTCAAGCATAGGGAGTCTCTATGCTGTTTTGAGACTCCAAGAAATGAGAGAAGCTAAAAGTGTAACAGGATGTCAGTGAGAATGTAAAATTGCCTATGTCCTGCATAAATCCTTAGATCAGGGGTGAGCAAAATATAGCCCACAGGCTGGATTCGGCCCACCAGGCCATTCTCTCTGGCCTGTGGTACACCTAAAAGGTTTAAAAGATTAATATTAATCTGCTCCTCAGTTCCTGTCAAAGATTACAGGAACCAGGGGCAGTAAGACCTGGGGGAAGCCAGGAGGATGTGTGTGTGTGTGTGTGCAGTGAGGGAGAGACAGAGATCAGTGAGGGAAGCAGCGTGCGTGCGTGGTGAGGGAAGCAGAGGGATGTGTGTGTTCATAGGGTGAATACCACCCCACCCTACATATGCACCCGCACCCCCCTTGCACTGCCATCCATGCAGACTCACATACACACACCCCAGCCACACTTCCCCCCACATGGGCCCCCACAAACTCCATACCCACCCACACCCTATATATCCACACACCCACATGCTCCCTCACCCCACCCCCACATGAATCCATCCTCCCCCACAATATAGAAGACTAAGACTTCATTTTAAGCTATTGTGCAATCACCTCTATATACACTACACAAACACATGTAAATCAGGACAATTTTTTTTTTTAAATCAAATTAATGAATGTTGCAGATGTTTGTTTTTAGAATAAAATTTGGTATTTTTCTGGTTCCAAGATGGCAAAACCCCTTGCTGAAAGGAGCATTTCTGAGGGCAAGGGGTGGGACTTTTGGTCCCAAGATGGCGGCCAGGGGCCGGCCAGTGGCCCTCCACACAAAATAATTGCCCACCCTTGCCTTAGACCAGGGGTGTCCAACCTTTTTGAATGTGGGGCCAGATCGCTATCTTTTTATCACCCAGTGGGCCGCCAAGCCATATTCAAAGACATCACAGGAAATGGTATCATATCACGAAATAATGTCACATGACCTTTGACACCAATGAAGTTGCAGGGGTTGACATGGTGCTGGTTGACATGGCATGCATGCCCGGGTTGACATGGTGCTGCAGGAGCCGCTTGGCTACCATGCCTGGGTTGACATGGTGCTGCAGGACCCGCCTGGGTAGAACCGGGTCGGCGCTGGCCAGGAAAAGCAGCATGCAGCTGAAGCTGGCTTCCCATATGCAGCTGGGGACGGGAGGAGGCCAGCCAGATCTGCACCAGCCAGCAGAAGTGGTGGCAGAGCCATGTGCTGCTTGGGACTGACCGGTGCAGGCTCATCCCATCCTGAGCGGCACACAGCTCCACCGCTGCTTCTGCTGGCCGGTGCAGATCGGGCCCAGAGGGCCGCAGTGCCTGGGGGGAGACTGGCTGGGAGAGCAGGCACTGCCTTGCTGTGGGGCAGGGCAGTGCAGCAGGGCTGGCTTGAAGCGGGGGTGGGGTGAGGAGGCAGGTGTGGGCTGGCACTGCCAGTGGTCACTGCTTCGCCTCTCATGCAGGGCCGCTCCTCCAGGCTCCGCAGGGGTAAGCAGCTTCCCTCCCCTCCATCCAATGCAAAAAGAAGAAATGGAACCAATTCGTTCAGGAATAACTTTCCCAGCCACAGAGCAATCCTCAGATGAACACCAGCAATACTGTATAACATTCCAACATCATACTTGACCTAACAGAAGGAATCAATCAACCCTCTAACATTATCAATCTCTCAGTATGCACACTTACTGAAGCTGAAAAATCTGTCCTCTCCAAAGGCCTTAATTTAGGTCCAGAAAAATACCCAAATAAGATACTACAATGTGGAGAGCTAGAAGAATTTTTTTCAGTGCCTCTGAATGAATATTTCCACAACCAAAAGGAATCCACTTTCAACATGAATTCATCCAGTGACAACATAGATGGAAAAATTAAAAAAAACCCTCAGCTTGGGCAGCTAACAGTGGATGAAATTCAAACCTCAATCATTACATCAACTTCTTCAGAGAAAGAAAGAACAATGAAATACTCAACAACAAACACCACTATAACAACCTCTCCCTCTCAGAAAGAAGGGCTCTAGAATCTCTAAGATCCAACCACCAAATAGTAATTAAACCAGCAGATAAAGGAGGAGCTATAGTTATACTTAACCATGAAGACTACATAAAAGAAGTCAACAGACAACTCTGACACTACCTACTATCCTACTATAAAAAACTAGAGGAAGATCCTACTCCCTTTTTCTCCTCAAAACTCAAAGCCACCATTACATCATTTCCATTTGAACTACAAATAAAACTTCAGACCCTGATCCCTTCACTATCCAGGCACTTTTTACCTGCTCTCTCAAATCCACAAACATGGTACCCCTGACAGACCTAGTATTTCAAACCATGGAACCCTAACAGAAGAAATATCAGGTTTAATCAAATCCATCTTAAAACAGCTCATCACCCAGAGGCTGAGTTTCATCCAAAATACAACTGACTTCCTACAAAAACTCAAAAACCTAAACCACTTTCCCAGCAATACCCTCCTAGCCACCATGGATGTCACTAGCCTATACACCAGGATCACTATCCCACACCAGGATGGCATCCAAGTCTGCCTCAAATATCTAGAAGAACGAGATTACAATCCAGAGTACAGACCTGAGGATATCGCTGAACTCATATACTTATGAACTTTCATTTCTACGCAGAAGAACTTTTACAATCTTATCTCCAATGCCGGATGAAGGGTGTTTGTGCCCGAAAGCTTGCAATTAAAGAATTTTTTTGCAAAAATGTTGTTGATATAATGAAAGATATAACTCTACTATGAGTCCTGTTTGCCTTTTCCTCAAGACCAATATGGCTACAACCTGGACGGATACCTATACTTCATCCTCACACACAACAGCTTCAGTTTCAACAACCAACACTTCCTTCAGGCTATGGGCACCAAAATGGCCCCACAATATGCCAACATTTTTATGGCCCACCTAGAAGAAGACTTCCTGAAGAACTGCACCATCAAACCTCTACTATGCCTGAAATACATAGATGACATCATCATTTGGACTGAAACCCTGCAGTCTCATTGATTTCCACCAAAAATTTAACAATCATCAGCCCTCCATCATATTTCTTGAATACTCTAACACCAACTTTTCCATTTTGGACACCATGATCAATATCCAAGATAGTAAGATTCGAATCACCATATATAAGAAATCCATGGACCAACATACATATCTACACAGAACTAGCAATCGCCCTAAACACACCAAGAAATCTGTAAGATACAGCCAAGCTCTCTAATACCACCAAATTTTGCAGCCACTACCCATGACTGTCACATCACAAATCTTAAAACAGCCTTCAGCCAACCAGGACACTCCTCCAGAAAGAGAGATTGCACTTTTGAAAGAGCTGCCTGGACACCACATGAAGATTTGCTGCAGTACAAAAAGAAAATCCCCACAAACTGCATACCGTTATTTATGACATATCACCTGTCCTTGGAACCTACACAGAAAATCCTCAGACAATTATAACCTATACTAAAAGGAGACCCCTCTCTTAAAAACACTTTTCCAGAACCACCCATCCTAGCCTTCAAACAAGCACCAAATCTCACAAACCTCATCACCAGAAGCAAACTCCCTGTGGCCAAAACCACACCAAATGGATCCAGAAAATGCCAGAACAAGAAATCAAAATGTGCCTACCCATCTGTACCACTCCCACTATAAAAACACCCCACAACAAACCATCACCATTCTTGGATCTTATTGCTGCACCTACAGAAATGTTTTATATTTCATCCAGTGCACCAAATGCCCTGATGGAAAATATGTTGGAGAAACCGAACAACAACTGTGCACCAGAATGACCATGCATCGAAAATCTATCAAAGACAAGAATATCCAATTACCTGTGGGTGCCCACTTCTCACAAGACAACCCACTCCCTCTCTAATCTTTTGGTTCTAATCATGCAAGGGAACGTACAAGACACATTCTGTAGATGAGCCTATGAACTTCACTTCATAAATCTACTGGATACAAAAGATCATTAACTCAATATAGACATTGCTTTTATGACACATTACAACCTGCCTGACATCTTATTCAACAGATACCTGCCTAACCTGACCTCTTACATTATTCTTCCCCTCATACACCTTTTCTCTCTTCCCCGCACCTACTTTTTTGCCCTTTGTCTCCCTGATTTCCTACTATTTCCTTCTTCATTGAGAGCCTCTTCCTTACCCTGTATTATTACCTCTAAATGTTTCCCTTTGGCCTTTTTCTCCCTGTTCTCTTCCCCCTCCCCTCTCTGCTTTACCTTTTGTTTTTATAATCTTTACCTTTTACATTCTCACTGACACCCTGCCACACTTTTAGCTTCTCTCATTTCTTGGAGTCTTAGAACAGCAGAGACTTCCTGTGCCCCAAAGAAGGGTGACTGCGCCCAAAAGCTTGCTAAGAACTTTTTTCCAACTACTCAGTTGGTCTAATAAAAGATACCACATTTACACTAAGAACCTTGCCTGCCTATGTCCTTAGACCAACACAGCTAACCAAAAACCTAGTAATATTAGAGAACTGAAAAGTCATTTGAAGCAAGGTCAGGACTAAAGGGATGAGAGAACCTCGGCTCCAAGGGTTGTCTATTTATAGTTTCTGTGACTACATGGGCAAGTTTCCTCATGGTAGAGTATTTCAAAGCAGGAATGCTGCTGAAATAATTACTAGCTTTTAGATTTTCACTGAGCAAGTTGCAATCATTCTCTCTTCACAATGATCCTTTTACTTAAGTCTGTTACAAGTGTAGTTTTAATGACTGACCAAAATCATCAGAAGGAATTTGTTGCCATTATACCCCCTGCAGCCAAAAACAGGTCACAGAACTTCCTTGTATTAGATATCTAACAGCTTTACGTTACTATGGGGCTTATGATATGGCAGCAGAGTCAGCAATCATAGTCTTCATCTTTCTGCTGCTGACATTCAAACAGTCAATACTACAAATGGATTATGTTATTAGTTATATTTCCTATATTAACTTTAGAATTACCCTTGTAAAGTGTTCTTATGAGTCTGTTTTAATGTGTAAACCTCAAACATGACCCTACAACAAATTCTTCCTTGTTCTTACAAGTGTTTTGGTCTTGACTAGAGAAGTGTGTCCGAAAGTGATCGGTCTCGCTGGCCATGAGGACGAGTCGTGGCGCCCTTCCCTGAGCGTGAGGCGGTGGGCAGCGCTGCTGTGCGGTGCTGCCCGTCATCAATGACCGTTCCGCCCCCTCGGGGGCTGGAGGGGGAGGGCACAGACTGAGTGGTCAGCGTGTTTCATTATTTCTTTGGTCACTGTGGAATGTAAAAAAGTAAGCACACTGAAAATGTCTCTAGGGAAAGAAAGGAACCAAAGGGCAAAACCTCTGGGGTTACTTCAAATAAGAGGCATTTGATCTGAAATTGTAGATTTTCCTAATTTTAAGGCTGTGAATTTTTAAAAGTGACTAGGATCATTGCATTATTTGATTTATTCAGCCATGTTACTTCTTCAAAAGTTTTGTTTATATCCCTGCACCCCCAAGGAGTACTTGTGTGTACAGGTTTGAGATATACTTTTTCCTTCCACGATAGAGGTGACAGTTCTCAATCCAAAAAAACATTTTATAGTTAAAATTTTAGAATAAAACATAACCTGCAGTCTTAAGCCTTAAGCTGAATTGTGAAAGAGTAGTGGAAGTAGAAAGTATATATTTTTCTAGTAAAAATAAGTGTCTTAATGATGCTATTCTTATTTTGAGTTTTCATTTTTTTCTATTGCTAGATAAGTGTGGTTGTTGGCAAGAAAACATTGTTTCTTTTTAATTTGAATGATCCTGATAACCCAATTGATCTGGAATTTCAGCAGCGTTATGGCAACATTGTGACTTATAGATGGTGAGCCAGCCAGTCCTAATGCATGTTTTATCTTTTAACACTTTGGGCAATTATTTTAACACCAGTATAACACTGTCATACCAAGATGTTTTATTAACATGATGTTCTTTTCTAATTAAGGGCATCTATAATTTATAATGACTTTAATTTGAAAATCCTTTACTTAAAGAACAGTATTGTCTAAATGAAATAAGAGAGACTTGGTGCTATACTTGTTCACACATACTACCAGAAGGACATGCTTACTAAGTGAAACTAGGGGCCTTGCAGCATGGTTTCTGTTTGGATGAGAAGCTCTGGTGAGACAGTCTTTCTGTATTTTTAATGTAACCTGCTCTCTTCCTGAATAACAGTAAGAGGATGCAGTAGGTAGGCAGTCCTCTTGAAAAAACGGGCCTAGCGCATGCTTCAAAAGCTGCTGGCTACCTCCCTCCTGTTTTAGTTGTTACGTTGGAGTTTCTTCCATTTATCCAGATAGCATAGAACCAATATCTGTACCCAGCACTTGGAATATCTAGAGAATTGTGTACCTGTCTTTTCTTACCTTATGGACAAATGGGGGCTAAGGTGGCATAGGCACCAAGATATAAAGTTGACAGCCTAGAGATCACAAGTTCAAGGCTGTAGAGGACATGTTCACAATATCACCCTGTTACATTCCAACAAGTCTTGTGAACTAACACTAAATACCTTGTTATACAAGGTACATTAATTAGATTGTATAACAGCCTAATTACAGCAAACTTTTGAGGGTTTCTTATATTCATACAGTTATATATGTGCATATTTACAAGGTCATGTCCATTTTGCTTTAATATAGCTGAATCTGGAAGGCTTCTCTCCTAAAGAGACTTAGTATGACAGTGATGCTATATTAGATTGACTCCTAGCCATGAGTAAAGTTCAATTATAATATTGAAAACAAGGAGTATTTGTCTATAAATGTTGTGGCACAGGGTTTTTTTTAATTCTACTAAGTATATTTTGGTTATTTTTTTTCCTGCAATGATGACCTCATTGTGGAAAACAGACATTGCAGCCCAAGAACAATTTTTTTTTGTGTGTTCTCCATGAGGAGTTTAAATCCTGACCTTCATGTTGCACTGCTGTTTGTGAAGTCCAGTTCCCAGTCATCTCTCTTATTTGTTCTTTTTGTTATAGGTATGGCGATGGCTACATTATGATTGGCTTCTCTCGTGGCTGTTTTGTGGTCATTTCTACACACATTCGAGAAATTGGTCAAGAGATCTTTCAAACTTGCAACCATAAGGATAATCTAACTAGCATTGCAGTATCACAGTCACTAAATAAAGCTGCGTCATGTGGAGACAACTGGTAGGTCACGCTATTTATACAAAAAAAAATTCTGAAATAGAAAGTGGCTTAAAGCGAATACTAACATTTACTTATTATAACTTTTGATATTTTTTGCTTTTTTGTTGACATGATGCCTAAATACTAAAGCATCAGCAAAACGTTTTCATTGCTGTGAGGTGCACATTTCCCAACAATCTTCTCACTAGCAGTAGGAGACAGTGTTCAAATAATTTCTCTTCGATGCTACTTACATAATTTGATCTATCTGTTGAACACTAGACATGTGTTCCACAAGTTTTTGTGTAACATTGGATATATTAGCGTGGTGTGAAAATACCCATGCTCAGATACAGGAATTAGTCTAGCCAGGGCCAATGGAGTCTAATATAGGTTAACTTGCCTTCATATAAAGAACTTTATAGAAGTGTAACTTTACTCTCAGTTCGGTCTCCTACTAGTTTTAAATAGGTCAGTTTCCAAAGAGCGATAAAGTATGTCCATTGTAGTACAGCATAGAGATACCAAAGATGGCTTCCCAGCAGACTGCATCAGCCTACATAGAGCTTTGCTGCTTCTGATACTAGAGCTCTAACTCTTATTATGGCTACAGTTGCAACAGTGTAAAGGTGCTTGTATTGGTGAAGCTAAATTAGCAGCTGCCAGCTATATGGACAGGTATGCAGGCTGGTATACAGGTGCAACAGAATTTGGGGGAAATGTTCAACTTTAGCTATATCGAATTTGTAAGCCTCATACAGAACTATAAAAATAGTGGGCAGATATTTCTTTATTATCCCATGCCAAAAATAGACTACTTAGCTGATAGTAAAATCTATAAAGCATTTAGCATGCCAAGAATCTCAACTCCTTCTACAGGGCTGCATAGACTCATCTGGTGTCAGTGGCCCCTACCTTGGTAATTTGTGGTATCTCCTTTGGGCTTGTTATGGGTTAGCTAATAATGCAACATATAAAACTTGCTTAGGCAGTCCCCACCACATAGATATAGCTGCTCTATTGTCTCTTCAGATTTCCAACACACCTTGGAAATCCCTTGGGCATTTATGAAAGATCACCTTCTTTTGATCCTTTTTTTTTATCTGAGACTGTGTCAAGGGCTTCATATTTCATAGATTTCATAGACATTAGGGCTGGAAGGGACCTTGAAGATCATCAGGTCCAGCCCCCTGCCCCAGGGGCAGGAAGTTAGCTTGGGTCAAAGGATCTCAGCAAGATAAGCATCCAAACATTTCTTGAATGAATCCAGAGTTGGTGCCTGCACCACTTCTGGAGGATGTCTATTCTAGACCTTGGGGGCTCAGATAGTAAAGAAGTTTTTTCTTATGTCCAGCCTAAAACAGTCATGGAGGAATTTAGGACCAATGGTCCTTGTTATCCCTTGGGGCGCTCTGGTGAACAGACATTCCCCTAGATCCTGATGCACACCCCTTATGTACTATAGGCAGCCACCAGGTCACCCCTGAGTCTGCGCTTTTCCACTCTGAAGAGTTCCATGGCTTTCAGCCTCTCATAAGGCCTTTTCTCTTGCCCTCTGATCATGTGTGTGGCTCTCCTCTGGACTCTCTCATGCTTCTCAACATCCTTCTTGAATTGTAGAGCCCAAATTGGATGCATAACTCCAGCTGCAGCTTATCAGCTGCACTTATCAAGTGGGAGAATGACATCCTGAGATTTACTTGAGAAGCATCTACGGATGCAAGCCAGGGTTTTGTTTGCTTTACTAGCTGCAACATCACATTGGTGGCTCATGTTTCATCTTGTGGTCAGTCATGACCCCCAAGTTTCTTTCAGCTGTGGTGCTAGCAAATGTAGCACTGCTGAGCTTATAAGCATGCTGTGGGGTCACCCCCCCTTTCTGCCGCCCCCCCCGGTGGAGTGCCTTGCATTTTTCAGTATTGAACGTCATCAGGTTTATATCCACTCACTTACTAAGCTTATCCAAGTCAGCCTGGATCCACTGACATATCCTCAGGTGTGGATGCTATGCCCCAAAGTTTAGTGTCATCAGTGAACTTGGCCAGTCCATTTCTAACACTAATGTCCACATCGTTGATAAAGATGTTAAAGAGAAGCAGTTCAAGGACAGAGCCTTGGGGGACACCACTGGTCATGGAGAGCCGTAACGATTCACTTCCATCAACTGCTACTCTCTGGGTCTGATCTTGGAGCTGATTTCCCAGCCATCGGGCCGTGGTGTAGCTGAGGCCACAGTTGGCCAATTCTTCTATGAGGAGATCATGGGATACGAGATCAAAGTCTTTTTTAAAGTCCAGATATATGATGTCAATCTCTTCTCCCTTGTCCAGGTGTTATGTCACCTGGTCATAGAAGGAGATGAAATTGGTCAGGCAAGAGCTACCTGCAACAAACCCATGCTGGCTGTCCCTCAGGATGTTGCCATCAGCCAATTTATCAAGAAGGGTCTCTTTTGATAATTTTCTCCAGAATCTTACTGGGGATTGATGTCAAGCTGATTAGCCTGTAATTTCAGGGATCTACTTTCCACTCTTTCTTAAAGATAGATACCACATTGGCCTTCTTACAGTCTTCAGGTACTTCACCTGAACACCATGAGTTTTCAAATATTTATGCCAATGGCTCGGTTACAACACCTGCTCCTTGAGTAGTCTAGGGTGTAATCTGTCAGGATCAGCTGACTGGAAGATGTCCAGCCTCTCAAGGTGTTCCTTTATAAGGTCTACACCGATGCTGAGTATAAATATGCCCTCACCCTGGCCGTCCCTCATTATGCAAAGCAGGATGGTCCCTTTGGGCTGATGAAGTACCCATTAAGCAGTGTCAGTTATCAGATGTCCCATTTGGTTCAGCAGGGGTCCAATGTTACCTTTTGTTTTTTTCCGACTCCCTACATATCTGAAAAGGACTTTATTATCCTTGATATGTAAAACCAGATGGAGTTCAGTTGCAGCCTTGGCTTTCCTGGTCCACTCCCTGCAGGCACAGACCAGTGCCGAGTACTCCTCCTTGGTAGTTATTCCAGCCTTCCATCCTTTATAAGTCTCTCTTTTTAAGCGAAGGAGGTTCTCAAGTATCCTGCTGGGCCAGTGGGGTTGCTGTGCCCTTCTGTTACTTTTTCTCTGAGGTGGGATGCACAACCCTTGTGGTGTCAGGATTGCTCCCTTGAGAAGCAACTATTCCTCTTGAACTCCTCTTCCTGTTGAGTCATAGGCCTTGACAATGAGTCTCCTGAGCTTGTCAAAGTCAGCTTTCCTAAAGTTGAGGACTTCTGCATTGCTGACTGACTTGCTGGCTTTGCTATGGATAGTAAAGGTGATCAGCTCTTGGTCACTATCACCCAGCTTTCCATCAATTCTTAGGTCACTGACTAGATTACCCCTTTGGCCAGCATCAGGTCCAGCAACGCTTTACCTCTTATTGGCCCGAGACTTCTTGAGTCAGGTAGAGCTCATCCATGTGAGGAAGCTTTGCAACCAATCAGATTTGACTGAGTGCTCTTCCTATGAGATGTCTGGGTAGTTAGTCTCCCATGACAAGCATGCACCAAGACCGTGCAGCCTCAGCCAGTTCCCTGGCAAATTCCTGGTCTAGATCTTGTTTCTAGTTAGGAGGTCTGCAGTAGACTCCTACCATGATGTCCCCTGTGCCACGTTCCTCACGTATTTTAATCCAGAGTGACTCCAGTTGTCCTCCCTCGGTGCCAATGGCAATTTACAGGGACGTGTAGCTTTCCTTGACAGAGAGAGCTACACCTCCACCCTGTTTGTCTACATGATCTCCTGTACAGGGTATAGCTGTCTAAGGTATAGCCAGTCATAGGTGGAGTCCCACCAGGTCTCTGTTATCCCTAAGAGATCGTAGTCTTTCTTGCTTAGCAGGAGGACCAGTTCCTCCTGTTTGTTCCCCAAGCTCCTGGTATTGGTTTACAGACACAAGTGCACCAGGCAGTCCCAGGCAGACACCATTCCAGGGCTAGTGTAGTTGTGGATTCCCTTGGGTGCCCTAACCTGCTGGTTATGCAGTAGTTGCATAGTGGGCTTGCATTGGCGGTTATTCACCCATGCCCCGGCAGGCTTAGTTTAAAGCCCAGTTGAGCAGATCAGCCAGTCTGGCTAAGAAGACCCTCCTCCCCAGCAGAGTAAGGTGGAGGCTGTCTCTTCCCAGCAGACCACTGCCTCTCTCACCAAAGAGTGGATTGTGATCGTGGAAGCCTTTAACAGGTCGCCCTCCCCAGTGCCATCTTTTGCCTTTTATCCACGACTTATGAGGGATGCCCTTGAAGTCCCCTTAATGTTTCTCATGTCCCGCTTTCTACTTTCATGTCATGTCTTAATGGAAATATTATACAGATGTTCTTATAAGCAAGAGACTGCCTATTGTATTTTGTATGTTGGGGTTCTCAGCCACCACGGGCCTTGACCCCTGTTTTTCTCTAGCTAGGCCTCGCCATCTAAATCCACTAGATAGGGTTGGACTTGTTGCCCGCCCACTGGCCTCACAGCCAGGGGCTGCAAGTTCAAAGCCGAGCAGCGGCCCTGAACCTCCACTGTCCCATCCCAAAAACACACAGCTGCACTCCAGATTCACCAGGCTACCCTGGCCTTTTATGACTGTGCCCTCTGGCACCGGGTACTGTGGCCTTTCTGGCACCAGGGTCCCCACACTGTAGTGGGCCCCCACAATGAGGCCTCCTCCCCAGTAGCCTCACCCAAACCACCGGTGTTAATCGAGCAAAATTAAAAACAGTATGTCCGTGGGCTATAACCACCACCAAAAATATAATTAAGGCAGCATGCCAGCTTACATTTTCACAGGGGTTTGTACTTCTGCTCCCCATCATCTGCTACGGTCTTTCTTCTGGGGCTGCTGCAACTTCTCCAAGAGTCCTCAATAGTTCCCCTCCTGCAGCAGCTGGATGGCTCACCAAGCCTCCCCATGGAGCTCTTATACACGTTCCTTCCCCTTTGGCTGCTGGCCCCTGTTGCTGCCCAGCCCAGGGTTTTTATAGCTCTGGCCTGCCCTCTTCTGGTCACCTGACTTTTAACCCCCACTTTAGCAGCACGCTGTGCCCAGAAAGTTCTGGTCTTCAAGGGGCCGACCTGCTCTCTGGTAACAGGGCTAGGATTCCCTGTTATAAAGCTGAAGCCTTTTTGATGACACCAGCACTGCAGTCTCTGGTTGACTGCCTCAATCCTCTTCTCCCTCCTCAGCCCATAGCCCAAAACCGGGAGGATCGAGGAAAACACCACCTGTGCCCTCAACCCCTTAAGCCCTGCTCCCAAAGCCCTGTAGCACCTCATGACCTGGCTGGGATTGCTCCAAGCCATGTTATTTGTGCCCACGTGGATAAGGAGCATAGGGTAATGGTTGGTGGGCTGGATGAGTTTTGGGATCCTCTTGGCTACGTCCCAGATACAGGCTCCTAGGAAGCAGCAGACCTCCCAGCCTAAGGGGGCAGGGTGGCAGATTGCATCCTCAGGAGGGAGTCTCCCACAACAACCACTCTGAGTGGCCTTAGGTAGAACAGGGACAGTGGCTGAGGATGAGCCTGCGTTGCCTGCAAGAGGTAACAACTCCACAGGTTCTATTGGGGCTGCAAGAGGTTCATACCTGTTGCAAAGCCCCAGAGGGGCAGGGACCTTGGTGCAGCTGGCCTTGGGGCCACTGGCCACCTTGGTCCAACCCCCTGGCTGGACAGTTTGGGAGATCCCCAAGTCCTCCCTTGTCCTGGAAGATGACCTTGGTCTACCCTTCGCCTCCAGGGGGTGATGCCTAGATCCTATATAATTATTGTCATATATATAAGTTATGTCAGAGTGCATACCTCAATATTCATCTTAAGATCAGTTGAAGACTGAGAAGTTGTCTCCTATTTCTGCCAAGAAACACAGTTTGGTTCAATAGAAGATATTGTTTAATTTTACTAATATCTCTGTCCTATACCTGGGCCATCACTGCTACAACACTGCTAGATTGATGGTGTCTGTTTTCAAATGGGAAACCTACACTGCTTTATATTGTCCCTTTTAGTACTTTTTATTTGGTTGTTTGTTTCCATAGTAAGTCTGTCTCCTTTTTTTATTTTTCAGTTCATGATGATTAAAGTAATAGAATTAAGTTACTGTATTTTGTTTTAGCATTAAGATCCGTGACCTGGCAGATCTGAAAGAAATGTATGCTATAATAAATCTGGATGATGAAAATAAAGGTATGAAAATATTTCTCAATCTAGTATGTATTTTGTCAAATCATGTAAGCCACTTGTCACATAAATAATTTTGATATTCAGTAAATATGAAAGAGTATTTATTAGAAGTACACTGATACGTCGGTCCAATATCAGATTGGTACTGATATAAAGAAAATTGTTTATATCAGATATCGGCCTGATAATTTGGCCAATAAATGCCCATGCTGCGCTGAGCTTGTGCACAGCATGAAGCGGAGTCAGTAGCGTGGAGAGCTGCCTCCAGCTGGTAAGTCAGAAGGGGCATCGGAAGGCAGACCACTGCCCTCTGTGGTGAGGGAAGAGACGAGGGCCTGGGAATAGGGGGTGGTCACAGGATGGAGCCACATCTCATGGGGTGGGGACAGGTCCTACTGCTGCTTGCGCTCCAGGAGGGCATGTGGCGCCAGACCTGCACGGGGAGGGATACAGCTGCAGGGTAGAGCCATGGCTTTTCCCAGCACTTGGGTGGAAGTGGAGTGTTCAGCCGAGGCTGCACTTGGCTGTGTGGTGCTAGGACTGGAGCTGCAGTGAAATTTGGGGTGGCCGCAGCCTTCTCCCAGTGCCAGTGGAGCTCGTCTCAAGCTGAGGCTCCAGCAAGAAAAGCCCCGCACAGCGCCAGCTCTGGCTCCACCCCACAGTGGCAGCCCACCCTGCACTCCACAGATCCGGTTGCACCTGCCCCATCCTCCGTCCATCCTCCCAGAGTACAGGCAGCAACAGGAGTTGCCCCCACCCCACGAGCCGCAGTTCCATCCCACACACCCCTCGCCCCGGCTGGACAGCACCTGCCCTGCCCCCTCCCTCACCATGGGGGCATTGATCTGCCCCCCACCATTCCCCTTCTCTCCTGCCTCCCCTTTTACCACACCAGATTTACCATTTAATGGTAGCTGTATCGGATATTGGATTAGTATTGGCCAATATGCCTCCTTAAATATCGGCTATCGGTATCAGCCCCCAAACTCTGTTGGTGCATTCATTAAGCTTTCTGAACATGGCTATTATGGTTCACTCCCTCTTGTCTGACATGTATATGTTTTGATGTGTTCATTGAGCAAATTGGGCACTTGCTGCATCTTAACTTTTTTTTAAACAAAATTGTGAGCAGGATAAGCAATCTTATCGTCGTCTCTCCTCTGTACTCGCCTGCCACAACTTGGATTGGGAAGAAAAGAAAGGAGATCAGCATTCTTTGATGTTTAGGATAGATAAGTGCCACCCAAGTGTTAAAGCTCACAGTGCTAGTTTATTTCCAAAATAAAAGTGATACAGCTATAGCAATTTCACCAATTATTTCATTAGCGAGGGAAACCAGTGTTACACATGAGAAATCTCTGAGCTGGATACTTTGCAGCTACTTTGCGACCAATCTCTGCCGCTAATTAGCTCATTAGCAGTATGTGCTTCCCGTGTTCTTCCTCTCCACTGGAATCTTTTGCTGGGAGTGATCTCCAGCTGCTCTCTCCCAGCCAGTCTCTCCATTTTCGCTCTTACCCCAACCTTGCAACTTATCCAAGGGGCACTCTCTCTCTCTCTTTCTCTTTCCCTCTCTCTCTGTCTCAGTTCCTGGCATCCACCTTCCGGTGCCTCAGGATCTTCCCGTGCTCACCAGTGCAACTGAGATTCTCCAAAAGCAATCTCTCCCTAAGACTGACCTACCACTGTTCCTGGAGTCCCACACCTCTGGCATTCTTCTGGATTGCAGGTCTGGCTTCTTCTTTCCCCTCTAAAGTCTCTGTCATTCCTTGTTCATCTTCTTGTGCCTGAAGGCAAACAGTCACTCCCCACTGCTGACTTTTATGCTGCTTTTCACGGTCTAATTGCCCAATCCTGTCTCGGGTGTGTGCTTTCTTCCATTTGACAGGGTTCGTTGTCAGGTCAATCCTGCCCGACTGTCTAAGTAACAGGATTCCTGCCTGAGTCCCTGTTACAAAAATATTTAAAAAAATACTGTTTTTCAGACTAGTTCTTTTATAGATTCGTAGATTATAGAGTCAGAAGGGACCCAGTGGATCACTGTGTCCGACCCCCTGCCCCTGGCAGGAAAAAGGACCGAAGTCAGAAGACCCCAGCCAGGTGATTGTCATGTCTCCTTTTGAAGACTTTCAAGTTTGGTGATAGGACCACGTCTCTTGGAAGCCCATTCCAGACTCTGGCCACCCTTATTGTAAAAAATTTCTTCCTAATGTCTAACCTAAATCTACTCTCCAGTAGTTTGCACCCATTATTCCTAGTTACTCTCTGGGGCGCTCTGGTGAACAGTGCATCCCCAATTCCCTGCTGTCCTCCCTGATAAATTTATTGGCAGCTACAAGGTCATCCCTCAGCTGTCTTTTGTATAGGCTGAAGAGATCCAGATCTATCTCTCCTCCATAGGGTCTTTCATGGAGACCACTAATCATGCAAGTGGCCCTCCTCTGAACCCTCTCCAGATCCTCCGTGTCCCTCTTGAAGTGTGGTGCCCAAAACTGGACACAGTACTCCAACTGTGGCCTGACCAATGCCGCATAGAGGGGGAGCATGACCGCCCTTGATCTGTTAGTCATGCACCTGCTAATACACGACAAGGTGTGATTGAATTTGTTGATGGCCTTGTTACACTGCTGGCTCATGTTCATCTTGGAGTCAACTATGACTCCAAGATCTCTCTGAGCTGCTGAGGAGGACATCCCCCAACCTGTAGGTGTGCTGGGGATTCCTCCTTCCTAGGTGGAGTGCCTTACATTTATCTTTGTTGAATTGCATCCTGTTACTTTCCGCCCATTGATCTAACCTGTCCAGGTCAGCCTGTAACTGCTCCCTGCCCTCTGGTGAATTCACTTTTCCCCATAGTTTGGTATCATCCGCGAACTTGGAGAAGGTGCTCACCACACCTTCATCCAAATCGCTGATGAAGATATTAAATAACACTGGTCCAAGGACCAAATGTTGCAAGACCCCACTGCCCGCCTCCTTCCAGGCTGAGAATGACTCGTCAACCACCACTCTCTGGGTGCGGTCCCTAAGCCAGTTAGCCACCCACCTGACTGTGTAGGTGTCCACTCCAGAGCCCATTAGCTTTCCTTTAAGAATAGGATGCGAAACTGTGTTGAAGGCCTTCCTAAAATCCAGGTAGATGATATTGGCCTCCACTCCTATGTCAAGGCAGTATGTGACCTGGTCATAAAAGGCTATACGGTTTGTCAGGCAGGATCTACCTGTGACAAACCTGTGCTGGTTTCCATTCAGCATTTCCCCTGCTGGGCTTTCACAAATACGCTTTTTAATTTTTTTCTAGTATTTTCCCAAGGATAGAGGTAAGACTTATCTGCCTAAAGTTACCTGGCTCCTCCCTTCTCCACTTCTTAAAAATGAGCACCACATTGGCCTTTTTCCAGTCCTCAGGGACCTGTCTAGAGCACCATGAGTGCTTAAACAGCTGTGCCAGTGGCTCAGCAATGTTATTTGATGTTTCTGAATTTGTAGTGTATTCAGATTATTAAGTTAATATTGTTATTTTATTTTATTAATATTTTTATGTTCTTTGTCTTGATTTTGAGTGGCTTGTTCTTGTGGTAAGAGCAGATATCAAGTCTGTTCTCATCCTGACTTGCAGTGTGTGTATATGTGACTTACAGTCTTTTCCTCAATGCTGTGAATCTCTATAGAGTAGATGGTGCTGGGCATTGTTGCTTCTTGTTTCAATGCTTAATTCATTTATTGTGGAGTTGTGCTATTTACAATGAAACAAATACTAATACTGGTATTACTTGCATTGTTATCATCATTCTAATACTGCTTGTATTGTTATCATCGTTCTAATATTCACTAATGAATTTAAAAAAGGATGTGGAAAAATGTTTATTGACTTATGAAATTCCGATGCTGTTGCAGTCTAAAACAGTACAGTTTTTTTTCTTGATTTCAGTAACCATCAAGAAACTTTTTTATAAAAGCTCTTCAATATTTTAGGTCTAGATCAACTGGCATGGACAGATGATGGGCAGTTGCTGGCAGTGTCTACGCAAAGGGGATCCCTCCATGTCTTCTTAACAAAACTTCCAATCCTGGGAGATTCTTACAGCACACGGATTGCATACCTCACTTCTCTTCTTGAAGTTACTGTAGCCAATCATGTAGAAAAGGTGTGCTAGTCTAGTTGTTTAAAAATTGCATCTAAATAAAGCTAAAAAAATAAGTAGTCCAGTATTCTAACATAATGAATGAGGAATATTATTATAATATTTAACGCAGGAGCTACCAATCACAGTTTCTGTTGAGGTGGAGCCTAACTTTGTAGCTGTTGGCCTCTGTCATTTGGCAGTTGGAATGAACAATCGGGCTTGGTTTTATTCACTTGCAGAAGATAGTAAGTATAAATTTAGTTCTCTTATTTTGGAGTAGCATCATCACTATGTGCTAAATACATGACTGTTTTATAAAACTCGTGTGGGGTTTAAATATTCTAATCATCAAAAAGCTGTCATTGGGACACCAAAATATAGGAGTGGACACTGGATTTCCAGTACTTAAATATCCTGGCACCAAAGCATTATAGAAGCAGTCAAAACAGAAATTCAGTGTAAGTGGTTAGTTATGAGACAGGAAGTCCTCTTTATTTGGGTTATTATCAGATCAAACTCAGCCTATGATGCTGACTGAAAATTATTACCAACTGAAGGATTGTTTTTATGCTTCTCTGACATTAGTCAATAGTCCCATTATATACTGATATTTTTACCAGAGATGTATGACTAATGACTAAATTACTCTCAGTTCTCTAGAGATATAGAATAGAATTTATGAGAGAGTAGAGAAGATTCTGCTACCCCTGTTATTAGGTAGTGGCTATAAGTGTCCATGTATCTCAGTTTAGAACTTATGAATAAAATTACTCAAAAAATGGGGGGAAAAAATCCAGCATTAGTCAAATTAACAAGTGAGATTTTGCTTGGAAGGAGAAAATCACTCTACTCTAGGGGTGCTCAACCTTTTCACTTAGTCAGCTTGATCCAGCTCCTGGGGCCGATATGACAAGGCTCTACCGGGCTAGGGGAGGGGTGTGGCCCAAGCCCAATCCAGCCCCATGGAGGGAAGGGGGTGGTCCAGCCCCAACCAAGCCACATGGAGGGAAGTGAGTGATCCAGCCCCCTGGGGGAAGAGGGTGTGGCCCAGTCCCTACCCAGCAGCACAGAGAGAAGGGGGCATGATTTGGCCCTGATCTGGTTGTGCTGGGAGAAGGGGTATGGGAATTTGGCAGCAGGAAGAGCAGCCAGTACTTCCCTGCTACCAAATTTCTGAATCTGTAGGGAGTCACGTAGGCCACATGCAGTGGTTTGGCAGGCCACATTTGGACCCATGAGCTGGAGGTTGAGCACCCCTGCTCTAATCCTTTTCAGTCTTAAGGATGAAAATACTTCCTCATAATCTCTCTTATGTAGGGAACTCCTTCTCACCTTCTGCATGTACTGACTCCTACCATTTTAGACAATTATATGTCAGCAGATGAGAATAGGATGGAGTTTAACATAGATAAGTGCAGAGTGTTACACATGGGGAGGAAGAACCGGCGCCACGCTTACAGGTTGGGGAACTTCCCT
>JAGPOW010001338.1:43480967-43525603 GCA_030014935.1 Caiman crocodilus
GGTCATCTGACCCCGGTGCTCTTTCCTGCCAAGGCAGGGGGTCGGACTAGATGATCTGCCCAGGTCCCTTCCGACTCTAGACACTATGATACTATGTTATACAGATGGCTAGTGAAGACTCAAGAACATAGGTAACTCTCTCTTTTTCCCCCTTAAATTTGGTAGGTGTAAAAAAACTTAAAGACATGGAGTACCTGGGGACAGTAGCCAGTATGAGTCTTAATTCTGACTATGCTGCTGCACTCTTTGAGGGTAAAGTCCAGTTGCATATGGTAAGTACACTGAAGGTTTTGAGATACAAGAATTCAGCTGAATTCCAGTAGTGATAGAGTGAGGAAGAAATTTAATGAGTCAAAATAATAATAATCTTGGAATAAGAGTAGAAGTGAGGTGCTGAGTAGATGCAGTTGACAGAAGAGGCCAAAGAGAGCTTTAATAGAAAACATGAAAACAGTTGAATTTCTGGGAACTTTTAAAAAATATACATTCTGTACTCAAGTAGCAGTTGCAGAGAAGAAAATTCTTTGTTCTTGGCTGTTCAACAAGCTGTGTGTATACGTTCTTGTGGGAACTTGCAGAGAATGGGAAGTGGTTTGTAAGTAATATACGTGAAAGGGCAATTCTGAGCTAGGTGTAGCAACCAGTGTTTTATCTTATTCACTTATTTTGTACAGGCAAAACCTATTAATATCTCATTAAGCATGGTGCAATTCAACTTCCTTTACTCCTTATGCTTTAGATAGAAGGTGAAGGTTTGGATGACCAAGAAGAGCGAGAGACTCGACTCTTCCCAGCAGTAGAAGATAAATGTAGAATCTTGTGTCATGCTTTATCTGGTGATTTTCTCATTTATGGTACAGATGTAAGTGTTTTTCCTATTTCATATCTTCTTTAATGCAATAAGTTTCTTGTTTGATTTACTTGTTCATTAAATCACAGACATCGTTTGTAAGGCTCTGATACAGGGGTGTAGGCTATAAGGCTCTGATATGCAGTCTCCCCGAAAACACTCTGTTTAACCATGTTTAAGCAAAAGGGGACAAAATTAAAGCCAACTTCCTTCATTATTTACACCTACATGAAATAAAGTAGTACTGGCAGATTACAGTGATGTGTAATCATTTAAATTTGTATCCAAAGTCAGCGTTTTAAGTCAAGTCTTGGGTATTTTCCCTTTTTTTCTAAGGTGTTACTAAATATTTAAGGCAGCAGTAAATAACCTACCTTTTAAGGCTGTCGGGGGTTGACCCAGTTGGAATCAGAGGCAGGTGGTTGGGCACTAGGACCAAGGCACCACTAGCTCTTTTCCCTGCAGCAGCAAGGGAAAGCTGCCAGCAGCCAGAGCTTTTACCCAGCCTAGTCTAGAACCCCCACACAACCCCACCACCGAATGCTGCTGAAAGTCCATCTCCATGATCTTTATTTGCCCTATGGGCCGTGGGTTTCCAACTCCTGACTTAGGGTTCTGAATTCACAGCTGAACAATTGGATGTGTAATAGTTTTGCAATTAGCAATTTTTGTATATTTAAAAGAATCTCTACATAAAATGAATTTAAAAGATCACCAAAATATTTTCTCATATTAAAATATAGCATTTATTTAAATGCACTAAATCACAAATAACCAATTCATTCGTTTACACAAATTTTAAAAAGATGTCTCTGCTTTGTAAATGCAGAGATGAATTTGTCAGCTTGAGATGCAGAGTAATTCCCTCTCACAAAAGAAACATTCAGTTCTCCCTATTTACAGAACTGTAAAGGATACAGTAAACTTTTCTTTCAGAACACCGAGGTGGGGAGACTTTTCCCTTTTAAAATTTACTGTGTACTCATATGCTGCTCCTAGACAAGGTTTTAATCAGTTTGGTAAAAATGCCAGGTTTTAGATTTTTCTAAATTTTGAAGTGCTTTTATAGCCCTTCTTGTATAGAAGTAGCCCCAGCTAGCACTCAGCAGAAGACTGACAAAATCTGTTCTGCTCCTTTGCTCTACTAAAATGCATTAAAGAGTATTTCTGCCTTTTTGCCGTGGGGAACATGCTTACAGGGAAAAGGCTCCACTTTCTCTTGCCTTGCCTCAGAATAGCTGCCAGTAGGGAAAAGAAGGTTATAAAAATTTTTTTCAACATTCCCCATGCTCAGCACCCAAGGAATGGACAGATAGAAGTAGGGGTGGCAGTGTCATTCCATCAAAATTGGTCACCCAAAGAATGTATAGTCTTGTAACTCATTTATTACCACTATTATGATTATTCTATTATTTATTATTAGACTGGTGTTATTCATTATTTCTACATTGAAGACTGGAAGTATGTGAATGAATATCGGCATACTGTCAGTGTGAGAAAAATCTTTCCGGACCCGAATGGAACCAGATTGGTTTTCATTGATGACAAAGGTGACGGCTTTGTCTATTGCCCAGTAAGTCAATTCAGGGCCTCGGAGGCATTTATATTTACCAGCAGAGTTCACTGTCAACTGTCCTGTACAGTGTGTTTTATCAAAATAAATATTCATCAGTTGGTTGAATCATCACATTGGATCAAACAGTCTCCATTAGTAGAATGTGTGAAAAATTTTCAATGGAAGTTCAAAAATACATAATTATGCAGTAGACTGCCCATGCAGGAAATTTCTTCTTAATTCCAGGCATTTGGTAATTGAGTTATATACTTTATGTATCTTAAAATTGCTTTATTCTTCTTAAAGTAACTCTAGATTTTTTCCATTATCCTTGTTAATATCTAGTGCTTTAATCCTATTACATTTGTTGGCACTCCTTTGTGTTGTGTACTTTAAAAAAAAAGGATGTTCTTGTATCAGTTTTAAATGTTGTACCTTTCCATTTAATTGCATGTCCCCTTGTTTTCCTGTTATAAGAAAAGTAAAAAAGAGAATCCAGTTTTCCTCTCAATATTCTGTTTTTACAAATTATCTCTTCTCTAAATGGTTCTACTATTCACAGCTTCTCATAAGAAAATTTGTCATTTTTCTTGTAATTTTTATCACCCATCAGGCAACTACTATATTCTTGTTACATTTTTTTGGAGGTAGGTGATAAGTTTATCACCTTCAGTGGGTCACATGCACTTTCCATTTCTTAAATAATTTCATATTATTTTTTGTAGGTAAATGATGGTGTGTATGAAATTCCAAATTTTGCACCAACTATTAAAGGTGTCTTCTGGGAAAACTGGCCAACAGATAAAGGTGTATTTGCTGCTTATGATGATGATAAAGTGTATACTTATGTTTTTCATAAGGATACTATACAAGGTACTGTAAAGATTTTAATTCTGTGAGCCATTTGACATTTCATAGTAAATTGAAATGTACAGTATGTCTAGTTCTTCAATAATGTTCAGCATTGCCATTTAATTCATACTGGGCACATCTACACATGCAATGAAACATTCAACAATAGACTTTGGCACATACCTTTCCAGAATTTATTGATCCTGGGTGCTGCATTTGAACTTGCACCCAGGGACACAGCACACTGAGCCAGGTCAGAGAAGCCCCAGGTGGCAGGAAGCCTGGAGGGTCAGCCTGCCAGCCCAAGGTACTCAGTATGCTCCAGAGGAGCTGGCTGGGGCTTGAGGGTAGTTCAGTGTGAGGCTAGCTGACAGGCAGTTTCCACACTGAAGCGCCCTCATGCCTTAGCCAGCCCTATCAGCATCTACACGTGTAGCTACAGAGTAAAAAAACTTTGCTATAGGATAGTACTTGTGTTTTACAAGTACTAACCTACAGCAAAGTTCGTTAGTTTTTGCCCTCCTAATAATACTGCATGTTTAGATGTCAGGATGTTTACTACAGACCTAAATGGGCAACTTTGCAGTAAATGTCTCATGTAGACACACTCAGTCACATGAATTTGGTACATATAGAAATGAACAATAAGGATTACTATTGGTAAGTGTAACTAGCCATATAGAAGGCAGTTGCTGTGTATGTTTTCCTACATAACTCCACCAAAACATTTCAGTCTTCAGTTGCATGTTTCCTATTTTAGTGTTTGGCCTACACACTCCTACTTGCATTGTTTTGTTTTGTTTTTCTCTTTTTGGTAACATAGACACATCTTTGCTTAAAACGAATAGCAAGACTTGTGTTTCGTTTTCATTTTCTTTGTAGCTAGAATTTTAATCAGGCCTTCTGATGAGTCATTCAAATTATCATTATTCATCCATTTGGTCATATAGTCCACATGCCTGCTAGTAAAGGGTACTTTCATTTGTTTGTTTATGTTCCATTGGAGAACCATTCTTTAATAGCACTTGCCATATGGTATTCACTGCATCTTTAATGTTTGCCTAAATCTTAAAGCCTCTCAATTCAAGGTTTATGTAAAGTTACTTTTAATTTTGCTGAATAAATATAAAGTCAAATACATACCATAACTAATGAAAACCGAAATTAGAGGTCTTATATAGTTCTGCCTGACACTGTTGTATAGTGTTGCTATTATGCTAAAGATGAAAAGAACAAATTCGTTGAGTTTTCAGAATAAAATTCCTTCACTGTTATATTTCCTAGTCTTTCAAAGTGACTGCCTGCTAAACATTCTACAGTATAAGGGTCTTGTTAAATAATTTTGTGTTGTTTTTTTCCTGATACAGGGTCCAAAGTTATTTTGGCAGGTGGCACCAAAGTTCCTTTTTCCCATAAACCACTGCTGTTGTATAATGGAGAATTAACCTGTCAGACTCAAAGCGGGAAAACAAACAATATCTTTCTTAGCACTCATAGTTTCCTTAGAAATTTGAAAGACAGTGGACCTAATGAGCTGAAACAAATGCTATCTCAGACTTTAATGCTGAAAAGGTAGGTCTACTTTTTAATTATACGTGGTTAATTACTTATTTTCTTTTCCATCTATAGATCAATACAGCATTCTAAAAATGTCATGCTGATTATTGATAAAGTTGCATTGAACTATCAGGCCGGGTAATTGGTTATCCATATAGATTAAGCAATAACAAATGATCCAGTACTAAATTTTCTTTATTGCAAGCAAAGAACTAGTTTTTTTCAAGAACTGTTCTGAGTTCCATGACATCTCCCCTGAAAAGTGGTTGAAGATGTCTCTTAGTTCCCAGTCTAGTGAATCAACCAAGAACCAGTACAGTGGAGAGGTAGTCAAAAGGTCCAGAGTAGGCCTAGGAAACAATGGCTTGCTGAAGGAGAGTTAAGGGGTCGCCTGGAACAAAGTGTAAACCAATAGATCTGTGTGAATTTGCCTTCTTCCTGCCACAGGATCCTTCAGTAGTCCTCTGTGACCTACATATCGCCAATCCCCAAGTGATGTCCACTTAGGATAAGTTAGTTTTCTTAAGGTTTATATAAAAAAAATCTAAGAGTAGATAACTCTCTGTACAATCATTGTTTTTAACTCTGTGTCTCTCCCTGAATAGGTTTTCTGAAGCATGGGAGGTTTGCAAACTTCTGAATAACCAGTCGGGTTGGAATGAGCTTGCGAGAGCTTGCTTGCATCACATGGAGGTGGAATTTGCAATACGAGTCTATCGCACAATTAGAAATGTTGGAATGGTGATGTCACTAGAGCAAATAAAGGTATAATATAAAAGTAGCAGTTGCACATTTCTGTTTAAAAAAAAAGAGAAAAATTAAGTTTTTAATTTACCTTTAAGATTGTTGGAATTGGTTTTGGGGATTTTTTTTTTTTTAATCAAATCCAGATTTATTTTAAAAGTCTATCTTAAGGGAAAAATAAGTAAGTAATGGGGAGAAATGATTTCTCTGGGCATTCTACATACTCAAGTAAGTACTAAATATTTCACTGGGACACTTTCTCAGCTAGGTCATTTGCATCAACATTTTAATACTAACCGGTTTTCCATATATTTTTTGAGTGTTTCTTAACCATTAAAAATTTGATTTTATACCAAATATGAGCTAACATATAAATGAGGTTTTGGTAATTCCTGAGATTAGGAGACCTTTTTGTATTGGATTGCCATATACTGAGAAGGAAAAATCACACACAAAGTATGAACAGATTAAACAAATTATACTTTAAAAGGTGGGAGGAGACGTTGCATGTCAGACTGTCTGCCTAGCTGTTTTGTCTGAGTTCTACCCCAGTTTAGTGGGTAGAGCAGACAGGTTACCATGGGGTAAAGCAGACAAAAGAAGTAGTTAGTGGTCCACTTTAAGGTCCACTGCAGAGCATGTGGGGGACCCCTGCCCCTGGCCCTGTGACTGGTGCCTCCTGGGTCTGGGGGGTACCGAGGGTCTCCCCGTGGCTGATCACTGAGTGGGGGGGCTGTGGGGAAGGCAGGGGGGGGTCCCCCTCATGCTCAGTGGCAGACCCAGAAGTACTTCCAGTCCACTTCTGGGTTTACTGCTGAGCACGCGGGGGGCCCACCTGTGCTCCTGTGGGACACTCCGTCTGCTCCACCATTGCAGTGTTCACGAGTTGCACCTGGTACCTCAAGGTATATAGAAAAAATATTTAAGCTGTCTATGGCTGAATCGCTGATTCTCCAAACAGCATCAAATCTTCAGATTCGGATTAGGCTGAATTGAATCAGGACAGTGATCCAAATCAACGAATAGAATCACTGTCCCCAGTTCGGGGCAGATCTGAATCAAATATGGCTCTTTTCACACACCCCTACTAATTAGTGCTGTCATCAGTATCAGTATTTTCTTTCTCCTTTCTAGCCATTCTATTTTCTGGTGTTCTTTTAATTCATTGTTTTAACTTTTTTACTTTTCTTTTTCCTGTGTTTTAAAACCAAGCACAGAAATTACAAGCATCTTTCTAAGTGTTTCCCCCCCAGCTTTATTTTAAAGCCCTTCACAGTGGTTGTGATGGCCCTTTTTCCAGAAAGCCAGTGTGTCAGTGTACTAGAAGGAAGGCTAGTGTTGACTTTTGAAACACCAGCATGTGAAGTGCCACTATTTGCACAACATCTTTCATATCTACTTTTTGCAAGTGCTAGAAATCAGTTTCTTTTGACCTTGGGGTTTAACTGTGACATCCAGCTAATCAGTTATAAATTGAAATGATGTTTTTAAAAGCAAAATAATGGAAATGTTAAACATTTGCTGAGTCCAGCAAGAAGTTCTGAATATGCATCATCCCTTGATTCACATATTTCAGAATCTTGTGGTTATATTCTGATCTCATTTGTACCAGGAGCTATTAAAGTTAATGGAGTTAGGTTGGATTAACAATAGTGCAACTGAAATTGGGATAGAATGCCTTGATTCTATATCTATTAATGACTGCCAATTGTAATGCTTTCCTGGAGCATACTTTCTTGTCAATTTGCCCACACCAGGTTTTTTATAATTCTTACAGTGTTTTCTTAAAAATCTTACTTTTTAAGAACAAAACAGAAAAGATATAAACAGTTTGCATGTATAATTAATGTCATTTGTTGCCTGTGGAGTTGCATACAATATTTTCCATATGTTAAATTCTTGCTTCTCTTTATTACTTTTCACTACTCAGATGCTTTATGATTTTTTGCATATTCCAAACATAAATTATATATAAAATGCTTTTGATTACTAGGCAAACTATTAAATGCACAGCTTATGAGCTCCTTCACATTATACATATTATACATATATTTCCTTGACAAAATAAATGCATATATATTGTTTTTTATTTTAAAATAGGTACCCTAAACATATTGTATTAACCTTAGAGTGTTTTTGCATCTTAAGATTAATAAAACATATTGATAGGAGACTAATACATTTCTACTCATTTTATATGTAGGTACTGTTTTGAAATTTTCATGTCCCTCACCTTTTTGTCTTCATTTTTCCATTAAGATATGTGTACTAGTCAAATACATTTGCAGACCATTATTCCGTATGCATGCCATACATATCACCATATGTATGCAATACATGTCACAGAAGAAACAAGACATTCAGTGTTTTGTTCTGGAGGGTTTTTTAATTATCATTTTTAGTGGGAAGATAAAGTCTGTTACCATTGTAAATATCTAATATCAACAGGTTACAGAAATGTATGTTATATATTAATATAGGAACAGTTAGAATATGTTATTCTAAATTGCTGATAGGGGCGTGTTGCAATGGTAAAAGCATTGAACGTTTTTTTCCCCACAAAAATTACTATTCTAAAAGTCTTGCTTTGAATGTCTGGACCACTCATTTAGACACTTTGATTTCCTGATGTTTAACTATTGTATTAATGCCTGCTCTTGTAACCTTTAGTCGTATAAACAGTCTTATTAACTTAAAAGGCTTTTTTCAAACGAAGGCTGTATAGCTGAGCTCTTAAATTTGCTGACTGCTATGTAGTGGTGACAGTAGCTGTATTTTCCTATTTGATGGTAGCATTTGCTTGTATATGGAGAAGTGTCACATTTTGGGGGGAAGATGGGAGAGAACTATAAATTATGTTATTCCATATGTTTTTTTTCTGAGTGTAGAATGATCTAGTAACACATTTCAGTAGACTGTTTTTAAAGTTAGTAACAGTAACACTTTGTAATGTTAGGACTGTTGTTGCACTCATCTGTTTCCAGGGAATAGAAGATCGCAGTCTTTTAGCGGGACATCTTGCCATGTTCACCAGTGACTTTAATCTGGCTCAGGATTTATATCTAGCATCCACCTGCCCTATTGCTGCACTTGAGGTACACTGGCAAGCTACCTAAAATTAATTGTTATATTCCCTCCCCTTGTGATAATTCTGCTTAGTTGTTTGGATTTCTCTCCCATGCTCTAAATAATACATTCTTTCAGTTGTTTAAGATAAGTGTATTTTAATCTTTGTTACACTGTCATCTCTCTTAAATTCTCTACCAATATGAACATTATAATTATAACATTAAACATTTGCATCATAATTCATCATTTCACATACTTGCATCACAAGGTTGGTTTTCCCAGAAACTAAGTATAAATAATTTCTTTTGATAACAGATGAGAAGAGATTTGCAACATTGGGACAGTGCATTACAGCTGGCTAGACGTTTAGCTCCAGACCAGATCCCATTCATATCAAAGGAATATGCTATGCAGCTTGAATTTACGTATGTTTCTTCATAAAAGTGTAGTATAATAATTTAGAATGACTATTGCTGCTGAGTAGCAAAATGCAAGAGATGTCCTGAAAGAACATTTCCATAAAGATCTTGACTAATTTGAGATGCTGTAGTCCAGGGGTAGGCAACATTTTTTGGCCGGAGTGCTGAAAAACGCCACAATGCCTACCTTGGAAGGTGCCAGAGTGCCGGCATGGCAGAGAAACAAAATGAGGGAAGGGGGTACATGGCAGGATGCCCTGCTTGTGCTTCCACCCAAAGCCCCTGCCCTTTAGCCCAGGCTCTGTGGCTGTCAGCAGCTACCCTGACTCTGGGTAGCTGCTGGAGCCCAGGCTGCTCCCAGCAGGGCTTGCAGTGTCCCAGCTGCCTGCTGGGAGCAGCCTGTGCTCCCGGCTGGCAACAGCTCCCCAGAGCGGGGGTTGGCTGCAGCCAGGAGGTTCCAAACAGCTGTGCTGGGCTCCGGAGCCCCAGCATCAGCTCTGTATCAGCATGTGAACGCGCACCTTGGGGCAGGTGGTAGGGGAGGGACAGCTGCAGCAAGCAGCGGGTAGGCGGCAAACAACTGTGCCCGGTTCCACAGCTCCAGCACCAGCTCCATGCTGGTGGCAACTGTGCTCGCACCTCGGGGCATGTGCACAGAGTTGATGCCAGGGCTCCAGAGCCCAGCGCAGCTGTTTGCAGTCTCCCGGCTGCAGCTGGCCCCAGCTCTGGGTAGCTGCTGCCAACCGAGAGCCCGGGCTGCTCCAGCAGGTAGTTGGGACACTGCAAGCCCTGCTGGGAGCAGCCCAGACTCCGTCACTGGCAGCAGCTACTGGGGCTGGCCATGGAGTGCCAAGCAAAATGGCCTTGTATGCAATGCTTGGCACGCATGCTGGGGGTTGCTGACCACTGCTTTAGTCCATTGCATTGTCATATGGAAGCTTAATGGAGTCCTGCATCTGTAGTGCCAATGAGGCTTTAAGAAAACCAGAAAAATAGCTGATTAGCTGATTTATGTAAGTACAAATAAAGTGTGGGGGTGGGGGATGCAATCTGAACTGTTTGCTTTGAAATTTGCTAAGCAAACTTCTAGTTGCAGACAAAAGTCTGTAGTTGGAATAGTCTTTTCTTACCTGGAACTCAGGCCTTTGATATCAGAAGAATGCCTTGTATTCAAGTATCTATGCTCCTCCTAAGTCAGTCGTCCATACATATCGGTGAGAGTGTGTCAGACATCAAGTCCAGTAGTCCCTACCTGTCCAATACCCTTGACTTTAAATCCTTGTCTTTTATGTATATTGTAGATGATTGGATGTAGATTTAAAGGTTAAATGTACTACTTGATAATATGGATTGTTAATAAATTAACTTTATAAATCCAGCTCTGTGGCTGACCATACCTGGCTGATGACCTGTTCTCTCTCACTGCCAAACTAAGGTAAGGAGCATCGTGGCTCCTTTAGGTATGCTTCTATAAGCAGCCCTTCTGCAGAGATGTGGGTTTTCCAGAAAATTTTTAATTAAAAAATTTTTCAATGCCCTAAATAGAGCATCGTCTAATTTAGCATGTTTATTTGACTTACATTTAGTAAACAAAACTAAAAAAGTACCCCATGTTAATTTTTTGCCCCAATAGCCACAAGTATTTGAAATGAAATATTTGATTAGGAAAACAAATAAATACAGCACACTTAATATGGTTTAAATATTACAGTCAAACAAATTCAAAGCTTTATGTGGAAAGAAATTATTTTTATTGGAACATGAACACTTATAAAAATGTAAAGACAATACACAACAACATGTACTTCCCTTACACTGTTTGTTTAAATTTAAGAAAAAAACAAAGGCACTGGAAACTGTTGACACACTAATTTTAGCACACCCAAAGAACTGTGTATGATATGCCATGGTTGTCCACTCATCTACTTTAACAGTGTTTAACTGTCCTCCACTGAGGTTATTGGGGAACCTCCAGTTTCACTGTCATTATCTGTAGAATCACTTGCACTGCTTATTAGTTCTATTTCAGAATCAGATTGAGGCAAATCTGATTCTGAACTACTTGAACCCCATTCTCTTTCCAAAAAGGATGGTTTTACTATTGAGTCTTTGGGCAAGGGCAATTTATCACAATGTATCTTCTTCACTAATTGTGCTTCTGACTGATTTTCTAGAAGCAATAAATTTAGAGAAATAGAAACAAGCTTAGTGGTGTGTTCATTTGGTTTTGATTTGACCTGCACAGCCAATTAGGTGCATTTGTAACTTGATTTTTGGTTTGGATTATTATGTGAGCATATTTACCTTCATGTTTACAAATCGATAAAACATGCATGCACTGTCTCTCACACTTCCTAGGAATAATCACCTGAAAAACATTAGTTACACCTTTGAAACTGCCAAGCTTGCTTAATATTGTATTGGCTTTGTTGTTACTATGAAACAATGAATTTTTAGAAATGGAAAAATTCCCACGGAAAAATAAAGCATTGGAAAATTTTCCTCCCCACATCTCTGCCCTTCTGTCTGCACCACTGAGCAGGCTCAGACTGGTAAGGCAAATCTAATTTTATGGGAGAACAGTATCAGAAAGAGAATGACTAAAACTCAGGGCTTGGAAACTAGATTTCATTTAGCACCCTCTTAAAGTCCTTAAGATCAGCGTAGAAAAAGTGTGCATATTGGCTAATTGTTCTTATTGGAACGTGGGTGAGTATGACGCATGCTAAATTCTGCTGGTCTTACCTGAGTAGCTATGACTGAAGGATGCAAGGTCAGTAGTGTTACAGTAAAAACTACACGTACAGTAACTCGTAATATTTGTGGGCACAGACACCCAAAGAAGAAAAAATGATTAGGTACCTCTTATGTAAGTGTTGGCCCTGATATGTTGTGCGTACATGTGTTCCTCCGTTCACTATCCTTCTTCGTTAGCAAGTCTGCTATTAATTTTGAGTGCTAAAGGAGGTTGAGTGAGATTCATCTCCTTTATGCCATAGGCTAGAGGAAAAGGGCACTTGAACTGCCCTGATGGGTGCTACCACTGCAATATTCCAATTGACTTGCTCTAGACATGCACACATCTGTAGAAGAATAGTTCAGCAGTTGCAGAATAGATAGATACATATTTATATTTTTTTTTTCAGGGGTGATTATGTGAATGCTTTGGCACATTATGAGAAGGGAATCACAGGAGACAATAAGGTAACTCTCTTCAGCAGTGATGTAATTGTGATGTACTGTATCTTCATGTTCCAAGCTTATTTATATATAGCATCTTATATTATGTTTTAAACTATATATTCTTCTTCCTGAGAGAAGACTGTATCATCCATATGTCCCTGCTGTTATTGTACAGACACAAAAGGACACTTTTTGATGTAAACTGTGATTTACATATACCCATTGCATTAACATGGTGGTACTGAGAAATTACTTGTTTAATGTATGAATAATTTCATAATAAACTTTTGTAAATATTTAAGAGAATAATACCACAATGAGGTTAAATAAGGTGCTTATTTTCTAATGAAAATCTTGGTTCCTTTTGTATAGCCATCAGTTCAGTAAAAGAATAAAAAGTCTCTGTTTTGTTTTTTCAAAATGTTAAATTGCAGTTTTATCTGATATTTGAAACCAAAACCAAATACTGTATGTGAATTCATGAGGCTAGTCTCTTCAAAAAAGTTCAGTTTCAGGTAAATCATTTTCCTTTTCTGTATACAACTGATTTTTGTTTCTTTTTGAAAAGAGATCCTCCCATACATCTGACCAATTCTTATAGTAAAATATAATGTTAAATACAAAATTTCAGCAAAAAGTAACAATAAGAAGGAAAACACAGGATTCACCAGTATTAGCAGTGCCTTGAATTAATCATAAACAATAACCATAGCTTTTTCAGATGATGACTGACTAAAACTTCCTTGACAAGAATGGATTTAATTAAAATCAGGTTATTTCTGGCTAATGCATTTACTGTTACAGTTGTTATTGTAGGTTCTGCCAAACCAATATGATTTTTACGGAAGATAGTTCTCGCTTTCCTTTTGTTTTCCAGTACCAGGAACACGATGAAGCTTGCCTAGCAGGAGTAGCCCAGATGTCTGTTCGAATGGGAGACATCCGTCGAGGAGTAAACCAGGCCATTAAACATCCTAGTAGACTGCTAAAAAGAGACTGTGGAGCTATTCTGGAGAGCATGAAGGTATCCCTAGTAATAAAAAGAGAGCCAATAACACAATGAATTCTTACATACAAACTATTATTATTTATTTGTAGTAGTGATAATACATTACAAATAATATTTATAATAATTTGCATTATTATAGCAATTTTCAGAAGCTGCCCAGCTATATGAAAAGGGACAATATTATGACAAGGCAGCATCAGTATATATCCGCTGTAAAAACTGGTAAGTACAGCTTTTAGTGAAGCTTTACATTCCATGAGAAACAGATTATATCTTTAATACCCTTTTGAAAGGAACAGAGGTCCCTAAACATCTTAATTATCACATGAACTGTTTTTCCAGCTAATTGGTTTATTCAAACTGTTCTTAGTTCCTGGAAACTAGACCACATGGAACAGATCTTCAGAAACCCAAATGCAATTGGTCAACTCTGATATAGTGCATAATTTTATTGGAAAAAAGTGGTTGTTCTCATTATTTGCAAATTTCTCTTTGCTGTGTATTGTGTTTAGCTTGATTTTGTAATTGGGTTTTCAGATTCTTTATGTACTGCACACTTGGAATCTTTTTACTTGCATAGTTATGTTTAGTCCATTAACTGTTTTTAATAAAATATGTTACAACAGATACTAAATGACTCGGATGATTGGAAATCACTTTGTTAGTTCATATTCAGCACAGGTCAGAAGTGTTTAGTTAGAGCTAGTAGTATGTATATTCAGTGTAATTTTTAAATTATGTTGACCTTAGTCCAGCTCCAAGTAGACAAGAGTTAGTACCATAAAAGCACTTGGTCCCTAATGAATGGTTAAGTATTTTATATTAATACTTAATATAAGATAATGCAGTATTCCCCTCTCAGGCAAGTGCTCTTCCACTAGGCTAGAGTATCACATTTAGTCTCTCTGGGCCAGTGACTATTTTAATTCTTCCATACAAGGTGGAACAGCTTAAACAGGAGGAATTGAGAAAACCTTGCACCAGAATACCCTGTATAGTCTGGCGATTAGAGCCAGGGAACACAACCTTTTAACAAGAGGAAGGACAGAACAACCCATCTCTGGTTCGATATGAGCTAGGTGGCTTTGGCAGCATGTCAGTAGAGGGGGGCGCTTTTTCTGCCCCTGTACTGGGGCCAGACAGCTGGTAGGTATATCTCTGCCACTGTTTCCCCCGGCTCCCCGTTCCCCAGCTATGGTGCAGGTACAGCTTCCATCCAATGGGGAGCTGTGTCAGAGCCAGAAAGCTGTGTCCTTGTTACCATTGCTTCTCACCCTTCCCTTACCTCTGCTTCCACCTCTCAGCTGTGGCTCATTGGCTAGAAACTGCGCCCATGCTGCAACCAAGGAGCAGGGAAGCTGGAGGAAGCGGCAGCACAGGGTCAGCTTCCGGCTGCCTGGCCCCAGTACACCTCCATGCTGCCTGGCCCCAGCACAGGCACAGGCAAAGCCCTTGCTGACTACTGGGTTAGAGGATTTGTGTGGGCAATGAGATGGCTCAGGCAGAGAAGGAAGTTGAAGCCAGATCTCTCTCCTCCTCCTGCTGCATCTTGAGAAAATGAACAGTGTAATGTATCAAGGAAAAAGCTCTGAAAGCTGTGAACAACAGCTAACAAGTCTATATCCTAAAAAGGCAAGTGCCTCCCTGAAGTTGAAGTCAAGTGCTGAAATCTTAGAGATGTGTAAATCTGAGAGATACCCCTCTTCTACATTTCCTACTAGCTACTTGTGCAGCTTTCCACTTAACCTGCCTGCTTTCATGGATCTAATTTTTAGGCACTTTGATTTACTTGTGAATGCAGGAACCTAGATGCCTCACTCAGAATGATTAATTTCAAGATGCCTAAAAGTAGGATGGTGCATCACACAGCATTACAATAGCTAAGTCCTTTTGTGGTTCCTAGCCCCAAAGTCAGCATAACAGATTTTCCATCATAATTGGACTCTTATTAGCAGTTTCTCCAGAGCAAGCAAAACTAAATGGATAGCAAGACAAGTGTGCTTCTAGAGCTTGTTCCTCCCTGTCATAGTAGAGAGACATAGGGCAATGCAGTGGAAGCTTGCATAATAATTAATATGGTATCTGTTTTATGGGCAAATTAAGAATACATCAGGCTTCAGTGTAGTCATTCTTGCACTTCTAATCAGTAAACACAATTCCCACCAGTTACACATTTAAAATAAAAAAGAAAAGATATTCCAATTCAGTCTCCTTACACTGCCATATAAGTGTAAAATGACCTGAAAATGTACTGTAAACCATTATATGACCACATATTTGGTTTTAGGTGTAAACAGAAGCATGGATTTGAAAATCTTGATGCTCTTGAAAACTTCAGGATACATGTAACAGAAGAAAATACGTTGGAATATAAATTAACATGATTAATTTCTATGTCCCTTGAAATGAAAATGAGATCAGTCTTACAAGTTCCTTTTGCATTAAATGTGACTCAAGCATATGTTAAAGTATAAGTTCATACTGTAGCTGATTCCTCACATACCAAGTTAGATCTTTTTTCCTTCCTCTTCAATATTACCATATTTACTTGATTAGAAGACAAGGGTTTTCTCCCTTTTAACATGAGGGGAAAAGGCCACTTACCTTACAATTGAGTATGAGGTGGCAGAGAGCAGACAGCTGTTTTGGCTCCAGCTCCAGCACTGGAGCCACAGTTGCTGCCTGTTCCCTGCTGCATTGGCACATTCTACCACTCCTCCCTTACACACCCCCGTCTCCCTCCTTTGCTGCTTCTCCCTCTCATTCCCCCTCCGCCACATTCCTCCTTCCGTTTTCTCTGCACCAGCAGGCTCCGTTCTCACTGCAGCCTGGAGCACAGAGCACATGCTCTAGCCCAGCCCTATAGCTGCAGTGCCAGTTTTGCACCACTGCTGTGAGGCTGGGCTAGAGCCATGCTCAGTGCCCCAGGCTGCAGCAGGGAAGGAACCTGCTAGCATGGAGAAAAGGTAAGAATGGGATGGAGGGGCAGGTGGGGGGGAGACTTTGGGCTGGGGGGACCTGAGGCTGTAGGGGGCAAGAAACAGGGTGGAGGGGGAAACGGGGATGGGGGATCAGGGCAGCCTGAGGCTGCAGTAGGCTGTGGCAGGCACAATGGGTGCCTAAACAGTAGAGGGTATGGGCAGCAGGGACCAGACTGCCTGCCCCACTTCTTCCACACTGCCTGCCCCCTACCACCTTCCCCTCTACTGCCTGTCCTGAGACCTCCACTCATCCCTTCACTGCCTGCCCCATTACTGCCCCGCACTGCTGCCTTACCATGTACCTTCCTCTGTCTGTCCCCCCACTGCCTGCTCCATTATTGCCCCCCCCTTTTCTCTCCCACCACCACCTGCATTAGTGAGGGGGGGGGTACTTGAAGATAGTCCTCCAATAATTAAGATTCCGTACATAGAAAATTGTAATAAATTTATAAATTTTCTGTATAGAATCTAATTAAGGGGGAGAGGTTGTCTTAAATTGAGTCACTGGTATTCAGGTAAATACAGTACTATAAATATGCTTATGTTTTACTCTGTTAAGGGACTGGGATGGTGCAGGTGCCAAGGTGTAGAGTTGATAGCCCCAGAGGTCACAAGTTCAAGGCCACAATAGAAGTGCTTGTGGTGTGGCTCTGTCAGATTCCAATGAATCTGTGACTTCTAAATACCTTGTTACAAGGTCATGAAAAAGGATGCAGTGTGTGCAGACAATTTGAAAACAGAGAGTATGATTATTATTTAATCTCTTTTCGTTATCTTGTTTTTCTAGGGCAAAGGTTGGTGAGCTTCTCCCTCATGTATCATCACCAAAGATTCACCTGCAATATGCCAAGGCCAAAGAAGCAGATGGCAGGTGTGTTTTATGTCTAAGATCAAACAGATATGCCTTTAAAGCTACTGAAATGTTTAATCTCTGTTCATAAAACCAATCACTCTAAAACATATTCAGTGAACATAATGATCCTGAAAGAATGTAAAAGTCAAACCTTAAAAAGAGATTAAGAAAAATCAATGGATTTTAGGGAAGGTATTGTTTTGATTCACTACCCTTGCTTTAATGCTTTTTGTCAAGGAGTTTTTTTAAGTTATTTTCTAGTACTATAGGTTGTGGTCAGTGTTGATGTACTGAAATTATTCTGAATTTGAAGATGCTTTTTCAGTTTTTTGAGTGATTTGTTAACTTCATCTTGAGAAGATAAAGGAAAAACAGTTTACTCTTTTTTAAAAAAATCACCACATTTATTTGCAGATGTATCACATTTATTGCACTATGAAAGAGAAACTACAAATTACTGACTAAAGACCAGATAATCAAAAATAATCTGAGAATCAAGAATACATGCTCATAATGTAGTCTTTTGTAATTATATAAGTAAATGTACTGAAGAATGTTTTGTGAAACAGTGAAATCATAATAATATGATAGTCTTTAGAGCTCAGCAGTGTTCTTCCCTAATTTGTTTTGATTTGACTAGAAAGTACTATTCTAAACCTGATGCTGTAGTGAGAATGAGCAAGATCCTATTTTAACTTGTTTAACTATTGAAATAGGGATTTGCCTGGTTAAAGGCTGAGCATTGGCTCTTATTAAAAAAGCTGTTAAAAAAGTTTGATGTACCTAACTTGTCAGTATAAATAACTGTGGAGGCATTCTCAAAAGATACAGGTTGTATCAACAGATGGCACATAATATATGCAGGCATAAGCATACAACTTCTCAGGTATATGCTTATGCCTGCATATATTATGTGCCATCTGTAGAGTGTTGTGATGAGTTCTTAACAAAACTAGAAAACCTTAGATATGAAGTATGCTTTGCCCTGTTATTTTTGCAGATACAAGGAAGCTGTGATGGCTTATGAGAATGCCAAACAGTGGGACAGTGTAATTCGGCTATATTTGGATCATCTAAACAATCCTGAAAAAGCAGTTAACATTGTCAGGGAAACACAGTCTCTTGACGGAGCCAAGATGGTAGCCAGGTAATCAAGTAGTCGCATTCGGTAAACCTAACTTTTCCTATCCCCTCTTCTTCTTTTTTAACCTTTGAGACACTATCATCCTTGTTTCCGTCTTCTATACTTCTTGCTAAATGCTAGAATTGTGTAGTAGGGATGACTGAAACATGAGTTGTCAAAGACATTAAATCATTTTGTCCATCTCCGAGTAAGTTACAGTATCAATTTGTGCAGTACTATAATAGTTGCTTTGGATGTGTTCTCTACTAACCTTTTGATATGACCCAATCTCCATTTTTTTTCTTTACTGCTGAAGATGTAAATTTTTGACCCCTCCCACCACCAGATTATTTTACTTGATTCAGGTCCTACAGCTTATATCTTTGTATGATGGGGATTTCAAACTAGTCTTGTGCCCCAGGTTAGATCCAGTCTGCAGGGTTCCTTGTGGGACAGATCCATCTGATGCGTGCGTCAGTGGTGGCAGCTCTGTTTCCCATTCTGGCCTGGGGCACAGGGCATGTTGTGGCAGCTTTAGGTCCAGCATGGAGTGGCAGAACTGGTGACTAAAGAGGTAAGGCCACCATGGTGGCAACAGGTGAAGGTGGACCACAGCTATATCAGCCCTCACTGGCTGTCCTGCCACTGATTGATTGCCCTGTCCACTAGGGCCCAAGGGCCCGGATTCTGTGGCAGGCCACTTCCCCCTGGCAAGGCCCCTCCCAGCTTCCAGTTACTAGCCCGGCAGGCTGGATAGAGCAGCTCTACAGACAGCATCTGGCCCACAGGCCATTTCTTTAACACCCTTGATGTTAGGCACAGTCCCCTCAATCACTTTGTCACATTTGTTATCCTTATGTTTTGTTACTATATTCCATGATTCATATATTACCTTGTGGTAGGGATTGATAGTATTATGGGGGGTATTCATTCATTTATTGGTAGGGCCTGGTTCAAATTGCAAACACAGTTTGCAGCACAGAACCTCCTTTAATCTTGGAGTTCCCCCATGTATTTCTCCACCCCACGCCTGATTGACAGATGGGCCTGTCAGTCCCACTGCTTGCCACTTGCCCCTGATGACCAGGAAGCAAAAATTGTGGTTTTACATATGCCACAGTTTTTGCCTCCTGGCCATCAGGGGCAAGTGGCGGGACTGAGGGCTCCTTCTACCAGTCAGCAGTGCAGGGGGGTACACAAGGGAACTCTAAGATTAAAGGAGCTGTCATACCATGAGCTGGGCCCATGATTTAAACCAGGTCCTATTTTTGGAGCACCCACAACATAACAGGAGCAAAATCTTGTTAAAGATTTGTAATAACCAAGAATGTAGTACAATCTTTCATAGCATTTTTGCTTGTGGTAAGGAAAGGTTTAAGTGCTTGCTAAGGGCTTTTAATGTGTTTGTTTAAGCCTCAAAAGTGCTCACATTAAAACATGTGGAGCTTTCTGAAGGGCCTTAGCTAGGGCTAGTCAGTTACGTTCAGTTTGCATGCTGACAGGTGACATTCACCCGCGCTGCTGAATAACAGTGCATATCTATGTCTACCAGCACCATGTAAGCCTAGTAAAGGGCTGCATAACATGTTTATCAGTTGAGCTGCCAAATGGATTGTATTTGTACCATCTGTATTTAATGGATTTAGGCACTACAGCAATGAGTGTGAAGCTGGTGTGGAAGTTTCCTTTGAGGACAGACCAAAAGGAGTGCTATGGGAACCACAAGTGTGTGTTTCTGTGGATCCAGTAATCCCCAGAACCTTCCTCGGGGGTCTACCATGGGGATGTGATTGCTACTGAGCTCTACCCATTGATCTCTGTTGAGACCTGCATTTTAAAATAGATATAATCTGGAACATCACTTGTTTTTAAAGTAGAAGAAACAGCAGCAGACAAATGCTCTCAGGCAGTAGCCTTTGCTAAGAATCAATGACAAAAAAAGTTTTGGAAGGATTTTAAGTAGAACAAACAAACAAACCCTGAAAAACACTTTTTACATTTAAATCTCTTTAAAATATTTCAAAGCTAAAAGCATCAAACTGTCACGAAACTTTCTAGACTTAGATAAACAGAAAAAAATTACCCCTATGGCAATAATTCTTTAGGCATCTTTAATCAAGCAGGCTTAAAATAGAAAATTCTGGACAATACTATGGAATAGAAGAAACTAATTTGATATTATGTTAATGTGTATTTCTCCTAAGGTCAAAGGTAGGTAATGAGCAGCCTTCTGGAATGTTTAGAATAATAATTATGTAGTCCCTCAGTACGGAATGAATTTATTTAAAACACAGTAACTTTAATAATCAATATCAATCATGATTTAAATCAGCAAGCAAGAAAATTTGTATTAAAATCATCATTTCTAATCTTGTTTTACACTTGTACATCTTTGTAATTTTGCTAAAAAATGATAACATTGATCTGCAACTATATTTACTTTAAATATGACATTTCTTTTTGCTAACTGGGAGGGTACACTAAACATTCATTTACAGTTATATAGCTTAATGTGTGTTTATTCAGATTCTTATTTTTTCTTTTTTGTTAGAAAATGGTAATTAGGTTATTTACTAAATGACTGATTTTTTTTTTAAATCATTTATGTCAAGTTGCTTTTGGATGGAAATTGCTATTCAGTTAAAAATGCAAAAAAAAAGAATTTTGATATTATGTATTAGTTAAATATGATGGATAAAAAGCCATAACATGCTTTCCTTTTAACTGATTTTATTAAATAAAAGCGAATTTAAATTATTATTAATGGTCAACATGATATCCAAGGTTTTAAAACAAACAGAACTCAGCCTGTTACATATTTTTTTGTTTGTAAATTGGAAAATAAAATAGTCTTGTGCTTTTTCAAGTCCAAATTGGCTACTCATCTTTGATTTGATTATTATTGAACCGAACTAAACTGAATAAATATATCCTTTTATAACTACAAAAGGGTAACAGCTGTTTATCATTGACTCAGTGTGCTTATTTAGCTATTGATTTACCCTAATTCAGTGGCTTGAGGTTTTTTGGGTTTTGGTTTTGTTTTTCTTTTTAGATCTTGGATAGCAAATATCTATTTCTTAAATATTTTTAATTACTTTAAATCATACCATAATAAGTTTAGGTCATAATGGAGATTCTAAGTTTCAAATTTCATTTTAAGTAATTTTCTTTTAAAAAAATCATTAATTTAAATAGTTGAATTAATTTTTTTTTAAATCCACACATCTATTGCACAGGGCATATTTTCTCTGGAAAACATCTGAAGTGTTCATGTATGGTTCAACAAAAGCACTAATTTGTTCCGTTTTAGATTCTTTCTGCAGCTGGGTGACTATGGTTCTGCTATCCAGTTTCTGGTCATGTCAAAATGCAATAATGAAGCTTTCACACTGGCTCAGCAACACAACAAGATGGAAATTTATGCTGACATCATCAGTGAGTTATTCTAGTTTCATAGTTTTCAGTAATTTATAGCCCATTTATGATGTATAGCTTAGAGAAATTTGTAGTAGTAGTGTTAAACTAGACATCTTCACGTCTCCAGATCCTTATCTTTTATTCTCAGGAAGGAGGATGATGGTATTTAGGAACTGTGTCTGCGACCCATAACCTGGGCATCATTTTGACTTGGACTGTTCTCTAAGTCCTCGTGTCCAAGCTATGTCTGGGTCTTGTCTGTGATGGCTTCTCTCATCCATCCACTCCCATTAGCCCATGGCGCGATCCTCTACCACTGGCCACTTGTTGTATTTCCAAACATTTTATTTTGTTTGTTCTTACTGCCATAGTGCTCCACATACTTATGAACACTTCCCCTCATCTCTCCCCCCAAACACCTGCTAAATTATTTCATACATATCTTCCATCGTGTATATCCCTAGAAACCTCCTTTATCAGATAACTATAAAAAAAACAAACCAAATAACCTTGATAACAGTTAAGCTGTTTGCACTGTGACTGCTGTCTTGGATTTGTAAAGCCATTTCTTAGATCTGCATTTGTCCACTGCCTAGCATAATTGGCCCTGGTGTACAAGGTAGATTTAACTCATGTGTTGAGGATGGATGGCTTCCAGTACCCAAGCTGCCCAGTTAGTTAGTTATCTTCACTTGATCTGAGCCTTCAAGAGGCCGAGAAGCAATCTAGCCATTGTAGTGTGGCCATACTCATACATTAAGTACTTCAGTAATGCAGATAATAATCTCTTTGATTATTATTGTTAGGTGATCTATTTTATTGTTTCCACAAGGGAGTGGAATAACTCCTGGAATTAGGTCATGGTTATGCCTCTGGTTTACTCTGTCTGTTAAAGGATAAAGGTCCTTGCATAAGTTTTATACCATAATGTTAGTATGAGGTGCTTCAGAAAGTCATCAGTCCTTAATCAAAGATTAAGGAACTGGGAACTGTACAAAATGGAAACTGTACAAAATGCATCTAGTCAGAAGTTTGAGACCCTGTAGGGGATGACACTCTCTGAGGCAGACTCAGGAGCCCTTTTCTTATCAAAAAACAGTCCCTTTATTGCATACCTGGAGAGCTCTTCTCTGGAGGAAACAAACCAAGTCTTCTAATTCAAATAAACAAATATGTCTTCTCCACAGTAACAAAGTACATAAACCAAACCTCTGTCTTTTCCCAGATCCTGGAAGGGAGGAAGCTCTGGCACGGTGCTCATCCTTCAGTCAGCCTGCCCTCTCTCTCCTTCTCCCTCCCTTAGCTTCCCTTCCAGGCACCTGTTTAAGTTCCTTGGGCCACTCAGTTCTCCTTACCAGCTGACTAGTCACTTTTATCTATCTGCTGCTGGGCTGCAGCTCCTGGGCCTTACAGCCTGCTACAGTAGTAAAAGCTAGAATTGTAAAGTGTGGCATTTACCCTTTCATAGACTCTACAGACCTGGTTTCACAATAAAAATTCTGTTACTCCAATTATCCATCTGTTGCAGGCTCTGAGAACACTACCAACGAAGACTATCAAAGTATTGCACTATACTTTGAGGGAGAAAAGAAGCATTTCCAGGCAGGAAAGTTCTTTTTGCTGTGTGGTCAGTATTCACGGGTTAGTATTTAAATAGTAAAACTGCAGCAGTTTTTAAACATCTCTAGAAACAACTGTGCAAAACAGAGGCTTCCTACAGGTCAGAAGAAAAAGGGAGCCTTTTTAGCTTCTGTCTAGTAGCTGCAATTATGAGATGCTATCAGTGGCATCATTAGGTGATCATTGCTTTTAGTGGGCTGGTAAGGGAGCATTCTGCACTGACCATTGCTCCCACTCTGTAATGCCTTTAAAAACAGTTCCTAAACTCACTGCTGATTGTATGAGCTGGGAATAGCTGTGCCATGACTAAAGTGTTAATTGGTCTGTGCCGCTAAAAAGAAAAACTGAGGAGAAAAAAACCAAATAATTCCCAACACATGGGAAGGATAAAGAAATATACATTAATGGCATAAAGGTATATAATGTTGAGCACATGATGAAAGCCTTTAAACAGTTTCTTACAAACCTGAAGTATAATATATTGATTCAAGGGTGGAAATGGCCAGTAAGGGTGACCACACCAGAATGCACACGTAGCCCCTGCTACCCATAAACTGCTGGGGGGAAAAAAACAGAGTATGTTTATAACCATCCAGCACCAGAAGTAAAAGAGGAGCTAGACAAGGAATAATGGGAAAAGAGTGAGGCTATTAGGGTGTTTTTATATAAAACATATATAGCTGGATCACTTGCCCAAAAAGGAGGAGACTTGGACATTCAGTTTCCTCTTCTACCTGAGGAGTTTCAAAAACACCTCTCTTCCTTCCTAGAAGAGTAGCATATTTTTTCACCTACAACATGCATCGTCTCCCAAAATCAGCCCCCCAAATTTGGGGTGTATATGTTAAGTGGGGGGCTTGATTTTCTGCTCGAGTGAAAACACTCTGCCTTGATTTTTTTTGTTTCGTGGTGTAGCATCTGTTGCATTACTATTCAGGCAACTGAGTGAGCGAGTTTACTTTATGGCTTATTGTTCTTCAGACTTCTCTTCTTTTCTATGGTCTTAACATTCCACTAATCAAGGTAACCTTTCATATGGCTATTTTGCTTTTTCTGGCTGCTCTTGATCTCTCCCCTCTTGTTTCATAGCCTTGGAGACCGTATAGCTCTTTTCAAAATTAAAGCCCGTCCACAGAGACTGGTCTTCAGGAGCAGTTAAGCAGGATTTCAACTTAGTTAAGCAGGAGAGGGAGGGTGACTCCCTCAGCTGAAGGCTGTCCCTGTTCTATGTAGCCACAACTCTAGAAAAAATATTTTTTTATTTCATTCTGCCTTTCAAAAACAAGGTCTGTATTATATTCTGGGGCATGTTGTATGTTAGAAAATAAGGTATCCTAAAAAAATAGTAAAGCCTCCTAGAAGCAAGGACCAGCACCATCCAATAAGAATTTTGTGAAGGTGAATACCCTAACTGCTAGGCTACAGTCTTGAGCTACTCGCTTATCCAATGAATTTTAAATTCTTTACTACAGTGCAATAACTTAGCAGTAGGATTGGAGAGTATTTTCTTCCACCTCCCTCTTCCCAGTTAGCCTTCAGCCTGATGATTAAGGTACTTTTTTGAGATGTGGACCTGAGGATCAGGCTGAGGGGGGCAAAAAACCCCACCCACTTCACAGGAGAGTTGTACTAACCACTAAGCCACTGTATAAATGGTGATTATTGGCATTGGCATCCTCCCAGGTATGTTTGAAAAGAAAGTAGATGCTACAACTGCATTTTTCGAAGAGCCTGAGCCTAAGAAAACCTACTGGATTAGACTTCTTGGAGGATTTAGACAGAGGAATGCCTAATTTCTGGATCTCATTTGGGTTTGGGCCAGAGCTGGGAACCAAGGTGCTCACCCCTGTCAAAATTTGGAAATTCAGGACATGTCCAGAGACACAACCATCCAGTAGTTGTGTGGGGAGTTTCAAAGTAAAAGTGAGTCATCCATACAGTTTAAGCAGCAATTGAGTGGGAATTTTCAGGATTGCGGTTTGGACAATCCTAGGAACCTAAGTCCTTTTCCTTTTTTGGATCTGGCCCTAAACCTTTATAAACACACTTGAGCAAAATCTTGTATAGATTATACAGAAATCCATGTTCAGCTGTTATGTGGAATGATAGAAACGAGGTGATTTGAAAATCTAACGGACAAAATTGGAAATACCCAGTAGTGTAAGTAGGGGAGGATGATCAGGGCACCAGCCCTAGTCATCAACTGAGAGGGGCTGCAAGAGTATCAGCTGCTGCTGGCCCAGCTGTTGCTGCCCCCTGCAGTAAAAAAAACTTCTGAATTATGGCTCTTGAAATATCATATTGTTTATCTCAATTATAATTCTATATTTCTATTTTGTTACAGGCACTAAAGCATTTTCTGAAAAGCCCAAGCACAGAAGATAATATGGCTATAGAAATGGCAATTGAAACAGTAAGAAACCTCAGAAATCGAATATTTAACCCAGTGATTCTCAGCCTTTTTAGATTCAGGGCACTTCTCCATAACTTTTTATTTAATTTGGTGTCACCCCAGTTGAGAACCACTATTTTGCTGTGTCTGCTTCTTTGTGGTGCTCAACACTACAGTATGCTACCACCATCAAGTGGAACCTACCATTTGTGTCTCATGCACTGCTAGGTAAGCTTAAAGCAGGTGGGAGCACCTGCTCTTGCTGCAGCTCTTTTTAGTCTGGACCCTGCCTCACACTTCTTCCAGAAGCAAAAGTATATAGGGCAGTTTGCACTGTAGTAGCATGTTTGCAGGAGCATGGGTGGGGCTTAACAGGAAACGGCTGCAGCAGGACTCGGTACTTCTGCCTGCTTTAGGTTTATTACATAATCTGAATGCAGGCAAAAGCAAATGCAGCCATTCCTGATGTAGATACACATAAGGCATATGGAACATTTCCATCTGGCTGTCACAGCACCCCTGAAATGGTCTTGTACCCCATTTGAGAACCAGTGATTTAGCCTCTTTTCAAGAGCTCAGTGCCTCTACCATAGTGACGGTTATTAACATTTTTCGCCCTAATGCAATGGCTCTCAACATTTTTAGCCTTAAGGTACCCCTTTCGTAACTTTGCTAAATTTCATGCATGCCAGTTGAGAGTCACTAAGCTAAAATTTAAACTGAGAAAAGATATGAAGGGAGCCTTGAGAACCACTGGTTTAGCTGTGCCAGGTAAGAGCTGCAGGGTCAGGATCTAACCCTGCTGTTTTCTGGCTTTTTCCACTAACTGCCCTGCCCCGTACCTTATCTGCTCCTGAGGAGGCAAGGGCAGCCCCCGCCGCTGAGATTTGTTTCTACAGTTTTATGCGATAGATTGTGTTCATATTTAGAATATGGTAGATGCGGTTGTAAACCATATCACACTATTGATTAAGGACTCTCATAACATGTTTAGACATGAAATATGGCATATCAAACAGTAGTGAGTCAACCCAATGTGTTACCCAGTTTAATGCAATTAAAACACACAAGACTGATAACATATTTTTAAATATACTTGAATTCAATTTTTTATATGAAGAAATCTAATTTCTTTCCCCCATATTTCATGTATTATGCACTGACATTTTTCCTGTCTTCATTTAATAGGTGGGGCAAGCAAAAGATGAAGCTCTGACCAACCAACTGATAGATTACCTTATAGGGGAGAGTGATGGCATGCCCAAGGTACTACATTTGTCATTCTAATACTTTCTCAAATTTCTGTGCTACAGGATGACATATTTTGAGTTTGGGGTGGTTTGAGAATTTAGTGGGGTTTAACTGATATGGTTTGATGTGGTTTGTTGTTTTTTTGTAGCTTTCAGGAGATGTTGAATGTCTTTTTAGATAGAAATATAGTACTGAACAGATTTTTCTAAAGCACTCAGCACGCACACTTTGAAGCCAGATTTTCAGAATAGCTTGGCTTCTGCTTATGTTCCTTAAAGGAACTTCTGTGGATGTGATCATTAATTTAAGTGGTCAGTACTAAACATCTCTGAGATGTGGAACACTGGAAGCTGCTTGCCAGTGACATAATATTTGAGAATCTGGGTATTTGATTTAGCTGCCTAAATAGGAACTGAGCTTCTTTAAAATATCTGTCCCTTTATTTATTTTTTACTTCATTATATAGGATTACGCAACTTAAAATTTGACGTGATTTATTTAAGAGTCACTTCCACCTGCAGATACAGATTCTGGTTCCACAGATTGTACTTCATCTTATATAAAGTAGCTTCATCTTATATAAAGTAGCCACAGATTGTATTTCATCTTATATAAAGCTATGCTAGAATGGTACAGTTCTTCATGTGATCTGTGTGGTGTCACTTCAAGTAACTAAGATGAAAAAAAAACCAAAGAAAAGCAAACACCTAGGAAAAGTTTTACTGGCATACTTTCTATAGAGGATTGTTAATTATTTAACATTAAGAATATAAAATCATACAGATGTTTATTTGTATTGTGACTAATGGGAAGTTCCCTTCAGGATCCTTGTGGACTTTTTTTCATGTTTTTTAAGAGAAGCTGACAAGAAATGCAGATGATGCAAAACTAGGGAAGGTTGCACACATTTTGGAGGACAGGATTAGAATTCAAAAGGATCTTGATAAATTAAAAGAATTGTAATGAAATAAAACAAATAAAACTGAGCAAAGACTAATGTTGTGCGTTTAGGGGAAGAAAAACTAGACACAAAATCAGAATAGCAAGTAGTAGACTAAGCAGTAACTTTGTCAAGAAGAATCTGGGAATGATAGTGGATCACAGACTTAACGTGAGTCAAGAAGGTGACAATCACAAAAAATGCAAATGCAGTTTTAGGCTACATTAGCAGAAGTGTTGTATGCAAGGTACAAGAGATGGTAGTATGACTCTCCGCAGTTAGGCCTTCCCTGGAGCATTGTATGCGGTTCAGGGCCCTGTATTTTCAGAATTATGTAGAGAAAATCGAACAGGATCAAGCAGCAAATGACAAAGATGGTAAAGGGTTTGAAATGAAAACTGTACAAGAAAAAGTAAAGAGAACTAGGTATTGTCTAGGCTTGAGAAAAGGAGATTAAGGTATGGACCTGATAGCAGTTTTCAAATATTCAAAAGGCTGCTGTAAAAAAAAAAAAAAAAAAAAAAAGGGGAGAACAGTTGTTTCCTTGCCACAGTGGGAAGGACATGAAGCATTGGATTTAAGCTAAACCACACCATATTTTAGATTACATTTAAAAAAAAACCCACTTGCTAACTATAATAGCAGTAGGACAATGGGACAAGCTGCCTAGGGAAGTTGTGGAATCTCTTGCTTTGGAGATTTTCAAGAGCCATCTGTCTGGAATAGTTAAGAATAGCACATTCTGGTTTTGTTCAGGGGTTGGACTTAAATGACTCTTGAGAGACCTTCCAGTCCTATGATTCTATGCCTCCTTTTACAGCCAACATCCTTCATACAAAAGGATCCAAATAGGGCTTCTTTTGGAGCCTTTAAGTTACTTTTAGAGGGGGCATCTGCCCGTTCTTAGAAGGTCGCTACTTTTACTTTGCTGACTTCAAACAGAGACACGTGATGGGAACAGCTGCCATTAGGGTGCTAGATTATTCTAATTTTCCCTTTTTGAAATCTATTTCTTTTGTAACTCCATTTATACACTTGGTTAGCAATGTGTAGAGTCATACTTGTATATGCGTGGATAGGAAATGCAGGATCCTTTATGCTTAAGGGACAAGAGAAGACAAATTGCTCTTCTTTCAAAAGTAAAATCCATCTATACAATCATTCTGCTCCCATCTGGGTGTGCACCACCCACTAGTTGAACAAAATGTAGGAGTTCAGGTTTGCAATGTCACATCTGAGATAAATTTTATCTGTTCCTTGTGGTGTTACTTGCAATTAAAGTTAACATGTTCACTGCAAAGAGCATGTCCACCCTTTGTGTTACTGTACTGGGTTCTGAAATGGAGCATGGCAAGGAGGTCTTTTTCAGAGCCATCAAAAGCAGGCAGGATATGGGCCATTCCAGTTCCCTGGGCCTTTCTGTGGCTGAGATACAGGGAACACATTCTCACACACATGCAGCAGCAGTAGCAAGATCCTTTAGGGCTTCCTCAGTGTTAGTTACAGCATCGTACTGTAAGCTCAGTCACAAATTCTGCTCTTTGTTATGAGGACAGTTTGGCAATCATGCAGACAGCATGCAATTGTGGCAAAGGGCTGCTCCCCCTTCCAGAGATGCCAAATACATGGGGACCTGGGGGCCCTGCCCCCCTCAGGAAGAGGGCTGAAATGCATAAAACTTTCTACATTTCCATCATCTTAGGCCCCCTTGGCAAAAATAAGTTGATGCCTATGCTCCCTTGTCTTCTGCTGGCTTGTAGTTTGCAGCTGAGGTGAGGCTAGGGAGCTTTGGCTGTTTGCTGTGCCATTCTTTAGAGTCAGATTCAGCTAAACATATTTAACTGAGTAAAAGCATCTCTGTGCACCTTGAGCAGCTGCATTTTCTCTGTCTTTTGTTGAGGACTGTTTTGATGTCATCTACTCTCAATGAAATCAACATTATGGGGAGCAGGTGCAGGAGAGAACAGAATCAAGCCGCAGAGACCTAAAGAGATAAGAGCTGTAAGGACCATAATGGGAAATCTGATAAAAACCAAAATTTCTCTGTCCAGAGAGGAAGTAAATCCACCTGGATACAAAGGATAGACGGAGATGAACAGTCACATCTGTCACATTCTGTCCTTTATATAAATTACAGCCAAGCATTCTGGGTAGGGTATAAGTGGGTAATGGGATATGACTGCACTATGAAAAAGCGTAGAAAGTAGTTAGGAAGGTGCTTTAGAAACCATGGTACCACTTTATATAAATGCATATAAATGCACTCATTGCCATGTTTAACATTGATTTGCATATGAATGAAAGGCATTCTTTTCCTCATTTTAAAGCTCTCTTGTTCTTTTTGAATGCTTTACACCATCTGCCATAGTCTCCCTCAGTGAGTAACATCATTTTACTTTATCATAGTTACTACTTTTAAAATAAAATCAACTAAGTTTTACCTTCACTACAGTATGGAAGCGAATGCCTATATGAAGTTCTCAGCCACATTTCTGAGTCACATTTCTTTAGAATAGCTTCTTGAAAATATTGTCATATCACTGAAAGCAAGACTGTAATTGAAAGAGCAGATAGCAGAAACGTGCTAATCCTCTCTCCGATGATTTTAAAACTAGATAATTCTCTCAACAGCTTTTCAGTAAACAATTAAAAGGGGTGTTGTGAGGTGCTATATTATTAAGACTTGGCTACTATCAAAAATGTTTTTTACACCATAGTTCTGTTCTAATATATTATAATACTAAATATATTGTTATATATAATACTAAACTGTAATTTTCATTTTAATGTGCAGGAGTTATTTTTAATGTGCATGTGGCCTCTGGCCACTCAGAAGTTAGACAGCTATGTGGATGGTTACCCTCAGAAGTAAATTATCCAGTATCATCATTTAATATTGTTTATCTTTTTTCTCTAATGGATTTCTCAATGGGAGCTAATTAGCCAGCTTCTGCTGTTTTTGTTTTTTTATAAATGGAAAATGTTTAAAAAATTGAAAACAAGTCAACCTAACATGGAAGTTCTATTCCAGTATTTCAATAAAAAACAGCAACCATCTATCGTGTGGTAAAACTGCCTTTCCCAATGCTTTGAGAGAGATTCATTTAGAGCTGTTTTTTCTAACTTTTTTTAGAAAGCCTATCTAAAAGCTCATGCAATTATATTAAAACACAAAGACCTGTATTTTTAAAGGTTTTTTTGTGTGTCTTCAGTGATTTGTAGCCACAATTTTGACCAGTTAGAGATCTAAATGATTGCAACGCAGTTTCAGAGAGTGGGGATGCCATACCAGCTCAGAAACCTGGTCATCTACACATACATCCTGTTTCTGACAGTTCTTAGGCAATGTAATGGAGAAAGTTGTAAGAGATGCTATAGTGGACAATTATGTATTAATCTGATTATCAGGGAACTTTCTTCCTAATGCCAATCATTTAGTGATTTGTTTGCATCCTGATACATGAAGGTTTCTATCCCTTCTAAACCCACATATTCTATCTTACATAGCTGTAGAAAATTAAGTTATCCAGAAAAATATCTAACGCTTGTTTGACTATTACTGTGAGTTGATCTTTATGGCACTGAGTTCCATATGTTATAACAAAATAGTATTTCCTATCATTAGCTTTACGTTTCTTGAGTTTCAACATCTGTTAAATGTCCTTTTTTCTGTAGAGCGAGACAGTGTCAAGAAAGGCAGCTGACATTTCTTCCTGTATACAAGGCTCTCCATTTTGATTACTTCTGTCATTACTCACTCATGTGTCTCCTTCTTCCACTAAAGAATTATAGGGCTAAACTACGTTTCATTTTCATGTGCTTAGTGGAACTTACATAGCCACATAAAGGCAATTTTTGTCACTCATTTTTGGGATTATGTTTCCAGTCATGGAGGTGTTCCTCCACACGCTGGCAGTAAAACAGAGGAGAAGAGAGTCACCCCACCACCACCACGCATACGTTAGCCTAGCATGTAATTTGCCCAAAGAGTGAGCCAGATTCTAGCCCTCCTCCCCAACCTTGAAGCTGAATAAACACCATTGGGATAGTTTCTGCCCCACTGATTCAGTTTCAGCTGTAACACCCTCCATTTGCCTCCTGCCTGTTCAGTGGGCCAGCTCAAAGAGAAGGACAGGTAGAGAGTGTTCTGGGCAGTGCTGCAGCTTATGGCCTAGTGGCTAGAATGCTTTTCTGTGTCACTGGAGATTGAACTGACCATGGCAGTAGTTCAGGTAAAATTCCTTAGCTGAATCTAAAGGTCAGTAGCAGATATGCAGCTGCTTTAAACAAACATTCAAAAAGACTAGGTATTAGACAGCAGTACTACAGCATTAATAAATGGGTGCACTGAGAGTAATTAGTTACAAATGTTTGAAATATTCAAAATCCAAGACAGCCAACCTTAATCTATCTTGTATGCTTTGCTTCTTTACCCTTAGTCCATTCTTGGTGGGATTTCCTAGATTTACTCATGCCTAGAGGTTGATATCTCAAGCTGCATGTTATCATCTACCACCTATCTTCTACAGTAAGACCGAGAAGGGTGTTACCTTAGAGCAGGGGAAGGCAAAACATGGCCCGCAGGCCAGATTCAGCCCACTAACTGATTGGAACTGGCCCTCAGAGGGCACCTGACAGTTGATGGGATCTGGCCCACGGCTGCCCCTGCAGTACACTGCACGGGACCAAATCCCACTTACCCCCGCATGGGGCAGTCTGCACTGAGCTGTCACCTGTGCCCACTGGTCCTGGCCAGCGCGCACAGTTTTGCTGCCCCAGGTGGGAGTGGGCAGGGTTCAGCCGTGTGCAGACCACTGCAGGGGCAGCTGAGGACTGCACCTGTATTGCACCACCCAAGCTAGCTTTCCTGCATGCGTCCCCTACCCCATCACTTCCCCCTTGCCTGGCTAGCTCTTGAGAGCTCATGCCCAGGTAGCCATCTCCTTCCACTCCCACTTGCCCCTTACCCCCCCACACACATGCATGTATGCACAGAGTAGACAGCGTGAGTCAGGCACCTCTGAAGAGGCAGGAGGTCTGCTACTACACCTCTACACTTGGCATTTCCCCTGGGTAACTTCACATGCCTCTGGGCTTCCTGAATTGCTTTCTAGGCCAGTGGTTCTCAATCTCTTTTGTACCAGGACCCATTTGTAAACATCAAGGGCCAATCCCAACCCAGTAAATAGTTTAAGTAGGAAACAGCCCCCTGGCCCTGCTAGTGCCCCTCACTCTCAGCCCCCAGCCCTGCTAGTGTCCCTCACTTCTGACCCTCCAGCCCTACAGTGTATGAGGCTGGAGGTGTGTGTGTGGGGCACAGGGGGCATGTGCTCACCCCCATGCCTATGGACCCATAGCAGGCATGGAGATGCAGCCTGGCTGGATCAGCATGGACAGGACTCACATCCACAGTCCAGCAGGCAGGACCCAATGTGGGAAGGCAGAGGGGAGTGGCAAGACTCATTGCTGCTGTCACTGCTGGACTTTATTAGTGCCACAAGCAGTGCAAAGAGTAACAGATGGGGGAGGGGAGACATGCTGCCTCACCTCCTACTGCTGTTAGCTGCTTGTATGCTGGCTGTGGCTCTACCCCTCTACCATGGCCTGGCTGCCACTACCATCTCTGTTCCTTTCAGGCTGCCTGAGCTGTCTGCTACCCCACATCCCCTTCACAGTAGAACTGTAGCCTGAGGAGAATGGCAGTGGGAACTGGACCATGGTGGTAGGGTAGAGGGCAAGCGGCTGGCATCAGGAGGCGGTTAGGGCCCCCATCCATTACTTTTCATGTTGCTAGCAGCATGGCTAGCACAGGGGTCCCAGCTGTGGTGGCAGCAACAAGTCTCACCACCCAACTCAGTCCACCCACACTAGGGCCTGCCTGCTAGGCTCCGAAGGTGGCTTCTGCCCATGCCAGTCTGGCTAGGCTACAGCCCCATACCTGCTGTGGGTATACAAGTCTGGGGAGACATGTGCCCCTCATCCCTCCCTACATGTCCCTATGCCCCCACCACATAGACTTGCCTGTGGGGAGCTGCAGAATTTGCTTTCCATGTTGTCTGGCTGCCACATGCACGTGTGCACATGCATGTGCACGTGGTGCCCCCTGCCTGATCACCCTCTTACCATTTCCCCAACCCCAGGCAGCCCCTTGCAGACTGGAACTCTGCCAGCTTGCAAGGGAAAAACCTGCAGCTTCCCACATTTTTCTCCTTTAAACAAGAATCCATTTTTTAAGTTTGTTCACGACACTTTCATATATTCTTGTGATCTACAAGCTGAGAATCTCTGTTCTAAGCCACCTGCCCTCCCCATTCTGTGTAGAGGGCCTGGCTATCTGATCATAGTTGGAGACTTGCATTTCTGAGAGTATCCCATTTCTCTTTCCTGAAATGAGTCTTTAGAAGATCTTGTTGATTTTCCTTGTGACAAAGACCAACTTCAACATTTTCTCTTCACCTTTTTTTTATTATTCAGAAAGGGGTATTTTCTCATCTTTCATGTGACTTATTTCTTCAGACAAAGCTTCCCCAATAATTATCGTGAAAGCTAGTCTAGCACCAAAAGTAGTGGGAGCACTGAGTGCTAAGCTATGGTATATGGCTAAGCCACAGAATCCATGGAAAAGTACAAATTAGAGCTGTCTCCAGTATTTGCTTGAAATGGGGAGAGGGTACGATATACCACTACAGATTTCATCAGCATTATGATTTTGTATCATTCTAATTAAGGATGCCAGGTATTTATTTCGCTTGTACATGGCACTAAAGCAATACAGAGAAGCTGCCCGGACTGCCATAATAATTGCCCGGGAAGAGCAATTGGCAGGTAAGTAAATCACTCTCTTTTTAGCCTGGTTAAGTTTTTACTGGTGTGAAAATAGCTTTCACTTCCCATTCCTCAATTGGTTTGGATACTATTGCTCAAAAGGATTGTGCTCACAGAACAGTATAGATTAGCCCTAGAAAGACTGTCTTATGTGCAGAAAAAAAATTAACTTCAATCTAGATTTTATTTCTAAATGTGACACCACCTTCATGAGAGATTTTGGTGCACTTTGCAAAATGAGACTTGGCAGGGGGAATCTTGGATAGACTCAACATTTCTTTTTTTTTCCATTCTTCATAGATTTATTAGTGGAGACTGCCTAGAACTTTATTTTTCTCCATAGCGGAGGCTTTTCTTTTAATGGCAGCTGTTGATAGACAGTTTCTAATTTAAAACATACAAACAAAAAGTCTTATTGATTTCAATGAGAATTATACATGTTAGTAAGTTGTGTGCTGTTAAACGAGTAGACAGCCAAGAGACAGGCATTACTTGTTTTCTGAGGCTGGAAACAGCAGTCTGTGCAGCACAGTCAAAACAACCCCCATAGACTGTCCCCCCTCTGCATTTTTACTGCTATTAGCATGAGCTGTAAATGCAGAGGGGTACCCTTGTGGAGTTTTTCCTTGGCACATGTCACTGCTGTACTTCCACACAGGTGCATGTCTGCAAGTGGGGACACCCTTCCTGCAGACACAAGCCCTATCAGGGTAAAACACCAAACTTCCCTGCTTACAAAGACGCACACCTGGAGACCCCTAGGGTGTGTCTGGGTAACCAGAGAAAGCAAAGAAGGCAGTTTCCAAGGCTTGAGGGGCCCGATCCTGTCCAGGAATTCCCAGGGTGTGCAGGACTGGTCTCCTTAAGCCCACAGAGCCCCTGACCAAGGTGGCTGGAGAGTGTAGGCAGCTTCTTGCTCTTTTGCGTAAACAAACACATGAACACTGCAGTAAAACAGCTCAGTTTATTATTGGTGCATTTGTGGCATGACAGAAAATTAGGAATGCCTGTTTGTTTTCACAAATTTTATAGTGGCACAAAGGTGATGTCCATTTCCAATCTGAATAGCTTTGTTGAATGTAAAGGGAAAGAGTGAGAACCATTGAACTGGGGCCATGGTGTAGATGCAAAATAGGTACTCACTGTAGTAGCCCAAGCAACTGTGCTAAAACAGCTGTCCTTTTTTCATTTAAGTAAACTAAGAAAAATGTTTAATAGCAGCCTTGGGAATCAGCTAGGCAGTTATAGCCAAGACAGGTTAAAATTTCTAGCCTCTTCAATGAGCTAGCAAAAAATCTCCCAAACCCTTGGCAGCATGAGGTCAAGATCTCCTAATGCACTACAGCAGTACTTCTCAATCTTGTTAGAATCAAGTTCCCCTCATTAGACCCCCTTCAGAAAATGCCAACTCTTAGTTTTCACCTTTTTTTTTTTTTTTTTTTTTTACTACAGAAGAACAATATAGCAATTCTTCTGTTGCAAAGAATTGAGAAAGACCACAACAGGACAGTATATGGTTTTAACACAATGGATTCATAGTTAAGAACTCTGGGTTTATCTTGTAAATCATATTTGCACATCCAATAGTGCCAAGTGTGTGACACTCCCACAGCACCCTTGAGAAAGTCTCAAGGTGCCACAGCACCCTGGTCGAGAATCAGTACACCATAGCAATGAAAAACACATAAATAATATAAGCAGAGATGTAAAGGCTTAATTTAACTATTCTTCACTTTCCTCATATTTGAATATAGATACCTGTCTATATAATATTTCAAAATGCAATACAGGTTTGATCCTTTCTCTGTCAAGATCAATGCACTGCATCCAGAGAGTAGTTTGATTTTTCTGTTACCTTCAGAGGCTTATAAGGATTTCAGTTGTTGGTGCTTCAAACTCTGTCTTTTATTTGCTTGTTTCAACTTTAGCTTGACTGATAAACTTTATGAGAGAGAGAAATTGTGAATTGATAAGGCATGCAATAGATAATCTGCTTATCTGTATATAATGGTAATAACATATCATGGTCATTGCTTAATGATAGAGAAAGATAAAGAAAAGCTATAGGTGAAACTGATTATGATCTTCAGTTTCTTCAGACTGTGGGGCTAAAAGAGTCCCCAAGCTAATCTTGTGTAATGATGACATTATTATTGTTACTAGCATTTATATATATCCTGCTCTAGCTGGAAAGGCTCAGGTCCAGCAGTGGGCTACATATACAGAGTAGTGGTTTCTCCTTGGGATAAATCTACTTTGCTTGCTTAATGAAATAAGATGACTTCAGGACCTTTCTTCCTAAGATTCAGTCCTGCCCCTGAATCTAGTACCTAAAGTTTATTTGATCAAATGTGAAATTTGTTTTCCAGCAGTACAAGTTAGGCAAGCTACAATGAAAATATACAAGATGTATATTAAACTGAGGTTTAAACAAAACATATTTAAAAGTGGACCAGTTACAACTGTTTCCACAAATAAGTGAAATTTTGTCTAAGAACAAAGAAAAGCCATATAAGGCCCTACAAGTATTTTTTGTATATTTGATCTACACTTATTTTTGAAATGGGATACAGCAGCATATACATTCACAATGTGCATATATGCATTGTGCTGTTTCTACATATATTCCTTTATTTCAGGATTCTTTCTTCATCCAAATTATTTTTCTGTTTGGTTACCTGACTTGTATCATTAGAATACTGTGGCAGACAAATATGAGCTAGCTTGTGATATTTTTAGGTATAAATTAACTTGCACATTTTCTGTTCTAAAATTATAGTTGACAGCTTGCAATGAAGTTTAACTTTATTCCTGTAATAAGAGCATTGTTGTGAAAAATAACCTTTGCTGCTAACTTTTTTTTTTTTAACATTTTAAAGGAAACTATCGAAATGCACATGATGTTCTTTTCAGTATGTACTCAGAGCTCAAAACCCAGAAAATTAAAATTCCTTCTGAGATGGCTACAAACCTTATGATTCTTCATAGCTATATTTTAGTAAAGGTAATAAGACTGAAAATTCATTATTAATAAATCAAATCCTGTGTAACATTTATGTAAACTGTATATATAATGCCCTATTTAGAGACAAATTATACACTAGCATTTGTGGATAGTGAATACATGTGTAGCATTTCTGAACATGTGACAGTTTAGGTGACCTGTTCACATATTTTGGTCATTTCAATACTTTGACTCTAGCATAGGATTAAGTCAAGTAGTTACATGACTGAAAACCTGCAAACAACTTTCAAAATTACTCTTTATGTGCATCTTTAGTAAGACATTTTATTATAATGACCGATTCTTTCATTCAACCTTTCTTTCTAAAACATAAGCCAGGAAAAAAGGTTGAGAATAAAAGATAAACAATGTAAATTATGGGCAAAGCAAAGCATTATTCTGTTATAGCTAAAAAAAAAAAAAAAAAAAAAGGGAGGTGGCTGTAACAGTATTAAGGAATGTTTTGTTCAATCAGTTTCTTACCCTACTATCATCGTTCTAAATGTTCCAGATTATTCAGGAGAGCCCTATTGCAAGGATCCTATGCATCTTATGCAACTAGTTTCAGATAAAAATCTTTCTCTACATCTCACTTAAAACTGCTAGATGGAACTTGGACTACTATAACCTGCTTTTCTCTGCATATCAATTGCATTTCAGAACCTTTAAATGCTGTAGTTGTCAATCAATAAATATACCCAACTGTTCATTTTCAGATGCATGTTAAACGTGGTGATCACATGAAGGGGGCACGCATGCTTATCCGTGTAGCCAACAACATCAGCAAGTTCCCATCACGTGAGTTCTAGTCAGTTACTATAGTAAATGCATCAGACAAATAAAACTTATGCACAAAAGGACATTGTAACTGTGCAGTCAATTTAAACTGCCCTGCTATAGGACACCTGCTTTGACTTATGATTTACAGTAATGAGAGCAACACTGCTAGTTAAGTATTTTTCAGGCACAGTATCAGTTAAGAAGGTGAAGGGTTAAGTTGTACGTATAACATAGTGGATTGTGTGGATATATGTACTGATAGTTCTGGCTGCTCCAGAATTTAGGCTGCATGCAGTGCAGGTCCCAGACTCATTGGAGCAGGCATGGATCCAGTATGCTGGGGGAGAGGGGAGAAGAGGGGGGTCTGTATGTCCAGTCTGGCCCACAGACTTCAGGGCCAGATGAATTTGACAACCCCACTTAAAAAGGATAGTCTCTAAGATGCAACTCTGCCCTGCCTTCTGCCTGACCATTATCATGAGACACAAATAAGTCATTCCCAAGGTCACGTGGTTAGCTCTAAAATGCACAGCGATGAGTAGAAATTCTCTGATGTGAAAAATGTAAATTCTATAAAGTTGTGAAATTGTGTACCTAGGGGAGGAAGGACCCTCTCTATCTGCCCTTCCTTTTAAAGCTTCTCAGCCCTGCTTGCTCTCTGTGAAGGCTTTTAGCATGACCATTGATGGCAAATGTCCCATTGTTTTGTTTTGTTGCAGACATTGTCCCTATCCTGACTTCAACAGTAATCGAGTGTCATAGGGCAGGATTGAAAAACTCAGCTTTCAGTTTTGCTGCTATGCTGATGAGACCTGAATACCGCAATAAAATAGATCTAAAATACAAAAAGAAAATTGAAGCAATGGTCAGGTAAGTAATACTCAGGGTTATTTTCCAGCCAGGTCACCAGCTTTACCTGTAGTGTTACATATTCTCTATAAAACCTCTTCAGGGTTTGTGTATTTTCATGTTATATCCCTATTTCAGGTTGAGAGGGTGTATAATCCCTTCCCACTCTTCTGAAGACTGAGGACCCAAGTTACCACTAATTCTTACAGGCAAAAATCTTTGTTAGTTAATGAATAGTAGCTCATGCTTGTTGGAAGCTGCCTCTAGGTACCATTATAAAAAAACAAAACAAACAAAAAAACCACCTTGTTGCCTAGAGTTCAGTTTTGACAAACCTCCAGCCTGTGAAACCCCTCCTGAAGATAACACCCATCACATACATATTACGAGGGCAATATTTTGCCTGGGCTTAGAGAAGGAACTTCCTGACCAATCTGATCAATACAATTAAAATGCCCTTGTGAAGATGAATATACTTAAAAGGTAGACATCCTAACTGCTGCTAACCTAATAAAAATACTTTAATGAAAATGCCTAGTGAACTGTGAAATAAAATACTCTTAAACATTGGAAAATACTGTTAAACTGATTCTCTCTTCTCTTTGTGTGTTGTGTAACAGAATACACTTTAGTAAGAGTAATTTAGGAAAACTGATTTAAAAACAAAATCCCCATCACAGGTCTTATATGCAGTGCAATTCAGCTATTTTATCCTAGAGTCTGGATGAGGATTCCTCACCTCACAAGACATTTCCCCAAAAAAGAGTCCATGGAATAGAACTTTAAGAATAGATATTATAATGTAACAAAAATTAACTCTAGTTAGAGTGAAATTTATTTTGAGGTATTCAACTGGTGATTAAAAAGTACACAGATTGAAATACCTGACTTGGTAAGGTCAAGTAATTTTTATATCATATGTAAAGTTTAATATTAGAAAGTTTAAAAGATTAAGAATGCAAAAATCAACTAACTTGGAATTATATGGAGTTATAAAATATAGACAATAACAAAGACGGATGACGGGAAATACTGATAATTGAATAACATGTAACTTTAGAAAAAAGATGCTTTTGCTTTTTACCAGAAATGAGTGTTGTTTTGAATGTTTTCTTGCACTTCATTCACCTCCATTTCTTACTTCTAGACGACCAGACACTTCTGAGGCAGAAGAGCCAACCACACCATGCCCATACTGTGAATTCCTGCTCCCTGAGTGTGAGCTGCTCTGTCCTGGCTGTAAAAACAACCTCCCATATTGCATTGCAACTGTAAGTGGCCTTCAATGTGACACAGATTGTAGTCTGCAGTATTTAGCATTGTATCCAGAATTGACCTCTTTCTTTCTAAAACATCAAACTGTTTGGTCAGTCACATTCCTCTGCCATACAGTAGATTCAGGCAGGTTTGTTACCTTGACACTGTTCAAGCAAGGACACAAAGGCTAAGGGCTGTGTTTACAAAAAGACTTAAGCACCCAAGTCCAAAATGCACTCCCACACAGCACCCTCTGCTTCTGGAATCACTGAAGTCTCAACAAACTTGAGCAACAAATGCCAAGCTTGTGCACAAGATTCATGAGGATTCAAAGGGTTCCCACATAATGCCAAAAAGGTTCTACCAGATTGAGCCTGGTCTCCCAAATTTGTCTCTGCGCAGAAACACCCAGCCAAAGGGAGGGAGGGATGAAGGGAAAGAATGTATAAAACTCAACAGCTGAGGGTTTGGGATGCTCAACTAAGAGTGGGTTCCAATCTCTGCTTTAAAGAGTATCTAATATGAAATAACAGAGCAGTGAACTCCTCTTGCCCCTCCTCCAAGTCTCCCTAGTTGAGTAACTTAGGCCCTATGAATATTTAATTTTTATATTGCTGACAATTACAAGAACAAAGCTGTAAAGACTTTAGGTTAAGTAAGGGATCTTAAGTATATTTTTAATTAGGACAGTTAAGCAAAACTGGCAGTATTCCAGTTGTATGCAGTAGTTTTCTATGGAATTGTTAAAATTTGAATGTGCATAAAAAAAGTGAGTGGTCTCTGTCAAAACAGCTTATGAGTAAGGCTTCCAGCAAGGGAGAATGGAAGTTGAGGCCTTGCAGATCTTGTGTCCTCAGCATCTATTATCAACCGAAAATCTGAAGGGTGCTTGTGCCTGAAAGCTTACAAAGAACAATTTTGTCCAACTATTTAGTTGGTCTAATAAAAGATACCACATTTACCCAAAGAATCTTGTCTAACCATGTCCTTAAACAAACATAGTTACAACTAACACCAACAACTGAAAATGTGATATTCTTGATTTAAAAAAAAAAAAAAAAAAATGTAGAAAGTATTTAAGGACCCCACCACAGAACTGCTGGCTAGAAAGATTTTTTTTTTATGAAATGATTAATTTCTTTCACTGTACTTCAGTTAAGAAGGGGGCAAAAGGTATAAGTAGTAATGAAATCTGCCATCTCTTATTCAAAGCTTTAAAATCTAGTGTCATTTGTATGCAAGCATATCAAAATTATTATCTCTAATCTAATCTCTAACAATCTAACCCCTTTAATGGCTTGATACCTGTCCGTTAGTGTTGGACAATTTAGAATTAAGATTCCTGTAAGACCTTTCACAGTGAATGATGTAGTCATAGTGCTAATTAGCTGGCAATCAGGATTCATTGTTTATTTCCAGGGTCGGCACATGATAAAAGATGACTGGACAGTTTGCCCGCATTGCGACTTTCCTGCTCTCTACTCAGAGTTCAAAAAGTAAGTTGAAACTTTTCTGCTGATTTAGGAATTTTTTAAATAGTACACCGTACCAGCATTGAAACCACTGAGCAGCCTGCCTTTGGAGGTCTAGGACAGTGGTCACCAACCAGCGGATCTTGATGCACCAGTAGATCTCAAAGCCTCTTGCAGTAGATCTTGGAATATGAGGCTGGGGTAGGGGGCTGAATGCCCCCATTCATGCACGCGTGTACCCCAGCCCAGTAGGTCAGTTCATGGGGGCAGAAAGGGGCAGGAGCTAGATTGAGGCCTCCACGGTGAGGGGCAGTGCCACAGAGGCAAGAGCAGGGGTAAATTGAGTGGGGCCTCAGCCAAGTGTGACTGACTTGCTGGGGTGGCACACCCCCAAATAATTTTTTCTCCCCCTGCCTTGATCTACCCCACACCCTCCCTCCCCACAGACTTACCTGGGCAGGGGGAGGAGAGCAGCAGCAGCACACAATAGATCTTGGGTTGTTTTTAAATGCCAAAGGTGATCTCCTACTTAAAAAGGTTGGAGACCACTGATCTAGGATGACCCAACCCTTTGTTCTGCAGCTTTCTTGTTTATTCACTTGCTCCAAAGCAGTTTACTTCTGGTCCATTCCTAAGGTTGTGTGAAGGCATGCTACAAGCGGAGAACAGGGCAAAGCATAGTGTTTTATTGAGGTCACTTCTGGGGCAGGGAGATGATCTAGCAAAGGAAGGCAGCAAGGGCAGAATCTCCTATTCAGACCCCAGAGAAGGCAGGCCCTGTAATGAAAAATGTCACCTAGTACTTGCTGCTTCCCTCACCTCCACAATGCTTCTAGTGCCTATCTGGCCAGTGAAAGTGTGCCAAAACAGGGCACTGAGTATCAGCGCTATTTGGCTTTTAAGGGGGTTGAAGTGGCACACAGGGAGAGTGTGGAGCTAATTTGTGGCACTCCTGCCAAAAAAGGTTGGCCCCACTTGTATGAACCATGTGCATGCCAGAGCAACCTCAAGGAATCCTTCTTTAAAACTAGTCAACTAATAGAACAGCTATTATTTTTGCATGGGAAAAATCCTACATGCATGGCCAGAAAAAGCAATTATGAACATAAGGGGTAGAATTTCATGACTTGATTCCTAAAGCAAGCCCAAAGGTCTGTGCTTGAAAACAGTATTAGGAGTATGATTTAACATATGCTTTAATTATTTTCACACAGCATGCTGCAGAGTGAAAGCATCTGTCCAATGTGCTCAGAAAAAGTTAATAGCGTTTATCTTAAGAAAATAAATGACTGTACGCAATACCTGAAGCTGGAAGAAATGGAGTAATGAATTCATTCAAAGTAAGGTAATGTTACAGCATTTGTTTTGCTTCCAAAATAAAACTCCTTGAAGATATTCAAATAGGATGGATGCAGACATAAAAAAAAACAAACCCCAAAACAAACCAATGCTTTACTTTAAACTCAACACATTCCTGCGCTAAGCCCCACAAATGCCCAGAAGAGGCAGTGCCTTAATTGGACCCAGCTCACCTGACATCTGTATAGATCATGTACTTCAGTGAGGTTTTTTGGTGCTTTTATCCAGTAGCTGATTGAATCAGCTTTAGCTAAAAGCACCAGAAAGCCCCGCTAAAGCACCCAAATCTCTATAGACTACTACTTCTGGTCAAGCTGGGGGTGGGTTTGTTTTTGGGGTTGTTTTTTTGGGTTGTTGTTTTTTGTTTGTTTGTTTGTTGTTTTTTTTTTGGGGGGGGGGGAGTAATGTCTGCAAGCAGCCAAAATTAGCCAGTATGTAGAGCTGCCTGCAGTTTTAGGTGCCCTGCTTCCCAGTACAACCTGCAAGGAAAAGTTAAGTTTATAAGACTGGAAGAAACCAAAAGACACCAGCTGAGCAAAAAGCCACCTAAACATAGGAAACATGAGATGACAGGTAGGGACCAAGCACCATCCCTCTCAAGGTAAGACATTACTCAGGGCTTGAGGGAAGGAACTTATAGCTGCCAGGTTAGGAGTTTGTTTAAAAAAAACAAACAAACATGGGTTTTTGTCCATTGGGAAGAGCAGTCAGCTGGGAGGGTCTTCAACCTTCAGTTTAAACAAGGGTTCCATCTCCCGGAGGTAGTCTAAACAGCAAGCTATGATAGCATTCTCCTGCTGAAGCACTTGCACCAGGCATAAAATAGTCACTGGGTCATAGAGATACTATGTAGGGTGGTGGATAAAACATTCAGGGGAAGCAGGAGGCCTGGCTTCACATCCCTGCTCCAACTCAGAGGAGGAGTGCTATGAACCTGGGTCTGTTGCCATTTTAGTAAAAAAAAGAAAGTGCTCATCCTTTCTTCTGCACAAGGATCCTTGCAGCAGACAGAGCAGTGTCTAGTTTCAGATTCCTACTAATGTTAAAAGACATGAACAGAAACTTGAGCAGGGGTTTTTGAGGCCCTAAAGCCACTGAGCAGTAAGAATATCTACCTTTCCTTACATTAGAAGACTCAAAAGCAAGAGTGAATTATTGTATCAAAACTGTAGGCTAATCATAGTATCATAGTATCATAGTGTCTAGAGTCGGAAGGGACCTGGGCAGATCATCTAGTCCGACCCCCTGCCTTGGCAGGAAAGAGCACCGGGG
>JAGPOW010001338.1:43525703-43543244 GCA_030014935.1 Caiman crocodilus
TGACCCTTTGCCACCTTACGCTGGATGGTGAACTCCAGCAAGCGATGATCACTGTCTCCCAGGTGATCCAGCACCCGCAGCCCCCTCACCAGGTCGTCATTCAGGGGAATCTTAGCTGGGAATTTATGGAGAGCTATTCAGCCTTAAGAGTACTACCATGGGGCCATTAAAGAATTAGAAACAAAAACTTACAGTACCTATTTATACTCTTAGTTCAAGCTTTCATCTGTAGTGACAAGTTCTGGTCTGAAATGTTCAGGTTTATGGAACCAGGGCCACCACCACCTCTTCTCTCAATGCACTCTCTAAACTGTCACCATGAACTGCATACAATTATGCATAGCTTTCGTTGCAGTAGAGCTGTTCTAGCAGCATCAAGTATACTTACAAAGTACTGAATAAGACTGTCTACCCAACAGTGCTGTGGTTTTGTTTTTTAAGCATCAATTCTTACTGTGTCTACATACTGTTTACACCTTCTGTTACCTTGGAAAAGTTTGGTTTGTGTGTTCAGAAAGCAACCAGTCACATTATATTGATGCTGATGATGATTTGTTAAAAAACTAAGATGACGACCAGTTTGTTACAAGACTAAATAACTGTTTCTGTTCATTTTCAGAATAATTTGGTTTGTGAGGTGCTCTAACATAAAGGAAGCCTCCCTACTGGAACTTCAGTTAACGTAGATGTGTCACTTAATGGATTTTTTCCCCAACATGATCTAATACCAAGATCACTGATCTGTTCCATAGTTTGTGATACATTTGTAAATACGTAACTTTTGATAATTTTTGTACTTTGATTTACCCTGCTTTCAATAAAACTACCTGACTGCTAGGTTTAAAGTGATATCTACATTCAGCTTCATCATCACAAATAGGAACAACTATATACTCATTGCTGCATCTACAGACTTCTCTTTTCATGGGAAAAGGTGAGAGACCTGTAGACTAAATGTACAACTCTCATGTATCTTTGAGCAAGATATCTGCTTATTTCTGTGGAGATTAACATGAGGACAGTTTGAACTATCTGTGCGAAGTGGCTAAGACATGGATAAACATATAGGTAGTCAAGAGGCAAGTACAAGAGAAGGTAGAACTAAGCTGGTGTCCTATACTACTACTTGTGCAGATATTTAAGTTCTTCTAACTAAGACCCATTTCCACAGTGCTTTGAGCCTATATTATTTTGGTTCCCATAGACCATTTAGAAATACAGAGCCATTTAGGAAGCCCAGCGTTCTGCTCCTCAAAGTACTTCAGCTTTCAAGTCACATTTGAAAAAAAATTCATAGCACACTAAAGAATCTTAAACAGTGCACAAAGGTATTAGTTTACAACTCTACCTGTATTTATTCAGTTCTAAACCCAATTAAATATATTAACAGCCGCACCACGAATGTTGCTTTACAAACTGTAAACAAACCAAAAAAAAAAAAAAAAAAAAAAAAAAACGCACATATACTGGAAAACCAGGAGCTGAGGTAGGTAGACATGACCTGCTGCCAGTTGCCAATTATGTATCTTCAAAGGAGTGAGGTGAGGGAAGGAGGAGGAGAATCAATTGCTATTAATAAGCTGAAAAAGTTTTAAAATGGTGTGAAACTAGTTTTACTGCAATCTTACACATTATTCATTTTTCATAACATACAAAAACAAATATGCAAATGTCATTTTTGCATTATGTACTATGTACAATTTACCACATAATAGCAGGGAGTCAGTAAAAAGTTTAGAATGCCAAGCAGTTTATAAAGTCTCTTCCAAAATGCCATTAACCTAGATGCTTATTTAGATCATTTTCCAGCAGCAGACATGGCCTGCCTCCTGCCCACTCTATTTCTTGCAACTTATAGCACGTTAAGAAGAATTATATTACCACTGCATGGTGGGAGAGCAAAAGCAGCCACATCACCTCTATAAGAGGAGCATTTGCAACTTGCTGGTTCCACCTTTACACTGAACCACATCATTGCCAGAGATATATCCATCACGTATGAAAAGCTGTGTCCAGAGCAAGAGCAGTTGGCTAGTGTACTTCATCAGTACTGAACAACCCAGTTTATCGCCTCATTTTTACTTTTCTTTTCCCTTCCATTTTTGGTTCTTCACTTTTTTCTGCTTTTGACACCTTGGAAGACTTTGTCTTTTTTTGCTAAAATAAAAAAAAGAGTTGGATGTTAACAAAACCACAAAAATAAAACCAACACATGGACTGGAGCTGCCACACTAACCTGGCAGGAAAGAACAAGCTTAGCCTGGGTCCTGTTCTCATAGCACTGTCACCAAAATAAAAACTTTGTCCTAGATCAAAAGGAAAAAGGGTTCTGAGGCACATCCCTCAGGCGAGGGACTGTAGCCACCGCGTATTCTAGGGTCCCCATTCTCCCTCACTCTACCAATGGCTTAGTGTGAGGATAATCTCTAACACCATCCTTCTCTGAAAGACAGTGTACTAGTTTAACTTCTGGTATAGCAGCTGAGCTTTCCTGCCAACTGAAGGCCCTCCCATGAAGTGTACACCGAACAGTACTCCAGCTAAGACTTTAAATTTTTTTTTTTTAGAAAGTGCATTGAATTAAAGTTTTGAACACTCCTAGTATTAACTGCTATTTGATTGTAGAACAGGTGAAACAACCCAAGAAACTGGTGTGCTAGTTTTATAAAAATTCAGCCCCTGTTACTGAGCCTAAAAAGATGGCTTACTAAGAATATCCGTGGCATTATGGTACCATTAAACTAAGTTTTACCTTGATCATTGCATCATTTTCAATAGTATCTTGCTCTTCCTCAAACTGGAGTTCATCAGCATTCGATTCTTCATTCAGTTCTGAAGTCAGAGTGGATCCTGCTCGCCGTTTAGATGTCTTCGCTACATACAGTGCATATGGAGTCAGATGGGCCTCTTTGTTATAGGTGCGTGTAAAAGCTGCTTTAACCTGTTCAGATAAGAGACACCAGGAGTATCAGATTAAAATTCCACCTCTGACTAACCAAGGTAGCCTGGATCCAGGGGTTTTGCTCCTTCCTCCCACCAAGAAAAAGTACGTGCAATGCCTACAGAAGAGAGGACAACTGTCTGGGGAAATACAGAAGCACCATGGAACACTTAAGCTGCCTGAGGGTTTAATTTATTTGAATACCATCTTTGAGACCCATACCTCAATGCTCAAAAGTACCTGGAACCTAGAGAGAGAGTCATCCACATCAAGTTCAGTTTAGGCACCACCTACATTCTTAAAACCACTGCTCCAATGCCACTGAATAATGGCAATTCATTCATTTCAACCTGAATACCATGATTACAACCAGCATACTATTCTGTCTTAGCAGCCTGAAAGATTTTGAGACTAGATGTACTCCCCCTCATTACTTGGACCTAATCTTGTACGTGTGCTCACAGTATTAGTAAACTGGATGCACTACTTCCCCAGCTGCAAGCCTCCATTGTGTGCCCTATGCTAGAGCTGGAGGTAGTGGAACATCTATCATGCACTGTACCAGCTTCAGCAATTTCTTAGTTGTCCTCAGACCACCTCAAAACAGTAGAAAGCCAAGCATTTTATTTTATAAAGCAATAGGATATAAAATAGTAAATTTTACCTTGGGATCCAGTTTAGAGAAGGGACTAGGTTTGCCTCCCCAGCTACTTATTTCCATGATATTTTCAACATCATCTTTCATCAAGCAGTAGGAGTCCATAAACTTTACAGCATCTGGCACACCTTCTACTCCTAAACTTGTCAAGGGTCTGACAATTGCATCCCGCAAATATGACAAATACTCTGTGTTCACTGTCCTCTTGCATGTGTTGGTTCTTTGCCAAATGAAAAAGAGAAGCCATGTTACTGAGTATTTCCAGATGTGTCAGCTACTCAGGGCCCAGCAGTGTACAGCACCCACAATAAAACGGTCAGTAGAGTGGGGAGCCACCAGTACCAAATGACCACAAATGCCTATTGCAAGATTGTAGTCACAGCTAACTGGCAAGGGAGGGCCATGCCACAGCCTACTGCAGTTAGAAAACAGGTCACAGGCATTATTTTTCCAGAGTATATAATGGCTAAACGAGCTACAATTGTTTCCTAAAGCTGAGACAGCAGAGGTAATAGCCATACCAGTGTAACTTGGAAAGTACAAAAGGATGTCAGCATTACCTGAGACTCATGTGCATTGCCAGTTCTTGAATGATACGCTCATGTTTGCCCGTAGACGAAAATTTCCCCAGCCAGCTTGGGAAGTTAGGAAACTGGGACATGTAACCTCTCATCAGCTCTCCTGGAAGAACACTGGCATAAATAGCCTAAAAAGGTGAAACCTATTAGAAACTCTGTCCAGAATGGAAACCTTAATGCTGATACCACAACACAGTGAAAATATAAATACGGCTAAGAAAACAGTGCTAACTGTCCAAGCTTAGGTTTGAAACATGCACAGGCACAGGATCAACGATGCTGAGGAACCATCTCTGGAGGAAAAACACATGTCTGTGGATATAGTTAACATTAGGCTGGGCCAAGCAATAGAAAAAAAATAAAAGGTGGATAAGCTTGGCTTGGGGGGTGGGAGAGGAGGGCAGCAGCAGCTGGATGGATTTCTATGTAGACATACTACTGAAAAAACAAAATTCTCCATATAATCTATCAAAAGAAAAATCTAGTTCCTTTATTTTAAAGATTATTTTATGGTCCATGTCCTGAGAAAATTAATTCTGAATTACTAATTTAACCCCCATCTCTCTCTCAGAAAAGGAAGGATTACCTTAAGAGAGACAATCACCTCAAGTACCCCAGAACATGGGCTATAGATTTCCATGGAGTTTTCAGTCCCAGGAATAAGAACGGATCATAGCTGGATATAGTGTCCAAGAACAGAACAAATGAAAAACCTCATTCTTTCTGGCAGGACTGTTGGGGATTTTTTCTTCTCAATATTGCAGGACCTGGCTCTCTTCCTAGAATCCTCTGAACACATTTTACTTAACATTATGGACTGGTAGCACCCGCATCTTTCTGGCTTTATTCCTATATCACACACTGTAGGTGTTTTAATGGGTACTTTGAAACTGTGATATTCAAGGAACAAGAGTGGGGGAGGTCAAAACAGATGTTTCCATGGGCACTTTAGGGTAACATACATGACTACAAATGCACAGGACTGCACCACATGGTCAAGGAAGCCCTTCTAGTCCTACATTCCTAAGTCTGTTTCCCAAAGCTGGTGCGAAGAAAGAGAGAGAAACACAGGGACACTTGCCGGAGTCTAACAGAGGGCAAGACCAGACCAACATTTTTAGCTTTCATTGTATAATAAACCTCTAGTTACTATGATTGCAAAGACGACAAACTTCAAATCCAAGGCAAGTGCAACCAATGCAGATTTTAAAGCATCAACATTGTTACATTTCATTGCTTAGCAAAAAAACAGTGAAAGGAGATGAGTACAATAATGAAAAGCTCTCTCATTGAGGTATCTCCTAGAATATGTAGGGGGAATGAACAGTAAGCCCAGGAAAGAGAAGTGGAGACATGCAGATAACATATGTTAAGATGGATAGGTTCTCAAAAGTATGAGCATTGAAGAGAACATAGGTTCTGTTTCAATTTCCTGAAAACGAGTTTGGGCTTTTGAAAGTTTAGAACATACTGCATTACTACATGAACATAGTTTCACCAAAATTCACACAGGTTACTGCTCCAGTCAGTGTGGCTGAATCTACCAGGCTGTCTGAACAGAAGAACACGAGTTCTACAATCTGTCATTATTTTTAATAAACCAGGACAGTGAGTTTCAAACTGTGTTCCACAGAACCCTGGGCTTCCACGACAGGTCATCATGGGTAATAGGAGAGTGAACTGGGAGGTGGTAAGACACCACTGACGGGGTGGGTCTCCTGCTTTGCATCAGCTCACAGGATAGGGGTAGGAGTTCCATGGCAAAAGAGGTGATATGAAAGCTTTCCATCAGTTTAGAAGTTTGAAAACCACAAAACCAGGACAGTAATTTCAAGGAGGTGAGCTGGTGCTTAAAAATCTGAATGTGTGTTGAAAATGAATGGCAAGTGTTTACCTGTGTAGGAAGAAGGCTCCAGTTCTGCTTCCTGCGAATCTGAGTGTCAACAAGATCACCATCACAGATGCTATCTGCTGCTCTGCTCAGCAGCATCAAATGCTTTTTCAAGTTATTTCTAGGAAAAAAAACAGTTATTCAGTATTACTACTCCAGGAACACCCACAGAGTTTGTTTTCTAACATGACACAGACAACAAATGCTCTACTACTTAGGAAAAGGAGTAACTCACCCAGCAGCGACAGGCTTCACGTGTACATAATTTTCCTGAACAAAGAGAGGTGCTAGAGAGTAGTCATGGAAGAAAAGGTCCAATTTGTCTATAAGAGACACATGAGAGGTCTCCTCACCAGCCGCAAACACTTTCTGGACAACATCAAAGGGCCCCTAAACAACATGCAACAACATGAGCCTTAACTTATGGTGTCTGTGGATAAGGATGGGAAATACTATGGTGATGTCTCACAGCAATATCCATGCTTCTTAAACTTTGCATTTCTATAGGTCTTTCTAGTTATGGATCTGAAAGTGCTTCACAGATTTTGTCTCCGCAACCCTGTGAGGGAGATGGAGATAAGGGATTTTGTCTTTGTGAGAACGAGTAACTATTAAATTGACCTACACAAGAGTTGCCAAGCAAAAGACTTAATTACTACACTGTAAGACCTACTTCTTTAAAATACTTTAGCTTTAGATCTAGTAAATTAGATCTCTAGCTGTCTTCTTGGAACACTGTGTCCTCTAGACACTCTTGGTGGTTCTGGATACAGGCTCAAAACATCTCTGAGCAGCAAGTGCCCCACCACATTTTGACAAGTAATGTTTTTTCTACTGCTCAACTCAGTAGGCTTTTCTAAGAATCTTCTCTTAGCAAAAACAAAGCAATAGGAGCTATGCCCACAAGTACATTCCTCTTACCAGTTTGATGTCCTTTTTGGCTTTGCTGGCATCAGCTTTAGCCTTATCATATGTCAATGATTTATCTTTTACACACCACATACTAAGATTGTGCAAAACCTAAGAAGAAGCAAGACAGACAAGTTACAGGTAGCTAAGAGCACTCCCAGGAAGAAAAGCATCAATGGAAAAAAAAGTCTGATCTCTTTGGAAGAACAGCCCTCAGTTTTTCTGTGCTGCACTGAAAGCAAGGTCTTATGCACCTGTGGTATTCTGGGTAGTCTATAGTGCATAACTGACCTGCCTGATGTCCTGATTTGCTGCCATGATTATCTCATTTATCGCAGGTGGTGGGATCTTTAAACCTTCTTTATATGCAACAGACATCATGGCACCCTGGAATAAACAAAATACTTTAGAAAGAAGTGCACCTATAAAGTAGTCTGCAAACATTTTTGGAAAAAAAATACAACAACAAAGGTAGAATCCACAAAGGCAGTATCCACACTAGAAGCTAGCAAAATTATTTGATTTCAGTGTTCAGGCTAAGTGTGATCATTTAACTAGCCCTCATGGATTCACAGATATAACTGACTGTAATCTGTTGTGACTTATATGTATCACTACAGTTATTAAATAGGTCTAAATTATTTGGGCCCCAAAACTGATTGTAAAACATGTGCTAACCCAAGATCAGGTGCTCTTAGTTGCTTAATTCTTTTGAAAAAAAAAAAAAAGAACCAAAAAAATCCCACAAAACCCATCAGGCTTTTTTCTTCAATGCCCCACTTCACACACAGTTTGAAAATCCAAGATGTGACCATACAACAGAGGTATCAAAACTTATCTGGCCTTGTGCGCCATGTGAGGTGTATGGAGCCAGCATATGGGCTATCAGGTCCACAGACTAGCCCACATATTGGACTTAGTGCACAGAACAGGTGCCACATACAGTGTACATCCCAGAACAGCCCTGTGCACCGTGTGCATTGGCTCCAGCGCCATGTGCCTGCACCCAGCACATGCCAGACTAGTTCCACATGCTGCATGTGGAGCCTGGGGCAAGGGCTGGCACATGCTACATGAAGCACATGGGGCAGATCCACAACTCTCAGATTGCAGGGCTCTGTGGACCATACACCTGACACCCCTGCCATATAAGGTATTCTACTGTGAAGTATTGTCAAGATGATCCAGTTTTTAACCTTCCAGTATATTAATGACGATACCCGCTACTGTAAGAGTTCCATCAATTAAAAGAAAGTTCCTCAGAGCACGCTCTGCATTCCATGAAGCCCAGCACAGCAATCCACCCGCCCCATACCTTAATCTGTTCTACCCGAGGTCTCTGAAAACGAAGATCAAAACAATAATGGACCAGAGAACGAATTTTGGGATGGTTCCGATCATTACACGTGCAGATGATAGGTATCTTTGTAAACTTGATCAATCCAATTAACTCCTGCAATTTAAAAAAAAAAACACACACAGCCTAACTGTTAATATTTTACAGCATAGACAGCAAAAACTATCAGAATGTGTTATATTAAATGGCACACAGTGAAATGGCACAGGACAAATCCTAAACCTGTTATAAATCAGCATAACCTTATTGTAATCACTGTATTTTGTAATCCATGTAATCATAGAATCATAGAAAACTAGGGTTGGAAGGAACCTCAGAAGATCTAGCCCAACCTCCAATCAACGGAGTTATGTGAATATTTCATATGAGCTGGTTCTTTATTTCTTATTTGTTTGGTTTGTCACTCACTCTATTAACACGTCAAATAATTTCTACTGCCTTACAACCCAGTCAGTCCAAGCAGCTGTTTCTCATTGTAAAAAATTCACTTCTACAAAGAGCTTTTAAATCATCGATATAACAAAATCTAAATGCACAAAATAGTTACACCAACACCACTTAAGCAAAAGTATCCACTCTTGCCACTGTCAGAGACATGTTACTGGGCTAGACAGACTATTAGGCTAGCCCCATATGACATTTCTTATACTCCTAAAAGCAGCTTCACCTGTATTCCTCCTCGGTCTTCGTTGCCTGCCATTCCATCCACCTCGTCCATAATCAGTACGTGCTTTGTGCTAACTGAAGGGGAAGTTCCTAAGGAACGAATAAAGACAAGAAAGTGAAAATGCAAAGGAAATACATTGACTCACCAGGTTATATATTCAAAGTGCTTTACAGTTCAGGCTACAAACAGATGTTCATTTCTAACAGTAGAAAATTCTCAGAAACTTCCACCAGTAGAAATCTTTCAAAGTAGAAGCCTAGAGAGGGTTCAGCCTGCAGCTGCCTTTTCTCCCAAGACCAAGGAAAACAGTACCCGTGTTCCACTACCCAGTAGAGCAGTAGGAAGACTCCCTGTGCCTTTCCAAGCCTGAGGTGTTGAGAATGGGAGGGGAGCAGCCTTCTGACCTCCAGAAGCAGAGGGGAGGGAGCACTGAGGCAAAGCCAAAGTCTTGCTGGACAAGCACTGAGGCAAGCATCTGTTACTGCTCCCTGCCTCTTCCCCAAATTAGGCATTGCCCAGCTTGGGGAAGAGAATGGGGGTTTTGCCTGACTGCTTCTTTCTCTTCCAGACTAGTGTGGAAAGGGAGGGGAGAAGAAGTGAGGCAAAGCCCCAAGCCCTTCTGCAGTCTAGAGAGCGAGCAGGAAGCAGCTGCCGCTCCATTCTGTTCCTAGTCTCAGGGAGTGGAGCCAACCTTCCTGCTAAGAGCAAAGCTGGAGGTTCCAGGCCAGAGAGTTGTCCCTCCACTCAGGGTCAGACTAATCACCACACCTGGTGTCAGGAAGAAATTTTACTCCACAGTCAGATTGATATGGACAGTGGGGGTATTTGCCTTCCTCTGAAAGGGGGACATGGCCCTCTACTTAGGATCTCTTGAGCATGTATTGACAACATTTTATAAAAGAAGGCTATTGGCTGCCATCGTTCCCCTGTTTTACCTATGGCAGTTTACGGTATTAGGTTTTTGTTGTGTCAGGGTTGATGGTAGTCTTATGTACAGTTTAGATTATAGTTGTATGGGATGGCTTGGACAGGGATGACCCTGCCTCAGAATAAATGAGTATTTTTCAGCCTGTGATCCACAGACCCCTGGGGGTCAGCAGACTATGTCTATGGGGCTCATGAAAGATGACTGATCAATCAAAAGTCTGTGAATACCCACACTTACAAATCAAAAGGGTCCACACCTTCACTCAAATTATTTAGGGGTCTACAAATGACAAAGGTTTAAAACCACTGGACTAGATGATATTTTTATGTCCCTTCCAGCCCTACTTCTCTATGCAGTCTATGACTACGTATCTTCTTAACAGTTTATGTGATTTCTGTAGCTTAAGAATTTGTTCCCAAAATAGGACACTGCTCTGATTTACTTCATTGTGATATGTGACGCCTTCTTCTAAATACCGCTGCTTGAGCCCAGTCCTGCCAGCCACCAAGTACACTCAACACTTCATGAAACTGGGTCCTAACTAAACAAAAATACTTGAAGTAATCCATACCAGAACAGAAGTCTTTGATGCTGGTGTTGTTTAGAGATTCAGCCACCACTTCTTTCAAACTGTTCTTGCTACGAGTGTCACTGGCATTGAGCTCCACATAGCTGTAGCCCAAATCCTAATCCCAATCAGAACAATAATAAAAGAATCAGAAAATCTAAGTTGTGAACAAAGAGATCACCACAAGTATCAACTAAAATCACAAGCAGTTTCCACACAACTCTCGTTTTCAGTTCTCATTTGTAGTGTGATTCCCTTTGTAGTCCCTCTGTTCACTTGCATCCTAAAAAAGTGTTGATCACTAAATAGAGAGAGTTGCTACAAAGCCCCGAAAGAGAACAAAATCAACTGCTGATTCAGTGAATTGCTTCCACAGTTCCAGAAATCTGGGGCTGCATCTGCCTTCTTTCAGTTTTTACAAAGTTGGAGGCATGAACTAAACCGTAGAGGCTACTGAAGCTGCACAGGAAGAATACTGCATCAGTTAACGTAACGTGGGTAAATCTACCTGGAGCAATGCAGTGCCACATGAAAATACCAGAGTCAGTTCCAAATCAACTAGGGCCCAGAAGCAGAATAGCAGCAGTAGTGTACAAATCCAAAGGCTGGTGCTATGCAGGGTTAATCAGCCTGTAGAGATCAGTGCTAGAATCTCAGTACCCAAACTTGCTCAGAGCTGACTCGGCTATGTCTACAGAGCATTGCATAGAGCTGTGCAGGTACATGGCATGCGTCTCAAACAGCAGCTACAGCAAAAGTTTTAGGTCAGGTTTTCCAAAGAGCCATAAGGGAGCTCTGTGCTGAATTTCTTGGGACAATAAACTCCCTTAGACCTGTCTGAAAAGCCACACTTGACTCACAGATATTTCTGAATTACTGCACTAAGAACAATGACATTTTTTTCCTACCACAAAATTAGATCAGATCAGTGTCTCCTGCAACCTTTTCAAGCTAGTGATCCCATATTCAAAATTCTAAATATTTTTGCTTTTCCCCACCAATTTTACCCTTTGACTCCATAAATACAATGTAATAAATAAGGCTACGTTTCAATAATTTTTTTTACAGTTTTTCTATTTCTTTACTTGACAATTGTACTACCATTCTCAAACCCTTGCAACTCTCAATTGCCTTCAGTGGTCCATGTAGAGCAGTCACGGTGAGGAACACTTTGGTCCACAAGTTGTTCTATGATCATTTTCAGGGCTCTGCAAATACTGCAAACATACACCTGACAGCCCTAACCACTCACCTAGGAAGCATGCAAATGAGGAAGTGAAAAGATGTGGAAAGAACAGGGAAAATATGCATCTCACTGATTCCAATGTTTCAGTATGCAATATTAGCTTAAACTCTGCTCCTACTGAGTCAATGAAAAATTTCTTTAGGCTTCAACAGAAGTAGAATAAAGCCAGTCCCAAGAGTTTTAGAAAAATCAAATGCTCAGTGAATGTGCTTTCCTTTCACTAAATAGAAAGGCAAACAGATACACGTTCCTCTGTGCTTATCCTACACCCCTGCAATTATCCAAACATGCATCATCATCTACACTAGTTCTGAACTGAACTCCCTATACACCCAAGCAGAGGCCCAAAAGTGATCCACCTACACATATCCAATTCTACGATCAAAAGGAATACTTGACACTTGTATCTTTTCCCAAGAACAATTGTGAATAAGGACTCACCTCACAAACTAAAGCAGCTGTAGTAGTTTTGCCAACACCCGGTGGACCCGAGAGCAATGCTGCCTTAAAATTAGTACCATTATCTCTGCCTCCAAATTTACCGGGTTTTGCTTTAAAAAGAGAGAGAGAGAGAGAGAGAGAGAGAGAGAGAGACTGCACCTTTTACATGGATATATGCATGACAGAAACAGCTACATACTTTAATAATACACTTTGCAAATGCGGAACCTTAATGCAGACGAGCTCAATCTTGGCATATCAAAACAACAACCTACAAACATACAGGATGATCAAGAATACCTGTACCAGAGGCACTTGGGGACCTATAGTTTAATTCCTACCAATTTAACACTCAGTGTTATTATAAGGCTATAAAGAGACACCTCATCTGAGGCAGTCCTCATTGTCCTAGGATCAAAGGGTGAAGCAAACACCACTTTTCAGTATCAATAGGCTGGATCTTTAAAAAAAGAGAGAGTCTATGGCTGATCCCTGCACATTCACCATATAGCAGCTTCATAGCCAGTGCAGACCACCAGTACTCAGAATATAACTGGCCATCAGGGAATGCTGCAAAAACCATCTTCTCCTCTCCTTGCTGATGAACAGACAGCTTCTGGGAAGGACAGGTCCCAATGGCAGGACACTCTAGGCACTGTATATGGGGACCAATTTATTTTATTATATATTGTTTGTAGCCCAGCTATTATGGTTGGTCTTGGGGATAATTGATGTTTTATTCCATCTGAGAAAAAAACTGCCCTGGGTACCCAGAGCACTGCATAGGCCCTCCTATGGTTTGTAAAAATCTAAGTAACTGAAGTTAGGAGTGAAAACATGACTGTAAACCTTGTGAACTGAAATTTAGTTTCTAATTGCACAAAGGTGCAACACCTGCTGAAAACCTATCTTCCATTCCCAGACTTAAGCTTCCTGTTAGAGCTGTTTGCGCAGGGTAAAGATGTCTTGGCTAGCTGTGTATGAAGTTGAGCTACACAAGTGCCAGACACCTACAGAAAAACCTGTCAGCAGACAAAGGTGCTAAATGCATAGTCACCATGTTTGTTCTCGGACGTATTCTTGTGCCAGTTCCGGAGCCATCGTAGCAGTTTGTTAGCACAGCTCTGTTCTCCACGCTGTCCAATTATTGTTTTAACTGACGTGGGCTTATATTTATCCACCCACAGCAAGCCCTCTGTTCCACCCATGCTCATCTCAGAAACAAAAGTCTTCTCAGCATTTGAGGCATGTTTTGTCTCCGCTGCTTGCTGCGTAAAGTCCAGAACTTTCTGCGCTTCAGCAGTTTCTTTCTTGAATGCTTTGAGACTGCCCCCCTTTCCAGGCGTTGATTTCTTTTTTTTAGAATCAGTTTCTTTCTTAGCCGAGCTATTTTTTTTCTTGGCAGCACCAGCTTTCTGTGGGGTCTTCTCCCCTTGTGACTTTGCTTTGTTTATCTTAGAAAAAAAGATAGGAGAGAAAGCAGAAAAAAAGAATAAACACACATGGGAATACACCTGCAGCCCTTTTCTACATGTAGCCAGACAGCCTAAGGAAGTGCCACAGCCTGTGACTAAGAACTGGTAAGAAAAAAGAAAGTCATTTTCATAGAAATTTTCTATTTTGGAACCTTACAAATAATCAGCTAATCAGAGACCTCAGTTTAGAAATAAACTGCAACATCTCATGTACTTGAAGCCTGCCCATGAAGCTCAGACTTCGGAGGAAGTAATTACAAAAGGCTTCTGAACAGTAATGTGCTATGGCCTCCCTTCTTGCAAAAGCCATCAGGAAACATCAGGAGAGCTCCTTGCAACAATGTATCACTGGAGATGTAATCTTAAATTGGGGATCACAGGTGATGGAGAAGAGCAGAAACCTAATCATAACAAAGCTGAAGTAACTAAAAGTTATCTAAACACAATAAACACCTTGTATTTTCAAGTCTCAAGTTAAAAAAAAAGAGTCAGACAGATGGAACTTGAGCTGGAACAGAGCACTCTGAAACCAGGACTCGGGAGCTATCAAACAACTGACACACAGCTAACAGTAGAAGCAGACAGTTCTTTAAGAAATTAAGTCCTTTTTAATACAAACCTCTGCTTCAGCTGCTAATTCGTATTTGGACCTTTTGCCAGGCATAGTTTGAATCAGATCAAATAGGCCATCTTCATCAATAATCTTTGTCCCTAAAGCAGATGCCTAAACCAGAAAAAAGGATCCATTTTATTACACTGTATAACTCACATAATCAAGAGTTAGTAATTATTACATAAAATTAAGAAACACAAGCAATATTTAAGTGCAGTATAAATGTATACACATTACAGGAATAATTTTTAAAATAATTTTAAAAACAAACGAACACCAACTAGCCTTATGTTTATCAACATAAACGGGGAGTATCAGGGCAACAAATGGCTGTTCCTAGGCATGAGAAATATAGTACACAGTAACCTCAAGATAAACACTGTAATATTTCAGCAAAACTTTTAAAAGATATTCTAATCAGTTGTTCACAAATGTACCAGAAATATACAAGAAATGAGTTAGTCACTTATTTAGTTTTCTTGAAAACATTTGAATGCTTTAAAATTCTCATTTCCAAATGGCAGTGAGACTTCATAGGATCTTCACAGGGTGCTGATTAGCCTATACCTTTTAGGAAAGCTATAAGCATTCAGATTCACCTTTTCTCTCATTAAACATTAAATCACCAGTGTTTCTAATGTGTAAAAAAGGCATGCATGACAATTCATTTCTTCAGTTAAATACTTTTATAACTAATAATATCAATATCTTTGGCACTGGACTTCCTTACATAAAAACACCATTATGACTCTGTTTGCCTGGCTCACACCTAGTACAGATAGGCATAAGACCATTAGATGTGAAGCTAAGCACAGTGCAACTAAACCCACATTATTGTCAAACTCAAAAACTACAGAGACATGGAAGTAGTTAATGTTACGTTCTAGTCAAAACGGAGGCACTCTCTAAAACTGGGAGTACAAAGAAAGCTTAACATAAACTACAATTTTTCCTATGTAAATTACTTAATACAGTGAAACCTGATGTGACCAAATCACTTGAGACTGGAGAAAAGTTTTCCAATTTTCTATCTTAAAGGGGGCACTTCCCCCTCTGTTCCCAGTGCACTGTCTGCTCTGTATTCTCTGCTGTAATTTTCTCTTAGCTTTTCACCCCAGCCTCTCTGCTCCCTGCTCACATCATGCATGTATGTGCGCACACATCCACAACGTAGGCAATTCCTTTCCATGATATATAGAGTGATTCTCCAAATGGGCCACAAATTTTCTGTTTCCATGCAATTTCTACCTTAAGCAGATTAAGGGTTCATACCAGTTACAGTTCTACTGGGAGAATCATAGGTCTCCCAGCAAAAAGCCTAAGTACACAAGGATCCGAGCTGTGCACAAACAGAGCGTGCAAACAGGTGCGCTTCGGGGCACAGGCAGGGGGCAGGCAGACTAGGGGGGGAACTCATTCCTGGAGGAAAGGGGACTGCCTATCGGGGAATCCCTGACAAATCTAGTGGCAGCGGCTATCCCCTGTGGGAGGGACAACCAATGGGCTCTTCCAAGGAAGCCTGGAACAACCTGATTGGCTGCCACAGTTAATGCAGGAAATTTAAACCCATGGCTGTTAACAGCCACGGCAAGCCCCAGCCTGCGGCAGTTGGGACCAGGAGCAGGCGCACATGTGCCCTCGACACACTAACTCGAGACCAGCACTGGTAGTGGCAGCAACAGCAGCTGAAACGTAAGCAGGGTGGAGGGATAGGCACAGGTGCAGCAGATCCAGAGGGAAAGCCCCTGGATCCTATTTAGCAAAGAGCAGCAGGACACCGTGCTCCCGAGCCGCATGCAAACAGGCATGCTCTGTAAGGACGCACCGGTGTTTGCGCCAGCGTTCGCGCAAGGCAGGCAAGTAGGAGGAGCCAGGTCAGAGGCTTCGACAGGGGAGAGAGGAGGACTTGTAGCTCTACGGACATGATAAGGACACAATGCGCTGCTGCTAGGGACCGTGCCCCGGTGGCATCTCCTACCCAGGGCTCCTCTAAGGCCTCCATCCAGATGGGGCCCGACTGGGGGGCAGCAACACCCTGCCCCCCCATCTGCGGAGGCAGCCTGGTGGAGACCCTGCAGCTGGGGGCAGGAAAGGGGAGTGGGAGTCCCCTCACCTGTCCCTCTTGTGTCTTAGGGCCTTGGAGGAATAGGTGAGGGAGCTCCAGGCTGAGGTCAGCAGGCTGCAGGGGGATCAGGGCTGCCAAGGACAAAATTGACGGGTACTTTCGTTCTCTGCAGGTTCAGAAACCTAGTGGAGAAGTCCCCCGGGAGACACCCACCGCAGCGGTATGGTAGACAGTCACCTCCAGAGCCAGGGCTACTTGTACTACCACAGTGTTAGCTCCCCAGGTACAGCCGGGGAACAGGTACGAGGCCCTGGCAGTTGTGGAGGAGCCGATGCCACTCCATGCATGACACAGACTGAGCAATGCTGGAACACCAAGAGGAAGATATGCCGGGTCCTCATCATTGGCGACTCCATCCTGAGAGGAACAGAGAGGTCCATCTGAGAGGACCGGAGAGGTCCATCCTGAGGGGCATGGAGGGTCCCATCTGCTATCCCGATCCCTTAGGCCGAGAGGTCTGCTGCCTGCCTAGAGCGCGGGTTCAGGATGTCACGGAGTGTGTCCAGAAGATGGTTAGGCCCATAGATTACCATCTGTTAGTGGTAGTCCATATGGGGACCAACGACGCTTCGAGAGGCCAGCCGGAGGACATCATTGAAGACTTCAAAGCTCTTGGAAGACAGCTCAAGGCAAGTGGATCACAAGTGGTGTTTTCTTCCATTCTGCCGGTGAGTCGACGGGGAAGGCGACACGAGGCCTGTATCGCAGCTGTAAACCAACGCCTTCGGGGTTGGTGTTATGATGGGGGCTTCGGATTCTTCAATCACAGCCCGCATTTTTCTACGTGGAGCATGCCGGCAAAGGATGGACTTCACCTATCGAATAAAGGTAAGTGTTTCTTTTCTTCTAGGTTGGTTGATCTCATGCGGCGGGCTTTAAACTAGCTTCACCGGGGGACGGGCCTGCCAGGAGAGGAGAGGACGCTCTGCCGCTGAGCCAGGTAAGTTGGGCAAGCGTAGGTGGTTGTAACTTGGGGGAAACAAGTGGAGAGGGGGGAGGCAGCAGTGGGTAGCCTCAAATGCCTCTATACAAATGCTCGCTGCACGGGAGGTAAGCAGGAGGAGCTGTCTCTCCTGGTGGCTGTGGAAGACCCAGATTTGGTTGGGCTCACGGAAACCTGGTGGGACCCGACCCATGACTGGGC
>JAGPOW010001338.1:43543344-43565617 GCA_030014935.1 Caiman crocodilus
GGCTGGGGTCCTGTGACCCTGGCACTCGTTCCTGCCATTGGTGGGGGGTCAGACTAGATGGCCTGCTCTAGGCCCCTTCTGACCCTAGATACTATGATCCGTCACCCTTCCCCCATGGCATGTGAGGTTTGTTGCCTGCCAGGAGCTTGGATTCAGGATGTCACAGAGATGATCCCAGACCTCATCCAACCCTCTGATCATTACCCTATGGTCCTCATCCATGTGGGAATGAACGACGTGGTCAGGAGCAGCCCAGACCACATCATGAGAGACTACAAGTCTCCAAAAGCCAAGCTAAAGGAGACGGGCACAGGTGGTTTTCTCTTCTATTCTTCCAGTGAGCAGACACGGATGGCGCCACGAGGCATGTATCGGTGAGGTCAACCGGTGGCTTCAGAGCTGGTGTTACTAGGTGGGCTTTGGTTTCTTGGATTATGACCCACATTTCCACACAGAGAACATACACAGGCGGGACGGGCTTCATCTGTCTCCGAAAGGTAAGTGTGTAATTTTCTTTAAGGCTGGATGATCTTGTACAGCGAGCTTTAAACTAGGTTCACCAGATGATGGGGATGCAGAGGAACATGAGGACACTTCACCATCAAGTCAGGTGATATACTCAGGTAGTATCACAAATGCTCGAAGCATGCGGAATAAGCAGGAGGAACTCACCCTCCTGCTAGCTAGCAAAAACCCAGACCTAGCGGGGCTCACAGAGACCTGGTAGGATTCTACCCGAGACTGGGCAGTGGGCATTGAGGGCTAGAAGTACCGCCATGTCTAGGGTCAGGGATGAACTAGTTAGGAAACTTTTGGAGGGGCTGGATGTGTTTAAATCAGCAGATCCAGAGGCTCTTCACCTGAAGGTGCTGAAGGAATTGGTGGGGGTCACAGCGCAGCCCCTGACACAGCTTTATGAGCACTCCTGGGGCTCTGGCCAGATATCGGAGGATTGGAAAAGGGCCAGTGTGGTCCCCATTTACAAGAAGGGGAGAAAGAGGACCCTGGCAATTACAAGCTAGTCAGTCTTACCTCTGTCCTTGGAAAGACCTTTGAGAAAATTGTCAAGGAGCACATCTGCAAGGGCCCAGCAGGGGAGGTAAATGTTCAGGGGCAGCCGACATGGGTTCATTAATGGCAGATCCTACCTGACTAACCTGGTCTCCTTTTTTGACCAGGTCACCAAGGCCTTGGATGCAGGCATTGAGGTGGATGTGGTGTACCTGGACTTCAAGAAGGCCTTTGACATGGTTTCTCACCCGACTCTCATAAAAAAACTAGGCAGCTGCAGCATTGATGCCTACACAGTCAGATGGGTAACAAATTGGCTAGCTGGTCACACCCAGAGAGAGTGCTGGTGGACAGGTTGTTTTCCACCTGGAGGGATGCTGGCAGTGGAGTCCCCCAGGGCTCGGTCATGGGCCCTGTACTGTTCAACATCTTTATCAGTGACGTGGATGTGGGTGTGGAATGCACGCTGTCCAAATTTGCTGACATCAAGATGTGGGGTGAGGTGGGGAGCTGGAGGGCAGGGACAGAATCCAGTTAAATCTGGACAAATTACAGAGGTGGACAGATGAGAATAGGATGGAATTCAATGCAGACAAGTACAGGGTACTGCATCTAGGGAGAAGAAACCAGCAACACACGTATTATAGGCTGGAGAACACCCTTCTCAGTCAACACAGTGGCAGAAAGGGATCTTGGAGTCATTGTTGACTCCAGGATGAACATGAGCTGCCAATGCGAGGAACTGGTCAGTAAGGCTAACCACACCTTGTCGTGCATTGACAGATGCATCACAAGCAGATCCTTGCCTTCTATTCGGCATTGGTCAGGCTGCAGGTGGAGTATTGCATCCAGTTCTGGGTGCCGCATTTCAAGAAGGACATGGCGAGCATCGAGAGGGTCTAGAAGAGGGCCACTCGCATGGTCAAGGGGCAGCAGGGCAGCCTCTATGAAGAGAGGCTAAAGGGCCTGAACCTATTCAGCCTCCACAAGAGAAGGCTGAGAGGGGATTTGGTGGCTGTTTACAAACTCACCAGGGGGACACCAGCAAGAATTGGGTGATGCTGTTCCCCTGGGCATCACTGGGGCTACAAGGAATAATGGCTTAGAGAGATTGTTAAAGAGAAGGTTTAGGCTGGACATCAGGAAGCATTACTTTACAGTTAGGGCTGCCAGGCTCTGGAATGGACTCCCAAGCAAGGTGATGTGCTCTCCTACCTTGGGGGTCTTCAAGAGGAAGCTGGATAGATATTTGGCTGAGGTGTCAGACTTGATGATCTGTTTAGGTCCCTTCTGACCCCAAGCACTACAAAACTATGAACATAAACACAGTTTCTTCCATACCAAAAACTGCAGTTCTGGGAGAAAATTAGCCCAACTCCACCCAGACAGAAATGGCTTCTGTGAGAACATATGCATATATGCACTTAACCCTTCCACTAGAAATGCCATCCCCACCAGCTCCAAGGAGATGGTCTGTGACTCAGGCTAGACTCCATTTGTCCACCCATACATAGAACAGTCCCTTCCCCATGACTGCCCCTGGGCTAAGAGAGACCTGGTGTCAAGGCAGCTGGGTTCCCTGCACAAGACCCAGACTTAAACCCCCGAGACCCCTCCCCTAAGACTAAGGAGGGCAAAGATCCATTGCAGGCTGCCCAAATAGAAATTAACACACCTGCAATTAAGAAGAAAGGAGACATGGTCTGGATCTCTTCTCACAAAGCCCCATAGCAAGAAGGGATGGAGAGGGGACTGCAAACAGTGGCAAAGCCCCTTGGGGTTGCCAGCCAATCACGGCTGCCCACCCAATCACAGCTGCCCTATGCACTTGGCTACTCTCAGCACTCTCTGGGAGCCAGCAAAGCCCGCAGAGCAGGCTGGGATACACACACAAGGCTCCTGCTATGGGCACCTATGTAGCCCCCTCTAACATTTGTATCATGCTCTCCCAGTAGAGAGAGTTTTTCCTACTGGGGGAACAAAACCACAAGACTTCTCACAGTTCATTTGAATACTTGTATGTGCCTTAAATATAGATAAATTTCCTATAAAGCACGCCAGGATCATAGAAATTTTCTGGTTTGAACAGGTTTCCAAATTTTACAGATTCCGCCTTAGGTTTCACTGTATTACATTTTTCCTTGAAATAAGTTTTCTGGGAAACTGCCTGATTTTGGAGGTCAGTGCACTTACAAAAATTTGCTCACTTATATTACTCTTGGATCACACACAGATGCACTTACCTTATCACATTTAGACTGACCACAGTCACGACCCATAACAAGATAATTGGTCTTCTTGCTGACACTGCCAGTTACTTTTCCTCCATACCGTTCAATCAAAGACTTGGCCTCATCTCGTTCAATAGACTCCAGGACTCCGGTAATTACAAATGTGAGGCCTTCTAAGCAGTTTTCACCTCCCTACAAAATATTGCAGAAAATAGCATCAGCTTCATACATTCTTAATTATCTCCCCACTAATAATTGTTTTTTCAGACCTGTCTCTTCTCAAGCATTATCTTATATGCAACTTAAATCTGCACTCCATTTTAGGTAGTCGGCAGCTTGTAGCAGCCAGAAACAATTGTATGAACAGTCATCAACAGAAGTGCTTGTAATATCACATGGAGAAATTCTGATGCTACATTAGTAATGTCTTATTCTTCAAAAACCACATACCAGAGCAGTCAATTTCTCTTAGCAGCAAGGCAAAAGTTTCCTACGATCAAAATAGTATCTATCATTTTTGCCGTTTATTTATTTTTTAGATTTTTTTATAGCTTTAATGAGAAAGAATAGTTAGTCACTTTGATCAGGAAGAGAAAAAGGCCTACTCCAAATATCCTCCACTCCACAGGAAAACTCTGACTTGCAAGACACTCATGAGCTTATTTTCTATAACGCAAAAGTTGCAAATCTCAAGTAAAGCCAGGGTATGCTCTGTACGTTGTAGATATTTCTTCAACTATATTTATAAACCCCAATTGAGAGAATAACTGAAATACCTTGATATATATACCAACATCAAACTGCTGTAGTCCTTCTGTAGCCAAATGATAACTTACTTGTGGTATCTCTTTGGACCCCAAGGCTTTTGGACCCTCTCGATTGAGGAAGCTTCGATAGGCCTGGTAGTTAACTCGTTTCTTTTCAGAGTCTTCAGGACTTACAGACTTTGAAAGAAATAGGCAATGAAATAGTCAAACTCAAGCTTTGCTGTTGTTAAAGTTCCTAATTATATTTTTGTGCTTTAAAAGAGTAGCAAGGACAATGGCTTGTTTTTAAAGTGAATATTCAACTTCATAGCATTTTTTCTTTGTAAAAAGCAATTTCTACGAATTTGAAAAAAAAATGTATACTTCATTCGTTGTTTAAACAAGAGCTTATCTCTGTATGGTGTTACTCAGAAATGCACTGCATGTGTGGACATTTTTTTGGAATAAAATGTTCACACACCGACTTATTCTAGAAACTGTAATTTAAATTTTTGTTAACCCATGGTAATTGATGCATAAGGCTCTGAGAGACACTTCAGCTTTCAACTTAAAAACAATGCTAATCTGCAAAAATCTTACTATACAAATTAAATGATAGCTGGTCTCTTTCTCTGCCTTGGTAACCCATAAAAGACTTCAGAGATGGTTGGTATTTGGCCTCTCTACCAAAATTGCTAGAATTTGCAGGAACCGAGAGTGAAGAGAGCACTTTTTGGAAACTTTTTCCAATCAGACTATTAATAAAGATTTCTGTAAGTTTCTGAATTTGGAGTTTCTAAAATTAACAAAAAGATATGGTGGGAACTGCTGATAAGCTTACAGGTGGCTTACATATAGAAATAAATGTGAAGGTATGTGTATATGTAATTTGTTCATGCATGCTATATCTACTACATTAAGCGAACTCTCTCCTAAGCCTCCTAAGTGCATCCTGTCTGTGTACTAAGCAGTAGCCACAACTATAATCATCTCTGTTATCTACTGTACAAAGAAAATTGTTACTACATTGGTGATAAAATCTAGGAAATAGAAATCTTCTCAACAGCAACATAGTACTATCAAAACACCATCGAGTATCCTGATCTCTCCGGATATTAGAATTTCTGCGTTATGGAGCTCTTCAGACAAGTGAGTGTTTCACACAAGTTTTTGAAGTGATTTTCCATATGTGTATGCTCTTTAAGAATTGCTTATTAACCTATAAGCCAAATAAACTGCATATATGGCCTATCAATTCAGTAGTGACAATTAGACTAGTGAATGGATATGGCTATACTGATCCTATTTTAGGAAGCAACTCACCCAGCAAGGCATATTTGAGCAAGTTTACCATGTAGACACAACCTGAATCCCAAGATCTGCTTCAATGGATGATTTTTTTTCCTTACATTTCTGACATTTTTATTGGAGACTTAAAACATTGCCAAAATGTGACTGCTTGAAATTAGAAATTCTCCAGAAAACTTAATATGAGCATATTAATAAGTAACAATGGTGACAAAGGTAGTAAAACTAAAAAAATAATGTCCTTGTGTCTCTGCCAACCCCCAGTGCACTCATTTCAGCCTCTTACCTCAGGCTTTTTGGGAGAAACTCTCTCTTTCTTTGGTGTTACTTTTTCTTCCTTTTCTGAAGTTTCTCTCTCTCTTGCTGCTACACTCAGACTCTCTCTCTCCTTTTTTTTGCTTTCTTCTTTTTGCTTCAGAGCCCCCAGCTTGGAACTAGGTTTCAAAGGCAAGGTCTTATTCATAGCTTTATCAACTGATGGTTCTGGACGTGAACAAGATTCTGTTGTACTTTCAGATTTAGTTTGTTCCTTCTTATTGTAATTCATTCCATCATCTATTAAGTTTGCTATTTTCACCAGAAGTTGGTAGGAAAAAATATACACGTTAAACATAAGAATTTTCATGTTTTAAACGTATGAGTTCTAAGATCTGTCTGTATGCAAAAACTACCTTTTTGAGACTGCTTATGTTTGTCTGCTGTGTTTGGACTCATCTTGGTAACCAAAGTTGTTGACTTTACTTCTGGATCGCTACGCGCCTACATAAATATGAAGAAAATGCCAGAGTAAAAAAGTGCATACAGAGGTTCTCAACCTTGTTAGACTCAAGGCACCTTCAGAAAATTCCTGCTCTTCATTTTTACTTGCTTTTTGACTACAGAAAAATAAAAGAGCAAATTTTCTGTTGCAAGGAACACAAAGTCCATAACAGATCAATGTTTTTAACACTGTGAATTCCTACTTGAAATACCTGGATTTATCTTGTGAATCATGTTTGCGCACCTAACAGGCAAAACATGGACTCTCGAACAGATCTCCAGGAACCCTGGTTGAGTACCTCTGCTCTATTCACTAATTAAACAGACTTTTGCAGATTTCAAGTATTTCCCTCAACTTCTGAGGAGTCAACAGGTTAAAAGAAATTGCTTAAAAAAGTCAGCTCCCATAACTGTGTAGGACAGGGCCCTTACCCAAGAGTATGCCATTAATACCCGAGCAAAAGAGCGTTTTGCAGTCCACACTTTGTCACATGTGCACAAAACTCCTCCCAAAATCAGTGGGAGATGTATACCTGTAGCTTATAATAAATGGCTTCCTTAGTTTATCTGGACAGCTCAGGAAAACTACACTTTTGGATCTTCATTTGTTTGTATTAATCATCTGAAAGAGGTTACTCATTAGTACCTACTACTGGTGTCTGTGATATGAACTCTCATGTTGGATCAACTTCCTATTTGACTAAGTACGAGACAATCCGCTAACCCAAGATTAATTTAAAAGAGCAATCTATACGTGACAGACACTGGTAAAGAACACCAAGTCCATTTTATACCTTCCTTATAAAATTCCATTTCTATAAGGAATTTTGCTACACGCTTCATAGGTTAAAATGTAGCTAAACAACACTGTAATTTATGTCAAAACATCTCCTACATATGGACCATTATAAGTCTTTATTACATAAATCATAGGCATGGCAAAAATACAACATAGCATAGAGGTACTACTCAAGCTACCTCTAAACGTACTCACTTTAAACATACCCTTTCTACCATACTTAGCTTACTGCTGGTACTCAAATTTGCTACAGAGGTCTCCATGAACTTGGGTATGACCTTACATTTCAAATACAGCTTCGAGCCAGGTTCAATATGAATTTCAAAAATAAAACCACAAAATCAGTATGGAAACTAGATTCTTAAAGTCTTCAGCATCTTAATAAATGAATTCTACAGGGACATACCCACTACAACAAATCTTCATTCAATCAAATATGAAACAGGCAATTAAGTAATGGGTTCAAATGGATGGATTTCTAAATTTGAAGAGAAGACCATAATGACTCAGTAGTTGTCCAATCTCCTTCTCCAGAAGCTTAACATTTATTAGAGTCACAGCTTTTGTCAGACAATGCAAATAGGATCATATAACTATAGCCTACTGTACTGTTTAATCTTGGAGTAAGTCCAGTTGTTGGTACATTAAAACAAACATGTACAAACCTACAATTACAACAAAATGACTTGGTAGAGGAGCTAATAAGGAGACAAAAACTGCTCTGATGCACCTGCTGGCAGACAAATTTGAGCACAGTACATTTCAAAGGAAGCAATTGGCACAAAAGGTCAAAGCAATGCAGCTGCTAACACTGAGGGTGAGGAGTCTACTGAAGGGGGAAGACAGGAAAGAGCCAGTATAATCCTTTAAATCAGACAACTTTTTGTATTTTATAAAAAATGCCTAGGAAGTGGCAAAAGGTTCTTGAAGTCAACACAATGAGGGAGCTGAACAAAAAAAAAAAAAAAATGCAATGCTACCCACATTCCTAAAACCACTTTGTTTTGTTTTGTTCGGGTTCTTTCATTTTGCTTGCTTGCTTGGGGTTTTTAACAACAACTTTGGGGGGGAGGGGGGGGACGGACAATCAAGCAGTTACCTTTTTCAGCTTTGGTGTTTCATCCAGCATAGCCAAAGTCCTAGCAAATTCTTCATCTTCATGCAGCTGTCTCTCCAGCTGCAAAAAGGAAAAGAACAGTACCTCGGTTCAGATCAGCTGACCAAAACAAACAATAGGCAATAATACCATTTTAGACAGTCTGTTGGTTCAAGACAAAAAAGTACACATAACACAGAAAGACAACAAGCGGCTACAAAAGTGAATCCTTCTGCTTAAATATCTCTAAATGAGACTCTCTCCCTCCCCAAAAAGTAAATAGCATTCAACTGAGTAAAATGAATTTTGTACAGTTGCTGATTGCAGTAAGAACCAATCCATATAGATAGGAATCTATGTGGTTCCTTCTCTTGCCCTTCACATTCTTTTGTTATGGAAACACTTATTAACAAAGGTCTAAAAGGAAGTAAGAATATCACTACACCAGCAGATATCAACATTTTTAGACTCAAGGCACACTTCCGTAACTTTTGGGGATTTAGTGGCACATCTTTTAAATACAGATACTCCTTACTTAACGTTGTCCTGGTTAACATTGTTTCATTATTACATCGCTGAACTATCAGAGAACATACTCATTTAAAGTCGTGCAATGTTCAGTTATAACATTATTTGGCCACCGCCTGCTAACAGGTAACATTGTTTTGCTTCAAGTCACATTTTTCAAGACCTTAACTACAACATTAAGCAAGGAGTAGCTGTCCTAATTTATTTCTTACGGTGCTTACTTACCCTCTCAGATTCCATGGTACCCTTAAAAGGCTCTCACAGGTAGCAGGGTAGGCAGGCCACCCCAGGAGCAGGGTGGGGTGGATGTAGTACATAGTGGTTGGTGCTGGAACAGGCTGCTAAAAAGGGCAGACTGGGGAGGTTGGGATTGGTTCATCAGACCCCAGCAGGCAGCCGCCCCTGCAGGAGGCAGAAGGGGGTGACAGTGGCCACTGGTGCAGAAGCCGGCATCAGTTGAAATTATCAAGGACAGAACCCTACTGTGACCACTTGTTCCATTGCCTGCCCCACCTCTGCCCACGGTCTGTACCCAAGGGGGTGAGCAAGGCCTCTGTTACTGCAGCCACTTCTCTAGGAATTTGAAGGCTGGTGACTATAGCCACCATTCCCCACAACCACTCACACCAGTGCTGGGAACGTGGATGGAGTTGAAAAAATGCAGCTCTGCATTTGCCCAACTGGAAACTGCCACTTGGAGCACAGGGACAGTCAGACTGCACAGGGCTGCTGAGGAGTTGAGGCTATGCTTTTCGGCTCAGTTCTCCCCCACTCCTCCCATGGTCCTGGAGCTGGTGATAAGTGCTACAGAGAATGGTGCGGGGAGGCAGTGGCAGGTGTAAGGTGCACAGTAGAGTCAGACCACTTCCAATAGGGTCTGAATGTAATACCCCAGGTTAAGAATTGCTGCACTACATCCTAACCTGTTACTCGGAACCAATCTGAAGGTTTCAGAGACTGGATCAGCCCTGCAGGGTAAGTAAGAAACAAAGGCTGCTTGTGCTTTAGCATGGGCCAACCACAGAAGCATTTACCTTAACACCAATTTATTTATACAAAGTTGTCACATTTTTAACATCATGCATTATTTAGCCCTTGACCAGTTTTGATTTCATGCATTTTTTTTTTTTTTTTTTTTTTTTTTTACTGTATGGCAGATATACATTTGTCAGCTGGACTTGTACGTACTAATTCAAACAAACTGGATTTCCTCCAACAAATGTGTAGGTGCACACATTTCCTCAGATTCTATTTTCACTTACTTATCCAATTGTGTTAAATGAAAACAAAGTCTCAATGGGTTTCCTTTTATTTGGCCCTAACAAAATAAATGCATCATCTACAACACTGACAGGCATTTTGGTCATCACATTATCTAATATCGCCCCTGCAGGTAAAACTTTGCTCTTTCTAAGGCATTTATTGATAACAGCTGTATTTCACATGACAAAATCAAATCGTTTTACAACAGCAAGTAAACTGTCCTAATCTAAGATCAAGCATGCCTTGTTTCATGATTCAAACAGATGACTTCATAAACTCAAGTATGCCATGGGCATTATTTTCTATGTGCCCACAATACTAGTAGGAGAGTGAAGCCAATATATAATATTTGTCTTTGTGGTAGAAAGAATAAAGAAAAAGACTATAACTGTAACTCAGGCACTTAAAGAAATAAGGACAAAAAGGAGCTTTTCTGCTGCTATGTACAGTAAACCATACTAAGACAAACTGTATTCTCATTATATACTATTTTTCCTAAACCAGAAATTCATTTCATATTAAAAGGTGTGAACTAACAGAAAGTATTTATTTCTGGGAAGCTCAAGACAGACACTGGGGGCAACAGAGCCAGACTAGATGGCCTTATGAGGTTTCTTCCACCACATTTCCTCTGACCCTAAATGGATGTAGATTAAATAAATATATATGTCATAGGATGCTTAAGCATCACAAATTATTTGCATTACCTATAGAAATAAGTTTGACCTTGCTTACAACATACCAAACATGCATGTTTGACAGATATGTATTTTCTTCATATGAACAGTGACAAGCAACAGAAGAAATTTCAGTTTCCATGTGCAAGGCTGATCCACATGTCAACAAGTACAAGGAAATCAACAGAGCAACACAGGAAGCAGTCAGGGAAGGCAGAGTTTTCTTAAGTTGAAGTGTGTGTTCCAGAACTGGAGTAGCAAGGTGGTTAAAAAGGGGAAGGCCAGCAGACACAGATTCAGAGTCATAGACAGCAAGGGACCTCAGAAGATCATCAGGTCCAGCCTCCTGCACCAGGCAGGAAAGACAGGTGGGGTCAGGTAACTCCAGTAAGGTGGCTGTTTAGTCTCCTCTTGAAGATTTCCAGAGTAGGTGATTGCACCACCTCTGGAGGGAGCTTATTCCACAGTCTGGACACCCTAACTGTGAAGAAGTCTTTCCTAATGTCAAGCCTGAAATGCTCTTCCAGGAGTTTGTGGCCATTACTCCTCATTCTCCCCAAAGGTGCCCTGGTGAACAGTTGTCCACTGAGCCCCTGATGTACTCTGCTGACGTAGTGATAAACTGATACTAAGTCCCCTCTCAACCTTCTCTTTTTCAGGCTGAAAAGTCCCAGGTCCTTCAGCCTTTCCTCGTATGGCTTGCTGTGCAAGCCTCTAATCATACGGGTGGCCCTTCTCCGGACTCTCTAAAGTTGTACCCTCTCAAGTTGTACCACGTCCTTCTTAAAGTCCAGTGCCCAGAACTGGATGCAGTACTCTAGTTGGGGTCTAACCAGTGCTGGGTAGAGCAGAAGAATCACCTCCTTGGCTTTGCTGGAGATGCATTAATTGCCATATGCCAGAGTATTATCTGCCCTGCTGGCAACAAAATCATAGTGCCAGCTCATATTCATGCTGTGGTCTACTATTACCCCTAGGTCTCTATCATTCATAGTACTGGTCAGGTTGACGTTGCCAAGCCTGCAGGTGTATGGGGGATTGTTCATCCCCAGATGGAGCACTTTACATTTCTCAATGTCAAACTTCATCTGGTTCTCTGACTCGCCCAACTTGCAAGCCTGTCTAGATCCACCTGTGTCTGTAGCCTATCTTCAAGCGTGACCACACTTCCCCATAACTTAGTGACATCTGTGAACTTGGCCAGTGAGCTCACCCCCTCATCCAAATCACTGATGAAGATGTTGAAAAGTATGGGACCAAGCACCCACCCCTGCAGCACACTGGTGCCCACTTCTTGCCCAGATGACACAGATCCATTCATTAGGACTTGCTGGGTCCACCCCACAGCCAGCTTCGCACCCACCTAACTCTCTCACAGTTAAGCCTGCTATCTTCCAATTTTCTTGTGAGAACATTGTGGGATACCAGATCAAAGGGTTTTTAGAAGTAAAGGTATACAATATCCACCATTTCTCCCTTATCCTGGTGGCAACTCACCTGATTGTAAAAGGTGATGAGGTTGGTTAGACAAGACCTGCCCATGACAAAGCCAGCATGGCTGTCACTCAGAATCCTACCATTTGCAAGCCTATTGCACATAGACTCCTTAATGAATTTTTCCAGGATTTTCCCTGGGATCAAAGTTAGGTTCTTCAGCCCGCAGTTACCCAGGTCATCCCTCCTCCCCTTCTTGAAGATGGGTACAACATTTGCCCTCTTCCAGTCCTCAGGGACCTCTCTGGAGAGCCACAAGTTTTGGAACAGTTTTGCCAGGGGCTCCACAATGATGATGGCCAGCTCCTTCAGCACCCTCAGATGGAGGTCATTCAGTCCTGCTGACTTACAGATGTCTAATTTCTTTAAATGATCACACACCAGTTCTACAGCAACAGTAGGGAGGCAGTCATTTCGGCCCTGCTGATTCTGTACCCTATCCAGCATGATTTTCCCCGAGAAACACCAAGGCAAAGTAGTCATTTGAGAGTTCAGTTTTCTCCTGACTCTCAGTAACCAGCCACCCTGAGTTGTTGAGCAGCAGCCCCACACTTCTATTTGCTTTCCTCCTATTCCATACATACCTAAAGCAGGACTTTTTGTTGTCCTTGATTCCCATTGCTAATTTGAGTTTGGTCACCACCTTAGCCTTTCCAATTTCTTCCCTACAAGTTGTTGTATAGTCATCCTTGGGACCTGTCCCCAGCTTACACTGTTGTTTCAGAGGGGTCTCTTTCTTCCTTCTAAGGAAGAACATGATTTTCCTGTTTAACCAGGAGGGCTTCCCAGTCCTTCTGCCCCTTCTCCGCGTGGAATGAACTTCCTTTGTGCTTCAAGGATTGCGTCCTTAAGAATCAACCACTCTTCATGCACATTTTTTGCCTCCAGTCCCTGGTCCTGCAGCACTTGCCCTACTAGTGACCTAAGCTTGTTAAAACTTGCATTTTTGAAGTCCAAGACTTCAACCCTGCTATCAGATTTGTCTGCCTTGTGACAGACAGTGAACGTGATGGTTTCATGATCACTGTCACCCAGGCTACCCTCTATTTTTAAGTCGGTCACCAGGTCATCTCCTTTCGCCAGGACCAAGTCTAGTAAAGCTGCAGGAGATGGAGAAGAAGAACAACAAGATTATGGCAAAGGTTGATCCAGGCAAAGATTGGTTACAAAACCAAATTAACACCTGCAGAAGAACACTGCTTAAAAATCATTTTTAGGCAGATATGGGAAGTCTGTATTCCCTTCTCAAGCCACCAGAGCAGCACATTCATGGAACTGCTTTTTTGGCTCAAAACATTAGTCCAGCAACTGTACTATCAAAAAAGTGCTGTTGGCAGATTCGTCACATCTGGGGGCAGAGGCAGGGCAACGTCTTTTTTTAAACTTACCTCTGCATCCTCCTCAAGCTGCAATATCTTAGCAATGGCCTCATCTTCCAGTGTGGAATCTCTGCTTTGAGAAGACTACATTTTAAAGAAAGGGGAAAAGAAAAAAAAACAAACAATGGTTCAATTTCCTGTCATTGACTACATAGGCACACAGAGATACTGTTCTATATGCCAGACTATGCTCTGCCCACTTATATTTGGTACATTTATCAATAGTGTGATGGTTGTACCCCAACAGAGAATGGGATATAGAACTTTTTGTTTCTAGCTCTCAGGTCTGAACTCAGTACAGTTTACGAGTGGCTGAAAGATTTGTGTGATCTGAAGAGAAACCATATTACCATTCACAATTAACTCCAAACAGTGTGTGAAGTAAGTGGTTTCACTCATTTGAAAGGAGTCCCCATACTGACCATAGCAGCAGACCAGCTCAGAAAAGCAGCCAATGATTGTTTCACATGGAGTATGAGCTACTTTCTTTCATCCTTAAAGCATTTCCTCTGCCTTTGACATAAGGACAGAATAATAGAAGGAAATGTGCACTGCTGTTTGCCTAAGCAACCTGTACATATTCTGTTGGTAAATAACTCCATACTCAACTGGCATCACTACAGATTTTGAATTTAAAGTTAAATTATGCTTTTGAAATTGAAGCTGAGAATTTACTACTATGCTCATGACTTTTTAAATTAGGCATCTGATGATACTGTATTGACAGTATAATAGAGCTTTGATTAATATTAAATTACAAGAAATTCCTTATTGGGATTTTCGCTATACATTTAAAATTAAGATTACACACAGTTGCTTACAGAAAGAAGTTTAGACTTGGAAAGAACACACTATCATTAAAAAGTCACATTTTAAGAACTAAAATTTTAACCCAACCCTATCTCTCAAAGCTCTAGACAGTAACTGTTTTCATATACTACCCATGATCCCTGTCCTGATTTCAAAAGAGCTACATATTAGGATCTCTCTCTCTCTGGGTACAAACAGACAAAGTTGTTCTACAATGTCACTGACTCAGAACTGGTTCACAATTGTCCAGTGTCCTATGACTCCTATACCAGAGCATGGAAGCGAGCCACTAGCCCAGCATGCATCACATGAGAGTGGGGAGGGCAGGATGCTTGCACCCATGCTTTGGAAGTCCCAGAGGTGACTGAGCTGCAGCCGGGGCCTTGTAACTTTTCTGCTTACCTAAGCAAGAATTCAATATGTTTCAGTGGCTAGCAAATAACCAAAATTTGAAGTGTGGTTGTCTGATTTGAAAGGGTGGTTGTGGGAAGAGGTGCTTTTTCCTACACTTGTAGGTGCCTAGAGACTGGCAGTATGAGGGGCTGCAGTTAAGTAGGGAGTGAAGATGCAGCTGGTTATTAGATAAGATAGCTTTTATCGAAACAGTGAAAAGCACCTCTCAGATAAGAAGTGCCAAGAAAAAAAGAAGCGGGGGGGAAGGGGTGACAATAGAGTTCTGGCTACAAACCAGAGCAGTCAGTAGAAGTGTGCTGAGGGTGGCGGGGGGAAGCAATGTAGTATGGGATACCTAGAGGACTCACTAGCCCCATGCTACAGGACTTGGTGTCCACGCGTAACACTGAACTAATTCAAGTGAGGTAGGTCAAAACAGTACTTGATTTTACAGGTACACTTTTGCACCATTCCAGGCAGATTTAAACTGGTTTAACAGGCTTGTACAACTATTAACATCATGTTTAAATCATGTGTAAACCCTTCCAAGTGTTATGTGGATCCAGATAAGGATACAAAGGGGAAAACCAAAAAATTATTTACGTTTGTTCTGATCTTTTCAAAGAGGAAAAAAAATCAAATATATTTGGGCATCTCTTGTACACCAAGATGCCACAGTCAAAGTTACATTCACACTTCCTTTACCTTTAAAAATCATGTCAAGAAACACAGAAATGGTCACATGGCTATTCCTCATTACTATTAAACTAGCCATTTTGTTCTGCCTTCAAACACATGAGAAGCTAAAAAAAGGAACACCATGAATACCCACCTCTTTTCTTTTGCTTGATACGAGTATCTTCTCTGATCGTTGGACACTACCAGTTCCAAAATAATCAAGTGCTGAAGTAGGTGTCAGTTTTACTGGAGGTAACGGTTTACTTTTAGCTTGTGGTTTTGCATCTTCCTTTCTCACTCCTGCTGTTTCTTGGCAGCTATGTGCTGACGCCCCATTTTCCTTCAATTTCAAGCAAGTTTTCTTAAAGTCATCTTCTTCATCTTAAGAAAACATTTAAATTACTCTTTGCTACTGTGACCCTCAAGAAGTTCTTATAAGCAAAAAGATAATTATCTAGGACAAGTTCTCTTTACAGTTCAGTGTTTGTTTAAAGAAAAAACTCAAAGCAACACTCTAATTAGATAATTTAGGAACAATGTGGACTACAAACATTCACGGTTCCTATCAGCTTTACATGTACACAGTGCTGGAATGCTATTAAAAAAACCCAGGCTAATATTTCCATTTAATTAAATGAGGTATTTACAACTGCATACAAAATTACTACTGTACTAATACAGCACCTTTCATTACACAAAAGTTTTACAAAAATTACACACTCATTTTACAGAAGCACAAAAAGATCAGGTGACTCCAAAACAGAATTAAAATCTTCCGACTCCCAACCCTCTCTCTCAAAACATCCGCACCACTTCTTAAAACAACATGAAATTAAAATAAAGGTCTCTTATCATAATCATTTTGGTCAAAATAATGTATCCAAAGCACAACATTATATAAATCTAAAGTTTCATTAAAATATTTGAATAGTCATTATCACTGTAATATCTAAGCCTCTGTGTACCAGCAGTTGATAACAATTTAAGTATAAGAGAACAACTGACAAGAGAACAAGAAATGCACCTCTGGGCAGCAGTTTCACCTGTCCATTTTTATTTACAAGAAGTCTGCAGGGCAACTACTTGAAGATGGGGAGGTTTTATTTTATTTTATTTTTTTTATGCTCCCGCCTCTAGCAGGGGCATTCACTGGCAAGGTTTAAAACACTTTACAAACTACATAAAATCTAATTACTGTATCAGTCCAAGAGTAGTGGTAGTAATCATCTCCGAGCAACAATTATCAATAGTTGGCCATTTCAACTTTGTGAAAGAAGGATTTCTGACTTTTGAGGGAAATATATTTCCCTCATTATAAAAGTCAAAAATCCTTCTTTACTGTGTCTCAGTATGGCATGCAAAACACATTTCACAAAGTGGAAATGGCAAACTATTGATAATTGCTGCTCACACACAATTAATCTGAAGCAACACTATTTGGAATTTACCTATAATACATATACATATATGTGTGTGTACCATAGCCAAATTCAAACTGGCTTATTATATGAGAATTGTATGATTATGAAGATAAAGTATAATTTTACTACAAAAATTCAGTGTTCACAATATAAGAATGACAACATGATTACAAGAGAGTAAAACAGGAGATAACTGTTCAAAATAGAATGGTTAATTGCATGTTTTGTTCAGCCAAAAATGCTGAATAATATCTAATGCTGTGCAAGAGTTGGCTTGAGAGGCTCTATGGAAGATAACTTTTAAGCCAATAAATTCTAAGTAACAAATTATTTTGTGATTTAGTATACGTGTACTTTTGGAAATGCGTAATTATGCTTTAACAGGTGATGAATTAGGCAAAAATCATTTTGTGCATAGATCAGTGGAACTCTAGCAGGTATTATTGGTGTATTAACTAATAAGACCATAGTGACAAGTTATCCTACTGACTAATTAAACCAGTTTTCACTATATTACTTTCTCCTCCTCTGCATTGTATAGTCACCTCTGACAGAGAAAAGTAGCCATTTATCAATACATAATAATAGTGGACAACAGTTCAGCATACAAAGTAGGCCTTAATTAATTGAAATTAAGTGAATTTGACGTTATGTAACTGCCCTACACGACTAAGGAACAACTCAGACTGCTCAATACAAACCAAGTTAAAGGTTCAGTCTTAAGGAATTTGTTCTGCAAAGGTACTGAAAACTTTTTCCTGATTGTTAAAACATATTCATCATAGGTTCAAAGAAAACTACCATTAGCAACTGTTTTCACAATAGTAAAGAATTTATCACCAAAGAAAAACAGGGCTGGCAGGGACCTCAGGGGAACCCTATTAGAGGGGCATCAAATAGATCTTTGGGTAATCCATACAAAAACAATTACACTGAATCACAAGTGTCCACAAGTATTCCCAAAGAGCTGCAAAAGAACAACTGTCCTTAGACACCAAACCCTCCGGTCAGTATAAGAACATGCCCTAGAGTTAACATTTTGGTTATGTTCATCCTGGATCTGATCCAAAGCTTACTCAAGTCAACTGAAAGACTCCAGGCATCTTCAGCAAATTTTGGAGCTGGCCCTCTTATTTATTAATCAGTTAAAAGACTGCTTGGTACTGAACATTACAAGAGACACTGAATGAGACACCTGCCTCCAGTGCTCCCACAGAAGGATTTTGTCAAGCAGGCCCCACCCAAATGTGGAAATATGGCAGTGCAGCCCCCTCAGATGGGCATCCCTACCAGGTCTCAAACACATCCAAGACAAAGATCAGCAGGGAGGGCTCACCCTGTTGTTTCTGGGTTTAAGCTTGAGCAGGGCAGGCTAGGCTGCGTGCAAGCAATTCCTCCTTGGGAGCACTAGAGAAGTCAGAAGGGGTACACAGTAGGGCTGTGCGAAGCTTTGGGTCCTGATTCGATTTGGATGAGATTCAACCCAAATCAGTGGCCGAATCTCCGAATCAAATCAGGAGACCAATAAAAAGATCCAAATCGATTTGAAGCTCTCCGAATAGATTCGGAAAAGATTCAGAGAGCTTTGGAGACTCAGGCAGTCCTCACTCACTGCCACAGAGCTGAACCCAGACTCCATGCTGATAAGTAAGGGACGAGAAGGGAACCACGGGGGGACCCCTGCCAGGCCCCATTCCCTGTCTGCTCCCTCAGATCTCCTGAGCACCCTCTGACCCGCACTCGCTTTCCCAGCCTCATCAATGGGTGCCCTGCCCAGCCCCAGCATCCCAGCACTCACCTGCTGCTGCAGCGGCCGCCAGGGCTTCTGGGGGCTTGTGGCAGAGTCCCCCACACAGATGGGCAATAGGGATGCCTCCCCCGCTTGGCAGGAGCCAGTGAGTACAGGGCTTTAAGAGCTGGAATGCTGGGGCTGGGCAGGGCAGCCACTGACAGGACTGGGAGAGCCAACACGGGATGGGGACTGTTTGATTCGGAGAATCCGAATCCAATGCAAATACTAACTGCTTTGCACAAGCCTGTACACAGACAAAATAAACAAGACAGCAAGACAAAGATGCAAGTTCAAAAAATTGTTTCTGCTGACAATAACACATCTGTTTTGTACGGTGGATCACAACTGTTAGACTTCACAGAAGAAGGGATTTGAATTAATAGTCACCCTATACACTTAAGTGTATCAAGAGAAAAAAGGCAAAAAAAAAAAAAAAAAGCCAAAGAGACAACAGTTAAAGCAGGACACAAAAAGAAACCTAAGCTTTATGCGCATGAAGAAGTAAAGTGAAAAAGCAAAGGGAGCTGACAGGAGCAGGACTGGAAGAGTCTTATCAGTGTGCTCCAAAAGAAAGCCTATCTTTTTTATTTCTCAAGGATAGTATCTGTACAGCTTCCCTTGGGATACTATTCAACAACAGGAAATTTTTCTGATATATGTACTTGGCCATGATCACAAACAGTTTAGCACAAAAATGTTTCCATTTTCCAATTTCCTGTTATTCTAGACTCCTATTACTTGTTTTTACACTGTGATTATATGTGATTCCTCTTTCTCCTTATCGGCGTCTCCCAAATGTTCATTATCCATACAACTATCAATAAAATGTGGACATGCTCATGATATAGCAACACCACTTTCTGCCTTTCTTGCCGCATGGGTTCTATTTTCTATATCTGCTTGTTTCTCTCCCTTTTGTCTTTTTTTATTCCCTCCCTTCCTTGATAAAAATGCAACAGTAAGTGTTGAGGACAGTAAACTAGAAGATTCTGCACTTGAATGCTTACTATGCAGTACATACAAATTCAATGGGATATCCATGCTACTTGTTCAGGGAAAACAACCTATAAGCTGTTCTTGCAAGGAAAAAAACAATTTATCAACTACGTCAAAATCCCTGAAGAATGTCTAAATACAAGATTCTTCCACCAGGGAGACAGATTTTCTATCCAATTCAGCATATAATGTAATAGATTAGTGGTCTGCAACAGGAAGGTGGGAACCCCTACCTCTGGGATACCAATTAAGCTGGTCTCAACACACCAATATATTTCCTTTGGCATTAGTACACCTCCTATTGCCATTAAGTTCAAATTAACAGAGCACAGCACATCCGGGACAGTCTGATGCTGGATGAGTCAGACTCCTAATGTTCCCTGGTTTGATATCTTAATAGGAAAGTGCTTGTTTGGCAAACCTAATTTCAGAATTATTTTCACTCCTTACAATTTTTCAGTTAAACAAGAAAATGCATTTCCAGGGGTAAAATGAGCATCTTACTAGAATTAAGTTAATAAGGTTATAACTATACTCATCTGTCTCTGGGGAAAAGAAAAAACAAGTCTCTGTCTACTTGCATTATTCTTAACCATAAACCTGACACTATTCTAGAACAAAACCCTTATTTTTCTCTATTGAAGGTACAAAACGAGCACATTAAAGAAAAATTCAATATTGTAACTATTTAAACAAAAAATTAGTACAGGATATTGCTTTCTGTCAACTGAAGAGATGCACAGGGTAAATATAATTAAGCTTTGTTAAAAAGGATGTTGATTTTTTTTTCTTGGAGTCATATTTATGATGCAAGCGCTTTAAATATTGCTGGTAATTAAAGCAAAGGTCTAATTATGCCTTTCCTAGAAAAGACTGAATTGGAAAGGTTTACTGCGTTCACACTGAGAACAAACAAGGCAGGCTTACAGAGCTGTTCACAACACCAGAACATAAAAACATCTGAAAATGTAAACCAGAAAAGGAAGAAAAAGCAGAAGAAAAACACTTACGTAACTATCCAGATAGCTTTCTGATTATAACCCATTCTGCTTCCAAAAAAATGAATTTCAGCAACCTGATGCTCTCTTAGATAAGATTCAGATACAGTAATTCATCTAACTTCTTCTGAAGTCACTAAGAGCTAGATGCACAAAGGACTGGGGGCCTAAACTCCCACTAAGTTCCAAGTGGTCTTACTGAGACCTAGATACTTTACAGATTTGCAGATGTGCTGAGACTCTTCAGAGAAAGCTTAACAGATCTTCCTCAAAGCTGAACTGCTCAGACTCGCCTTTATTTTCAGGTTGTTGCACAAGATGGGAGCCATAAGGTTTGCCTTATTAAAATCCCTGGTGCCCTTTTATTTTCCTGTCTTTGTAATGTACGATATAAAGATAGTTTTCTCCTCTGTGACATTTTACACTGTAGTTATCAAGGATGCTCTACCTTGCTGTTAGGACTAATTGAGGAGTATCTGAGATACAAAATGGAAGACGTCGTAACCTGTCAAAGATGTCCCTTCCCCAAGTACACATAATCTAACGTGATGAAACTGATTACAGAAGGAAACAAACAAAACCACACACAACAATCCCTTCCTGTTAATCATTCAGCTATCACTCATCTCTTATGACCTTAATTTTTCTAGTTTTCCAAGTCAGTCTCTAAAAAGTAAATACATTCTCCATTTATTCTCTTCTCACATATGATGAAGAAATAAAAACATCATTTTTGTTTTTAAAATAGTTGTGCAAGTTTGTTTGTTTAAGATGATTCGTTTAAGGTTACTATTTGCCTACCCTCAGTAATTCAACATCACTAAGAAAACAGAAAAAACATTTTTTCCTGGTAAACAGAATAAGTGAAGCTGCTGAGAGACATGTCTTTTCCAATGCCTACAAACCCTATTCAGGCCTGAAGATGGGTGATTGTGCCTGAAAGCTTGCAAATAACTTATTTCCAACTACTCAGTTTGTTTAATAAAAGATATCACATCTACCCAAAGAACCTTGCTTGCCTATGTGCTTAGACCAACACAGTTACAAACAAAAACCTAGAATTTTGAGGGAAAAAAGCTCTTTTAAACAGTTAAAAGCAGACCATATTTCAGAACTAATTATTTCTCCTCTTCCACTTACAGAAATGTCAGAAACGAAAGACAGTCATGTGAACAATGTGCTAGATTGGACTGATAATCAGGAACCCAAGCTCATTAGTAATGACAAATACAGCCTACTCAAAAGCCGAGGACCTACAGGCACTGAAGAAAAAAAAAGAACAGAAAATGCCTCCCTGACAGAAAGATCTTACAACCCATCTCAAATCCTGGTGTGGTCTATGAACCTGTGTGACACTGAATGAGCCATTTAATCTCCCCAGACCCTCAGCTCCTCGTCACTTCAATGCATTAGCATTCTCCATCTGTTTTTCATTTCTACTCAGATTGCAAACACTTCTGGGCACAGACTAACCCTTAATATAATGTTTATCCATTGGTTAGCCCAAGAAAGGGTATCTACATGCTGCCATATACTAATATTAAACTTAACTGTTTATTTAATGAGAGACTTGCACTAAATTAGGCAAATACAGTCCTGCTTAAAAAATCTGTAATGTGGTCCAAATTAAGCTAATATATACCTTTTGCTATTAAAAATCATAGTGAGAGGATATTATTTTTATATGGTGGTGTTTATTGAGCATATTTTTTCAACTCAAAACTAAATGTTATCACTGTCCTGTTAAGTACCAGGATATTAATATTTATTTGCCTTAAAGTAACACCAAGGCGTTACTTAATGGTGGGTGTCTGCTATAGACCACCCAACCAGAAGGAGGAGTTGGACCTCCAATTCACTGGCCAGCTTAAGGAGGCGGCTAGGACAAAGGATG
>JAGPOW010001338.1:43565717-43622756 GCA_030014935.1 Caiman crocodilus
GGGTCCTGTGACCCTGGCACTCGTTCCTGCCATTGGTGGGGGGTCAGACTAGATGGCCTGCTCTAGGCCCCTTCTGACCCTAGGTACTATGATACTATGCCAAGCACTATGCATGTAACAGTACCATTCCCGTCCTAAAGACTTTACAATATAGGGGAGGTTCTATAAAAGGCTTAGTGCAGGTTTTCCTTTTGGTCTTTTTGTTTGCTGTGTTGGCATTTTTTTCCTGATAGACCAACCAGTTATTTTAATATAATATGATTATTTTAGAATCACAATAACCAAGAGTCAATACATCACCAAATACTTTATTAATAAAAAACACTTCCTGGGCCTTCTGCACTTTCTTTTCATTTTTTATTTTGTTCTTAAAACTAATTCCAAAATCTTTGACTTTTTTACAGAATAAACTCAAAGACAGGCAAGCAGAACCTCCAAAACTTTTGTTATGGTTTATTTTAAGAAGATGATTAGCCTTAAATAATATGAAAAAAAGAAATTTAAAAACAGATATCACATTTGACTAAGGCAATGTAATGTCTGAGTATTAAAATTGAGGTAAGCCCACTATTAACCAAGCTTCAGAAACTGGTCTTTACAGTCCTCTAGAGTTTTGCTTAGTGTTCAGTTTCTCAACATGCAATTTTAGTTTAGGTGGATACAAACAAGCACTTTAAACTAAGACTGTTAGCCCTTCTGTCTCTGATGACATGTCAAGGCTCTATGCTATAATAAAGATATAAAACCAACAAGCCTAGGCCATCTGAATTCTAATCCATGTCACCACTTCAGTGGACAAGTCAGATAGATGTGATCAAAGGTCATTCAGGAAGATTCTCTCTTTTCCATTACTTTAAGAGGAAAGGGTTCAACCCTGTTCATTCTGAGAAGAGGAAACTGGTCTCGAGATGTAACACAACAGAAGTTTGGTGCACACAGACTGATTTTAAAATGTCAGAACCCAATCTAAAGGCATCTTTACATGTGCTCTGGAGGTGGGAGACTCTCGGATCTGCTCTAATTTAAGCACCTGCAGCGTTTCATGTATTCAGCATCCCTCGCTTCAAAAGGGCAGCAGGAAGTAAGGCCAATGAGGAGAATAATGTGAGGTATGCCTTCTCAAAATCATGCCTAAAGTCACATGGCCTGTAATACACATTGTATTCAATGTACACCAAAATAAATTATGAAGCCAACCAAGTTTCAATTTTTACCTCAGACAGTTTCTTAATTTTATCAAACTAGGCCAGGTTTGACAGCCAGGGTCTTTAGAATATCTGTTCTCTGTTGCCAAAAAACAACTCATTTCCTTCAAATTAGGCATTCATATTGTTCAATAAATGGAAGCTTCTACATGTGTGTAAACTATACGCAAGTCTTTTAAAAATCATCAGTACATTTACTCTTACAGCTATCATCAGCATCTTACAAGTAAAAACTGGATGGGTGCCATTTTAGCCCAATATAAAATTTAACATTCAAAATTTAAAATAAAATAATCATATTTATGCAAGAAAGAGAGAAGAAACAGAACTTACAAAATTCTCAAGTCTTCACTGGACAATGCGCCTTATAAGATAACCTACCCACATATTTTAAAACAACATCTTTTTTTTTGTAATGTTTCACTTAAAACAAAAAAAAAGGTGGAAATGGTTTAAGATGGTGGCAACGAGCTCCCAATACAGTAGGCAGCAGCAGTTTCATTTCTACTGTATGTATGAGGTAGCAACTGGCTCAAAAGTACAAACAAATCTTTTTGAAACACTGAACTTCAAGCACACTGTTGTATGGGGTTTTCAAAGGTCTCTTTCCTGATGAATGTCAAACTGATCCACTGAGGACGCAGTGGCTTCTGATCCTGAAACAGCACTGAATTCAGCAGGAACTAATGTTAAGTAAATGTGGAGCTCAGCTAGCCTTGGTTTTAAACTACATTTTACCAAACATAATTATCTCAAAATGAAATATAGTGAAGCTGGGATTTAATTTCTCATTTAATCAAAGTAGCAGAATTTTGCTGCAGTTTAATTTTTATTTAGGGTGCTCTCAGAAATAGGTGTTATAATTAAAGCTTATCCCATGCTATTAAAAACAAATTAAAAACTGAGCTCCAAAAGAAGGAATCTAGAGAACAATGTCAGTATTCAACACATTTATAAAATTATCACTGCAAAAAAAGATAAATATATAGATGTTTAAAATGTGAAATATATTCAATGTCAAATCAAATCACCACAAAGTTCAAAGTATAAAATATAATCAATTAATGCTGTATGTCATTTCTACCCTCCCTCATCAACAAGGTAAAGAATTACAATAGCGGTACAAAATTTACTGGGGAATTGTCTACTAATGAACCTTCATCTCCCTAATGATATCATCAAAACACACTATGCTGATCAGATAAAACACACCATACACTTCATGTAACAACTCAAAGAACAGCTATGTAATTATTAGAAAAAATGTTTTAGTCTTAACCTTAACAAAAGCAAAGAGATGATATACGGCCACATACGGGTGTTTGTTTCTATTGGCAAGAATTTCTCTGAAATTTTCTCTGTAGAAAGAGTGCCTAGGATGCATTCCGGCCCCTGGCTAGAGAGAGAAACAAGCAAAATCTAGCTAGGGAGCCCTAAAGGGCTGCTCCCTGGGCCACCCACACCTTTGGAGAGCCCATTAATTTAAAATCTGTCCTCCCCTCTGCTTGAGAAAAGGGCAGGCTGTCAATAAAGAGCCCCCAAGGATTTAAATCCCTTCACATGCAGCCCAGATGAGCTGCACATGGGGTGATTTAAAGCAGGACCCATAAGGAAGTGGGGCCAGGGACAGCTTCCCCAACCCCAACCCTCCATTCTCCAGCTTTTAAAATCACCACATGTGCCATGGTGTTTAAAGACCAAAGGCCATGTTATCAGGGTGGAGGGAAGCACTTAACCCAGGGACTGCAGCAGGAATAGTTTCCTTAGCCCCAGTTCCCAGCCCCCAGACAGCTGCAATCATTGCCCCTGCCATTCAGCTGGGGCAGCAAAGGGAAGCCAGAAGGGCTGGAAATCAGGCTTGGGGACACACTCCCTACCTGGTTCTTGAAATTATAAAGTAGTGGCAGTAGCCCACATGAACACAGTTTCTTAACCACAGGAACATGACCCAATGAATGTATTCCCTCTTCTTGTCTCTTCTATACATTCACTCATTTTGGTAGTTATCTTCTCATTATTAACTTTTCCATCTTAGATATTCTTTCCCACCCTCTTAGTTACTGAACCAATCCATTTGAATGGAGCAAAAGCAGGTGGCAACTTCCCATGGGAACAGAAATAACAGTCCTATATCCACTACTATGACTAATCTCCTTTCCAATTTGGCGTCACTGGCAAACTTGGCCAGTCTGCTTCTGACACCAATGTCCACATCATAGATGAAGATGTGTAGGCCCTAGGACAGAACCTTGAGGGACCCCACTGGTGAGCGTGCACCAAGACAATTGCTCCACCCTCCAGGTCCTCCCATGGAGCCAATTTCCCAGCCAGCGAATTGTGGTGAGGTCGAGGCCGCAGTTCGCTTTACTTACTTGGCTAAACTGGCTAAGAGTCTAAGTAAGACTCCAAAACGCTGGCTTACATCCATAGATGCTTCTCAAGCAAATCCCGAGACGTCATTCTCCCCTTGTACTCGGCCTTGGTAAGTACTGCATCCAGTTTTGGGCTTCACAGTTGAAAAAGGATGTGGAAAAGCTTGAGAGGGTGCAAAGAAGAGCCACATGCATGATCAGAGGTCAAGAAAACAGACCTTATGATGAGAAACTGAGAGCCATGGGACTCTTCAGCCTGGAAAGGCACAGACTCAGGGGTGATCCGGTGGCCACCTGTAAGTTTATAAGGGGTGCTCATCAGGATCTGTTCACCAGAGCACTCCAAGGGATGACAAGATCGAATGGTCACAAACTCTGCTGCGACCGATTCAGGCTAGACATAAGAAAGAACTTCTTCACTGTCCAAGCCCCCAAGGTTTGGAATAGACTGCCGCCAGAGGCAGTTCAAGAACTCACTTTGAACACCTTCAAGACACATTTGGATGCTTATTTGCTGGGATCCTATGATCCCTGTGGACTTCCTGCCCCTGGGGCAGGGGGCTGGACTTGATCCTCTGGGGTCCCTTCCAGCCCAAATGTCTATGAAATCTATGAAACCTGTCCTACCACCACTACCTCCCCACTGCAGCAGTGGCTGAGGGCAAATTTAAGATGACTTTCCAATTATTAGATACCATACATGGAAAATTACAACAAATTACATGGGAAATGTATAAATTTGTTGTAATTTTCCATGTATAGTATCTAATTATAGGGGATCATCTTCAATTCAGAGACATCTTGGATTCAGGTAAATACAGTCATTTTCTGTTAGAAAGAAACAAGGATTATAGTCAGCAAGGCAATAACTAATTTGCATTATTCCATTCCTGCCCCTCAACATATGGTCAAAGAATTTGCAAACAAGTCACTACCACATTAATGACTAAAACAGATTAAAACTGCAGATCTGAGAGGCAAGGACTATTATCTTTGTTACATGCCTGTAAAAAAGCCTTTCAAATGAGGCCCTGATACTTGAATTTATCATATTTCATATGGGGGTATATAAAGTCAACCCCATATTTCTGATCAAAGAAGTTAGGATTCCCATAGATCCAGTGTACAAGTCGACCCACATTTTATACTGATTCATTTGTAAAAAAAAAAAAAAAATCCATGTACGGCAATTATTTTCTTGTAGCGGGAAGAATTCAGAATGAACAATCACCGCCAGGATTGTTTCTGATGAAGATTATGCTAACTACCAACAAGTCGCAGGTTACACACAATAAACAATTTCCTAAGCACCACTGAAAGCCCCTCAGCCATTTTCATCATCAGAAGCGTCAGCCCCAATCAGTTCCATCCAATCAGCCAAATGATTAATTTCATAGTTGTATGGGTCCCTGACATCAGAAGTTTCAGTTTCACACAATTAGTATGACCACACCTCATGCCTGTTTCAAAGACGAACGAACTTTGAAACAATATTTGTTTATTTCAAAGTATTGATACAGTGTATAATTCAAGGTGGAAATTTAAGGGTAAATACTTTGGCTTCAAACGTTGACTTATACACCACAAAATATGGTAATTCTTTTGCAATGAAATAAAGAAATATGCTGTCCTTGAAATTCTACACTTTTGTAACAATTAAATATGATAAAAATGAAAAACAAGTAATCACTATACAAAGCACTAATCTGCAAATAGCAAAATTCTGTTCACATGGGCCAAATGGCTATTTTAGATGAGGAAGTTAAAATAATAATTTTTCATCAGCTATTGCACGCATGTAAAAGCAGAAGGAAAAAAAGAAACTATTGTATAAGTGCTGGTTCAATTTAGACCTCAAGTAGTAAATGTCTGTGATCATTATACAAGGCAGCCTTGCAAAAACTGAACTATGCAAAATTCCAACATACTGTTACTTCAGTCACATAGCCCAACTTTCAAGAAAGAAATAGCTAGAAGTAAAAAACCAAAAGAAAACAAAAACAGGGAGAAACCAGAAAAGCATTTGAAAAGCAGGAGAAGGGAATGAAGGAAAAGATGGTGCAGCTGGTTTAAACCATAACCTTATTCTTCACAAAGGCTAATTTCCAATTCTCCTGGCAGGAGCAAAACAAGAGTTTTCTTCTCTACAGAAGCCTCCAAAACAGCGGCATTTAGAAATAAAATACAGTTAAGTTATACCACATGTGATAGCAACTGAAAAAGGAATTATCCAAGAATTAATTTATATTAAGATCATTCTGCCACCTTGTATTGGAAACAAGTTTATATTAGCACAGTACAAGAAAATAGATGTGCAAGGTCCAAATAAAAACATTTCACACAAGTTAAAAAGGAAAAGTATTTTGAAAGTTAAGAAAAAAACAGGACCAAGTTTAACTCCACACTTATGGCACTGTTAAGAGTATCTCAGGACCTCCATGACTACTCTTATTTCTATCTTTTCTATTAAGATTCCAATCTGACAGGAAAAAAAAATCCCATCAAGCAGATAACCTGGCTTTAGTACAATGCTATTCATTCAGAAGCCAACAAAATAATCAGGATAGCAATATATCCAACTATCCATTTTCAGATACCCATTTTCCTTCTTTTTTTTAAATATCCAAAAGCTTCTCATACTTACAGAATTTTGTGTGCCAAAACACCATTTTATGTGGAAGTTCCATTTCATCGCTAATTTTAGTAGACAAGAGACATTAAAAAAAAATTCAGTTGTAGGGGGGAAAAATATTGATGGCAGACATACCCCAGAAAAATGCTCTATAATCAATGAGATTCAAAAAGGACATCTGGAGTCCTGCATGTTGGGTGGAATAACTAGGGATCTACCTAACTCGAGGCAAGCAAAAAGGCCCCCCCCAGTGCCCAAAGCCAATTTCACAGCCTTTTCATGACCAACCCACCCCATCACTGCTGATTGGTTGAAAAGGCTGTCCTGTGTGACCTCACGCCTTGCGGCTCATTGGCCAAGGGAGAGGGTTACGCAATGGGCAGGGCTGTATGATGGGCAGCACTCTCAGCCAATCAGTGGTGGGGAAGAGGGGAGGAGAGAGAGGGAGTGAAAAGGCTTGGCAGCTGCCATCTCAGCTGTTCCCCTTTACACCAGTGTCCCTCCCTTCCATCACCTCCCACCTCCCCGGCAAGCTGCAAGTCCAGACTGAAGTGGCCACAAGGACTGCTGGCTCCACAAATTAACTAGGTCCCTAGGAATAACCATGTGCCCAAATATAGACTGACTGGATAGGCTGCACTACTGCAGAGGAACATGCGTGCTACAGTGGACTGTGAACTGAATATGAACCAACAGTGTGTTCTTGTTGCAAAAAAAAGCCAATAGCATACTGGGTCAGATTAACAGGAGTGTCACTTGCAAATCAAAGGAAGTGATTTTTCAAAACTATTCAGCACCAGTGAGGCCTCACCTAGAACAGTGTGTCCAGTTTTGAACCCCACACTTCAAGAAAGGTGTGGACAGTTTGGAATGAGTCCAAAAGTCCAGGAACAACAAAAAGGATTAGTAGCCTGGAGGCAACATTACACAAGGAAAGGCTAATAGCCCTAGCTCTATTTGGAGAAAAGAGGACTAAGAGGAGATGTGACAACAGTCTTCAAATACCTGAAAGGCAAGAGGATGAAGATGGGCTTTCCTCGGTAGCTGCACTGGAAAGGAATAGGTGCAACAGGCTCAAAATGCATAAGAGGAAATGTAGGTTAGAGATTAGGAAGAACTTTCTGAATTAGTGGTCCAGCACTGAAACAGACTCCCTAGAGAAATTGTGGAATTTCCACCTTTGGAAGTTCAAGAGCATGTTAGACAGATACTTGCCTTGGATGGTTTAGTTAGGGATGGTTTTGCCTTGAGCAGGGGGGCTACATTAACTCATGGGCTGCTTATAGACATGGGGAGGGAAAAAAAAAAAAACAAGAAAAAAAAATAAAAATAAAAACAAGTGTTTTACTTTCAGCTCAGTGAGCACCTACACCAAGCCCAGCGCATGCCCAGAGGAAGTATCATATTAGTTTGACCCAGGTCGCTCAATGTCTGTACAGATTGGGCACTTCAGCAGTGCTTTTTGACCTTTTCATCTAATAGTTAATTCAATCAGCTGTTAGATAAAAAGGCCAAAAAAACCTACTGAAGCGCCCAAACCATACAGACACTGGGAAACCAAATCAAATTAACACACTGCCTCTTCTGGTAAAAAGCTGTTGTTTTTTTCCCCATATCTGTCAGTGTCCACAATGTCCCTTCCAGCCCTACTTTCCTGTGATCCTATGATCTTAGAAATGCAGGCCTGTACAGCTGCATACTTCAGGCTTCCCAGAAAAGCAGTTTTAAACATAATTAAAACTAAAAACACCAAGTATTGCATGCTTTCTGACACTTATACCCAACCTATAAGTTTCCATGCCTAACCTCCCCTAAAGCAGGATATTTTGAATATAGGATCAATCTTCAATCCACATTTCCCACTTCAATTCATCCTTCACACTCCAGAATGTTATTGCTTACTGCCACCAAAACCAAAGAAATATGAAGTGACAGGGTGTCCAATCAGCTATAATTCACCTGTCTGCTAATTCTAGAGGTATCAACTCTAGTAAACACCAACACACTGCTTACATAGCTGGCCTCTTTCTTTAAAAAAAAAAATATACATAAGTCAGCTAAGTGAAACACCAAGTAGCATTTGAAAAAGATGAAGATAGTTACAACAAGACGGCATACATGCAACACAATACAATTAAAATTTTCTATTCTAATTTTTCTTCTAATACTTTTAACAATCTACAATTGTTGATGCTTTTAAATGCATTAAAAAATATGCAACACACAGAGAAGCCAAACATATTAATGTACAATTTTTACATTTTACACTTCTTGTGATTCTAACTGAACCACCAGCTCAGTTTAGTTACTGAAGTAATAAATTAAAGCTAAAAACCTTAGGTCTCAGACTTAAAGTACAAAGAGCCTGATCAAAAGCTAAATGAGGGCTTTACATCAAGCTTATAGAAACTACTCTGAAGTGCTCAGTAGTAGAAACTCTGATCCTTTAGGCCCAGTATCTACAAAAGCTTTGGATCCAGCCCATGGGGCTGAGGCTTCTGCTCCTGCAACATTCAGCAGCAAGGTGCCTGGGGCTTCAGTAAAGGGGGCCACTCACCACACTACACTATAGGTTGGAAACAGCAGCAGCAGCTAGATCCTGGTGCCTGAACAACTACTTCCAACCCAAGCTGAGTCATTCCAGCCCCTCACCAGAAAATACTACCAACCCCAGCTTTAGCCATTTCATTTTCAAACTGAGCTTTTCATTTCACCTTCTCCAGCTTTGATGCTCTGCTCAGTCTCCTGAGCCATCACCACAGTAAATCATGAAGAAATATGTTCCACTGAATACTGTACACCAGTAATTCTCATCTTAAGACTCAAAGCACCCCTCAGAAAATACCAGCTCTTAGCATCCATTTGTTTCTTTACTATGAAAAAAATAAACAGAGCAATTTTGTTGCAAAGAACTCAGGAAGACCACAACAGATAAGAATATTTTTGACACTAAATTTGAAACCTGTGACTTGATTTCATTAAACACATGTAGATGTTGGCACATCTAACAGTGCTAATGTTGCATGGCACTCTTAGAAGAATATCATAGCATTCCAGGGTGCTGCAACACCCTGGTTGTAAATCACTGACATACACAAATCAGAGCAAAGGTTTAATGAAAATAACCTCATACTCAACATTGATAAGGTAGAAGCTGAGTCAGAACTCATAAAGACTCTAGAGCCGAGTCCACACAAGCATAGATAGACGTTTGGTTCCCCAGGTGCAACCGGCAGCAGGACATCTTGTGCTGTTGCTAGCTGTCCCCGGGGAACACCTGTGTCATGTACCCTCTGTCGTGCAGCTGAAGCTAGCACTGGGCTGGCCCCTGCAGCCTTACCTGGGGTCCTAGGGGCTGCAGCAGTGGCCATCCTGACACTCAGAGCCTGGCCAATAGCCAGAGTATGGCTCTGGCTGGCCAGGCTCTGGCCAGTTTTGAGCAGCACATGCTTCGTATGCACGTGTCGCTCCACCTTTTTTTTTTTTTTTTTTAAGGACAGATTTTTTTTAACTCTCAGAAATCCAGGGATCAATCCCCACCCCCACACCGCTCCCTTGCAGCGTGGAGAACACCCAACTATCAGTTTGTGGTGCTACAGACAGGTCTGCAGCGCCACATACCATATAGCCATGCTCCTCTGTATGTAGCCTAGAATAGTAATAGTTGCAAACAGGAAAGAAACAGCAAAAAGGTCAAAACAAAAATGTAACAATTTGGGTACTTTATAGCTATGAAACCTCTATAAAAAATATAATGCATCTTTTTGTCCCATACTACATGGCAGCACTAGCATACCAGAAGTTAAAAGTTCTAATAAAATTAATGAATATTTATTTAGTATGTTACTGCAAGTATTTACTAAATTTCTGCAAGTTCCTGCTTAGACAAATGCCGTGCCATTATGAACACACAGTTTCTGTGGCACAGAGAAGTGAAGCAGAAATATGAATTAGTTCCAAACTGATGAACACAAGTTATTTCACAGGAGCATAAAATATATGACTTTAACTGAGCTACAAGCTGGGGTATGATTTGTGGGGTATTAAACCAGGCTCCACCTGGCCTCAGAAAACTGACCTTTAATCTCTACAATCAATTTATAATTAGCTCTCTCCATTTTATCTCCTTTCCCTCTAAAGCCCAATGTGAGCCAGCCAGCCAGCCAGCCAATCACAACGTGCCCATCAATATAGTATCTAGGTACCTTCCTCCTCCTCAAGTTGCACATTGCAGCAAAAATGTAAACTGCAGCTTAACTGTTGTTAATGTATTATAATAATGGAAAAAATGTAAAGGTCAAGCAATACTCTCAGAGAAAAACAGAAATATACAATCAGTTTGGAAGGAACTAACAACTAATAAATCATAAAGTTAATTTCTCAGTTAGTTTCAAATATTAAAAAATGTCCATTTCAAATCTATGCGATGGTATCTAGTATCTGATGAACTGAGCTCAGGCTCATGACAGCTTATGCTATATAATCACTGATTTAGTTAGTATATAAGGTGCAAGTCTACTCTGCCTTCTGCCTGATTTTGGACTAATACAGCTAACTGCTTCTCTCTACTCATGTAGAACCAATGACAGCTCATGCATAACAATTCTCAGTCAGCTGAAATGTTGAAGATTAATGCACCTGGTGATTTAAAAATACTGTAAATGCAAACCTGCCAATGTAAAAGTTTTCATGACTGAATGCCAGATTAGGAAAGAGACTTAATACAAACACCCAACTAGAGAGGCTGTTACAATAAAAATAAAATCAATCTACTCCTTTTCTCCTATAACCTCTGTTAAAACAGCAAACCATGCACTCAATTTTATAAATTTTTCATCCATGTAGAAGTTGATAGGAGCTGGGAAATTATCAATTGATTGTACTCCACAACATGAAGGGTCCTGTTCTCCCAATTTACTTTTTCCTGAAATCCTCCACAGGATTCTTAGGTTTAATATTAACTAGTTTAACTAATTCAAGTTTGTGAAGTGGTCTACAGGAGAGTATGAAGCCTAACTAAATTTCTTCCCAAGGAACTGAAGCACAAGAGCCTAAGTGACTTTTCCAAAGCCTGTGGAAGCAGGAAGCCAAACTTAAAACTCAAGTTCCAAGAAAAATCCTCAGCACTGGATACTCCTTCCTCTCTAATTAATTTCAAACAAATTCAAGTTCAACTGGGATTCTCTTTTTGTTCTCTAGACAGACCTCTTCTACAAAGCACTTTGAGATATATGGATGAAAACTGCTATACAAAAAGGCAAAGTATTAACATCATCACCTATTTTCTACCAGCGTAACTAGAATTATTCAAGACTACTTTTCAAGCAAACTTTTAAAAAATCTAAACACTTTGCACAAGCATGTTGGAACATAATGTGCATGTACACAGTGCTGAGCTATACCTTGACAGAAATTGGGTATATTTTAACTTACCTGGTACTGCCACTATTACCTATCTAATTTCTTTTTAAGGTCGGTGTAGTCTTCCACATCTCTCTCTGGTGCATCATGTATGGGGATTCCTCTTGAGCCTCGCCATTATTCTTAGGGATGAACAGCTTGGTTATTGGAATGACTTTGGGTCGGTTCACCAGGGGGCCTTGCCTGCCACATCTTTGATGATGATTGTCTTCAGATTGGGAGGATGATGTTTGGTCCTGCCTCCCCATAGCATCTCCCCTCGGTCGTTCCCACTGTTCCGACTTCATGGGGCTCCGTCTCCCCTACACGTCATCTAACAACAACCACGATGCCGTCACCTGCGTTGTTGAGGCTGATGTCCTGTGCCTTCTTAGTGCTTGGGTTCCTGGAATATGATGGCCACTGGGTATGGGCAATGTTACTATCCTGAGCATTTCCCCCAGTCTTCCTCCTTTCCAATTACATGTTGCTCAGCTTCAGTACCAGTCCATTCCCCAACGTGTCACCTCTGCCCCCAGCTTTGTACTTGCTGTCCATCAGTCTCGTCTGTATCCTGGCTCCGCTGAGTCCTGCTGGGCTCCAGTCTCTGCTGTCAACTTCCTTGGTCCACGTCAGCCCTATGAACAAATCCTCGGACCCTCTCTGGCCCTGGGCTCTTGTGGAGACCCTTTCCTGGGGTAAGCAACAGGTCCCCTCACTGGAACTGCTTATGTTCTCTGGCCCCTCCAGGCTGGCTGGGGAAGTCATTTCTTGTCCCCATTGCTTGTCTTCCGCTGGGACTTTAATCTTGGACCAGGGGTTCTGGCTGACCAATCAGTCCCGGCACGCTGTTATAAAGCATGCCCACACCAATGGGGGTGCTGATCCTGGCTCCTTTGGGATTGGCTGGTTTTTTTTCCTTTTTGTATTTTCCTGCGGGAGCTCTGCCCAGGGCGGTTTCACTTTCAGCACTTTCATCTTCCAGCATGGCATCCCGCCGCCTCCACTCCTTGTCAAGTAAGTCTTTTCCACAGTTGGCTTTTCAACTGTCAGTCCTACTCACTCTCTAGACTATTTTCTTTAGACTATAAATTTAATTACAAATTAAACACTTTAGACCTACAACATATTTAGTGCCCCTAAAACAAAAGCAACTTTCAGAAATATACATTTTGCATCCCCGCAACTAGCACTGCAATCGTTATATAGACACAATGAAAAATTTTATATATTTACATTTTATGACATACATTAAGAGCCATAGAAAAAGCAGTATCCAACAACTAGTAACTCCTGACCTGACAAAATAAGCTAAAGTTCAACACAGTATAATAATCAGTTGTATATTAATAGTCACCAAATAGAGTTCTTGCCATCTAGCAACCCCTGATGATACCAGACAAGATTCAGTACAGAATAACAACAGGCCATCTTCTGCAAACAAAGCTCAAGGTCCCATACTTCATTAAACAGTAAAATGTGACTGTTATTTAACAGGTACAACAAGTATTTGGATTTATTCCATCCTAATGGACTGTTTTACCTGAGATAATGGTTAGTAATGGATGGATGAATTTATAAACAGCAATTCCTTTTTCTGTTACTTAGTAATGTTCTGTCCTTGACAATCAAACTAAGTGAAGAGAGCAATTCATACAGTAAGTAGCAATGATGAAAACTACTTGTTTTAGCATTAAAGGAAAAAATATAAAGAAAATCTAATACAGAAGCAAACCAGATAACCTTTCCATTAATCTAATTATTTACTATCTTCTACAAAACAATGCACTTTAATTCATACAACATTCTTCATGAAAACAAACAACAGCAGAACTACAGAGAAAATCAAAGACTTATACATAGGAGGATTCAAATGATGTTTGAGAAATTAAAAGAATGAATGATCTAAAGCCTGTTTCACACATTTAATTTCACTTCTTTAAGTAAAACTGAAGGAGGAGAAGACAGACTAGCAATATGCCCCAGAAACCAGAAGTTAACTTATGATGTTCAATCAAGGCTATGGACATTCTTTAAACTAGTAGTTTTGAAATTAATAAATTTGGATATCCATGTGTTTTGGAAATATAGTATAAGCAGCAATACCTTCATTATGTCAAAATAAGTCATGCTAATGCCAGAGACAGTATTGATGGAAAAACTAAAAGTCCAAAGCATTTTAAATGGAAAGTAATAAATAGGATCCAAGAAAAAACTACTACATATAAATTCATTTCTCATCCATCTCTCCATTCAAACAACATGAAACAGAAGTCTGAGAAAATAATCCATGAGAAAATATTTTATGTTGACAAAAGTTATATGGCTTGATTTATATGCCAATGAAAATTATGCTCAACTATAACATGCATCCAGCTCCAGTAAAATTAAAAACAATGAATTATGAACAGAGTGGAAAATACATAAACAAACTGAAATACTCATTGTTTTATGTAGGAATTATAGTTATATTTCAGTCGTTATTTAGTTATTTTAGCCTTGCTTTTGTGTGCATAGAATTCACTGGATAAAAGAGCATTGAGCTGTAGTGAAATCCCTGAAAACTATTAACCTTGACCAATGTTCCCATGGTGTCATATGCAGAACAACTTGATTTCACCATCTTCAGTTGCATATTAATTCTAAAAATGCACTATGTCCACACACTCCCACAAGAATCTCATTTTCATTTGTTCATGTGTCAAAACCTTTATTTATACTCCTGATCATCAAAAAAGTCACCACTGGAAAAGTTTGTAGATGAACATAAACTGGTGAAGAATAAATAAAAAGAACAAGTCAGATACAGTGCAATCTGGATAGCTTAGTAAATTGAGGTGATCTAACTAAAATTTGTTGTAATGCAGCTAAATACCAAGACCTATCTAGGAACAAAAAAGTATTTCATATTTACAGAACGTACTGAATCTTAGAAAAGGTAACACAGAAAGGAACCCTGGATACATAATCAACACAACAGAGCGGCACCCTCGGGACTTGGGGCCTAACACGCGGGCAGCTGGATTAGGGATTCAGCAACTGGCCAGGGAAGCAGGAGCCGCTTTGCTATGGGGCAGGGCAAAGCAGGGAAGCAGGACTCACAAGGAGGCAGGCGCAGGCCAGCAGCACCAGAAGCCACTGCTTGGCTTCCTGCGCAGGGCCGTTCTGGCAGCACAGGGCATGGACATGGGCTTGTGTCAGGGTGGGGAGGCAGGGGCAGGAGCACGGGCACTCCCGGACGCACATCCTCCCTCCTCCCTACCAGCGACCGGCATGTCCTGAGCCCACGAGCAGAGCCACTCCTCCACCACCTGGCGACAAAGTTCTCAGGTGAAGGCTCTGTCCTGTGCTGCCCCGAGCCTGCAGCACTCGCTGCGGCTGCCTGGGCAGGCACCAGCTCCTCAGGGCGGGCAGGGGCGTCACTCAGCAGCCAGAGCCAGCACCGCCCCCAGCTGAGTAAGGGTCCGACCCCATGAGGGACCTGGCTGGGACACACCGTGCTGATGCAGTGCGTGTGGGAACCTTGTCCCTGCCTCAGCCTTTCAGCAGTCATTACGAAGTTGCTGAGGGGCTGGGGGAGGGACAAGGGTTTCCCATTGCAGCACTGTGGGCCACAGAAAATGCCTTGGCGGGCCGCATGGCAGCCCGGGGGCTGCATGTTGGACAAGCCTGTACTAGACCATTTCAGTGAGGGTGGGGAGATGCACCCACTATCAACAATAGATGACCATGCATAGCATAATCCACACGGCACTGATATTTAATCTCTGACAATTAGATTAGAGGTGACAGTGCTTTGAGTTTACGACAATGTGGTCATCCATTTCTAATATATACAGTGACATCTTCTCATGCTTTATTTGCTAACAACCTCACCTGTTTAACAAGTACTACATTTTGAGGCAGTATCAGCATGTGAATAGTCACAGAAATAAGGTTAAACTGTGGCCTCTGGGCTCCCAGTCCAAGTGCTGCTCCCCCAATCCCCCCACCCCCATTACTCTCCTGCTGCTGGGCTTCCAGGCTCCTACTCCTTCCTCCAGCTTCTAATTCCTACCCCCATCTTTGGGGGTGAGGCAGCATGATCCACAGGACCAAGGACGCCTGTGACCGGGGGGTTTGGGGAGACTTCAGGGATTTGTGTGTCATGGGATTGCAGAGCATGGTGTTGGCAGGTGGTACTGGCACAGCACAGCTTGCAGAGCATCTAGCCAGCGAGTTGTGCAGCTCTCAGCCACTCAGACGTCAGACAACCCTATCCTAACCCATTGCCATTTCCTCTCAAAAGTTTTAATGGAGGTAAATACAATACTCCAAAACCAAACTAAGTTTCGCACAAAAAGCAGAAAAGTATAATGTCCAAAAAGGGAGAACTACAAATCCTCTCACCATTTAAGATAAACCACTGCATCAAAAGGTTTCCCTGCAAACACTAAAAGAACCTACCTAGTGAGAATTCTACAAGATAAGATCTCCTGAGAAACAGGATTATGAAAGTGAATAGTGGCAGTAAGAAACATATACTACCTCTTCAACAGCAAAGACTTCTTTTCATCTTAACCAGAGTTATAGCCTGAACAACCAACATGCTGCCTTAATTAAATATAATTCACCAAAGCATTTACATATACGGATCTCACTTATGTAATTTCTACATAAAATTTACTAAGGAAATTAAAGAACAATTACTTTAGACCATTTAGAACAATGATTACGCACATACAAAACTCCTTAAATGCTATGGAACATCTGAAATCAGTGTTTAGCTTAAAAGGCAAGTTTATTCCTCCACTTTACTACTGCTCAGACAGAGAAAAATACTTAGGAGTTCAAATGGAAACCCAGGACTAAGAATCTTGCACAGATGGTATTTGTCATAGATTTCATAGACATAAGGGCTGGAAAGGACCTCAGAAGATCATCAACTCCAGCCCCCCACCCAAAGGGCAGGAAGTCAGCTGGAGTCATAGGATCCCAGCAAGATAAGCATCTAATTTACTCCTGAAGGTGTTCAATGTAGGTGCTTGAACCACCTCTGATGGCAGGCTATTCCAGACCGTGGGGGCTCAGACAGTAAAGAAATTCTTCCTTATGTCCAGCCTGAAACGGTCTTGCAGTAGTTTATAACAGTTCAACCTTTTCATCCCTTGGGGCATTCTGGTGAACAAACATTCCCCTAGTTACTGATGATCACCCCTGATAAACTTATAGGTGGCCATCAGATCACCCCTGAGCCTGCACTTTTCCAGGCTAAAAAGCCTCATAAGGCTGTAGTCATAAGGTCTGCTTCCCTGACCTCTGATCATGCGCGTGGCTCTTCTCTGGACTCTCTCAAGCTTCTCCACGTCCTTTTTTGAATTGTGGAGCCCAAAACTGGACGCAGCACTCCAGCTGCAGCCTCACCAAGGCCAAGTACAATGGGACAATGATGTCCCGGGATTTGCTTGAGAAGCATCTATGGATGCAAGCCAGCGTTTTGGTCACTTTACTAGCCGCAGCATTGCATATTTTTAAAGCAGCACCACTATTAAAATGTACAACAGAATTACTATTATTAGCAGCTTTTCTAATGTTATTCTTTGTGTTTAGCAGGTAGAATATTAACACTTGGACCTTTGTTTTTCAGGAGTTTAAAAGTTCAAATCAGGGAGATAAAGAAAAAGAAACACCAGACGATAAAGCTGACCTCTTTAACAAATTGTTTGCATCTGTATTTCTGAGCAGAGACTGGACGTACCCCCAACCAGGATCCCGGAAGAACTCAGGAGAGGCACAGCCGGGCCCAGGGTCAGAGAGGACCTAGTTAGGGAACTTCTGGTGGGGCTAGACATGTAAATTATTAATTAGTTTAGAATTTTAAAATAATTTAATATTTGTTTAATTTTACAAATGTCCAAAAATGTTTAATATCCTGATTGGTAATTATGGAAAAATAAATACAAAAATGTTACACGTTACATTATACACATTAAATCAGTAGGTCCAGATGATCTTCATCCAAGGGAACTGAGGGAATTGGCAGAGGCCATTGCGGGACCCTGGCACAGCTCTACAAGCACTCGTGATACTCTGGCAAGGTGCCGAAGGATTGGAAAAGGGCCAATATGGTCCCCATTTTCAAAAAACGGAGGAAGGAGGACCCAGGAAATTATAGGCCTGTTAGTCTTACCTCGGTCCTGGAGAAGCGATTGGGAAAATTATCCAAGAACACATCTGTGAGGGACCAGCAGGGGAGATTATGCTTAGGGGCAACCACCGGAAGCTCGTTAGAAGCAGGTCCTGTCAGACCAACCTGGTTGCCTTCTACAACCAGGACTCTAAATCCTCGAATGCATGTGTCGTGGTGGACGTAGTCTTTCTGGACTTTAGGAAGGCCTTCAACACTGTCTCACCCCATTCTCATTAAAAAATTAAGCAACTGTGGCATCGATGCCTATAGTCAGATGGGTCACAAATTGGCTGAGAGTAGGTTAAGGCTAGACATCAGGAGGCACTACTTCACAGTCAGGGCGGCTGAGATCTGGAACCGACTTCCAAGGGAAGTGGTGCTTGCCCCTACCCTGGGAGTCTTCAAAAGGAGGCTAGACAATCATCTAGCCAGGGTCATTTGAGCCCAGCATTCTTTCCTGCCCATGGCAGGGGGTCAGACTTGATGATTTACTCAGGTCCCTTCCAACCCTACCAACTATGAAACTATAAAGTGTTGTCACTATTAGCTCTAATATAATAAACAACAAGAGAAAAAACAAGATAGCAGACCACATACTGAAAAGAGCAATTTCTCTCTAAAAAGTACATGAATTTAAATAATGCTGAATCATTTCAAAGTGTATTAGCACACAGCTTAAGTGCCTGGAAGCCATCCCTAACTCCAGAAACTTTGAGAGAACACACCAGGAAACAGAAGACTGCATCTGTCAATCCCTGGGATGACAGACCTCAACTGAAGGAAAACAGAAGAGCCTCAACTAGCACTGATCATTTTTAACACGGTTAAAGGAGGAGTGACAAAAGTAATCACCATCCACGATCAGTCTTTTCAAGATTTTGCTAACCTAGCCTTCCTTCTTGAATGTTATATCTTAGTTATAATTAACTACACAGTAAAAGTATCACTAATAAAACACCCCCTCCCACAACAGCTGAAGGTCCCATTTTTCCATTACCTGTCTCTGAAACATAAACAACAGGATCCTGCTTTAGAACTGTCTCAGGTTTTGAAGATGATTGTTTTCTCTCAGGCAGCTTCTTGGACTTTTTCACTGACTGAGTCTCCTCTTCTGAATCTGTATTTTGACCACAACAAAAGTATTGCTTTCTTCCACATAAACACAAACTTTTAATAATAGTTTAACAGATTATAGAAACATCCAAGCAGGTAAAACAAGCACAAAACACAATAATTTTCTCTACAGAACTCTAGCTTGGCCTTATCTTTCCAAAATATTTGCAGACTAAATGGGACTTTCTTCAGAGGCCATCAGTTAACTAGACTGTTTTTTGTTCATTAACAAGAATTACATTCCCTCTTACTCATCCCAGGAACTAAGCCTGTTGTGTCTTCTGTTATGAAAAAGACTACCCTGGGAGCATGATTGCTAAGAAGGAAATTCCAGTCTAGTATGTTATCACAGAACACTAAACCAAAGCAAAAAAATCTAACACCCTTTACAAAAATGTATTTGTTAGTATGACTGAGTAATGGAAGCATATTTACCTAGTATACTTTAGGATATTCACTTGCAAAGCCAACAAAAATTAAATGCAACATTCAAATGGTACCCTTGGTTACATCACTAGTATCCATATCCCAAAAGTTGACAAAAGGCATAAGAGAAAGAATACTCCCCCTTCATTTAAGTAATAAATATACAGTAATAGTTTCTGGGAAAAAGAATGAAGCAGAGGGAACACAACCTGTGCAATAGATAGTTACTGCTCACAGCCTGACTTATGGGGGAATCAAAGGACATGCTAGCATGACAAATATTTAAAATATAAAACTGGCAGCTCTAAATAGCAATTTCATTCAAATATGAAATCTCAGTGCCTGAAAAATCTACTAGTCTTCCAAGAATTTGGAGCAATATTTCATTTTCCTTCCTCTTAATAGGAAAGGTTTGTCTAAAGTTCAAGGGACATTATTGGCATTCAAAGGAGTAATAATAAAAATAGCCATAATAATAATAATAATAATAATAGTAGTAATAATATATTAAAAGAGAGATACAGGTCTGTGTATTACACATGTACTGACAAACATATATTTTGAGGTGTTTCATTAATAGGTCCCAGAGAGCAAGAGGAAGAGAATAAAATACAATTGTTTATGCAGCTTGACACATTTTCAATATTTGGTAACAACATTATGGAAAGCTCATTTATCTGGGTGTTCTGCAGGTTTAAAGTATGTCATTGTTCTTCTTTTAAAATTAGAGCAACCTTGTACTATTGAACCAGCACATGGAACGTAATCAATAGTTTGCAACAGAAGCCATAAAGTCTTTTCTGCAATTTCATGACAGCTGTAGGAGGCTTCAGAGTCCAATGAGATGGAGAATAAGTAACAGAAAAAAAGTGATATGTGATTTTTTTAAAGAAATGGTATAGCTGCTATAGAGGGAAGTTGTATTGATTGTCTGAAGCACATTCAATCAGAATAGGTTGAACAGTTGTATTTAAAATTTTAAATGCCTAAAAAACACCTAGGAGCAGAGAATGAAAAAATGAATGATGTCTTTGTGTATCACAACAGAAAAACACAGGAATGTTAATTATGCTCTAGAGCCCACTAAGTATATTATGTACAATAGCAAAATCCAAATAAAATATCAGAAAAATCTTGCAAATTCTTTTATGTCACTGAACTACTCCCCCCGGTCCCCAAAGTCTGGAAGGAGCCTTAGTCCTACAAATGAGCTAGGAAAATCAGAAGCCTAAAACTGGGCAAAGGGGTAAAAGGATGGACACAATCTATTACTGTGTTACAAATCTGAAGAAATTCCAGAAGACGGGCTTGCTTTGTTTATTGAGATCTGGTAAAAGATATTTTGTAAACAAAAGCAGAGGTAGCATTTTTAGCAATTTTGATGCATTGTGATTGTGATGGGTGACAATGAAAGCTACTAGGGCTGTGCAAAGCTTCCGATTGGAAGCTTGGTCACCGATTCAATTTGGCAGAGTCGGCCCAATTTGGTGGCCAAATCTCTGAATCTGAGTCGAATCAGAAGAACCTGTGGAAAGATATGACAATCCAGACACAGCTTTAAATGTTTTTCTGCATACCTCAAGATACCAGGGGGCTCATGAATGCTGAGATAATAGGGCAGATGCAGCATCCCACAGGAGCACAGAGCATTTGGCAGCAGCCCTGGAAGTGGACCAGAAGCACTTCCGGTCCACTTCTGGGTGTGCTGGGGAACACACAGGTCCTCCACACCTCCCTGGCTCCACAACTGGTGCCTTCAGGGTCTGAGGGGGCACCCAGGGTCCCCCTGCAGTCAATCACTGAGCCAGGGACTGGGCCCCCCCCACCTGCACATTTCCCAAGGGACTAAGTACTTCTGGTCCGCTTCCAGGTTTGCCACCAAGCATGTGGAGGGTCAGCCCTCCCACACTCATGTGGGACACTCCATCCACCCCAGCACTGCAGCATTCACGAGCCACACCTGATACCTTGAGATACGTAGAAAAATCATTTAAAGCTGTTTCTATGGCCAAATCGCTGATTCTCTGAATCAGCATCAAATCTTCAAATTTGGACGAATTGAATCAGGGACAGCAATCTGAATCAATAAATCAAATCCCTGTCTCCAATTTGGGTCAAATCCAAATCTGAATTGAATACGGCCCATTTCATACGCCCCTAGAAGCTACAAGCAACTAATGACTTTCAGAAGCAACAAATCAAGAGCACAGTGAAGATATCCAGCACTGCACATCTCTTCTTGAGCTCAGGCCTCCAAAATTACTACATCATAACTAAAGACAGAAAAAACCCACCACTGGTCCCTCATTTTTAACAAGAAGTGCCAATCTAGAGTAATATCAATTTTACCTGAATCATAGATGATCCTTTTTTTCTTCTTTGTCTCTTTTTTTGGGGTATCATCTTCATTAGATGAACTTTTCACCTAACAGTGACAGTCCGTTAGTTCAAGTATCAAACAGCTGCTCCAAGATTTCTTTCAGCTACATCTTCTAGTTACCAAACTTGTATTTTGATTCTAGCAGAAACACTATAAGATACTTAAGTAAAAATAAGTCAAGAACTTCAACCGTTCAACTTTCATTTTATTGGCTATAAAAACAGAAACAATAGAGATGAAAAGGTCACTATTACATGAAGGTACCAGAGCACCAGTAGATGATAAAGCCCTAAAAATAATCAAACAAAATCCTCCAACACATCTCATCTCAACCTTTTTGAGATGTCAACTAATCTAATATGAAAAATAACTCACTTTATAGCTCCAGAAATAAAAATGGATTAGACATGTTAGAGATGAACCCCTTCTTTAAACAGTGCATTTATCATGCTACATCAGACCAACAGTCCATCTAATCAATGACCAAAGACAGACACTTAAAAGGAATTTGTAAGAAATGCTGTAACACGGGGGTCAGCAACAGTTTCCTGCAGAGGATCAAAATGATTCCACATGGGATGAAGGGTGGCAGGCATTGGGACCCAAGCTGCCACCACCATTTCTACCCATGCTGCTAGCTGCAGCATGGCACAGCAAAAGCCCTCCTCCACTGGAGCCCATGCTCCCAGAATGTGGCATGGCCTGGGCAAAGCTTCCCCTCCATCAAAGTCACAGGTCAAAGAGCCCCTCCCCACCCCCTACTAAATGCCACTGAATCTGTGTTTTTTGGGTACTATTGACAGAGTTCTGCGGGCCATAGATTACTGACTCCTGTTGTAACAGACAACTGTAGAATAAAATGAAAGTAAAATAATATTCTATACGAGTATCCCATTCCTCACTGTCTTAAGGCAAGAAGCATGAGGACTTTAACACTTCTAAAAATATTATCTTCTCATCTAAACAAACCATAGATGTTCTTGTTACCCTTATGCAACATCCAAACCCATTTGGAAAACTACTGAATATCTGACTTAATTTACACCTTGGTTTCCCCAAATCAATTACAGAATGTCCTTATTAACCTTAAAATTGTTACCTTTTAGTTGCATTAAATGGCTCCTTATTCTTATTTTATGACAGACCATAAAAAGATATAATCACTATACCAGATATCTTTTTTTATACCATTTACAATTATGCACTACTCTTATCTTTCTTTATTTTGTTTATCTCTTTGAACTAAAAAGTTTTAATAATAAATCTTTTCAATCTCTACTTCAGGATGCTTTTCAAGGTTCGTATCAGTTTTGACATGTCTCAACCAACTCCCCTTTCTGTTATAACTCTTTGAGTTAGAGAAGCCAGAACTCAACTCTTTATTCAACAATATTTAAATTATCATTACAAACTCTGCTCCTGACCCTGCTTTAATAAACACAAATGTAGAAAGTTCCCTTCATTACAATGCTAATCGTTTACCCTAAGATAAATGAAAATCAGGGACAGGAGAAGGGAAACTGCAGGTGGTTAAAAAGAAATGGCAACTGCAATTGTATGTGTAAGGGAAAGTAACTGTAAGGACAAGCATATTTTGAAGGCAAAGGTGAGTGTGCTAGGTTACATTACTGCATTAAGCACAATTTTTTGATATCAAGGGTGACTGACCATGGGTGCCCTTTACCATTTTTAGAATAAATCTAAATAACTAAGCCAAACAGGTCTGCTTGGGCAGAACTGTTTGAATGATCTAGGTTTTTGCTAGAATTTCTTTAGCATTTCATGGGATTGCTTTCATAATATTAACATACCACTACAATGTCTTCCCCCTCAAACAGCTGGAAAATTGAAAATTTCCTTAGCTGAGCTGGGAAAAAGTTATGGGAAAACTGGATACAGAAACAGGAACACTTGCTGCTATCTAACTACAGGATAATTTTTTTTCTGTGATAGCAGAGCAGAGTTCACTTGGTTTTGCTAGCCTGGCTTAGTAGAAAGCATATTTCTCTCTCCATTTTTTAGAGCCACACCCAAGAGAGAAGCGCCTAGGTTAAATATTCTTCAGGAAGCAAGTAAGTTGACAGCTCTGAAGGGTAAAGCTACCACAGAATACATTCTAGGTTGTCAGAGAAGACTTTTCCTGGGTTTGGTGCTAGCAGAAAGATAACATCAGTTGCAAAATTTCTCTTCTCACATTTAAAGCCAACCAATTTTATTTTAGTTTTGGCTCTAGGGAAAAGCGTCAAATTTTAAGGGCCATTAATAAGTTACTGAAAAAAAAAAAAAAATCCAGAAAGCAGGCCAGTTTTTAAATAAAGAGCCACAGATACAGAATCCTGTGCCAGAACAAATTAAAAAAATAAATTAAAAAAAAAAAAGAGGAAAACAAACCAACTTTGATTTCCTTTCTCTTTTTCTTTCCAGCTGAAGTTCCTTCCCCGTTTTTGGTTTTCTCAGTCTTTTTTGCTGCCTCACATTCATTTTTCTTCCCAGTAGATACAACCCCAAAGAATTTTCGGATGTCCTAATAGAAGTAAAAAAAATTAAAATGAAGTAAAATACAGAGTACTCTGACCTTTCACTACACAAGAAGTAAAAAAAAAAAAAAAAAAAAAGTTACACTCTCAAAAACTCTTCTGCCATTTATTACCTTAAGAATTGTGCTTAGAACTTGTTACTCATCATTAGGACACTACAGGTGTTTACAGACCCAAAGCAAACTTTGATCACTTGAAGCCAACAACACATCAACCATTCCTATATATAGATCATTCCAGAAGACCATTTTCCCCTAAACAGAATACCTTTGACAGCCATCCCCCTGCAAAGTGCAATGGTCCTTCTGACAATAGACAGAGACACCAGGCCAATCAACACCAGTAGTAATAATTATCTGCAGTCAAGTTTGATACAATTAATAGTCTAACTTCCAAGGCACTGAATAACTCAGCCGTGAGACAGAGCTTGAGATAACCACCACATTTTTTCAACATAACTAAGGAGCAGATGCACAAAATTAATAATTCTAACAGATCCATACTATGTTTGGATAATAAGTAAAAAATTTAAGATGAAGGTAAGTTAATCAAAATAACGATCTGAAAAAATGAACACAAGTAAATTTAACTAATGGTATCACTTACTCCTACTATATAAATAGAAAGACATTTTTCCTTGATAAAAATTAGAAACTTAAATTTTAGTGGGATCCAGTATAAGCACATAGTGAACCTACAAGAGCAAATCACACTTCTAACAAACTGTCCATTTAAAAAAAACATCATACAGTTTGTTTTTACCTATTTACAAACACTGTCTCCAAGTATGGAAGCCATATTAACAGCAAGCATTTTAGAAGCAGGTAAGTGACCAAAATTCACAGCAGATGGTGGGAGGGGGTTTTGACTACTTTCCATCTAACACTTGCTTATTTTCTTCTTACACAGAGTTCATGTAAGTAGTTTCCTAGAAATACAGAACACTGGAAAAATTCCATTTTGAGCTATAACTACATTTATCCTTTGAAGTGTTTTTAAAGTAAAAGTGTAGTCCTGCTACTGTTAAATTTATGAGTTTGTAGGATCATTGTGAAAGCAGCTTTATATAGTGAAAAATATCTTTGATAGTTTGACATAGAAGTATCCTATTCTCATTGCTTCCTTCCTGACTTGGCGTTACCAGTTTACAAAGCCCGAAGCCAAATCGACTGTATGATTTGTAAACAAGAACTAGCATTTTTCCTCTGTAAAACTTGTGATTTATTTGCTGTCTTAAAAATTATAAAAATGTTCTCATCTTAGGAGGCTCTTTTTTTATGAAAAATCTTATACTTTCCTCATAAACTGACCCTGGCAAGCAGATGTGCATGTTGAAATAAATGGAACTGTTCAAACAAGGTTTTGCCTACGTGCATTTACTTGAAAGTTTGGGCCCTGATTTAATAATAGTGTACTCTAATGTTACTCAGCTATTTGCAACTATTTGATTATAACATTACTATTAATAAAGTACTAGCTATGCATTTCTGATTGTAGGTGGCTAGTTTTAAAGTTCTTAAAGGAACAGCATCCAACTTAAAGCAGATTCTGCATGGGCAACAGAAAAATCAAGAAACTAGCTATTGTCTTGGCTAGGGACTCTGAATACTAGCATCAAGCTTTCATTACCAATACAGGTTGCCCTCACCAACCACAGGAGTTAGGTTCATGGAAGTTACTGTGGTTGGCAAAACTGTGGCTCATAAGACAAAAGGCTTATGGGAAAAATGGGGTTAGGGACTTGACTATTAATAATAAAGGAACATACATTGTTTATAGACTGACCACGTATAAACTCACTAGGGGGACCAGAAGGGTTTGGGGGAGACCTTGTCTCCCCCAGCACCCTCCGGGATAACAAAAAATAATGGCCACAAGTTGTTGGAGAGGAGGTTCAGATTAGACATCCACAGGAACTACTTCACAGTTAGGGCAGCTAGGATCTGGAACCAACTTCCAAGGGAAGTGGTGCTGGCTCCTACCCTGGGGGTCTTTAAGAAGCAGCTCAATACCTACATGGCTGGGGTCCCTTGTGCCCAGTTTCTCTCCTGCCCAAGCAACAGGTCGGACTTGAAGATCTACAAGGTCCCTTTTGACCCCTACTTCTATGATTCTATGAAATAATTTTTTATGTTTGCCACACACTCTCCACAAGCTAGACAATCCAACAGCTCCAAATTTGTTTCCAAGGACATCACTTTCCTTGCCCTCTTCATAAATTGCTCACCTTCAGCACTCACTCACTTAGAGGCCATAATTAAGGGCAAAATGCAAAAAATCAAAAAGAAATTGGGAGAAAAATGCAGAGCACCTGCAACTGGATGTTAACAGCATGAAGCACAATGCAAGATTGAATGTGTGTGAGGAGTTGGGAGCACCACAGGTGGCTAGCAAGCATGCACGTGATTTGAAATGGCAAGGTGGCGGGTTGATGCGTGGTGACAGAAAACTGTGGTTACTCAAAACTGTATACCATGGTAGCTAAAATGGTATATGGAATATCAAGTGTGGATGCTCAAAACCATGATTGGCAAGGGAAACCTGTATTACAGAGAAAGCTAACATGTGGAAGACACCTTTATAACTGAAGAATGAAGACAGCACTAAGATGTTCTCATAGGCTAAAACAAATTATTTTAAGGCAAAGGCCCCCTTTATTTACTTTAAATGTAAACTATCAATTATGTGCTACAACCATAATAAACATAAATACCTCTACATGTTTATCATGAAGTAACAAAATGTTTATTTACAAACCTGAAATACCCATAAAGTGTTGGTGTATGCAGACGCAGAAGTAAAGACTTGGTTGTAGTTTTCACAAGGAAAACCAAAGTTTGAACAGATGATAAAGAGGAATATGGATAGAGTATTTGTTTCAATTATGCAAGTATAAAATAAGTAGAGCAGAAATGAGCTTGTCTTACAACACAGCTGAGACAGACTAGGTAACCAAATAAGGGAAGGGGCCATGTGAATGATAAGATGCTGTTAAAAACTGAAACACACTTAAATAAAACTTCCTAGGGACTTACAACCACCTGAGAACCATTAACTCATTAAAAGAGAGTCAATAAAAAGACTTGAAATAGATTAAGATCAACCTTAGATTGTGAAAGTTTAAGAAATTCTGACAGTAACAGTTAACATTTTCAGATGTAAAGCTTAATTGGGATGTAAAGATCCTCTTGAGTTCAGAATGCTACACAAGCATAACTACAGCCAACATGCATTTAAAAAAAAAAAAAAAAAGCTATGGAATTGACTAGCTTGTATACTTTGGCCAAACTGACAAAAACAACCAACCATATTTACCTGAATCCAAGACAAGGTTTTTATCCCATTCAATGTGGGAGCAAGCCCCTGGTCCTGGATTCAAATACAAGCTCAGGGGGTAAGTAGCTGCTGTGGCTGCAGCCCTAACCCAGGCATGGGGCAGAAGTGGAGCTGCACCTGCCATCCCCCTCACCATCACCACTTCTGCCCCACACCATCTCTGTCCCCCACACTCTGCTTGCCCTCCATTGAGACTGCAGACCCCAGCTAGCCAGGCAGAAGCAACTCTGAGTCCAAGTTCAGCAACCTTGGCCGGCACCAGGGGTATTCCAAGTGCGCCCCCTGACCAGATAGATGCCGGAGCCAGCACAGGGATAGACATTACACATAAAACGGTTTAAGTGATCAGAAACTGGTTTAAAACTGTAACGGAACAGATGTTCAGTGCACATAAACCAGTTTGAAAATGGCTGAAACTGGTTTGAAATAAACCTGAACAGACTTAACTGATTTGGATCAAACTGGTTTATGCAATGCCTGCCCCAGCCCCTTATTGGTTTAAGATAAACCAGACCCCCCCAGCATCCCAGCATGCTCTCTGGGGTAGGTGGACCTATGTGCTTCACAGCAGGGCTGAGGCCCCTCCCCTCAGCTCCCTGGCTGTTGCTCCGGCAGAGACTTGCAGGCACAGAGCATCTGCCTGGTTTTCTCCTGCTCTCCCCCTCCCTTCTAAGAAGGGATTCCCCATCCCCTCTGCCTTACATAGATACACACTGCAGACAGCAGTATCAGCTTAGGGCTTTTTGGAGCTAATCAAAGCTCAGTTGGTAATGTCCCTCCATTCATTCTTTGTTTAACAGAGCTGATAAATGCTCTGTTATCTTTCAAAGAAGGGGAGGAAGCCCTCCCTAATCCTACCAGGGCCTGGCCACACCCCCTCAGCTCAGCCCTGTGCAAGGGAAGGGAGGGCTGCTCTAGCACCCCTCAGCTTCCAGCCTGAGCCACTGAAGACATGTGCCTGCATTCCTGGGATGCCTGTACAGTTACAAAGTGATTCAGCCTAGCCAGGTTAGACTAACCTACAAAGTTGAATCAATTCAGGCTCAAGCTTTTTGAATATCTGTCCCTAGCCTATGTGCTCCCTGTGCCACGCCAGACCTGGAGGCACAACATAGGGTAAGCAGCAGGCCGGAGCGGGAGGGGAGGGAAGCACATTGTGAGGAGAGGTGAAGGGGAAAGGACCAGGCACAAGGGGGCAAATGCACAGTGAGGCAGGCATCAGGGGCAGGGGCAGCATCAGGAGCAAGCTATGCAGGGACAGGCAGCAGAGAGCAAAGTGTGGGAGGGCAAGGGGCAGGAGTCAGGCACGTGACCACGCCTGCCATTTGCTGCAATGATGAGGGGTGTAAATTTAAATCCAATAATTAGATTCTTAGATGGAAAAATTATATCAACTTTATATATTTTCCATCTATGAAATCTAATTATGGAGGATTTGTCTTTACATTTAAACTAGTCTTCAATTCATGTAACTATAGTTGTAGACTTTTCATCTTAATATTTTAAACCTATTGGCAATTTGTTAAAATTTACTACTCCAGAATATATAGTAATTATAAGAATATATATTCCAAGACATAACTATTTTGTTTTTTTAGTTTGATTTTCTACCTTGAACTGTTTTTAATGATACTGGTAGCTGTGATGATATGTAAAATTAATAAAACAGTTTCACAGGACACCTTGGATTAATTGACATTTGTGGGCACACAATAGTTATTTGCTTTTTAAGGCCTCTCTGAAATTAGAAAATGAAGAATTTCATTGTTTGCCAATACGTGAATGGGAACTTAATAAAGATCTTGTTATTTTAAAGTAACTTGCTCCCCCTAGGCCAGGGGTGGGCAATTATTTTCGCTGGAGGGCTGCAAGGGTAGCCCCCACCCTTGACAGATGCTCTACCCCCTGGCTGTCATCTTGGGACTGGTAGTCCTGCCCCTACCCCCTGATCTTTGTCACCAGAAATCCCTGCCCCCTCCCCAATTATTTCTGGGGGACAAGGGGAGGATTTGCCATCCTGGCACCAGAAAAAAAATAAATAAATAAAAATAAAAATCACACACTAAAAGTCAAACAGCTGCTTAACATTTTAATTTTATTACAAAAAGTATGTTTGTCATATTGTGTGTTTGCTGTGTATGTAGAGGTGACTACATAATAGCTCAAAAATAAAGTCTTACTATTGTATACAGTGTGGAAGGGTGGTGTAGGGGTGTGTGTGGGGATGTAAAGGAGTGTGGTTGGGGGGAGCAATAGGGTATTTTGGTGGTGTGTATATGCGGGGGGGGGGATTGTGTAGGCAGGGAACAGGTATATGGACCACTGCCCATACACTCCCCACCATGGTGCATGACCCCTGCCAGCAGCTGGTGCTCAGGGCACCCATGCCCTGTGCAGGCACTGCCACCTGGAAACACATGGCTCCAGCCAGAACTGCACATGGTAGTGAGGAACGCAGCCTGGTCAGCCTGTCCCTATTGTGCGGGGCTCCACACAGCACACGTGCAGCTTCCACCACTCATATGCCATCAAGGGAAGCCCCACGTGATGGAGCTGGCTGCCTTCCCCACTACATGTATTCACTTGGCAGGAACTGTACACCATGGGGGTGGGGGAGTGTGTGAGGGATCCCCACCATTCCTCATCCTCCCTCACATTCACACCCTGCCCACCAGAGCTCTGCACTCCCGCCACCCTCTAGGCTGCCGATCTGCGCTCCTACCAGCCCCAGCCTCAGCCCCATACTCCCTGCTCCCACCCAGCTATAACTTCTCCCCCTGCCCCTACCACAGTTCCCCTTGTCCCCGCCGCTTCCCCACCTGCTGCCTGGAGTGAGTGCTGCAGCAGGGAGAAAAAGAAGAGCCTTTGGATGCTGAGGAAGCCGAGCAGGTTTCCCAGCAGCTGCAGCAGGTCGCCCAGAAGCTGCATGCACACAAGGGTGGGAGAGAGGCGTGCAGGGGGCCATATTTTGCCTGCCCCAGCCCTAGGCTCTTGCCTTTTAAATAAAATTTCCTTTTCACCTAGACATGTGAAAACCCAGACCATAAAATATATTTTTACTTTCCAATTCATCACTTCTCATGGTTTGCTGTTTCCTGAAAACTCACAGGTAAAATACAGAAGTACTAACATTTTACAGCTCAATTTACCTTAAATATGAAGAAATGTTTTAAACACAAATGAATATTATGGCATATTTAATCTGGGCTGTCTCAACAAAAGCAACAAACTTTTCTACAAAACTGCTTCCTTCATGCCTACAGGAAAACCTAGTTTTCATGCCTCTTGCAAATTACACCAACATGCAAAGTTATCTACTAAAAACAATAAAAGTACCTTCAACTGACAAGTAATGGATTGATACTAATATTGGAGGACCAAAGCAAAGTCAACAGAAGCTTAAAATGCAGTCAATCAGTACCTTCTTCTATAATGTAGGTATAGTAGAGACTAAAGATTCTAACAGAAGAGGTAAAGTGGATAATTTGTCTTTAATGGCTAGTTAAGTGTTCTTGTTTTCACTGCTGATTAATTCAACCAAGCATCCATGTAAATGTAAATACTATGGTTTAGGTTGGTAACAACCTTGTAAGGAAGTAGCATCTGCAGCCTCTTAACTTCAAAACTAGAATCCCAGGTCAACAAAAAAATATTCTTTTGCTGAAAATCATCCTTCACCCCCAATACTAAGGCCATAATAGCTTCCTTGAAGTCTTTAAAAAAATACTAGGTGGTTTTCAGCGCATTGGCAGCATGACAGCACATAAGCCACTTCCTGAGTAAAGGCTTATATTTGTGTAGTACCTTCTCTTTTGACAGTACTTTAAGGTAGATTATAGCTATTTGTATTGAAAGTTTATATAAAAAAAAAAAAGTGTGAAGGATATGTATAATTTTCTTCAATCTTCAGTGTTATATAATACATATCCTTCAAAATCTTGCACGGCCATCCTGTTTTTCTGGTGAAAAAAGAATATGGTAAGAAGCTACACGACTGTAATGGATCACGAATCCAAAATTGTTAGACAAAAGTGACATCACAAAATTTTAAGACAAAACTTCTTGCATTATGCAACATTTTTAAAGGAGATACATAATGGCAACACTTTCATGGCATCTATCTATGGATACCAAAAAAATCTTCTGTGAAAATGGGGCAGAAAATTAGCTGTGGTACTCTGCAAACCTATAAGTTCAACACTCACTACTATAATAGTACACTTTTAATGCAAAAAGTGGGCCATTTCCTCCATTTTAGCTAATGATAAATAAATATTCTGATCTTACTGCTTTATCTAAAAGTTAGCAACATATTTCAGTATTAGACCGAGTATGCTACTTCATTGAAACTCTTCTTAAATTAGCATTTTATATTAAAGGACCTGTTGCCAATTTTGATGGACTCATCAGTTTTAACAGTGCTCATAAAAGCTGGGCTTATGTCCACACATCAAACTCAGCCTAACAGTCCAATGCAATTGCCCTGTCCCCCATATGCGATTTAGGGATGTTCTCACAAATTTACAAATTTTGCTCACCCTGTAGATATGCCCCAATTAGACATCCTAAAGAAAACCCCTAGCACAAGAAGCAAAATTGACTATGGATGACTTGCATTAATGCAGATCCTGATCAGGGTCTCAGCTTCATTGATGCAATCTGTAGTTCACAGTTCTTTTGCCTAGCTGTTGACCACCAGCAACTGAAATGTCCCACATAAACAACCCCTTCATAGCATGATTCTCTTTCCATAATTTAGAGTGGTCTGTCATGAAAAAAAATGTATATTTTGTGCCTTTCTTCTTGACTTGCTTGTTAGAACAAGACATGCCCTGCTTTTTATGCATGCTGTTCTTCTTCAGTGCTACCAATTGTGAAATGGATACATCATTTAATTATCCATTCTATTTCAGTGTACATCTGCTGAGAAGCACTCTCATATAACTCATAGAGAAGCAGGGGTGCACTGATAGAGATTTTTTAGGGCAATACCAATGGCCAATTTTTAACAAGCCATATTTGCTGATGCCAACCTGATTGCCAATATGCAGCCTGGCAGCTTGGAGAGCAGCCAAAAAAAAAAAAAAAAAAAAATCAGATGAATGCCGATACAGTATGAGACCAAATTTTCTTTCATTAATGCCAATACAATATGGGACTACTGTACCTCTAGAAGTAAGGCTGGAAAGGACCTTAAGAAATCATCTAGCCCAGGGGTAGGCAAAATACAGCCTATGGTCCAGACCCCTTCCACCAAGGGATTTTGTCCAGCCCCACCCAGCCTAGGCATGGGGGATAGCCCAAGCTATAGTACTGAGGCCAGTCCCACCACCCCCAGGCATGCAGTAGGGCTGAGGCATCACAGTGGCTGGACACACTTCCTGGCAGCCCCAGCAGGAGCAGCTCTTCCCAGCCCCCACTGCTGCTAGACTCAGCCCTGCTGCCTGTGCACACCCACCACTGGGGATAGGACCTACACAGGCAGGGCATGCAGCCAGGATGAGAAGGAACTGCAGGCAGGCAGTGGTGTCAAGGAGTAGGACAGGTGGAAAGGACAGGGATCACAGGGCAGCATGGGGCCCAGGGCAGAGCTATGATCCATTTCCTGCAACAGGCCCTATTCCATGGTCAGGGGCATGTAGTGAATAGATCACAGCTCCCCCCTGAGCTCAAGCCCTCCGCCCATCAGTGCCGTAACATCCCAGCACCAGCCCTACTCACTCATCCCACTCCCCACTGGCCTGGGTTCCCACCCTATCCAGCTGGCTGGACACCCTACCCATGCAGGTCCTGGTCAGTCTCCTTTCCTCCTTACAAAATAATCTTAAAAAGTTTCTTAAGCCAAAGCCATTGGAACATAATACAAATACAACTTTTCAAACTCTCAAATTGTGTGAATATTTATATTGTGATACTACTCCACAAAGCACTTCCCGCACATATACCCCTGCTCTTACCAATGCTATCTAAAAAAAATGAACTGAATATATTCATCCAGCACACACAATTCCTGAGCCATAGTCAGAATGCTTATTCTGGTAGATTGGTGCTGTAAAGCTAAGTGTATTCCCAAATCCTCCATTTGTCAATTAATTATGTGCACTCCACAGTTGTATATGACAGGAAAGTCCACCTCATCAAATCAAGCATGAGGACTGTAAGAAGGTAACAAACGTATTCAAACAGGCTTAAACCAAAATAAATACGTTAATTTTAATTTAGGCTTTGGCCATTTTGATGCAAGACTGTATGAACATTGACACTAAAGGCCCAATTATCATGGAAGTTGCACCAACTGAAATTAAACAAACTTCAAACAAAATTTTATCCCTACAAGGAAGCTCACCTTGGTTTAAAGCTGATTGTATCTGTTGATTTACACCTGCATAGAGCTCCTGGCATAAACAGCAGTAGGCTGTTCCTCTAAAACAGTGGCGTTTCAACATTTCTGCCCCAAGGGCCAGATGAGTGGTGTCTGGTCCCACCATAAGCCAGATCCTGCTGGTGGCTCCATTCTGGTGCACAGGGGCCTTGACAAGGCCTAATCTAGCCATGCAGAGCAAGGAGGGGAGCAGCCCAGCCCCGATCCAGCAGCAAGGGGTGACCTAGTCCCAATCCAGTCACAGGCAAAGTGGCTAGGGGCCCTGCTCCCCAACTGCCAAATTTCTCAACCCACAGGAAACCCTGCAGGCCAGATGCCAAGCTCCAGGCTAAACACCCCGAACTGTTGCCACTATCAGACAAGATACCAGGTTCCACAGACCTTTTGGCCAGACCCAGCAGAGTCCTGCTTACATCCTTAAACATGCAGACCTCTTGGTGGGAGAAAGTCTCTCTCTAACGCATCAAGCCTGGTGTCAGATCTCAGGGCCAAGTTCCTACCACACCAGGCAGGCTGCAATATCAGAGTTACCTTCACAGAAGCTTCCAAGGGACTTAGGAGTCACCAGCCCCCCCATTTCTCTGAGACAGTGGTTTCAAGTGCATGGCCCCAGGAGTAGTGGAGGGACGGGGATGCCTGCACTAACACCACTGACACAAAGCACACACAGGGCTCAGTGCACAGTGTGGCACAGCGGCTCGGCAGGGAGCAGAACACAGGGCTGCAGGCATCTCAGAAATGTGCCAGTTTTCTCAGGCAGCAACCAGAGGGAAGGCAGGACCTGCCCGCACGTGACAGAGGGTCCAGCTGGGGGCATCCGGTTGTTGCCGGCGCGACTCAGACGGGGCGCTGTGCGAAGCCAGCAGGACTCAGTGGGGAGCGAGACTCGCGCGTCGGGCCGGACCTCCCCGCGGGCTCCTCAGGGAAGCTCCAACCCGGGGGCACCAGCCCGAAGCCCCGCCAGACTCCCACCCCCACCCAGCGGACCGGGCCGGGCCGCGCTCACCATGCTGCGGGCGACGGTTTATCCCGTTAGCGGGACGGCGCCAAACTCCATCCCCCTTCGCGCCAACTCCGGCCGCTGGCGAGCCCAGATGATGTCACAGGCACGCGGGGCGGGGCGGACGGCGGTCCGGAGCGTTGGGAACGCGAAACTGGGGGGGCGGGGCCACGGCCCGGGCGGAGGTGGCAGCTAAAGCTTTGCTCGGCTCCGCTCGCTTTGCGCGGTTGTTGCGTGACTGGGCTCAGGGGCGGCGTCTGCCCGGGCGCGTTCCGGCTGCTGGATTTGGCTCGGGGGCCTGGCGCGCCCCGGCCCTGATTTGCCCGGGGCCGGGGGAGGAAAGCTCAGATAGGCGGGCTAGCCCTGCCTTTGGCACTTCTGGGCCTGTAAAAGATGTCACCCTCAGCCGTGCCTGCTCGCATCCTGTCTGTGAGCTCCCTCGTGGCTACAGCGTCTCTCGGACACGAACGCACCTCCTGGGGCAGATGCAAGGGTCCATTCAGGAAAAATGAGGAAGAAACCTTCCAAATGTCCGCTGATTAAAGCCTTTAAAAAAATCGTACTTCCATGCCCTGCTTCCCACTTTTCTAGGTGGGGGGAAACTTGCTCAGGCTGTCAGAACCTGCAGAATCCAAAACGGTTATAATAACCCAAGCAGGTCATGCTCCCAATGCAGTCCTTTGGGGGGCTCCTGCTCTTCCTTGCCTCCTAGTCCCCTGGCATTTCTTGCAGAACTAGAGAAGGTAGGGTAGATTTGCACCTTATAAACTAATGTAGTTTAGAGAGAGCTAGATGCTGGGCATGGTTATTTCAGTTTTGACAAGCTGTCCAGGCCACATTGGTAGTCCCGCCCCTTGACAGATGCCAGCCCCTGGTTGCCTTCTTGTGGCTAGAAGTCCCTCCTCCTAACCCCTGACCTTTGCCACCATAAGTCCCTCCCATTGCCCCCGGAAGTTCTCCTATCAGCAGAGGTTTTGCTGTCTTGGAACCAGAAAAATACCAAATCATGTTCTAAAAAGCATTCATTAATTTGGTTTCAAAAAATATTTTTCTCCTGATTTACATGTGTTTGTGTAGTGTATATAGAGGTGATTGCACAATAGCATAAAATGAAGTCTTACTCTTGTATATTGTGGGAGGTGGGTATAGGTTTGTGGGCAGGTGTGGAGTGAGGGGGTGTGTTTGTGGGTATGTGGTGGTGGGGCATGGGGGATGTGGGAGGTCTGTGTATATGGCAGTGCAAGAGGACGTGGTTGTATATGTATGGTTGGGTGTGTGTATGGGACTTAACCTATGAACACACACACAGTCCCTGCCTGCATACATACACACTGTGTTACACAAATTGCCAATTGCTCAAATCACAAGCGAGACCTTATGAGGGAAGATAAGGCAAGATGCCGCATTTACAAATTAAGCAGCTAATACACACACACCACATTCATACCCCAATTTCTATTCTGCATTGCTATACATTACTAGTCTTATTGGTGCTTGGATCAATTTGGTGGCTAGCCAACTTGATCATGAGTGGGAGCTGGGCCAGTCCACTTCCTGCCAGTCCATCCCATCAGACAAAATGATGCTTCAGGATGACAAGCAGAACAAGACCCCAAATCAATATGTTATATCTATATAATATATTGTATAAAATATACATACATATTTATATATATATTTTGCAAGCAAGAAACTGTATATATATATATATACAGTAAAGGATTCCATTGTTTTCTTGCTGTTCTGGGGTGGATTCTCGTTTGGTCTTTTATCTGTCTGCATTCTTAAACCAATCACCAGGTGATGTTTTTCTTTTCCACAAATACACTCTCACCCATACAACATACTAAAGAGTAAAAGGTCAAGCACTTGTGTCAAGCTACAGAGCAATACAAAATGGAGTTTCTTAAGGCAATGCAAAACTTAAGAAAATACATAAGATTAAAAGCAATACGCAACAGTCTATTTCCATGTTATTTACCTAACATCAAGCTGGTATTTATGCTATTTGCCTAACAACTGCTCCTACCTGTCCACACACACATTGTCCCTGCCTGCTCCCTCTCCCCCCCAACACATACACCGTCCCTGCCTGCATGCACATATGTAATGCAAATACCAGTGCAGTCCCATGCTCCCCTGTCTGGTGATGTAGCCAGTAGCCACCTGGTGCTGGAACAAGGTGGGGACAAGAAGGGAGTGAAATGGCTGGGAGTGGGTGGGGCTGGGCTGTTCAGTCCTGCTGAAGCTCCCCCTGGGTCCTAATGCCCTTGGCTCTTGTCAGATTTGACAGGCTGCTGGGGCAGATAAATATTAATTCTCTAAATTTTTTAGCGGACCCACAGGCCAGACAGAATGTCCTGGCAGGCTGAATTCAGCCCACAGTCTGTATTTTGCCTGCCCCTGAGATAGATACTATAGTCTATAGATACTATCTATCTGTCTAATCTAACTATATATGTATGTGTATATATATATAGATTTGTACCTTATAGATTAAACTAAATATATATATAGATATATTTGAATATTATACAAGACTAAATCTGTTTCTCTCTGTCCATAATGCTTTATTCACACTCTGACTGGCTAACAAACAGCCAATCAAAGTGTGAACAAGCCTTGAACAGGAGGTGACAGCAGTGAAGCACTGCCATGATGGTGGGGACACAGGGTTGGAGCGATGGTGAGGCCAGCACAGCTCCCTGTTCCCTGGAGGCGGGAGCAACATGGTGGACAGAATGGGGGGGCGAGGCCAGCAGTGCTGCCCTCGCCCCCACCATCTTGCTCCCTGCAGGTGGCAAGGATGGAGTAGAGGGGGGCAGCGAGGCCAACAGAGCTGGCCTTGCTCCCCCTTTACTCCTTGCAAGTGACGGCAGTGGCAGCATTGGGTGGGGCGTGAGATCGGGATGCCGTGGGGGGGGGCAAAGCCATCAGCACTGGCTTCTGCACGCCCCTCCCGGCTTCCATTGTCACCACCATCTGCAGGGCCTGACGCAGGATGATGCAATGGTGGTGGGGGGAATAGTGGGCACATCGCCACGGTAGCGATGGAGGGGGGAGGGGTGGGTCCTGGCCTGATGTTGGGGAGGACAAGGCCCAAGAGTAAGGAGAAGTTGGGCCACCACAGTGAGGAAAGCAGCAGGCCTGGGCTCACCCAGCAGTGCGGGGGGTGGGCAGGCAGATCAAGCTTGGGGCCAACCCGGGGGAGAGGGGAGGCTGGGAGAGGAATGGAACTGGGCCTGAGGCAGGAGGCAGAAGCCAGCCAGCCACAGTGGTGGTGGGTAGAGTAGCAGACCCAGCCTGATGTGGCAGCAGTGGGGGGAGGGGAGCAGTGGGCCTCCCCGCCTCAGGCCCAGTCCCACTCTTCCCCAATCCCCTCTCCCCCACATCAGTTCCAAGCCCATTTCTTCCATCCCCCCTGTCATCACCACCGAGTAAGTCCAGATCCGCTGCTCCCACAATGTGACAGCCCAGTTTCTCCCATGCATTAGGTCTGGGCCCACTCCTCCCCTTCCCCGATGACTGCTGCCATGGGGGAAGCAGACCTAGCCCAACGCAACCCAACACAGCAGCCTCCTCCCCCATGTCAGGCCTAGGCCCACTCCTCCCCCACTTCCCCTTCCCCACGTCAGCTCCAAGACCACTCCTCCCATGCCCCTGCCACCACCGGGTCAGCCCAGGCCCACTGCTCCCCACCCCTCCACTGCAGTGGCCCAGCTTCTCCCCACCCTCAGGCCCGGTCCTCGCTCACATTGAGCCCAGGCCCATTCCTCTCCTCCCCCCACCGGTGCAGCAGGGAGTGGGGGAATGGGCCTGGACGCCAAGCAGCAGGAGGGAAGGGGAGAGCGAGCCTGGACAGGGGGAGCACAGGGCTCCATCCCCAGCCGCTCCCCCTGCCCTGTCATTCTTGATGGGCAATTGGCTAGTATAATATATATAGCACAAACTGTCTTGAGCTCAGAAAAAGCTTATGATTATATATATATAGTCTACATACAGAGTCTATGTACATTTAGAAGAGTCTGTATATAGAAAAGTTCGAGCTATATATATCTCTACTTTAGTCTATAAAGTACAAATCTACCCTGTCTTCTGCTTGACTTGATGTTGCCATGGCTATCTACTTCTCTGTGCTCAAGACCAAAAGAATTAGTCTTGCTCTCTTGTTGAAACAACCCAGTTTATTTGTTGGGCCTTAATTCCACATGTACGTTTAGGTAAATGTTATATCCCAATCTATATTGTTTTAAGTATTGTACTGACAAAGTAGCTGTCACATTTCTTTGTAGGAGCTGGCTGCTCCAACCTGTCATCTGGCCTGTGGGGCTTTCCATGGGTCTAGAAATTGGGCATCGGAGGAGCAGTAGTACCACTCTCCTTCTGTTAAATATCAAGAGCTGTGGGGAGCCCAGGGCCCTGCACATTGGCTGATCCCAGCAGACAGGCCCAGGCAAGGGTGCTGCTAGGCCCTAAGGCCTAAACCCTTTGGGAAGCACAGGGCCCAAGCTCAGTGGGAGGGGAAAGTGCCAGATCCCCTGGAGCCCAATCCCAGTGCATGGAGGCAGGAGAGGGCCTAATTCCAGTCAGGGTAGGAGCACAATGCAGGGGTCCCTGGGTTCAAATCCTGGCAGGGAGGAGCAGTACCTGGCCCCAGGGCCTCATCCTGGCACAAAGGGCTGCCTCTAGCCCATGGACTGGTTTCAAGCTACTCATCTGGCCCACAGAGCCAAAAGGTTGAGTACCACTGGCCAAAATAATACTATGTCATACATAGATGGGCCTTGAGCGTCTGATGAAATGAGCTTCAACTCATGGAAGACTGATACAAATATAGATATATTTACTTTGGTTAATCTATAAAGTGCAAATCTACTTTGTCTTCTAATAATGGGTCATAGAGTCTCAGAAGTTTAGGGCTGGAAGGGACCTCGTGAGATCATCAGGTCCAGCCCCCCTGTTCTGGGCAGGAAAGACTGCTGGGGTGAAATAACCCCAGCAGGGTGTGCATACAGTCTCCTTTTAAAGGTCTCCAGGGTAGGTGCCTGCACTGCCCCTGCTGGGCGTCTATTCCAGAGTCTGGTCATACAAACCACAAAGAAGTTTTTCCTTTTATGCAGTCTGAAACTAGGAGTTTATGACCTTTGCTCCTGGTTTTCCCCAGGGCGCTTTGGTGACTAGAATACAGCACACCTTGCAATCAGTTAAACTTCTGTGATCATTTGGATGACAAATGATATATAAAATGAAGATATTTATTCTGTATCAGTTTTATAGATATCTCATGTAATCTTGTTTTGTTCTGTATATTTGAGGGTTGGTTTGTATTTCTTTTCTATTTCCACACAGAATCCTATAGTTTTTACAAGCTGCTTAATCTTCAACTGTGGTACTTTTTAAAATCTGTTTATCCCCATTACAATCTGGACAAGAGTTTTAATGATAAAGCAAATTGTATAGCTACATAAAGAAACTAGGCTGATAATAAATAGTGCAGTTGTTAAACTGCTAGAATTTTATGTGCACTTTTACTAAAGTAACTGATTTAATACGAGAGTCTCATTTTATTTAGAAGTTCAAGCTTTGAAAGTGAAGATACTGTGGTTGCTTCTCAAACATGTATCCCTTTCCCTGACATGAAAGAATGTATTTTAATGTTAATGGTATTATCATACTTTATTTAATTCCTTAAATATGACTTTGTGTTGAGCTACAGTTATTCTCGCATAGGAACTCTTGCTATTCTTTGATGTTAACTTTGGTCCATGGGGCAGATCCAGCCCACCAGTTCACTGGAAGCTAGGGGACATGGCCAGGGGAAGTGGCCTGTCACAGAATCTGGGGCCATTGGGCCTCAATGGGCATAGCAATAGACAGCAGGAGATCAAGAGAGAATTGATACAGCCCTGTTGCTCTCCAGTTGCTTTGCCCTTCCATTCTGGAGCTACTGCATGCCCTGTTCCAGAACTGGAGCTGCCGTTACTGCCAATGCTACCACGTGCCCCAGGCTGGATCCAGCCTACAAGAAGCCCCAGAGTCCAGATCCAGTCCAAGGCACAAAGCATGTTTGACAACCTGGGTTTACATAATCAGATGAACCATTACTTTTATTTTTGAACAGTAGCAGAGCTTGTGAGTTTCCATTTGTACATAAAGAAATGCATAAAGGCTATGCATATATACAGTAGAATGTCCACAGCACAAATAAAACTTGCTCTTCAGCTAATTTTATGCACATTTCCTGATAGACCCTGGTATTGTAAAGCTGTTAAAATAAAACTACCAGATTTCACAGTGTGTAGATTGACACAGTGTATAGGTTGACCCTGATCTTTCTGATCTGAAAGGTAAGGATTTTCATAAGCACGGTATATAAGATGGGGCTGGGTTCAGCACTTGCTAACACAGCCCCATCCCCTTTGAATGGTGCTGCCCGCAGGGGATGGGGATGGGGATGGGGATGGGGATAGGGCCAAGTCAGCATTCAGCTGACACAGCTCCATCCCCTGCGAGGAGTACTAACACAGTGTATAAATTGAGTTTGATTTTTAAAACACAAAAATTAGGCTTCAAAACCATGCATTACAGTATACATATAGTTTTAAAACATGTCTAAATGTATATCTGTACATACCTAATACATTTGCATTAGACTCTGATTTGAGCCACAGGTATTTCTGCCACCAGATTTAAGAATAGGTAAAATGGCTGACATTTGATAGATCCTCACAAACTGTTTAAATAATGTTAAAGAATTATAGTAGGTAGTTATCTCTGTTTGTATTTGATAAAGTTGCCTAGAATAACATCAGGCAGATCAGTATGTGCGAGCAGACTGGTGACACATTCCTGTTACTTGGAACACTGGAGTTTAACCCTTTATGAATAACCAGACCTGCCTAAATTGTTAGAATGGTGGTGGTTCATCTGTAGTTATAGAGAATGATTTTCTCTATTGACATGTACATAGTAAAACTTCTAAAATTATGAAAGAATCGATATCTTCCTTATTTCATCAAAATTATGATTGAGTCATAATTTGTATTAGGAAATACTTGCGATTTTTGGTAAAAGGAAGAAAGTACAGCATTTGATTCTGTCATAGCCCATATCCATGTCCAATTACAATCTTATATTTAAAAAGCCCTTTTAATGCAACGTATACTTCCAGATTATTTAAACTGAAACAAAAAAATAAAAATCTAACTTGCTATTTACCTTTCGTAAAATCACTTATGACCTCAGTTTTTCAAAAGTAATAATCATGTATGAAAATCAGGACATCTCTCTGTGCCTTAGGTTTGTAATTTATAGAAAAGAGATATAAATAACTAATGTGAGTGAAATTAGTAATTTTATATTTTTGCATTTTTCTCATCTTGAAAAATTAAAACAAATTAGTCAGCTTAATTTATTTTGTTAATTTCTAGTCTATTTTATTTTCAGAATCTTATATTTTTGTACCTTCCTTCAGGTCTTAGGATTTATAAGTACCTCACTAGAAAGTTTTTACTTAAAAAAAAAAGCAACTTCCATTATAATTTTTTTTAAGACAGTTTTGTAGTTTTCTACAAAATCTCTGTTTTGAGTCAGGTTTGAGCTGCCTGTTTATTCAAGTATAGAGAAAACATCCCCTAAAGAAGCTTGCAGTTGTAACTGTGGAAACTCAGAAAATACAACAGAAATTTAAAAAAATATTGCAAGCCAAATACCTTATGTTGTGCAAGGTCACTAAGTATTAAAACATTCAGTCTAATCAATGTTGAGTCACCAGAAAATAAAATCTTTTGTAGGATCTTTCTGAGTGACTCCTAATGGAAGTCTCTCCATATTGGGGGATTTGGATTGTAAGAATTTAATTTTCTCTCACATTCTAAGTACAGGAATTTGTATTTTCAGGCAGAATTAAAATCCCTATTTTTTGTAATTCTGCAATCTCTTTTAGAGTTTCTATAATATTCACATACCAGATATCACATGTTTATTAAGGACTTAATCCCATCCCAAACACAGGTTGGGCAGGAAAGGGATATAAGTATGGGCCATTGATGTAAATTACATTGTAGAGGGCAACTCCAGATACCAACTTGTCCCTTTCTGAGCTCTTGATGGTAGAAGATCAGGGCAACTGATATTAATGTAAATATCCTGTCTCTAAAGGACTTTGTACTTAAATATTTTATCTGTTTCCATTTAAATATCCAAAAAGTACAATTGTATCTTATCCCAAATTCTCAGCCATTGTTAGTTGCAATTACTAGTGGAGTTTCGTTTTCCACTTGTTTCATGATTTGTTTTTTTGCAACAGTTGTTTTCCTGCCCAACTATGGCAGGGTTTTTTAATGTTATTGTCCTACATCTTTATTTGTTTGTGTAACAGTATGTTTGGTTTAAACTTAAAGAAAAGCAAGTACAAGACTTATTTTGTTGTGATCATATAGTAATAAACATTATTTTTAAAGAAAATATTGCCAACAGCAAAAGACAGATTGGTTACACATACTAGAAGCACATTGAGATCTATCAGTGCACACAACAGAATACTATGTGACTACTCAAATCAATATGGTTTTTCTCTAACAAAGTTTGCTGTATTTTGAGATGCACTTCCCAGGAGTGTAACATCATCACTCCACATCAGCATTCACACTGAATGCTTGTAAAAGAACAGGGGAGCGGAAATAGCTTCTGCATTTACATTTTTTTGATTAAGGGTCAATATCCCCCTTGTAAAGCAGAAATAATTATAAACTTAGAAACTAGAAAACTGAATATGATCAATGTGAAATCTTATAGGCCAGTGTTGTCAATTTGGCAGGCCTTAAATTGGATGCCCAAATGAAAAGTTCCTGGCCCCAAGGAGCAGAATGCTCCCCACTAGGTGCATCTACATGTGCAACTAATCCAAAGCAACAAACTCCAGAGTTTATTGCCTGGAGTTCATTGCTCCCTGGCACCCTGTTTGAGCCTGCCCTGGTAGCAATAATCACCAGGGTTTATTGCATCTGAACGTGCACCCAGGACCATAGCACGTTGAGCTGGGTTGAAGCAACTCCAGCTGCCAAGGGACCCGAGGGGTCAGCCTGCCAGCACAGCCCTGCTCCCCCATCTCCATGTGTTGTAGAGGGCTGGCTGGGGCATAAAGGTGCTTCAATGTGGGACTAGCCAGTAGGCAGCCCCAGCACTGAAGCACTCTTATTCCAGTCAGCCAGGGCAGCTTCTGCATGTGTGCTGCTGTGGAGTTTTTTACTCCACAATGGGATAGTACTTGTATTTACAAGTACTAGCCTATTGAAGAGCTAATAAGTTTACTCCAGCCTAATAGGGGTGCATATGTAGACACCGAGGCATTTACTATGCAGCTAATTAGTCTACTGCTCAGTAAATATCTTGTGTAGGTGCACTGTTCACCAATGTCTATGAGAAGGGCCATCCCTGGTGGGTGGCAAATAGGGGGGACTGCCCTGAGCCCCATGCTTTGTGGGGCCCTGCAGGGCCGGGCAAAGTGGCTGTGGTGACTCAGGACAGCTGTCTAGTTTTGAGCTGTTGTAGCTTTTGTGATCCCATGCATATGGGTTTTTTTTCTGCTTGGGTAGGATGTAGTGCAGGCCCCTTTTCAGGGTGTGAGCTGGAAATTTTGGAGTAGTGTATTCAAACGACATTTGGTGCCTGGGTATGTTGACCAGGCTTACGTTAGATAGAAGGCTACTGTGGATGCACTAAACTTATTGAACTCTGTAGTGTGGACAAGGCTAATGTGTCAATAATACTGTCATTCATTAACTATGTTGAGAGACTTTTTTTTATTAATGTGCTGCAGAGAAACAAATCACTATAGACCTAGATGAGTTTTCATTTATTATAAATACAATGTTTGTAGATTTTACTTTTAAGGATAAAATATATTAAATCTCCCAATATTCTAATGAGCTTCATTGTTAAGTCAAGTTGCTACTGAGTTCTATGAATCTACTCAGAAAGGTGATTTAAATGTGAGTACAGTTCATATTATAATTCCTGAAGACCAGCAATCATCTCAGTCCTGTAAATCGAAATTTCGGCATATGGGTACACCTTCTTTTATTTTCTTTCAGAAGTCTTCCTAAGACTTGATTATATTTTCAAATACTGGCTAACGATGTAGGAGACCCATTACATTGGTGGCCCAGTTATATCTGCTGTGATTCTTAAACAAATTAATCTGTAGCAAAAGAGCATCCTGCTAATTATCTGTATCAAACAAATAATAAAAGGAAATTGCCCACGGCCTGAAACAGACCTCTAAGACTTCGTTCTGATAATGTCTGCTCTATTGAGAGCTTCACAGCAGTCTGTTAGATAGTCAGTAAAGCTTGTTGCATATGATTGGATAATACTTAGTTGCTTTGCATTTTCACATTGTTAATGGGATGTTTGTCAATCTCTCCCTTCCATTTAGAAGCTAAAAATGAACTGGCTTCACAATATGATTTGCCACCTGAATACATATCCAGGGCCACAGGAAGGAAGGGGTGACTAAGCTAAACCAGAAGGATGATGGAGCCTAACAGGGCAGAGAGAATGCACGTGGTCCTTCCTCCAGATCTTCTAACCTTTCCCAGGTAAGGCACTGGTCCCAGATAGCCTTTCTTCAAGGTGAGAAAGACTGCCATAGATAGCATAAAGCTAGTGTGGCTCCATTGGAGCCAGTAGAAGGTTTTCAGGTTATAAAAGCAGGACACCAGATCTGCCCAGTTTGGCAGCAGGCACTAACTCTCTATGAGTGAACCATGTGGAAGACCTCCCCAAGGAATGCATAGGAATTTATATCCAAGCAGAAAGCTGTAAAGAGGGATTAAGATGGGAAAGAATAATTAGACCTAGTGAAGGGGAAAACAAATGCTTTATTTTTCAGTTATCCAGTTTTTTTATTACAAACCCAGCAAGCCATAGCAAGACACAGGTTTTTGACAGGTGAAATATCTAGCTAAAAGTAACAAATATACCTATTAGTCTGCTTTTCTCTTCATTGTGATTGTGTTATTTGTTATAAATTTAAAATATGCTGCTTAATTGGACTCTGTAGTCTGAAAAATATTTCTTCTATATCTCCTTGAATTTCAACTGGACCAGAAAAAAAGCCTGTTGCAACTTCTCAGTATCTTCTTTCACCTGGTATGCTGACATTTCAGTGATGTAACATGTAAACAATTATAAACAGGTTCATAAGTATTTATGTGATACAGGTAACCTATATTCTTGGAATAAGAGTAGGTGTCCCAATGACTGCAAGAAAGCCACCTCCCCTAAAATTGCACTGGTCTTTGTGACCCATCCTAGGTCTCACAGTTCAAGTTATTCATTGACAAGGCTTTTACAATCACAAGCTTTTACTGAAGCTTTGATAAGACACTCCAGCAGTTAGTGGCAATTGAAGGCAGTCTGCACAGCAGGGACTCTTAACAGGAATGAATGGATTTTCTCCAGCACAAATGAAAGAAATCTGACTTAATACAGATGCTATAAAAGGACATAATGTGTGGCCAAAGACTGAAGAGATCTGTGACTTTTTGGACGCTTGTTTTCATACGAACAGTTACTGGGCTTGCCGGAGATGGAAGATCTGCATGGAAAAAAGACCTTAGCCTCAGTCCTGTGAGTGGTACTCAGATGTTTCTATATGACACTTTTCCTAAAGAGTTTCTTTGGGGGGTAGGGACTGGAGCATTCCAGGTGGAAGGAAGCTGGAGAAAAGATGGAAAAGGACCCTCCATATGGGACCATTTCATCCATTCAGAGTTCACAGATGCTGCCAACACAGCTGGCTCCAGTGACAGCTATACATTTCTGGACAAAGACTTGTCAGCTCTGGATTTCTTGGGAGTTACATTTTATCAGTTTTCAATTTCATGGCCAAGGCTCTTTCCCACTGGAATGGTAGCAACTCCTAATGAAAAAGGACTCCAGTACTATAGCTCTCTAATTAATGCTCTAGTTCACAAAAATATTAAGCCCATAGTTACTCTGTACCACTGGGACTTACCTTTAACACTGCAAGAAAAATACGGGGGATGGAAAAATGAATCACTAATTGAAATCTTCAGTGACTACGCAACCTTTTGTTTCCAGACTTTTGGGGATCGTGTTAAGCATTGGATTACAATCCACAATCCTTATTTAGTTGCTTGGCATGGGTATGGTACGGGTATGCATGCACCTGGAGAGAAAGGGAAAATAGCAGCTGTCTACTCTGTAGGACACAATCTGATCAAGGTACAGTACAACTGGATTTGATTTTAGCAACTATGAAAAATAACAGGAGGAACACTAATATGATAGAATAGAACAGATCTAGGACTGGGGAATACTAAGAAGTAATAGTAAGTGTTTAAAAGTCCTTTATCTTTTAGTGTTTGTTTTAAAAGTCTGCAACCAGTTCAATAACTGTGTTTTAAAAATACCAATTAACTAATTCAGTTCAGTTACTTTTCACTTGCAAAGCCTGACAACAGTGTTTACCTCCAGTTTGTCATGATTATTTTGCTAGGTTAAAATTTTTTCCATGTTTGTATATTTGACAAATTCTACCACTAATAGTATCCACATCGAAATATTAACTGCATCCCAGTAAGGTTGTATGGAAATTATTTCTTACCAACTGAACTAACAAGATTATCAGTTTTGTTTTGTTGTTGTTATTGCTAAAAAACAAATAGCCTCTGCCTGTATTTAAGAAATTACACTAAGCTTGTTCTGTTTTTAGCAGTATCAGTTTTATTATCAGTATTGTTTTACTTAGCAGTTGTCTTCCACAATGCTGTGCACACCCCATGGACTCAATGTTGTTCTCAGCTGAGTTCAAAAGATGCAGGTGAAAGCACTGATTCTAGCATATCACTTATTTCAGTTTATAGAAATGATAGAAGACACCTATCCATATGTCTTGGGAACTCTTGGTTTTATTTCAAACACTTTCTAAATATAACAGTTTAGAAGAAGAATGAATAATGCTAATATAGTCCTTTTTGTCAGCATATTTCCAAGTGTGTTACGAAAGAGGTATCGTTATCCTGATTCTAATTACAAGCCTACTCCCTCCTCCTCACTTTCTTGCCATTACTATTACAGCTTTCCCACATATTATAACTGGTTTTTGTGCAGAAATATGTGTACCTAGAAATAGATTTTAATTGCCAAAGCAGCTAACATAGTTTACAATGGAACATTTTTCTTCTTTGGATTTGCTTCTGGATTTTTGGGCTCTCTGAAGCTTTTCTTTATCCAAACCTCCCATTCATTTAAATGTGAGCTTTAGGTGAGAAGGGTCAACAAGAATTAAGCCAGATAGCTAGCTAGCTAACTAGCTAGATAAGTAGAGATTCTGTAATATTTCTATATAGCTATATATCTCTATATAGATTTATATCTACATACAGCTATAAAATAATATAAATCCAGCTATTTAACTACATACTGTTCATAACCATTCATTCATTCCTGTCTCTAGGTTAGCCTTTGATTAGGAACTATCTTACAGGTTGCTCTGTGCAAGACCAAATATATTACTGGTGCTTAACAAATAACCCCGCCCCTCCACGCGCCCCCCTGCAAAAAAAGACATGGAAAGAAGGAGGTGTGGGCTGTTCCAGACCCCTTTTTTCCCTAAAGTTTCTGGGTATCTAGGTGTCTAAAATGATTTGGATTGTTGCCAATACCATATTATTTTTTATATATTAGCAAAAACACAACATTTTTAGGGGTTGTGCACTGTCTCTTAAAAAGGACGGGAAGCCGGAGCATCCTTCAAAGAAAGGAGTAACTTAGTTACTGCAGACAAGCTTTGCCTATTTCAGACAGTACTGAGAAATAGATTTTGAATGATAGATGTCATGCTAGTAAACATTAATATATCCTAGCTAGAGCAGTAGTTTGTTCAAACAGAGCTAACATGTAACTGCCACAAAAAATGGTATTAGTAAAATACAAAACATTACAAAAACTTAACATTTATTTATACTTGTAAGTAACTATTTGATTATGATGCCCCTAAGGCACAATATATGTGGAACCCCACAGTGTCATTTGTCAAACACTTTACAGAGTAGAATATTGCTAACTTTATTTATATTTTTTTCCTGTTTGTTATATTGCATTTAAAATCTCAACCTCATCGTGTTCATTGCAACTTTTGGCCATTGATTTCAGCGAGGTACAGAATTCATACTATTTAAATGTTTTCAAATAGGGATGAACCACCTATATCCTTGTCTGAGCATAAAGGATTTCTCTCAATTTTGTCCCCACATTTAACATCCTTCTAGGCTGTAGGAAATTGCAGGACATAAGAAGAGCTTGCATTTCGGGGACCTTGACATAATTAGCTGGTGATCTCTGTCATGGAGGCAAAATGTAGAAATTAGATAAAGTGAAGAAGGACAGAGTTTCAGCAAGATGCTTTTTCCACTTGAGTATGTCAATTTTTAACCATAGTAATTTTGGGGGCATTGTGAAAGAACTACATTTTAAAGAAATATGTGAATGAAGAGAGGGTATTGGCTTGAAGGGACCCCTTTGCGTGTCAGAGATATATGAAAAGTGGACCTACTAGACCACATGGGTGAGGGATAAGAAACTAAGCTAGGTATGTTAGGAGTAGAGTTTTGCAAAGCCTTGAAAGTGAGCTGAGCCTACATATGAAGAAGTAGCTTATAGTTTGAGTGTCTTGCCTTTGGGGTACCCAACTCAAGACCCTCATTTTTTTTTCTGAAAATCAGGCCCCATAAAGTAAGTAACCAAAAATAAAAGGACCTTAACATTAGCAGCAGTTTTTTATTATGCAACAATAAGATTAATATTGCCAGCCTGTTCACATGACTTAAATCAGGTGGATAGCTTCATAATTAAAAAAATAAACATAAATAGTCATAACTGGAACTGAAAAAATATACAATTCTAAGATAATAGGAAGTAAATTACATCTTACTAATGGCTTCCTAATAAAAAGAATGAAAGTATGAAAATAGCAGCAGCATGTTGCTTACATTCTTTTGTATGTACAGCTTCTGGTACACTTAATTGTCTTCGGTGATACTCTGGTTGATTTGTTGCCTCAAAAAAATCAATGGAACTATTCACAGAGTAAGATGCTATTTAACTTCAGTAATGTTATCACAGTCTAGCCTTAATGTTATTTAATGTTGCTTTATTCTTCCATGAGAACTTGAATGTAAATTTTATTCCCCTCTACCCCCTAAACAAAAAGTCACAGGAACTGAAATGGTTAGGAATTTTGGATCTGATCCAAAGTCTGTGGAAGTCAGTGAAAAAACAAACAAACATTGATTTCACCATATTTTGGACTAGGCTTCTGGTGGCACACCTCAGTAGTAAAACCTCATTTGTAGATAATTTGCTGGAAGACGAAAGAATTGAATTTTCCATTAGAGCCTAAGTTCATTAAGTATGTTTAGCAGAAAGACCACGCAAACTGGAAAGCTATGGGCAAACTGACCTGGCCAGTATAGGATTATGTCACAAAGCAACTGAATGGCAGCTTTGGAATCCTTTTATGGATGTGTAGTTAATATTTGTATAAAATATATTGGTCCATCTCATAAAGGAGAGTGTTAGTTTTAGTTTCATTTGCCTATGTAGCACTCTACTTTGCAGGAACTAATCATAGTTCACTGAACAGGCATACTTTTATGTGGTAGCTCATTCATATCTGTTGCTGAGTTTCATAGAATGACAGAAATAATTCAACAAACCATAAATCCCACATTGTCTGGACTTTGGATTCTTTTATCTAGTCCCTGAAGGTCCGAAAACCAATGAAGTCTGAGGAAATTTTTCTTCAGTCTAGGTTGTAAATATAGCCTTTTTCAATCTGTTGTAGCAAATTTAACAGATGGAAGGTGTGAGAGAAGAAAATAACACTCAGACTGGGGGCAGGGGAGAGGGACTGAGGATAAAGCAAATGAATCATAGAACCAAAAAATAAAGTGAAATGCAGCTTAGTCTAAATACAGGCAGGGAGTAAGAAAGTTAATTCTCCTATTACAAGCAGGATTTTATAAGGAAGTCTGTATGCATCTGTCTTCCTGTTCCCACTGCTAGTTATCATCTCCCTTCTTCCCATAACCATGTAAAATCACCTTTGTGGAAGAATCCATCTCCACAAGTTGGATGGAGGATAGCTGTGGCCAAATTCTATTCCACCTATTGGACGTTTAAGTGGACTTAGGTGCCTATGTGCAATTCTATTCCACCCTGCTCAAGCCCCCAAAAAAACGTTAATATAGAAGGTAGTGGGCCCTCCTTGTTGCTGGTTTTTGTGTGATTCAATCTTAAGGGGCAGATGACAGCATTTTACAAAAATAGAGGCGTTCATGCACTCTTTTTTCCACCCTGTTAAAGTCCCTGGATTATACCTAGGTGCCTAAATCCATTTAGATTCCTAATAGAATTGGTTTCTACCAGGTTCTTCCTCTCCATCTATAAATGGGAAAAGTTGGTTTAGGTTACTTCAGGTGCCATATGTTCTAATGTATGTTTTTTCCTCTCCACAATTTGGAAACCCCCCTAAGGCAAGAGCCCTGCAGTACAGCTCCTATAAAAGTCACGCTCTTTGGGACCTGTTGGAAGCAAAGCAGGCTGAGTAGACTGAAAAACAAAATAAAACAAAATAAAGGATTTCCCTAGAAGCAGAGCTCTTGAGTGGAAGGCAGGCGGAAGGGGTGTCCATGAGTATAGAGTTAGAAGGCTACCATCTTCCTTATTGGGCAAATAGCCCACAGTGAAAGAATTAAAAGGAAATTTCAGTTTGAGAAAGCTTGTGTTTTCATGGCTCTGCATGGGATACTCCTACAGAAAAGGTAGCAATAGTTGATGGTAATTTTTGAAAACCTGATTCTTCTCCATGTAATTCAATAGAAAATATGTTATTTAAAGGTCATGAATTACTGTGAGTGTAACTTAGATAATGGACATGATAGATTGCATGATCATTATCATTAGTGTAATAAGAAGCAGCATCAAATCTCAGTCCACTTGGACAGTTATTGTCAGACAGAAGGGAAACTGCTTCTTTTTATAGTCAAGCAGACTGCACTTCATAAAAACATCAATGAGTGATACACTTTAGCATAAAAGGAGCCAGGGAAAACACATAGCTGAGATGACGTGAAGTGTGCAAAGGAACCATTTAACCATGGTGGTGAGAAATGAGCTGCATGCCAAAAAAGTCGACAGATTTTGTGGATTAAAAATAAATCTGATATGAAGTAGGAAGATATAAAACACTCAGAGGAATGTGATTCTGATAGAGTTAAACAAGATATTCACCTTGCCCAGTATTTAGCATTTTCTTAGGATCTAGTTGTGTTCACTGTGACAGATCCTATACCACGTATTAGGCATCTAAGTGCAATCCTGTTCCATGCTGTTTGAGTTCCTAAAAATCCATTAATGCATATATTTTTATGGTATGCCATCCAAGTCATAAAAAAGTGAGAAGGAGGACCCACAACATTTTTCAGGGACATGATGGAGTGAAATAGGATCACTCTTAGAATCTGGCCCTATGGTTTGTTCTCTTTTTTGAGTCCTTTAAGATTGATCACTATCACAGCTTATAGAACAGTCTCAATATTCCTTTTCTGCTGTCTTAGCAGTTCTGCCTTTATTATGTTATGCAGGAAGAAAATAATTGTTATTGTTATTAACAAACATTCTACAAAAAAGCTCACAAACAGACTCTTATAATGAGGAAATATCTGCAAGAATCCTTTTCATAGAGATGCCTTCACCTTATTTCCCTATGGTAAAGGCACCTAGGCCTTCCTCAAAACCTAATGTATCCCTAGGGATGCATTAGAGAACAGGGCCATTCATGCAGACTGCAAATGCCCAGGTAGACTGGCAACAGGCAACCTAGTAGGGGTCCTCTACAGTCATACTGTCTTGAGGGGCCTTTGGAAGGGTCTTCTCTATACATTTCCCAAAATGGATGGAGAATAATATGTATTTCCCCCAAATTTACCAGACACTTCTCCCCTACTCATTCAGAGGCCTCCAAAGAATGCAAGAGTGGAAGACAGTGCCACAGCAATGGCAGAGCCTGGACTTCCTTTGCAAAGAAATCTTCTTATCTGTCCCCATCAAGCATGAATTTTGGAGGGATAAATATGGCCCTGTAATAGGCTCCAGCAATCTACCCAGTGTCCAAAGTTCCCTAGGCTAAGTACAGACAGTCAAAAAGCCCAAAGCTGAATTGATTCAGTCTTTGCAAATTAGCCTGAGCTGCAGTGATTGAACCGATAAGCAAATTAACAGATATTCACTTTTGAGTCAGGAAATGCAGCTACATGCCTGCAGTGACTTGAGCCAGAAGCTGGGGGACATGGCTCCCTGGCACAGTTGCCAGCATGGGCTGTATGTCCACTTCCTCTTCCTGCAGCCCCCAACATCTCTGGGATTTGCAGTCCACAAGCACAGCAGCAGGACTTTACAGAATTACTTATCACTTCCTCTTTCTGCTTCAAAGTACCTCTGGGATTTGTGGTCCACAGTTGCAGCCAGCACTAAGTAAGCAGGACAGGGCAGCTATGTACTTGGGGGAAGGGAAGTTTAACCCTCCTGGGCCCTAGAACCCAGCAAGGATTTGCCAGGGGGTGGGGAGGAGCAGTGAGCCAGCCCTCACTCCTCCAGCTGTGGAGCAGAGGGGCAAGGCTAGCCCTGCTCTCTGAAGCAGACCACACAGCCCAGTCCAGGCCTGCAAAATGCTGGGATGCTGGGGGACTCTTATTTAACTTGAACCAGGAAGGGTTCTAGGACAGAAGGTTCATAAAGTGGCTTAACCAAAATCAGTTAAATCTGATACTACATTCAACCAGGTTTATCTTAAATCAGTTTCAGCCATTTTGAAACTGGTTTATGTGCACTGAACTTCTATTCTGTTACAGGTTTAAACCAGTTTATGTGTAGCTTCTGCCCCTAGCCCTAGCTCACAACCCCTAGTCTCTACTCTGCCTCCAATCTCTCACTTGCCACAACTTGATCTTTTCAGAGTTTTCTAATTAGGGAAGCTATTAGCAGAAAAGGGGGAGCCTCTTTCTAGGTAGATCCGCTTAGTGCACAGTCTTTCAGGCTTCTTCACACTGAACTCAAAGGTGTGGGTTGCCTCTTTCTAGACAATCTCCGAATTTTAGCCTTAAAAGTAATAATCATGACCTCTTGCCACCCCCATAGTCACACCCATGCCTCACAGATGTTTTCAGTCATTGTCCTTAAAAGGCTCTTTGCCTCAATACCCAGCATGGCTTATTTTAGCCTCCAAGCACTTGCTGGACTCTCAGCCTTCACAAGCTTTTTCTAACTAGGCTTTCTCCACTTAGGCCCACTGAACGCAAATCCAGCTGATGAGCTCTAGTTCTCTGGGCCCCTGGGCCCCTGACCCTAGTTTCACCCTCATGGGTTAGGGACCCTGGCCCTCTAAGTCTCTGATTGTCTCCTGACCTACACCTTGCTCTGGCAGGATACAGAGCCTGGTTGCACCTTACCAGTGCCCCACTGGCCTCCATGCACACTCTCAGCATTTAAACCAAGAAGTTTCTGGTGCCTGCAGTGCTCCCAAGTCCCTGCATATCCATGGAGCACCTTTTCTCTGCACCATCTTGGATTCTGACTTCCCCCCTTCCCCTCTCTATTCAGCTTCTGGCCAGACTTAAGCATCTGAGAGCCTTTTCAGTCAACCAATTGCTCACTTCTTCACCCTCCCCAGGGGTGTCTAGTCTATTAACTTAGTGGGCAGCCTCTCAGCTTGCTATTTTGCTCTCTTAAGGGATAGGACACCAGGTCCCTGACATGGGTCTTTCCTTTTGAAATGAATGGTCCTGCTTTCTCTCTTTCTCTTTCCCCCTTGGCTGGATAACAGGGTTAGGGCTCCCTGTTACAGGCTCCTATATTACTTCTGCCTTTCCTGGAAGAGCTTGAGATCAGAATCTTTGTCAGAAAAATGTTTCAACCAATTACTGTGTTTAAGACAAAGTGCCATTGATTTTGTTTTGCAGGGTGTAACAGTAATCCATTATTTTCCTACCCAAATATAAATGCAGTTAAACTCTAATTAAACATTTTCTCTTAAAGGTGGCATGAACTTGTCATAAGCAATAGGATCTGTGCAATCAGCAAATAACCCAGTATTAGAAAGAGAACAAACATGTAAAAGATCAATGAGAACTAATAAGGAAAAAATGTTTTGATTACAGAAGCATGAATCTGGAAACTTCTATGGTCAGGCTGTTAAAAATTCAAAGGCACAGTCTGGCAAGGGTTCTGTGGGCCAGATTCAAGATCTACAAAATATAGGAGCCAAATATTTAAATATTTGAATGCCTTCGGCCTTCTAAATTCTCATTAACTTTCATAGGTGCTGAAGCCAGTTCCAGTGTGGGCCTCAGCACTTCTGAAAATCAGCCATAAGTGTGAATTTAGAAGGTTGAAGGCACTCAAATATTTGAATGAACACAGCCCTAACATTAAAGCAACCCAGTTTGCAGATTTGACCCATGAGTTGCATTTCACCCTTTCTGAAGACAAAACCCATCCCCTAGTAGTCATGGCCCCTGGACACAATTGATATGTTTATCTTATAATCAAGGTTCCCTCTAAAGTGTACACCTGGGCAGCTGCACACAATAAAAAATCTTGCTGTGCAATAACTTTTTATTGCTGTGCACTGGGGCCCACACAGGACACTTATTGCTCAGCTGTGCAGGGCCTGCTCCGCTCCGCTCCTCACCATGCTGACATCCCTATGAGGAGGGAGAGCGCAGCCACGGCCGGAGCAGCCCGTGAGGGGCTGGGCCGCTGATCAGTGGACAGTCATCGCCCCTGCCCCTTCTTCCTCCATGCCCACAGCACGGGGCAGGCAGCGGCTCCTCTGTGAGGCAAAGCAGGGGTGGGGGCCAAGCTGGGTACCTCATGGGCTCCGCTGGCTCCAGGGAACTGGTCTGCTCCCCAGCCCCTTCAGGCAAGCTTCACCCTGAGCCCCACCAGTTTCACCCTAATCTTAGCTTTCATCCCTGTGACACAAGCCCCAGAGCTCCTGCACCAAAGCCCAGCAGCCCCACAGGTTTTCCACACTCTGCTTGCTCCCCACCTCCGTGCCTCGCTGCAGGCTTTGAAAGTGATACCACATGCCTCGCTGCCTGATCTGCGCAGTGGCAGGACACACATGGCACCATGCTGCTTTCAAAGGCTGCAGTGAGACACAGAGGCAGGGAGCAGACAAAGTGCAGCCTGCATGTGGGTCCAAGAGACATGACATACACTCTTCATGTAACAAAGTCCTGAGCTTGACCAGGAGTTTGCCTGGGAACCGGCTGAGGCGGCATGCTCCAGGACCATGGTTGTCATGGGTGACTTCAATTACCCAGACATCTCATGGGAGGATTGCTCAGCAAAATCTGAGCAGTCGCAAAGCTTCCTCTCCTGCATGGATGACCTCTACCTGACTCAAGAAGTCTATGGGCCAACGAGAGGCAAAGCAGTGCTCAACCTGGTACTGGCTACTGGGGATGACCTAGTCAGTGACCTAGTGATCGATGGGAAGCTGGGTGACAGCGACCATGAGCTGATCACCTTCACCATCTGCTGAAAAGCTGGCAAGTCAGTCAGCAACATGGAAGTCCTTGACTTCAGGAAAGCTGACTTTGACAAGCTCAGGAGGCTTGTCAGTGAGACCCTAAGGGACCATGACCACGGGGAGAGGGGAGTTCAAGAAGAGTGGTTGCCCCTTAAGGGAGTGATCCCCAATGCACAAACTAAGTCTATTCCATCTCGGAGGAAAGGCAGCAAGAGGGCACAGCAGCCCCCCTGCCTCTCCAGGGACCTAGCAGACCTCCTGAGGCTAAAAAGAAAGGCCTACAAAGGATGAAGGATGGAAGTCACCTCCAAGGAGGATTATTCTGAACTGGTCCGGTCCTGTAGGGAGCATACCAGGAAAGCTAAGGCTGCAACTGAACTCCAACTAGCTTTGAACATCAAGGACAATAAAAAGTCCTTTTTCAGATATGTGGGGAGCTGGAGGAAAAGCAGGGGCAACATT
>JAGPOW010001338.1:43626516-43656609 GCA_030014935.1 Caiman crocodilus
CTAACAGCCCTCCGACACGCCCAAGCACAAGAAGAGTACTCCTCTTTGGAGGCTGCTCCCTCCTTCCAAAGATAGTATGCCTCCCTCTTTGCCCTCAGGTCATGCCCTAGAGTATGCTAAAGGTAAATTATTGTCACTCTGGATACTGTTTTCTCAGCTGATTGCTAGAGTATTCAAGAAAATAAATCCCATAACAAACTACATGGGAACAGAAAGCCCTGATCCTGAAATTAATTACTTGCAAGAAGGTACCTGCACTTTGACATAAGCTCATAACACATTTATTACCATTGGCAGGGTGGTGAAGGATTTACAAAAGGCGATTCATCAAAATGTTTTCAGTGCTTGTGAAATTAACTCATGTATGCTATTGCTTGCAACATTTTATTAAACAGACCAGTGTAACTTGTTTGTTACATCTGTTTAATAAAATGTATTTTGTTTTTATTACTCAATTTAGTATATTAGACTTCCAGTCTTGTGTTTACTACATTCATATCAGAAAAAAATGTACTGAAATTAATATGTCATATGTACCTAGAATAAAATGTACGGTATTGATCTTACTTTCACTGTGTGTATTTAGCCTTGATATTTGCCCTTGATCTAACAAGGCAAATGAAGGATTAGGTATTAAACTACCTGAAAAAAGATTAGTCAAGAGTTACTTAGAATATAGTACATGACATAACTTTTAAACAGATGTTTATTTTATAATTAATTAATCTCTGAAAGAGCAATTAGCTGGTTCCATCCACAATTATTATGTTTCTTAATAACAGCTTCTATTGAAGGATTTTAAATTTTGCAAAACATTACTTAAACGTCTTGGAACAGACTTGCAATCAGGTAGATAATATTGTTTCTACTGCACCTGGAAAAACCCCTGGTACATACAGACTCTACTGCAAATTTTGCAATGGAGTTTACTCCAGTTTCAATCAGGAAGAATCAAGTGGCACCAGTGTAAATGTGGGTTTTTGACACTTTGCTATCTATACCAAGTGTTTGCACCAATAAAGTTATACCACAAAACATTTCAATAATAATAGCATTTTTACTTGATTCTAGCCAGCCTTCTGAAGGCTCATGAGTATGAGTTTTCTAGGATTGTTTTTACCATAAACTGGTACAACCTAACTTTTTTTTTTTAAATGCTCCCTCCCTTTTCACCTCTACACTTAGAAATTTGTTTGAATTGCTCTGATTTATGTCAGTTATAGCACCATTATCTGGCACAGCAAGCAGAGTCAACCAAATTCAACAGACATGTTCTTGTAAAAATGCATGCAAACACATCTATTTTATTGTATTAAATAATTATAAACTAGGACAGTGTTTGGAAAAGGTGTCCGAATAAATGCACACTGCAAACTACTATAAGACAATATATACTTGTTGCATAGGCTACAGCAAGCTTTCTTACACTGCTCATCCCTAGGTTGATGGACTTTCTAGAAAAGGGCTGAGAGAAACTAGTTTTTTTATCTCTAAGTAACCAATGTCAATTGTGATAGCAGTTTTTGTGACGTAAATGAATAACATGTTTTGGATACAGTCTTTAATTGGAATCTTGAGACCCCTCACATTACCAGCATATTAAACTGAACATTGACATTTGCCTTATAAATGCAGTTTTGCTAACTGTTCTCTGTATCTCAAAAGTTAACGTTAACTTTATCAGTATTTCCAAGGATAAGCCTTGCAATGTATCCACAGAGGAAAAAGTTAACAAGACTACTTTGAGCACAGAGAATCCAAGAAACTTGCATAGCCCAGCACAGTTGGTAGCAAGGCAAACCTGTCACACACTGCTAAATTGAGATGGTTAAATTGTTTAGCAGTTACTAAGCAGAAAAAACTCAATAATTTTGCAAACTTAAATCTATCAGCAATCATTGAGATATTGCTGGTTATACTCTTATAGTACAACAAATGCATCTGTGCTGCTTCTGTTTATTAATATTGCCATAACATTCTCTCTGACTTTTTTAAAAGAGTCAAAGGCTAATATTATTCTTCTCTCATTAGGCTCATGCAAAAGTTTGGCACAACTACAACAGACACTTTCGGCCATACCAGCAGGGTGTTGTGTCCATAGTTTTAGGATCCCACTGGATTGAACCCAACAGATCACAAGATGCTCTGGACATTAATAACTGTCAGCAGTCAATGGAGAGAGTACTTGGATGGTTTGCAAAGCCAATACATGGGGATGGTGATTACCCGGAAGAGATGAAAAATAAACTGCGCTCATTTTTGCCCAGTTTTACTGAGGCAGAAAAAAACTATGTAAAAGGAACAGCTGACTTCTTTGCATTTTCCTTTGGTCCTAACAATTTTAAACCCCCAACCACGCTAGCTAAAATGGGACAAAATTTGTCACTTAATTTAAGGGGAGTTCTGAAGTGGATTAAACTGGAATACACCAACCCTAAGATCTTGATTGCAGAGAATGGTTGGTTCACTGACAGCCACGTGAAAACAGAAGACACCACGGCCATCTATATGATGAAAAACTTCATTAATAAAGTTTTACAAGGTTTGTATATCAGTTTAGTTTTCTTTCAATGTTCAGTGTTTCTTTAAAGGAGACACTATCAACTAAGTTCATTATTAAGCATTTGTACTTCAGTGAAGCCCAGGTACCAACCAGTACTCCATTGTGAGAGGTGCTCTATAAACACAGAACAAAAACATGATCCTGGCCCCATGTTGATAAAACCCAACTTCTAGGATTGTTTCTCTTATTTTGTTATTCTTGTTTCTCAAGAAAAAACAAAAGATTTACCAAACTTTTTTTTTCCTATTTAAATGTTGTGCTTTTAAACCCAAACATATGATCTTTGTGTTATGCACAAGAAGCACACAATGAAAATAAGAAATAGAATTGATAGAAGTGAATCTGACATCTTACTTTCACTATTTAACCTGAAGGAAATGCAAAACCTAAATCAGCAGCAGAAACTGGAATGATTCTTCAGTTTTAACAAAATATATCAAATTTAATGTTTCAGTACAGTGTTCATCTTGACATTTTCCTTTAATATGGGACTTTTTAAGGTAAAAGAGTTGCATGTTGTTTTAAATGTAAATAATTTGAATACACTGTTAATAATTTCTACAACTTCAGCATTTGGTTCTTTTTTCACTTGAGAGCTTTGTATTTTTAAGCACTCTTAGAGTGACCCCTACTGGTTGTGGAAATCAATAGTAACACAAATTTCCTTGCACTGCGTTCTTTTTCACATACCATATTTTCTTCTTGCTGGCCCTTCTTGTAGACTATGACATGTCTAGTTAACCAAATGTCTACGTCATTTGGTATGAAATGACTCAGAACTTGTTACCAAAAATATTTACACCTTTCATGAGGAAAAATACTAGTGATCTCTTCTGCTGAGCACTAGCACAGTTCTTTGAAGTTCAAGAAATAGTGTTACAAAGAAAAAACTTAAGAATATTTCATAAAAAACCTGCCATACCTGTGTAATTTTCAGCAATATTAAATTTAGAGAGAGTCCCAGATCCTAAAGTTCAGGTCCCAACTTTCCCAGCATTGAAAGAATTTAAAAGATGTTTGGTTTAAGTCTCTTATCACTGATCTTAAATTTATCCCTGGGTCATCTCATCTATACTTACAAATTCAACAACCATGGTTATGCTGATAATTCATAAATCTACCACTGTTCCACACCTGTCTCCCGTTTTTCAGATTAAAATCTTCTCCTACTTTGCTGACATCTCATAGATATCTTGGCATCAGGTCAAGCACAACTTGGCTAAAATTTATTTCTCAACATTCCTTCACTCCTGATCACTCTTATCTTTTTTCTTAGTCACTGGGAACAGCCCCACACATCTGGCTTTCGCTTCAGCCCATAACCTAGTTGCCATCTTCACCTCTTTCTAGTTGCCACATCCTGGTTATTTCTAAATATTACTGTTTCTTTCTGTATAACATACCTAAGATATGCCTTGTCCCATCCATCCAAACAAGTGAAACTTTTGGTTCTCTCACATTTTGCTTACTGCAGTATCTTTTTCTATGATAGCCTTGCTCTGCTCATATCCATACAGAACCCTACTGCAAAGAATATTTTTTCTTGGATTATGTCAAGTTCTTGGCCTATCTTCATTGGTTCTTCACAAGTTCTTCATGGTCCATACTCATCTTACCAACAAACTCTCATTCATTATGAAGAGGTGTAACTGGTAGGGGCAGAAGGGGAGTGGGGACTATATGGGCAACTGCTCAACACTGACTTGGAGGGGGAGGTGAAAAAAAAGTGACTGCCGCTGGCATCTGCATGGTCATATTTACAATGGCAGTGACAACTGGAATTCACCACTTCTGCTTTGTCCCATGCTCCCAGATGTGTCCCTGTACTACTTTCAATTGTCCATTTGGAAGCTCCTTGAGCTAACATATCTTTTTAGTTTATTTATACAATACTGTATACAATATTAATGTGCAATTCTGGTCCATGATCAGGATAGCTGAGGACTACAGTAATACACTTAATGCCACTCAAAAAATAAAGATTATACCAAGGTATTACAAGGCAGCAAACATCAGTAGAAAGCTGAAAATGTTTAGCTTAGTGTTGTTCAAAGAAAACAAAGCAGAATATACTATTGGAGGGGACGGAATACCTGCTTTTAAATTGAAATGCCTAACTTTCCCCTGACTTCAACTGACCCAGTTGGGTCAGTGCCAAAACTCCCATCAACTTCAGTAGGCTCAGCATTTCACCTCAGATTTTGTAGACAGCTCACATCGTATTAATGCAGGATGTTCTTTTGCAGTGTTTCTAAAAAGTGACTCTGGTTGGCTCAGAGGATGGACTACGGAGCTTTTCTTCCAGGTGTTAGTCAGAATCTATCCCAAGTTTATAATGAAAGTTGTTACTTTCCTTATGCAGCTTTGCACCTATAAGTTTCTTTGGTAATCATGGACCCAATCTACATTACTATAGTTTTGCTGGCAGAAGTATGAGTTCATCCACACTCACAGCTGGTGGCGACCCCACTTCTTTCTGCCTGCAGAACAACACCATTTCTTGAACCAAAAGGCTTCAGGCGCCACCCAAGAGCCAAAAAAACCAGGCGCTCCTTGCCTTCTCTAGCCTCTTTAACAGATCCAGCAGGCTCTTCTTGCCCTACCGACACAGCTACTGACATAGACCCACACACATTCCTTTGAAGCCATGTGGATGAATACATGAGCTGACAGCTGCTCTGTAGCAGCTGCTGTCTCTGGACAGAGCTCTGGGCAACAGGAACAGCAAATTGTAGACAAAGCCGCTGTTCCCTTCCCAGTGAACCAGTGTTTGTATTAAAGAAATCACCCTCAAATTAGTCATTAAATGACAACTTTATTGTTTGCTTAAGCAGAGAAGCCTGCTCAGGCAGACACTAAGGACTGGACTGGCTGAAGGGGTCTGGACTCTGCACTACTTACTCCACCTCAAGCAAAGGTCTCTCCCACTTAAGGTTAACACAAAGTAAGACCATATGAAGAAACCTGCTGCACACATTCTGCGAATGAGCAGAGAACTTTGGTCTTTAGGCCTTTCAGTCTGGTTGCTTTCACAATCATTACATTTACATATGCATTTAATGTTGCAGGCTATAAGGTAAACAGGGATTTACTATATGTTTTAAGTAGCAATGATAAGATATGATACAAAGAAATGACACAATCATTGTTTCGACTGATGAACTGAGAAATGCAAACCAATGTTCCTACAAATAACCCAGGGCCTCAGGATTCCACACACCACTACACAGGCAGCACTGGCAGAGATGCACAGCCCTCCAGCATCCCTCACCCCACCCTACCACCCCACCTGCAACCAGGAAGTGCCAAGGATCACCTCCCCAGCACACAGGCTGCATGGGCAGCACACAGCCCTGCCCCCACTGCATAGACAGTATCAGCAGCACATGGTCCCATCACTCCCAGGCCCACTCCTGCAGTGGCAGCAGAAGTAGCTGCATGGGCCTGGTGACCTCCTGCTAACTTCTTACCGATTGCCAGTTGGATAGCCCTGAATTAAAAGCAGACCAAATTTTTAGCCAGGCTTTCTAAATTAGACAGTTTAAAATGGCACTTAAAAACTCCACAGTAGTTTTAAATCATTTCAAGTAGCTGAAATCATTTTGTTTCTGCACCACATCCTAAACTATTAAAACAAGCACAACATTATCGTAGCACTTCATTTTTAAAGATATTTTCTGAAGTTGCTAGTGAAGAAGGACTAACCTATTAAATATCATCTCTATTTGGCCATGGTTTTTGCTATCCATTAGAATGGTGATGAGAAACTGGGAATTTCATAATATACAATTAAACTCTCTGACCTTCATTTATTTTACAGGCTCATACTATAATTCCTATTTCTAAGTTGTTAATGATTTTTTTCCATGTAACCCCTTCTCACTTATTTCTCTTGTGCAGCTATTAAATATGATGGTATCAGTGTGTTTGGTTACACTGCCTGGTCTCTGCTTGATGGGTTTGAATGGCAACATGCCTACAACACTAGACGTGGATTATTTTATGTAGATTTCGATAGTGAGCAGAAAGAAAGGATTCCTAAGTCATCTGCACTTTATTACAAACAAATAATTCAAGATAATGGATTTTTTCTAAAGGAGTCTCCCCAGGGGCTACAAAGTCAATTCTCCTGTGACTTCTCCTGGGGTATCACAGAGTCTGTTCTTAAGGTAAGCATAATATACTGCAAACCTCTGTTATTTTCCATGGATTTAACCATGAAAAAAAATCTTTGTACATGTCTCTATATAATACTTTTCATCAACAATTTCAGAACACTCCACATATATAAATCTAACCTCAAAATAAACCTTTAAGTATAAAAGTATCTGTTTGGTAGCCGTTACACTTAACATACGATTAACCAGTTAATCATGTGGTAAGCAGTAACCTGGTCACATGGTCATGCAGTTAATGGCACAATAAAATAGGGAATAAATCACAAAATGTGTGTAATAATTTTGTGGCTGGTTTCCGTTGTGCCCTAAATTGAACACGTGGTTGGTGTGCTCCCAGCCTTAGGGTCCCACAAGAACCTTGAAGGAAACCTGTATACTCCCATAGCTGAGAGCACCAGTTAGGACTCAGGGGTGGGCAAAATGCCACGCGGGGGCCAGATGCAGCCTGCCAGGCCATTCTATCTGGCCCTTGGGGCCCATAAAAATTGTTGAAAATTAATATTAATCTGCCCTGGGCTGCCTGTCATGCGGCCCTTGATGACTTGTTGAAACTCAGTAAGCAGCCCTCTGCCCAAAATAATTGCCTGTCCCTGATTAGATTAGGTGATGAGTGCACTGAGACTCAGGAGCACACTGGAGCCTTGAGAGGCAGACTGGCACTCCTGAGACACACTACTTAGTTGTACAAGGAATGCCTAGGATCACGATCACAGCGTCCCCCTGCACTAGGCAATAGGGCACAATTGGGATCGGATCCCTAATCCCACAATTGCACCCCCTGCCGTGCATGTGCAGCATGGCATAAAGTGCAATTGTTGGGATTGGGGATCAGATCCCATCATGCCTTTAACTGAACATTTGTCAGCAGCCATGTAAATAAATAAACAAGCAAAGATAACTTTATTGACTTGCTCAAAACTTCAGCGCTAGGAATACAACTCAAGAGTCTAATAATTCCAAGACCTCAATGCAAGGGTATGAAAAATAAATATTCTATCATTGTAAAATACTGTAGAAACACAAATGAAAAAAGCATTGCTCTATATATGCACATAGAAAAATATTACACAAATTTTGTGGCTTATTCCCTATTTTATTGTGCCATTAACTTCATGACCATATGGCTATATATATTGCCTTTTTTGCCTGAGCCATATTCAGAAACAGATTGTATTGTATACTGTCATGATAAAAGATTTGGTTTTATGGCATATATTTTCACATTAAACTTTATAGCTGTATTTGACATGGGACAGGTGCTGTAGCACAGCTTTGTAATTATACAATGAAAGGTATCACAATGGAAGATCTCAGGCAGGAACAATGCTCACCAGCAAAATAAATTTAATTTAACCCAGCCACAATTCGACACAGGAAGTAAATGCTTCTACATAGTATATTGGTAACCATTGAGAGGGGATACCATAGCACGGAGAAGGATTTTCTTCTCAGTATGTTTTAAGGTTGAATTTAAAACATTTTATTCACCACATGGTACAAGTCCTACGCAACAAACTAAAGTAAAACATTAGAATAGTAACAACACAGTAACACAAATGCAGTGCTGAATCTTGTTAGCTATCAGAGATCAGTATTGAAACCAATTATATTAACTGTTTGCTATACTCTTATCATTTGTCAGGGCAAGCAGTGCAGCTAAGTGTAAGACAGGTCCTGCTGGTTAGGACTAGCCAGTAAAATAACTGACAGTCCTGTTTTGCTCTTACATACCACTGTTGCCCTGAATAACTCTGGACAAGATAATCACTTACTTTACATCCCATTTATATAAAGGATGTAACTTTTATTCAGAAATGTAAGGTTTGATTAACAAAACCTCTGCCCCCATGCTGTTATGAAATGCCTACAAACCACTAGGCTACAGTACAGAACAGCAAGGAGCTTCCTTTCCTCACTGCTTTATTTCACAAGTAAAACTTAAGCTAACTCTTTCTTCCATATAGAGGTAACAAAGACACCTGTTTAATGAATGTACATTTGAATACATTTATTCCTTTTCATTTTTACAGGCTGAGTTGGTAGCTTCCTCTCCACAGTTCTGTGATCCCAACCTGTATATCTGGAATGTTACTGGAGATGGGCTTCTGCACCAAGTTAAAGGAGTGAAGCTGAAAACACGACCAGCTCAATGTACAGATTTCGTTAGCATTAAGAAACAAATTGACCTCCTGGAAAAACTGAAAGTCACTCATTATAGATTTGCACTTGATTGGTCATTAATTCTACCCAATGGAGATTTGTCAGCTATCAATAGGCAAGTGCTAAGATATTATAGATGTGTGATTAGTGAAGTACTGAAACTCAATATTAAATCTATGGTAACTTTATATTATCCAACTCATGCCTACTTGGGTCTGCCTGCTCCTTTACTGCAGGGAGGTGGATGGCTAAATCAGTCTACTGCCCAGGCTTTTCAAGATTATGCAGCTCTATGTTTTCAGGAACTTGGTGATTTGGTAAAATTATGGATTACAATAAATGAGCCGAACCGACTAAGCAACATCTATAATAGAAGTAGCAATGATACCTACCAGGCAGCACACAATTTACTGCTAGCACATGGCATGGCCTGGCAAATCTATGACAAGCAATATAGGTCCATTCAGCATGGCCAGGTGTCCCTCTCTTTGCATTCAGATTGGGTTGAGCCTGCCAATCCCTATTTTGATACTCACTTGAAAGCAGCCGAAAGGTTTCTTCAATTTGAGATAGGTTGGTTTGCAGATCCAGTTTTCAAGAGTGGGGATTATCCAGCAGCCATGAGGGAATATATTCTCTCCAAAAACAAAAAAGGCCTCTCAGCGTCTTTCTTGCCACATTTCACAAATGAAGAAAAGAAACTCCTTAGATGCTCAGCTGATTTTTATGCTCTGAATCATTTCACCACAAGATTCGTGATCCATGAACTTCAAAATGGAAGCCAATATGAGTTTGATCGGGATGTTCAGTTCCTACAGGATATCACCTGTCTGAGTTCACCATCTCGCTTGGCAGTGGTGCCTTGGGGAATTCGCAAAGTTCTACAGTGGATTAAAAAGAACTATGGTGACATAGATGTTTACATCACAGCAAATGGGATTGACGACCAGTCTTTGGACAATGATGAACTTCGAAATTATTATTTAAGAAAATATACACAAGAGGTTTTGAAAGGTGAGTAGATGAATTGGGATAATCTGAAACAAGCCACTTTTCATGGTGGCATGGAGTATATTCTAAATGGACACTCTTAGTGTCTACCTCCCCTCCTAGTTATGCAGATCACCTCCTCATCCACAATAGCATAATGTCCCTGTTCCAGTTACAGCAATTGCTTGTACTGAAGAGAAATATTAGTAAAATAGTTAATTTATCTGGCTTGACAAAAGTGTTTCAACTTTTTAAAGAAGTGTTAATCTTATTTATTTTTGCTCTTTATTGCCAGTATGAGGTGTGAGATATCAGCTTGTGTGAAGGTCAGGACATTTATTCAGTTGGCTAAATATGGATTTAGATTGCTTTTAGGCATCTCCATTTAAAAACACTGGCAATTATCTCTGTGTTGGTTTGATAGTTTAAAAATAATGAATATTTGCTCACATTCATCCCATAGTAATTTGAAAGCATTGATAAAACAGACAAAATTATCCTGTGCTAATTGCTTCATGGAGAGATTTGCCTTTGCAAGCCAGGCAACTTGCATACACTTTCATATATTGCATTGATTGCTGATATTTCTGTTAATGGGTTAAAAAAAAAACCAAACGCATTAAGCTCTAATCAGATGAATACATGCAATATCTATCTAGTTCATGAACTCTACTAGATTGCGTTTGAAAGAAATAATTTCTAAAACTTAAAGCAGTAGCACATTGCTAGTTATTACTTATTTCTTTTATAATCTAAGAGCCCCTACAATGAAATGTACCAGTAAATGTTTTCCACAGACCACTACTCATGAATTCTTGATTTTCCCACTGCACAGTAGTAAGTACTACCATATTTACTTGAATATAAGCAGACAATGAATATAAGAAGCCCCCCCATAATTGGATTCTATATATGAAAACTGTATACATTTATTATAATTTTCCAGGTATGGAATTTAAATCTTAAAGATTTGCCTTGAATTTGTTCCCCACCCATAGCAAGGAAAACAAATCTTTGGGAGTCGGATAGCTCCCTTGTGTTCTGCTGCCCAACTTCTTCCTCCTGCAGCCCCTTCCCTCCCCTTACCATCAGACTGGGCTTTCCCTGAGCAATGGAAATGAGGGGCAAACTTGAAAACACTGACCTTGAAATAAACATATGCAAATTATTACAGATACCTACAGACATAGTTAATCTAGAATTGATGCATTTTACTTTTTTTAAACTGCTGTAGGTTTTACTACAGGTATTCTATAAAACACCTTTAAGCAGCACTTTTATATTTACTTCAATATAGCACAAACTACGCATAATAGTCCAAAGCAAAAAGACTCAGGATTTACCATATAGTTCATTAGGCTGGGCCCCAGCAAAGCAAACAATGTTTCAAGCCATAGTGACCCCACAACTCAGCACTGTTTAGTGTATACTGAGTCTATACCAGATATTCCCCGGATACTAGGGATCCATATGCTTATTAACCTCCCACTCATGACTCAAACTGGGAGCTTGTTACAAGTCTGGTGATCATCCAAACATTTACATACATTTACATGAGATGCAGGGCAATCATGTCAGTCTCCACCTCATGGAGGGTGGGGACCACACTAATCACACGTGACCGACTGAGAGAGGGAGTGACAGGGGGATTCTAGGTGAACTGTTTGGGACCCATTTGGTGATGTTTGCCAGACATTTAAGGCTGGTGAAGAAACAGGAATCAGTGGAAATGGGAGAGAAAGGAACAGCTTAGCTATGGGAGTGAAGAAGTCCAAATGTGTTCAGTGTAGTGGTTCACCAAGACTTGAAAAAGAATCAGCGCTGAGGGAGGCTGCACACAATGGGTATTATCATATATATCTTATTCACATGGGCAGCATTAATTTATCCTTGTGATAAATGAACATTTCCCAACCTTTTCTGCCCCACAGCACACCAGCCAAACACTTGTGGGGAGGGATGGTGAGCAGCTGAACACCGAATGGGGTGGGGGGTGGTAAGTGGCCAAATGCTGAGTGGGGGGGCAGAACGGTCACGAGCAACTTAACGCCGGTGTGGGGGAAAGGGGGAGGTGGCAAGCGGGCAAACACTGAGCAGGGACAGGTGGCAAGCGGGCAAACATCAAGTGGGGGGGTGATATCGGCACAGTGACGGTGTAGGGGCGGCAGTGGCATCGCTGCCTGTAGCCATGGCCCCCCAAGATTCCGTGGCACAGCTGGGCATGGCCGACAGTACGCCAGCTGGGAAATGTGGTGACAGATTCCCATCAGTAGATTTGTTCAATATGAGCTTTGTGTTTTAGTCATGCTCAGCGTTGGCTGTATTTAATCAGCTTCACAGTTAGTTTCCATTACTGAATCTGTGCTGCTTTTAGCAGCAGTTTAATGGTAGACAGTGTATTTAATAAGGTTTCTTTGTACATTAATATAAGATGAGGAACTTTTCTTTTTATGCCAATAAGGTTATTTTTCTCCCAATCTTGTAGTTATGTAAACATGCCATCTCTCTTCATAGAGAGCCTGAGAGAACTATTGTTTGTAGCTCACTTTTTTTAAACTTGCCTAAATTAAATATTAGTTTGGATTCTTTTCTCTTTATACATGATCTGAAAAGATGTGTATTCTTGAAGAACATAATCATTATATTACTCATTTTCAAAGACCGATTTCTCTGTTTGGGATCCTACAGTGCTAGGCTTTGCGTAGGCTTATGACCCTTCCCAAAGAGGTTACAATTAATTATTTCAGGGAAAATGTAGCTCTTTGCATGTCATTTATTTTGGCAGTTAGGTAAAAGAACTACCAGTACATTTGAGGCACACAATACTCTATTGCAGGGATTTTGAATCTGCTGACTCCCTGAAATGCATACATCAATGGTAACCATGGGCATACATTATTAGTTTATTCTGCAGTAAAACACATGTGTAGATGCATCCAGAGTATTTCAAAACTGGATTAGAGCCTTTGGAAAGGGAACCCAAAATATTTTTATTTTCAATCCAGACTTTAATCCAGTCTTGAAATACTCTGGATGCATCTACACATGTGTTTTACTGCAGAATAAACTAATTAGCTCCACAGTAAAATTTCACAAGTCTACATGTGTGCCAGCATTATGGCACAGTAGGCTAATTAACTCCATTGTAGGACAGTACTGTCAAGGATGGTACTCTCTTATGGTAGCATACTTTACTATGCTGAAATGCATACATCAATGGTAACCATGGGCATACATTATGCCTGGATAGCCTTGCCAGCCAGGGACCTGCTCTGCCTCAACTCAAATTACTTGTAGATGCTGAGCCTGGGAGCAGTTGGTCCTGGCATGAACGGCCCTGGAATTACTTGCATTGCATTAATCTCATGCGTTTATGCACCCTTTCTGAGCCTTTTTTTTTTTTTTTTAAAGTATTAGGATAACTCTAAGCACCTCTCTGAAATTACAGAGATTTTCAAAGCTTATCTGCAAACTTAAGTGCCTAAAACATTAAAAAAAAAAAATCTGGCTTTTCTAGATTAACCATAGGATTTTAATGTAGGAACTCCTGATTCTAATCATGTTTCTAACAGACTCGCTAAACCTGTTGATGATTATGAAGTAGTAAGGAGTTGAGCATTATTAGGGATGGTATATACAGCACATTGGTAAATAAAATTATTTAAATTATTTGTTTTATAAGGCATCAAGTGACCTAAGGAAGGGTACTTCATGACTGAAATCTCATGCAACAGCTCTCCCAACTATACAAGATAGTACAAAAGATAATATAGTGGTCCTATAAAAGATAGTACCAAAAAAAACCCCCCAAAAACAAAACAAAAACAAAAAAACAAAACCCCCAAACACTTTGCTTCTCATACATATCCCCGACCATGATGGCTACAACACCATTCCAGCCTTGTTTTATAATGCAGTTCTAATTTTTAACTATACTAATATTTGCTGATAATTGAAAAATGATTTTAAAATGGTTTTCAGTCCATGCATAAGATTATAGTGTTAACATTTTCTTCTTCTTTGCAGCATATCATATAGATAAAGTCAAGATTAGAGGCTATTATGCTTTTAAACTGACAGAAGAAAAACTGAAACCCAGATTTGGATTCTTCACTTCTGATTCTAAGGCCAAGCCTTCTGTACAATTTTATAACCACCTGATTAGCAGCAATGGTTTTCCTGCAGAGTATTCAACCTGTGATCAAACAAATGAAAAAACACAGTGTACCTTCTGTTTATTTCTTTCACAGAAGAAGCCACTGATATTCTTTGGCTGCTGCCTTTTTTCTACACTTATTTTGCTTTTAACTATTACCATTTTTCACAAGAGAAAAAGAAAAAAACGTTATAGGCCAAAAAAAAATTCCAGTACATCTGTGTTCCATTTAAAAAAAGGACACAAAACCACATTTAATTAAACTCATCACTATCTGTTTTCTCTATAATAGAGACAGGACTCTTTTTGAGAAGCACTATGTGAGTCACTCCAGATATATGAACCAAGTAATATTCAGTGGAGGAATGGAAAACAGTAGCACATACATTAAAAGGAAAAAACCCAAACCAACCTGTGATGATGTTGAAATTATTTTATCTGGCTTTTGAAGCAAAGTAAATGGTCTCCCCCTGTGCATTAGAATGATCTTTAAACTAATTTGACTTGAAAAGTTATTAAGCTGTGAGAATTGATGTGCACTTTTATATAAATGTCTTTGGACTAGAACATTTTATGATGGATGCCAAGATATTTTTGTGCCATTGTTAAGTATGAATTGGCAGCTGTCTAGGTTTGCAAATGTAAGAAGTTAAAAAAAAAAAAAAAAATAATCAGACCAATTCAACACCAAGGATTAAATGTTCTGGGGAACATTTTTATCTCAGTTGCAAAGATAAATACAAGCAACTCCCTCATTATTTCAGATACATTGCAGGTACAACTGAGATCCATCTTGCCTTATTTTTAGAATAAGCTGTCCAATAGGCTGCCTAGAAGCATCTGGGGAGAGGCATCAGAATATGCAATCACTACCTGTTTCGCCCCACTAGGTAGGAACAAGAAAAAAAAAAAAAAACAACACACAATTGTACAGATATTTTTATTACTGAAGAACATCAACATAAGGTATGGGTGGTAAGTTACCACAGACCAATAAAATGCACAGTTGCAAACTGTATTCATTTCCAGGAAAAAGTGCAAAGTATGTGAAGCTCTAGTACATTGCTAACACGGACCTCAGTGTTGCAACTATTGGGCAGGCCCTATTCTAAAGATATACAAAATCAATTTGTTTAGAAATGTCTATTCTCCAAAGAATTGTCTGTATATGTATATTATTAAAGTGACATTTTCAGAGACCATGAAAGGTTTGTCCCTTATTTTCAGTATAACTAGCAAAGAAACATTTTGCTCTGTTGGCTACAAATGTCCAACTTGGGATGCTTAAAATTCTGGTTTATTAGGCAGATTGAAGCACTGTAATTAAGTTAAATTATAAACCTTAGGACTGGTCCACACCCACACCCTCTCTCTCTCTCTCTCTCTGTCAGGCATACCTATCCCACAGGCACTGGAGTCTGCTGTCGAGGCTTCTTTCAGCATGGTGTTATCTTCCAGAAGGGGGTCGCCAGCTGGTCCTTCTAGCTGGACAGGTCGGGTGCTGGTCAAGTTGCAGATCAAGAGGGCACCGAGTCACTTTTCACTGCTTTTTATCTGTCCTTAGCAGACTTCAGGCTGGATATAAAAATAGAACTTTTTCTCTGTTGCCAGAATCTGGAACATACTCCCAGCAGAGGTGGTGCAATAACGCACCTTGGAGGCATTCAAAATGAGGCTGGACAGACACATTTTTGAGTTTGTCTGAGCCCAATAACTTCCTGCCCATGGCAGGGGACTGGACTAGATAATTTTACAGGTCCCTTCCGGTTCTACAATTCTATGAAGTTACCTAACAAATGTTCTATTTCTCTCAGAAGACAGCAGATAGTAAGTGATCAAGGGGGGAAAACAAGGCTATTTTTTTCTGGCTGGTATAATGGCTATGGCACAAATTCAGGCTTTGAATTCTAAAACTGCTGAGATGGAAGTCACCAAAGCAAAACATAGCCCTTCACTGCAAGTGGAGTGTGGTCTATTGATCAGGTCAGGCAAGTGAATAAAAGATCAGCACTCACCCTGTTAAGCCTCTCTAGGACTCTGTTTCCTTCCACATATTTCCATCCTCCTTCCAGCAATTCAGGGTAGAGGAAAACAAGACTCCATCTCCTCCTCTTCCAACCCCAGTGCTCAGTGTGGACAAGGAGTAACTTCCTCCCCTAACTACTTCTCCAGGTGATGAACAATTGAGTCCTGGCCAGAGCTACTGCAAGGCAGTTGTAAGCTCCCTCAAGACCTCTCATGAGGGGGCTGTCACCAAGGTAAAACAGCTTCCAAGAGCTCAGAGCAGCTTTGCATAGTCTTTTATCCTTCCCACTTTCCAGTTAGCTACAAGAGTTCAAGGCCTTCCAGCCAATGGGAGGCAAAGTGCATCCACCAGGCACATTTAATGGCTTGTGTTGCAACAAAGGCAGCAGCTCTGTCCCTGTCCAACTACCACCTTCATGATTTTGCCAGTTTGGCAAAATAATCCAACGTGAACTAGGCATTTCCATCTGGACTTGTCTACATGATCAATTTATTTTGAAGCAAAATAAATTGCTTTGATGTACAATTTTCACTTCACTATAAAACTTTTTTTTCCCCATGTAAAAAGCACAGGGGTGCATTCCACCTTTCCTTCTCCACCCCCACCAAAACAAAACACACATATAGAGCATTGTGTATTTTTTTTTTTTTTTTGTCTACATGCATTCATTGTTCAGCATCTAGAGATCAACTGCTAAAAATCCAGATTCTTCACCTACCTTTGTGGGATCTGCCTCTTCTCTCCATGTTCAAACTACAGCAGGATTGTTGTAGGTGAGATTTTTCTGTGCACCAGTACCGAGTCAAGCATATGCACAGGCTCATGTTGTTTGTGACATCCCACTGCTAAATACCTTCAGGGTAGATACCAATAAGTAGCATAGTGTGCTACCAGCAGCTACATATTCTCAGGTGCATCTAAGCCTAGAGAGCATCAAATAACCAGGACAAGATCAAGGTGAGGCTTCAGGGGGACAATTTTCTTGGAATATCCTCTCTGAAGCTTTACATCTGGCTCCTAGAAACATGAGCTATGGGACAGAATTGTAGTGCAGGCCTCAGCTGGTCACAATGTTATACTGATTTGGCCAAGGGATCTTTTAAATAGGTATCCAACTTGAGGGTTGCAAATTCCCCAGCCACGCCATGCCACATGAAGCAGGCTGCACACCCCCTGGGCCACATGCTACTGTGTTACACTGCAAGAACCCCACTGCACTACACAGGAAGCATAAACCCACTTTACTTTGCTAATATCCCTGTACCACACCATAGTAGACAGGGTACCTTTCCGTGCTCCCTGCCCTCACCAAGGCACCTATGGGCTCCCTCAGCCCTGCTACCCCACCCTACTGTACCCACAAGCTGAGGGTAAAAAGCATAAACTGGAAGGAGGGGAAGCCTAGGGATTTGGGGGCAACAGCAGCAACAGGCTCAAGAACAGTGGGGGAGTAGTACCTGGACTGGGACCCTTAGGTGAATTCATTAAGCATCGGAGACAGCCTGAATGCTGCCAGTTAAGATTGCCCTCATAGTTTTGAGGGATATGCTCTGAATGCAGGTAGCACATCAATGAGTGCTTATTTTTCTGTTCAAAAACACACAATCATTATTATTTGAGAACCTACACTCTCTAACTACTATTTCAAACCAATACAGTATAGTCTCAGCCCATTTGGGATGCTGTGATGGAGATGTGCAGTGCTATGAATAGCTCCAAACTTTTGAGCGGGTTAGTATCAGGAACCACTGCAGAATAAATGTCTTTAGCAGGTGACAGAGATCCCACTGTAATAATGAGCATGGCACAAGGCATCCCTATGAATGGCTCCTGAGGAGCAGTTTTCCATTGTGTTAAACAATCATAGGAAGTGGTATCTCACTCTAAAAACAGGAAGTCAAAATATGGAATATGTTTTATTTTGTAAAACGAATCATCTTGTGCAGCTTGTGTGTTGTTCCATTTGGAGCCACTGTCTTGCAGCAAGAAGTATAGTTTTTGTAGTGGCTTGTCAGGATCTAGAAAGTGCAAATAAAAAAGAGTTAACACTGTTTTAGTGGGGAAAATTAGGCAAGGCAAATGAATTAGCAAATCTGTGAACACCTTAACTTACTTTAAAACAGGGGCAGGTAAAATACGGTCAAGGCAGTTTCATCTAGCCTTTGGGTGCCTACCAATTAATTGTGCCTCAACTAACCTGTGTGCTTCACACTCACCCTAATGCACTGGAGGGCCCTGGCCGGCATGCAGAGATTCTAGGCAGGATCACTGCTGCAGTTTCCCAGGGGACGTTGCCTGCTCCCTGTTGTCAGGTGCAGCTCTCAGGACTCCACCAGAAGTGGTGGGGAGCCCTGCTTCTTGCAGGTCAAGGCTGCTGGCTTCAAACAGGACTCCCCTGCCCCGGTGGCATGCAAGCAGCACGCGAGCCACAGGGAGCTCCATGTGATAGAAGCAGGCCAGCCTGGCTCTGCTCCTTGCCACCAAGTACAGCTCTTCGAACTGACTGGCGTTCCATGCTGCAGAGCAGCCGTGCCTGTGGGGGCCATGAGTACCCCAAGGGCCTATTGCTGCTGGTACCATGGGGGGTACCCCCCAACCCTCCCTCATCCACCCCCCACACAACCCCCCCAAACACATAGATACATCCACATCTCCTAACATACCCTAAAACCTGCCAAACAGCCATCCTCCTCACAGCTTCCCCACTTCACACACACCTCCCTCCGACAATATACAAGAGCAAGATTTTACTTCTGTGCTATTATGCCATCACCTCTATATCCATTATGCACACACACAAAATCAGGACAAAAATATTTTTTGAAATAAAATTAAAATGTTATAGTAGATGTTTGACTTTTAGCATACAATTTGTTTTTTTTCTTGTTCCCAGTTTCCTCCCCTCCCAAAAGGAATACTTCTGAGGACAAGGGGAGGGACTTCCACTAGAAGTCAGGGGTAGGGGTGGAAAGAGGCGGTGAACTTCTAGTCCCACGATGGTGACTAGGGGGCAAGGCACCTGTCAAGGGGCAGGACTACCTTTGCAGCCTTTGTCAGCTCACCAAAACTCATTAAGCAGCCCTCCACCCAAACTGCCCACCCCTGCTTTAAAACCATGCATCTGATGGGGGGAAAAAAGCAAAACAAAAAGCTGCCTCAAATGAACTTAGAAATACAACTGTCATATCTGAATTGGCCACCTCAGTAAGCCATAAAACCTTAGAATGTATCTTCTTTCAAACCTAAAGTCAATATGGTTATCTGAAGAATATAATAATGGTCAAGAGTGACTAAGTCAGAGAAAGTCGATCAGCACTAAAAAGCAGGTCTAAATAACTGGGTTTTTTCCTATGACTGAAAGAAATTCTTCCTGGTGTTTAAAATTTAATTTAAAAAAAAATATTCTTTCACGTTGGTGGATTCACTTAACCTGAAAATACCTAGATAAAGTGTCACGTTGTCCTTCACTTGTGATCTGAAGAATGTACTCGTAACACTGGATTTTAAAATGCACCTTCAAAAACAGTAGATCACACTAATTTCATCACTAAATTCAACCAAACAAGCTCGCAGCAAAATTAATGCTGATCAGATTGAAATATTTCCAAGGAACTCATGGAACACTTAATTAAGGAGGTTCCTCCATAGTATTAAATGTTTTGGTTTAATTGGTAGACACTTGCTGTCTTCAAGCTCCCACATATAGACCAGGCCTAAGACAACTATATCTGAGGATTCTGTGGACTTGTACTAGTAGACACATTATACTAGTATAGTTTGTACTAATACCTTGGCACATATTACAGTAATATAACTAGTTAGAGGGAGTACCTCTAATTATACAGACTTGGTTAAAACACAGAAAAGCTTCATTACAGGTAAGCAGGTGATTGCAAAAAAAATTCTATGTTGGATGCTCAAAAGCATTGCTCCGTTTATCCTCCTCATGCCACCCATCATATAGTTTACTAAAATCTGCAAGACAAGGTTTTTGCTTCTAGTCTATGAAAGGACACATATCCCTTACCAGAAAACTTACTGCATAAAATGGTACTAACCTACTACAGGTTTATTCATCAGGCTGTTGCACTGTGCCCTTCTCAGAAACATAGATACCATCCAAGAATTTTCTGATGTCCTTGTTCTTGACTGTGGTGGCCTGTTGGATCAAGGCAGCTAAAAGGAAAAAAAAAAAAAAAGTATATGCATTTGAGATATAGCAAGGATACTGGGCTAACACTGGGTTTTTTATGTAGACTTCAAAATGTCAAGTAATACTTTGAAAGGACACTGGCAAACTTAATAAAACCAAATCTAGCATAGCTCTTTAAAAACACTATTTTTCCATTCTAAATCTTATTTATTTTGATTACAAGCACTTGGTAGCTAGGACTGAATACTACTGCATGGCACAATGGCCTGAAAGCATTACTGTGGAAAGCAAGCTAAGAAGGTTGAGGAGCTTCAGGTGCCACAGCCATCTGGCAGGACCCTCCTGCCAATATAAATTTTGCATTTTGTTTCTGTACTGCTTAGGACAGGAAGTGGGGAGGTGGGAGCTCATGGAACTCTGTGTAGGGCAAGCAATGAGAAGCTGTCTAGCCCTAGACCAGCGATTCCAGTTCTGTGGTATGGGCACCACCAGTAATATGCAGACAACTTGTCAGTGGCACACATTAACAGATTTATTATAATTATTTTAAATGACAAATTTGCTGGCGATACTTAAGGTTTTGTTGTTTTAAACTGGTGGTGTGCAATAAATCAGTTTGGGAACCACTCCCTTAGACAATGATTTCTTTCTCTAATCATGGTCTAAGATGCAATGGCAAACCTTGTCAGGAGGTGTACCACAAGTTAGCTCCACACCCACCTTGGCTGCCACTCCAATTCACTTTCACTTCTCCTGCCAGATCTGCTGCTCTACTTTTTGCCTCCTGCCCAATCTGCCACTATGATGCCTGTCCCCTACCTGATGTGTCACATGCCACACACAGAGATTGCGTATGCCATGGCACATGTGCTACAAGGTACCCCTGGTCTTAGAAGGCAAGACTTGGGCCATCAGTTTACCTCAGAACCTGTTACAGAGCCAAGTGTGAGAAAGAAAATATTTGCTGAACTGAAACAGTGACCACTAAGGGAACACAACTAGTGTAGCTTACTTCTTCCCACGCCTCCACAGAACTATTCTTTGCCTATATTTCATCAACTTTACAAACCTGAGTTGGAGACCAATTCAATATCATTCCCTTCAAGAATCAGTTCATCCTTCTGGGCTTGAGATACTGCACAGCTAACACCTGATAGAATGGAAAAGTACACAAGTTGAGCATCTATCATCTGAAGAGATCCAAGGAATACTCTTAGTATGTGCTAGCTTGTAGTCCTTAAAGGAAGACAGCTCTATTTAAATCCAGAATCTTGCGTAACTTCATTCAAAGAACCAATGTGAGCATTCTATTATCCAATTCACTTTCTGTTATTTACAACACTCTCATATGCCATGTGCCCCCCAAGTTAGACACATGCCTTGCTTTGGGAAGACAGAATAGGTTTTTTCCAGAGTCTTCCTTGTCACAGTGTAGGCTCACCATGGCCAAATGCTCCCAGGCACAAGTCATTTCCCCTTCCAATTCCATAACTCAAACTTTAACCTATCACAGTGGATGCCAAATTGGCAGCAGCTTTTAGCTGCTCAGTTCGCAAGAAGAGTGCGAGTAATCTCAGTAGTAGCGTAGCTATGCCACAGTCTGCTAGTTGAGATGCAGCATAGGCTAGAATTTTTCTAAGGAACAGCTATGCCAAACAACAATAAACTAAACCAACAAAATGATTTTGTCTTTTTTGCTGCTTTACACCAGGGATTTTGTCAGCATGTCATAGTTTCATAGTTGGTAGGGTCAGAAGGGACCTCAGCAGATCATCAAGTCCGACCCCCTGCCATGGCAGGAAAGAATACTAGGGTCAAACACCCCCGGAAAGGTGTTATCTAGCCTCCTCTTAAAGACCCCCAGGGTAGGAACCAGTACCACTTCTCTCGGAAGTTGGTTCCAGACCCTAGCCTCACTGACGGTGAAGTAGCACCTCCCGATATCTAGCCTGAATCTACTCTCTGCCAGCTTGTGACCATTATTTCTCGTCACTCCTGGGAGTGCTCAAGGAAACAGGGACTCCCCCAGTGCCTGCTGGTTCCTTTTGACTAGTCTGTTAACAGCCACTAGATCCCCGCTCAGCCTTCTCTCGTGGAGGCTGAACAGGTTCAGATCCCTCAGCGTCTCCTTGTAGGGCCTGCCCTGCCGCCTCCTGATCATGTGAGTGGCCTAACTCTAGACCCTCTCCATGTTGTCCAATTTCCTACTTAAGTGTGGCATCCGGAACTGGACGCAGTACTCCAACTGCAGCCTGACCAATGCCGCACAGAGGGGGAAGATCACCTCCTTGGACCTCCTTGAGATGCATCTGTGGATGCATGACAAGGTACAGGTGGCCTTCCTGACTGCATCCCCACATTGCCAAAATGAACATGTACTGACATCAATAATGCCTCCCAGATCCTTTTCTGGAGTTACCCAGGCTGTAGGTAAGGTATGCTGCTGGTTCTTCCTCCCCAGGTGCAGTACCTTGCACTTGTCTGTGTTGACGCTCATCCTGTTCTCATCCGCTCACCCCTGTAACCTGTCCATATCCAATTGCAGCCTGTCCCTCCCTTCTAGCATGCTCACTTTTCCCCACATCTTACTGTCACCTGTGAATTTGAACAGGGTGTTTTTTACTCCCACATCCAAGTCACTGATGAAGATGTTGAACAGTGTGGGCCTGAGTACCAAGCCCTGCAGAGCCCCACTGCCCACATCCCTCCAGGTCAAATAAGACCCATCCACCACCAGTCTCTGGGTGTGGTCCTCCAGCCAATTAGTAACCCATTTGACTGTGTAGGTATCAACACCACAGTCTCCTAGTTTTTTTTAATAGAATGAGGTGAGAGACAGTGTCGAAGGCCTCCCTAAAGTCCAGAAGGACTATCTCCACCATGACGCCTGCATCCAAGGATTTTGTGACCTGGTCATAGAAGGCCACCAGGTAGGTCCGACTGGGCCTGCCTCTAATGAAACCATGTTGGTTGCCCCTAAGCATAATCTCCCCTGCTGGGCATGCACAAGGATAATTCTCTGAAAATGCTTACCCAGGACCAAGGCAAGACTAATGGGCCTGTAGTTCCCTGGGTTCTCCTTCCTCCCTTTTTTAAAAATGGGAACCACACTGGCCCTTTTCCAGTCCTCTGGCACCACACCAGAGCACCACGAGTGCTCATAAAACCATGCCAGGAGTCCCACAATGACCTCTACTAATTCCCTCAGCACTCTGGGGGTGGAGATCACCAGGACCTGCTGATTTAAATACATCCAGTCCCTCCAGAAGCTCCCTGACAAGGCCCTCTCTGACACAGACATCTGTCTAGGGTCAATTAGGCAGTGTGACCCTCTTGCTCCCTCATTTGTAGCTGACAAGACACCTGGAACCTCCCATTTGCAGGCCCTAGTAAAAGTTGTTAGGGCTCAAACATATCTGTACCAATTAAAAATAAAATAACGTTGATTTTTTTGATGTTAGTCTAATTAATCCGCTCCAAAATTGGCACAAAGTTATTCTCAGTTATTACTTTGTACAGTTTTGAGCTCATCCTTCCTAAACCCTTATAACTGTTTAAAACCACCCTCAACGTTGACTATAAAAAAATATCACAAAGGCCATATAATTAAAATCAAAAAAGTACACACAAGACAAATGAGTCTTTACTATACATTGGTCACCACTCAGAACAAAACCAGTTGAACTGCTTGACTTCAAAGGTTATTTTCACTGTGCAAGGGGCAGAAAGCAAAGCAATAGATCAAGCAGGGAGTATAGGACAGGAAGCAAAGCAGGACAGGGGAAGGGGACTCAAGTGGCAGCAGTATGGGGCTAATTTGTGACACTTGCCAAAAAAATAAAGAAAGCTGCCCCCTAATGAAATAAGAATCCTTAGCATCAAAAACAATCTGGTCTGTTGTGGTCTTGTTGTAAAGAACTCAAAAGAATTGTTTTTTTTTCCTCCCCATAGGAAAACAAAACAAAACAAAAACAAAACCCAAGGAAGAGCTAGAGAATGACTCACTGCACTAGACTTCATTGGTACTCAGCTGTAGGTTAAATCCACATTAGCAAACCCTGAATAAGCCAGTGTGAATGATTTCATTTATATTAGCTTGAGTTGTCCCCCACACATTCTAACATTTAAAAAAAGCAAATGTTATTTACTGTTCTCCAAAACCCAGACTAATATTCTATGAAATTGGATTTTACATCTTTTTAGAAATGTTAAACTCTTTGTATGAAAAAGCAGCGTCTTTTCTATCTTCAGAGAAGCTCAGGCAGACATTATAATTACTGATGAATCCATCTGTTCAGTAGAATCACCCTAAAGTGTCAAAAAGCCACAAACAGGATATTTATATTAATTTTCACCAGTGACACCCAGACTAAATGCATATGCATTTGTGTGTGTAGTAAAGAATGTTCATCACAAAGCTAAAAACAGGGAAAGAAAACTTCTGAAGCTTGTCATGCATGCCTGGGAAAACAAACAAACCAAACAAGACTTACAAATAAATTAATTAAATTTAAAAACATTTACAATCAAGAATTTAGAAATGCTTTAATGCACACTACTACACCCTGAAAAAAGAACCAGAGTCATCTTGCTGATGAAATACTGAGCCTTCATAGCTCAATGAAAATATTTACCTTCATCAAGATTAGTCTGTTAAATAAATCTCTATTACGATGTTAACAGTTTTTTTATCTCATTAGGAACAGCTTCGTTCCAAAAACCAGAACACCAAATTAGTGCCCAAAACACCACAAAGTTTGCTCAGCAACAATAACACGAACACACTTACCTGGTCTCATGCGCACCCTGCGGATATACTTTTCTCCCAGGAAGTTACGGATTTCCACAAGTGAGCCATTCTCCTGTATAACTACATTGATGGGGAAGTGAGCATACACTGACCTCATCTTGTAACGAAAGCCCTAGGAATTAATCAAATTTAGGATTTTAACAATAACACTCAAAATGTGTAACAAAACGTTTAAGAACTGCCAAATAATTCTACTTTTTTTAGACACAGTTATCATTTTAGTTTTAGTTGTTCAATACTACCTGCTGAATTTGAAGTACATGGTTCATGTGTACACCTAAAGTTCTCTCAATTGCCACACGTATGCAGGACCAAAAAAGTTAAGATTTTTTTTGGAACACACAGTTCTCCTTTCAGAAAAAAGCTGCCTAGCAGCATGAAGGAAACGACAAATAATTTATCTCAAAATAAGACTTACCAGTGTGACACCCTTTATCATGTTTTGCACATGACTGCAAATTGTGCGAACCGTTGCCAGCTCCTTTCTGTTACCCCACCATTTGTCAACACGTAGCTATAATAGAAGTTTAAGAAGTTGTCATTTGTTTTCTAGAAAGAATAAGAATTCACTCTGTTCTTAATTCAGAAGAGCTGAACTACAGAACTGAACACCCTCAAAATAATCTAGAAAAAAAACTGCTCCATCTTTCTACAAAAAGACTTTAAAGCATTGAAATGCAACTCTGGTGCTCACCATTATATTTTGCCTTTCACTATAAATTTGGTCAAATCAGTTAATTGCTGTGGCCAGTTCTGTGACAATGTCATGTTAACAGTTACTACCAAAGGGCTTGCAAAATGATACTGATACAAATGCTTTAAGATGCTCCAATGAACAATATTCATGCAAGTATGAAACACTGAACAGGCAAAAGCAAACCTCTGTTCAGTCACCTTTTACTGAAAGACAAGCAAACAAGTTACTTCTTTTTCTGTAAACTTTCAAATGGCCAACAACCTGGGGAAATCAATAACAGTGCTTAGTTTTCATCTTGTTGAGTGACAAAAATGCTCAAATGCTTTAAAAATACTTGTGTAATACAAACAGCACACAGCTGCCATTGCCACGTTCAGAAAAAGCACTGCTGTCCTAAACAACCAAGTCTTCTGAGATAAGTGATGCTCCCAGACCATCTTGCCCAAGAACTTAAACAAGAAATCAGACTTCCTATGAGAAGCGGCCCATTTTATTTTATATCTAGGCTCCTTACAAGTGATCACCAAATGCACCCAAATACTGAACTTCAAAACCTGGCACCTCATATACATGAGACACATCTGTGTCTTCAAAGTTTTGCCTTCAGCTCCATTACTTTCTCAGCTTCTGTTATGCTGGAGGCCTCGCTCTGTTCAGGGTGGCAGTTCTCAGTCTTCTTGGTCAGGAGGCCATCCCTCCGCATAAAATTTCTGACTTGAGCGGCCCCGATTTAAAAAGCAAATTGACTATATGCAGTGCTCATGTTCCTGCAGAGCGGCCAGGTTGTGGGAGTGGGGGACAAACTGGGCAAGCACAAGTCTGAGCCAGGGAGTTATCCATCTCTTTCGGGAGTGCTTCAGAGGAGCTGGTGGCTACTGTGCATCCAGCTCTGCTGTGGTGAACGGGGTCCCTTTCCCAAGATGCACAAGGAGCCCTGAGTACTCCTGCAAAGCAACCCCACAAATCTGGTTGGTCTCAACCCCTGCCACCCCACCCCCCAGGCACGCACCTTCTTGCGCTTCTTGCCCAGCAGTGACAGCTCCACGTTGATGTGGTTGAAGTCACGGCGCAGAGACCCGCGCGGGCCCTTCACGATCACGGTGCGGCCCTTCAGGGACACGTCCACTGCAAGAGAGGGGGGTGAGTGGGGCTGGGTCGGGCCGGGCCGGCAGGGGGCAGGGGCCAGCACGTACCTTTCTCGGGGATGTCCACGGCCTGGTTGCTGAGGATGGTCTTCATCCTGCAGGGACGACACAGCGATCACGCGTCACGCACCCGCCTGGGCCCGTCGGGGAGGGGGGGGTGGAAGGGGCGCTGCCTCGGGCCCTTCGGGCCAGGCACACGGCGGAGGGGGGCGCGGGGCGATCGCAGGGGCGGGGCTGCCCGAGCCGGGGCGGGGGCGCGCGGGCCGTGCAGGGATCTGCGCGCCGCGGATGAAAGCGGATAGTGGCAGGGGCCCTCACCTGGCAGTTGCTACACAAGAAAGGGGGGACGTCAAGCGTCATCACGTACTTGTAGCCGGCCGCAGCGGCCTGACGTCACGGCGCACGGCAGCCCGCTCGCAGGCAGGAGAAATTGAGCGCCACTTAGTAGAGGGACGCCGGCCTGCGGATAGGCAGAAGCAGGGGAGTACCGAGCTGGTCGAGCAGTGGGGATGTCTGCGCTGTTGCGGGGTCGCTGCTGCTGTGGGGCCGCCTCGCTGAGGCCACTGCAGGTGCGGAGCCCCTGCTCCCCCAGGCTGGGCGTCCCCATGCCCCTACCCCCTCCTTCCCCCGCGCGGCATGGGTGCAAGTCGCAGCTATCCCGCTGCGTCCCCGAGCCGGGGGCTGCCTAGCGCGCGTGCGCAACACGGGGTGGGGGAACAGGAGCTGCCGTGTCCCGCCTCTGCCTCTCCCCCTCTCCCCCCGCGCCTGGGGCGGCAGACCAGCGCGGAAACCCGCAGCAGCGGCTCCGGGGCGTCGTGGGACCCTTTCCCCACAGTTTCACCAAGCCCTTAGCCTCGTGCTGCTTCTTTCCTCCCGCGCTCGGAGGGATTCTGGGGTCAAGGCCTCCACAGGCGTTGGTTTGTTCCCGGAGGGTCCCGTCGAAGGGTGTTATCTCGCTGCTGGCTAAGACTTTTGCCACCACCCGTCATTAGCTTTCAGAGCTAACTGACAACAGCAGTTTTCGTCTTGGAAGCTGGACAGGGCTGGTCTTTGCATCTATGCTCTGTCTGTAGCATTTCTGACTTGAAAACACCATGCAGTTAGTTGTTCATACTTCTGTAGCAGGGGTGGGCAAACTGCATCCTGTGGCCCGACAGGCTGTTCTATCCGGCCTGCAAAGTCCCTAAAAAATTTAGAAAATTAATATTTATCTGCCCTTGGCTGCCTGTCATGCAGACTTCAATGGCTTGTCAAATCTCAGGCGGAGGGCAGCTTACTGAAATAATTGCCTGCTCTTATTTATAGACTAGATTTGTGGGCTTTGAAGGATGTTTTCTTTGGCAGGGGCATCTTGTTTTTATAACCCCTCTGTAGGGTCTGATCTTTGTTTTGATTTTCACGTCTTAGAGCTAGCTCCACCCATCAGTTTCATGTGCCCTTTTTAAGGGCTGAGCCCAGAAAGATTTACACTCTCATAGGAGGTACATATAGCCTGGCTAGCCTTGCGTATTCTTGGACTTGAAAACGAGCCAAGTTTTACCACTCCATGTGTACTCAACACTCCCTTTGGGAGTTGTGCACAGTCGTCCATTGAATTTAACCTTAAATTAGTACATAAGAAAGTATCTGCTCCAAAAATATTCATTTTCTGGCCTCTCTATAAATAAGTCTTTTCAGTTGTCATAGCTTATGAGTATTTATGTAATGTATACTGTAGCGCATTAGTGGTAAAATAAGTAACGTAGTTACATTCCCCATAGGTGCTTGGAACCCAAGTATGTAGCCAGGACAGAGCGTCAAGTTCTTTGCCAGATGAAAAAAAGGAATTTCTGAAAAATGGACCTGATTTGCAAGAATTTGTATCTGGGGATTTTTCAGACAAGAACACATGGACTGATTATAAAGGCAACGTAAAGCGTGAGAAGGGAGAAAGGTAATTGTAGTTTCAAACTTTTATATTGTACTCTCATGTAGGACCATGTTTTCTTCAATACAAGACACAACTCTGTCATCTGTAAAAGTATCTGTTAGAGGTGCACAGGTATATCAGCTGGCTATCGGACTGGCAGCGATAAAAGGAGAAATGATGTTATCAGCTTTTAGTCTTCGTAGCCAATAATTTTTTGTTTTTTCTAGCCGATAATTATGGCTGTGTGCCCAGAGCACCCTGGCAAGCATAGTCTAGTTCCCTGTGCCCCACTGTTGGCCCAAGCCTGTGGCACACTGCAGGTCATGGTGTTGGCTACAAATGTCCAACTCAGGATCCTTAAAATGCTAGTTTATTAGGCAGATTGAAATACTGTAATGAGTTAAATCATAAACCTTGGGGCTGGTATGCACACACATGCGTATGCGTGCTACAGAGTCAGGTATACCTATCCTACAAGTGCTGGAGTCTGCCGTCAATGGCCAGTTGAGTGAGGCTTCTTTCAGCGTGGTGTTATCATCCAAAAGGGGGTCGCCGGCTGGTCCTTCTGGCTGGACAGGTCGGGTGCTGGTCAAGTTGGAGATCAAGAGGACGCCACTGCGGGTCACTTTTCACTGCCTTTTATCTGTCCTTGGCAGACTTTGGTGACTCCCCCGTTTTCAGGTTTGTCCAATCCAGGGGTCGTTGACCCTCATAGGACTTCCCCCCCCCCCCCCCGGTAGCTACTGGATGGCATGTGTCAGCTCCAGGGGTCGTCCGCATGTACGTGCAGGTTTGGGAGTCCATTGATGAATTTTGAATAGGGCTCTGGGAATGGTCGATCTAGAGATATTCAGCCCAAAAGTTGGTCCCTGGCCTTGATTAACTCAGGCTAGGGCTTCTAGCCCTTGATCAGTGATGTTTAAAGATTTCCCAGTTGTTACATTGTCTTCTATTGAATTCTTCTGTTGGGTGATCTTGAGTTTCCCAGGTGTTAATTGCTGTCTGCTACCATGTTACACATTCAATCACTGATTCACTTACTCTTTCAGGAGCCAGCCTGATACAGGGAAGGACAGTTTGATTCCTGCCCTTGTTAACATTGTTACAATGTATAACTTACTTATGAAACTAAATACATTCCGTTGAAAGATGAAAGGTGAGGAATATAAAATATAAGCTACAAATGCCATGGCACACAAATAGTTAAAAAAATACCAAACTACAAGGGGAGATACAAAATGCACACATACAAATTTTAAAACACAATTCCTTATCTTAAAGTGAAAGAGAGAGGAAGGAAGAAAAG
>JAGPOW010001338.1:43660025-43717115 GCA_030014935.1 Caiman crocodilus
AGGCTGCTCCCTTCTTCCAAAGATAGTAAGCCTCCCGCTTTGCCCTCAGGGTCCCCTGAATATCCCTATTAAGCCACAGGGGCTTCTGGGCACCTTTGCATCTCCAGCATGATGATATTAGTATGCTATTCTGAGATGCATAATGAGTATTGTAAAATGTACAATGGGTTTTTAGTAACAAATATTTCTTTTTTCATCTATTCAATACTTTCTTGCCTGAATGATACTCAAGTGTAAATATAGCCTTTTCTTATTTCAGCTGATGGGTGACACATGTACCAGGGGTTGTAGATTTTGCTCAGTAAAGACAGGAAGAAGTCCACCTCCACTGGATCCTAATGAGCCTTACAATATTGCTAAAGCTATAGCTGAATGGGGCCTGGATTATGTTGTCTTGACTTCTGTGGACAGAGATGGTTAGTATCATTAGTGTCTCTTGATGTATACTTCCTTATAAAGTGTGCAGAAGTTTTACACTCTGCAGGTAATTTAGCTGATTGTAGGTGTAGATATAATTTTACGTGATCAACAAAAGGAATTAATGATGCTAGAATTTTGCATAAATTACAAAACAGTCTCCAAGCCTGAGCCTTTTTCTCATACTTTTTACGCAGGAAAGATAGACCTAGTTTCTGATTTCCCTTAAACAAAAAATAAATAGTTATTTATGGAACTGATTTGGGCTCTTTGGGTAAGGCTGATTTTCAAAACAAACAAACAAAAAAGATATATTTCTGCTACAGTTATAACAATTTCTTAGTGTTTTGCTGGCTTGATGAAAGAATTGAATCAAGAAAGTCTTTTATGCTTCTGGTAAAAGCCTTGTAGCTTCCAAATGATGGCTGTCATCATAAAGGAGAAATAATGACATTTATTTATTTTTTTTAAACTATCCATGAAATACTACAGGAAGAAAATAAATTAACCTTTAAACCATTCTGTGCTAAAGCCCATGGAAAACCCTCAGACTGTAAACAAATGTACCATTTCTCCTGAAAGTAATTTGTTCCAGAATCCTAGACCTGTGCTCAATTGTTCTGCTTCCAAGTACCTGTGAATTATGAGGGATTAAATGTGATAACATCTTCCTCTCTCCCACCATCCTCAATATATGTTGTGGTGTTCTGTAAGCTTATTGCCGGGACAAGCATATCAAGCTGTGTGCTTTCATTGGCTACTGACTGGCAGAGGAGCAGCAATGCAGCTTGAAAAGGCAACGTGTAAATAGTTTTGTGGGTTCTGTTTTGATGCAAGTCAAAACTCAGGACCACCTCAGATGAGACATCTTTGCTTCTGAGGCTGGGAGCAGACAGTTAATGTTTGCCCCCTAACCAACCTTGTCTAGACTAGCTATGGCAGGGGTCTGGCCGTTCACCTGTTATAAGGTTTATGGGCAAGAGATAAGATAGCAATAGAGCAGAGATAGAGAACCCCTGGGACACATCCCAGAGCATGGCATGCAAGGCATCTTGCTTGGCACATGTGCCTTAGGGAAAGGGCTGGGGTTGCACTGCCACAAGGATCAGGCTCCTCTTGGTTCCCCCACTGTCTGCCCCAGTACACCAGCATCTTACAAATGAAGGTTGTGGGTGTTTTTTGTACTCTGCTCAAAAATGTTGCTGACCCCTGGGATAGAGTTTCAATTTTAACTGAGAATTAGTTTGGAGTCAGCATAGATACCTAACATTAAATGATCCAAATAAATGTTATGTTAAAATAAAGAATAAAATTGTTTGTAGATATGCCGGATGGAGGAGCTGAACATTTTGCAAAGACAGTCTCACATTTGAAGGAAAGGTACGACATTATTACTTTTATATATGTTTAATAATAACATTATAACATGGCAGTGCCAAAAGGCCACAACTAGGTTGTGCTCCATTGTGTCAAGTCCTATCACAGATGTCAGTCCATACTCAAAAAGCACATGCACATACTTTTTTAATTCTTAGAATCATTAGAAATGCAGGGCTGTAAAAGTCCTCAAACTTAGCTAGTCCAGCCCCCAGCATTGAGACAGGATCCAGGTATGTTTAGACCATCCTCAGCAGACATGGTCTAATGTTTTCTTTAAAACTCCAACAAGAGAGATTTTCTGTTTCCTATACCGGACTTTCACTATCATAGCAATTAGAAATGTTTTTCTAATCTAGCCTACATCGTTTTTGTTATAAATTAAGATGATTTCTACTTGCCCTTCTCCTAGAAGCCAGGGAGAACAATTCATCACTGTTCTCTTTATGAGGCCCTTAATTATAGGGGAAGACTATTGTTACCCATGTCCCCACTCAATCTTTTTGACTAAACAAACGCAGTTTGTTCAACCTTTCTTTTATAGGTCACGTTATCTAAAATTATTCTCATCCTTGTTGCTATTCTCTGGACTCTCTCTACTCTTCATTAACGTCTGGAAGCAGTATTCCTGCTGAGGCCTCACTGACACTAAGAAAAGCAGAATTATTACCTCCTTGATCTTACTGACTCTTTTGTTAATGCATTTCAAAATCAGATTTGGCTTTTTTGCAGCAGCATCCTACTGTTAATCCATGTTTCTATGTTGCCTTTTATTTCCCCTTCTGTATTTATGCTTTAATTTTGCCATTCTGTGTATAGCACTTTGTGGCTTCATTGCATTCCATCTTCCTGATTTCAGCCCATCTCTCAATTGGTTAGAATCATTCTTTTAAATTCTGATCTTGTCCTCCAATGTGCTTGCAACCCCTCCCAGCTTGGCATCTCATCCACAAAATTCGTAAGTGTATTTGGTACTCTGTTATCCATCTCATTAATTAAAATATTAAATGGAGGTGTGCCCAGGACAGTTCTATAACAGGCACTACTTGAAATGCCTATCTAGCTTGATGGAAAACTGTTGATAACTACTCTTTGAGAGAAATTTTTCAACCAACTGCGCACTCCTTGTGATGATTACATCTAGAACATATTACCATAGTTTGCATATGAGACTGTCATATGGGACACTGTCAAAAAACTGTTTCTAAATCAAGATATATCACATATGCTTCTTTCATACACTAAGTTACTCTGTCAAAGAAGGAAATTAGACTGGTTTATCTCAGTCTGTTCTTGATAATTGTACATTGGCTGCTTTTAACATATTATAGGTACAAATTGACTGTTAACTGATTTGTTCTCAAATATTTCAGAGATCATTGTTAACATGGCTGGTCTGGAGTGCCCTAGCTGCTTCTTTTTTTTTTTTTCTTGGAAAAAAGTATATTGCCCTTCTCAAGTCCTCAGGGACCTCCCATGTGCTCTGCAAGTTCTCAAAGATAATATTCAAGGGTTCCAAAATTATTTCTGCTGTTTACAAAAGTACTCTTGGGAAAATTTTGTCAGGCCCTGCTGACTTCAGTACATTTCTCTTATTTAGATATTATTTAACCTGTTCTTTCTCTGTTTTAGGCTATGCTCCTATCTGTGTGTTTAAAATTACTTTCATTCAGTGTATGGTCACAATTAACTTTTTTGCAAACACTGAAGCAAAAAAGGCATTGAAGGCTTCAGCTTTCTGTATCATCTGTTGATGTTCTCCTTTGCTATATAGTAATAGACCTGTATTTTCTTTGTTTTCCTCTTTTAATGTTCTTGGAATATTTTTTTGTTGGCTTTTATGTCCTTTGCTATGGAAATACATTTTCCATCCTAGCCTTTCTAATTTTATTCTTATGTGTTCATGCTATTTCTTTGTATGCTGATCCTTAGTCATGTGACCTTGCTACTACTTTTTGTAGGATTGTTTTTGGACTTTCAGGTCACTGACAAACTCCTAATGCTTATGGCTTGCAATGCCTGTATATATCCTTGGCAGAGAAATAGTTTGCCCTCCTTTCTGTGTTAAACATAGTCTCTTTTAATAACTTCCAACTCTCTTGGATTCCAAAGTTTGATAATGCTAATGAGTTATATTGAATAAAGAGTTTGGAATGTTCTTCCACTGAATTTCAGTTTATCCTGACTGCTTTAAAACTGAACACTGAACTGTTTTTTGGGCCCATACATCTGGATCATTGTTGATGTAGGGATCTGACAGCTGAATAGTGGGTTTCAGAAATTATACTAGGTTGCAAGAAGATCTGCTTTATTTTTCAGTACTGACCTCTGTGCTTAACCATTTTTTCCTTTATGTCCTTGATTCCACATCCTTATTTCCTCATTTAAGCCTCCTTGCTGTTCTGCAGTTCTGCTACCATGTATCATCTAACACAGACACAAGTATGCAGCCAGAAGGCTGTGGACTTAATTTCTATGTCCCAACTTGTATAATGAGTAGTAGATGGGAAATCTCCCAAGTTCATCACCAGCACTTCTATAATCACCTGCAAGGGTTTCTGTGTATTTATGCAAAATAGTTGTCCCCAGGTTGCAGAGCCAAATTCCTGCTCCTGGGTTACTTGCTTAGATTCCTAAATAGCATTACCAAATATGTAGACTCTTAACCCACAGCTCCTGTATGTCATCCAGAAGTTCATGTTTAAAATCCTGTTACAAATCTTGTGACACGTAGTACAGAGCACAAATGAAAAAAATGAAATTCATGCATAACTAGCACTTCCTTTGACAAAATGTGATGGCTTAGGACTCCATAGGAATGGCTTTTATAATATGTTTAACTTGCATGACTTTCATTTTATTTCTTCTTCTATGGGTCAAATCAGGAATTATACCTCTGCTATGCTTTGAGTAAAAACTAGCACTCAGTTATTTCCAGGGCCCCATTGTTTTAGATGGGTACTATAGATTAACTTTATTTGCATATTTGAAAATGTATACATTAGACTTATCATTTTAAAAATAATGACTTTTAATTACAGGAAGATAAACCTTTTGACTAAATACTAGTCCAGTATTTTACTGTTAGAACTTTTGACATATTTGGTTTGAGCAGTTGACATAAATACTGTGCGTGGATTCATTTTTCAATCTTTGTTTTTCAGGAATTCAGGCATTCTAGTCGAATGCTTAACTCCTGATTTTCAAGGGGACCTGAAAGCAGTGGAGAAAGTTGCCTTGTCAGGACTAGACGTATATGCACATAATGTGGAAACTGTTCCAGAATTACAGAGGTGATTCAACCTGGTCTGAGTATATGTAGCTATTAGAGGTGTACAGTTAGAAGATAATCTGTGATGTTCTTTGGAGAGCAATATGGAGATGACTGTATTCCATTAAGCTCTGTTGCTAATTGAGTCCATTGCAGATTTGTGGTCTAAATTGTTACAGTGAATGCTTTTTTGAAAGGCCTAACTTGGTAAGGTAGTATTCTGGGGTTTTGCTAGAGCTGTCAGAGGTGACACATTAGGGAGAGAGTCATGTAAGTTCATGAAAACATAGTCTAAAAACAGATATAATGCTAGATTGTAAAACCATGTGCATTAGGATCACACCTCTTTCAGTTGTAAAACTGTGGCAGGTTGAAAGGCAGTTTTGTTGTACCTAAATGTAAGAAATGTTTTTTTCATCCCAAGGCTAAGTGGGCTGCATTTGAGTGTTTTCCAGAATATCTGGAAGCTTTGTAATAGATAAATATGGAAGGGTGGGACCTTAAGGCTCCCAGTTCAACTGACTTTTGCTCTGCTGTAGGACCTGTGTCACCATGAAATTATATTTTCAAAATGAGGAAATTGTTGGATGCAGATTGAATGTTTGAAGGGCACTCCACAACATTTGTCCATCCTCCTAGTGTTTCAGTACCACCTGTGGGAGCCAAGTTGTGCTCATCTTAACAGTGAAGTTACATTACAGCTCCCACTGAAATTTCCAGTATCCTCTGCTCCCTTCCCTGGGTGGAGAGCGCTGTGCATAATTTCTACCAGCAGAGGGCAACATACTCTATAAAGTAGCACCTCCAAAGTTTTACAGGCCTGAAAAAGTGGATTCAGTGAACTATTTTTCTTTTGAGTGCTGGCTGGTTTGCTCCTGCCCAGCCAGGTCTCCAAAGACTTCTTGGAACAAAAAAGATTTCATTCCTTCCTGTTGCCTCTTTTCTGTTGTAAAAGTGGCTCCCATCTTTATCACCGTGTTGTAAACTTAGTAACAAATTAACCTGACAAATAAAAGAGGTTCTTAAAAAACAAAACAAAACAAAACAAGGATAAATGGTGACTTTTTAGATTGCTTTTAACGTGCCTCATTTAAAAGCTGGGGCTTTGCTTTGATGTCTGTTAACGTGACTGATTTTCTGGGATCAAAATCCAGGATACAGTCCCTTATTCTCCATGGACCTTTGGACTGAAAGTTGCTTCCCCAAGCTTCTGGCTCCAGTTAATCTAATCCACTGCTAATTTCTGAACTGGAAAGTTCACACAGCACCAGGCAGTGTCCTTGTACCTTTTCTCAGCAGATACAGCAGGATGCTGCCTGCTCCTGTGAGAACACATGGGAAAGAGTCAGCAAGTTAGGGCCAGTTCTACAAATATGCAAAAAAATGCCATATCAGGGATTATTGAGGACATTGGGAGACACCCCCCTAATTCACAGCTGTCCTAGGAAACATGGGGTGATTGGTTTCAGCCTACAGGTCTGCCACCTAGATGAGCAATTGTCTATTCCCCCCAATCTCTGGTATTTGTTACCTTGAAGTATCATAGTGTAAAGGAAAAAAATGACCCTTTCCCATTTTGAAGTCTGCTTCATTAGGGTAAAGAAGCCAAGAACCCATTGGAGGTGCAAAAAAACAGCAGAGCTGCAGGCACATGGTGGGGATGGATTTACCTAACCAAAACACTTTATATCATGCACAGTTCTTCCCCAGAGAGAGGATGGGACAGAAAATAAATCATGCATAACACATATTAATCATATCATAGTGCAGTGTTGTAAGACACTCAGATACGATATTGAAATGATTGAAATAAAAATGTACATAGACTGAACTGCTGTAAACTGTATCCTGGGGATTGATAGGTGGCTTAACTTGAACAGCTCCTGGTTCTCTGCAGATGTACTGGGAGAGGGAAAACATCTCCTAAAATTTAACTGTGGAATTAACAGGTTTTTACCTACAAATGCTCCCCTATTAATTTAGTAAGTCTGATGGTCTAAACTTAGTTAATGTATAGTTTGGCCACATTACCAGCCAAACTATATAGAGGGAACTAGCCTGTACCACTTTTATAGTATGGACATAACTGGTTTGGATACAGTAATACGGTTACCTGCCCTGAGTAGATGGCCTTAAAATGGCTGCAAGAAAATTCTTGTGTAGAATTCAAGTGCAACTAGGTTGAGGCAGTTCCCAGTGTAAGTGAAACACAGTTCCACTGTTGTTTTTATATTGTAGTGGCTCTAACTGAGATCTGGGGTCATTACGCTAAGACATATGTAGATACATGATAAGCAGGGATCCTGGTTTTCTCTAATAAAGTTGCAAATTCTCTGATTAAACCCCCCCAAAGTCTGTGATTTAAAATGAAAGGCACTTCAGTCTCACCTCACAGCCCCCTGACCCTGCTTGTGCCCCTCACTTTCCAGCCCGTAGCCCCCTGGGCTCTGCTTGTGCCCCTACAGTCCCTCCAGCGCTGCTGGTGCTTCTCGCCAACAGTCTCCTGCCACCCCCAGCCCTGCTTGAAGGGGGCCGCCAGCTGCCAGAGCTATGGGGTCAGGGATCTGGCCCCATAGCTCCCTGCCCCCCGGCAGGAGATGGTGGCTACTGCATTGGAGAGTCCACCCCCTCCAACTGCCTCCGTGTTGGAGGCTTGGGCAGGGAGGCTGGCTCCTCACCACTGCACACACTCCTAGGGGGCACGGGGGACCCATGCTCCCCAGGTCTGTATGCAGGACAGGCACGGACTGCCCACTATGGGTGCGCATGTGACCCGGTGCTACAGGGCTCAGCAGGGCTGCACAAGGCTCTCCTTGCTATTGAGAGCTCCATGCTGCTTTGGTGAGGCATCCCCTGCACACGCAGCAACAGCAAGGAGCAGAACCCTGTGCTACTGCCCTTGATGGTGCTGCATGTGCTGGGGATGCATTGCAAGGACAGTATGGAGCTTGTGGTGGCAAAGAGATCCCCACATGACCCCACTGTGCCCTGCGGCATCAGGTCACACCCAGTGAGCTGTGGAGAGTCTGGGGGAGGGCAGCAGGGTGGGAGCCCATGCCTGCAGCGGGCAGCCTGCCCCCACCCCAAGCACGGATCCAGGGGACACGGGTCCCCCCCGCCTCTCCAGGAGTGTGCGTGGTGGCAGGGAAACCAGCCACTGAGCTGCCCTCCCCGATGAGCCACCTGTGATCCCTGTGGTCATGCATTGTGGCCCCAAGCCCCATAGACCACCTGGCTGAGCAGCACCCCAGCCCTGCCCAACTCCCTCCATCCCTCACTATGGGGGCCTCAATCTTCCCCCACTCCTCTTACCTGCAGGAGCTGCTCTCCGGGCTGCCTGGCAGCCATGTGCTTATGCATGGATGTGGCATCCCCTGCCTGCCTGCCCTCCTGCTCCCTCCCAGGCCCTTTTAGGCTGGAACTGTGCCAGCTTGCAGAGCTTTTTATGAAATCTGCAGGTTTCTCCATTAGAATGAGAAATCCATTTTTTCCTCCAGTAAAGGGGAAAATCCTTGTTTTTCTCCATTTTTTTTCTGTGGGAAATGGGAAACCTCAGGTCCCTGATAAGATCTTTTGACTCTGCAGAAACAGGCAAAAGTTTTAGTTGCTAAAACCACAGGTCCCTGAGATTATTCTAGTGTCTCTTGTCTCATGCTTTTTTTTTTTCCCTAATGTCTTTCTTATGCTCAAGATAACATCAATATTTTTTAAAGGAAAGTCCGAGATCCTCGAGCCAATTTTGAGCAATCTCTGTGTGTTTTGAAGCATGCTAAGAAGGTCCAACCTGATATAATTTCTAAAACCTCTATTATGTTGGGGTTAGGCGAGACAGATGAACAAATACATTCAACAATGAAACGTAAGTCATCCTTAGAACTTATGTATACAAGCTTGAGTATGTTGGAAAATGATTGCAAGATTGTTGCTTTAACATAATTGAAACAGACAATCTAAACTGTTGTCTAAATTGTCTGCAGAAAATCCCCAATTTTTGTTCATTTTAAAAATCAAGAACAGCACTTTTTGTTCCAGAGCTATTAGGTTTTCACATTTTCAATAAAAACTTTTAAACAGACCACTCTGTCCACCTATTCCAACTCCAATTAAAAGTAATGGGAATCTTCTCCTGGACTGCAGTGGGACTCTCTCTAAAACCAAATACAGTAAAACAACACGGATGGGGTCTACCTTTGAGATCCCAACTGGATGTTTAATGTTAAATGGATAAAGTAACATACTTTTTTGTAGTTTTCAAAATAACTTATTGATTTAAATGCAAAGAGTATTTTTAAAAGGGCAGAAAGTTGTCCTTAGCAAGAGTACCTGCCCCTTATCTATTTTTATACTTAGTTTTATATTTGAGAAAAATCAAGGTGTGTGAAAGTGGGTTAAGAAGCCTCTTCTAAGATGAAATTAATGGACCCCATCTCTTTGTCCCTTTTTTTGTTCAAAGCCTGGAGCAGATTGCTGGGATGCACTGCAGCCCTTTCATAGCTACCCCTCCAGGACTTCTCTGGGGGATTCCTAGCCACTGGCATCATGGACATAAAGTGTGCTCTTTCTGTCCCCCAGGCAGCCTTTGCCATCAGTATTTTTGGAGCCAGGGGACAGCCCACCTCCTTGGTGTGCAGACCACCCTGACACCTGTGCAGTTGCTCTCATCTTGCTTCCGTTTCCTCCCATATACTTACATTATAGAATGTGTGAATTTACCAAGAGCGAGGTAATTTCATCACAGAACAAGTTCAATCTAAGCAGAAGTTCACAGTAATTGCAGTTGCAGTGTGTATCATGAAATAATTTATGCCTTTCTTTATACTTTGCTTTCTTTGTGTGGGACAAATCTGGGCACCCAGTCTTAAGAACAAAAATAGATATGAAATAGATGTGTGAACAGATACCTTCATGAGCTGGGCATGAGAAGGCTGAATTTACTTCTGTAAGTAGAGTTTTGAGTTTGAATGGAAATGGTTCAATTGTTATTCTCAGTTAGAGAGCCTTGAGAGCCTTTCAAGGGTGCCAGGCAATCTTAGCACTGTTAGGTGTACAAATATGATTCACAAGATCATTCCAAAGTTTTCAAATAAGATTCCATAGTATTAACATTCTGACCTATTGTGGTCTTTTGAGCTCTTGGCAACAGGAAAATTACTTTTCTGTAGCAAAAAAACAAGTGAAAACTAAGAACAGCTATTTTCTGATGGGTGCCTTGGGTCTAAAAGGGCTGAAAGCCACTGAGACATTTCATAGCAAATCTAAACAGTTCAGGGCCTCAGAAAGCACAGGCATTATATTAACATATAGCTATCAACTGTGTAGTATTAGTGAAAGTTGTTGGTAATGCCCTTTGGATTTATGGCTTATATATTAGAACTGGGCGTGTAACTTCTGCATCAGCATTTCTTCACAACTTTTTCAGAACTAAATCACAGCTCTGTAAGTAAGCATTTGGCATTGTAGACTTTTGCCAAGCAATGATTTACCTAAGGATATTAATTGTTATGTTCATACAAAACAAAAGTAAGCAATGCTAGTAGTAAGATGATCCATATTATTTATGGGGTGACACAAGTGTGGTAAGCTCTTAGATTTGAGCCCTGAAGCAGACAACCAAAAGCAAATTCCTGGTGGAAATGTTTCTTAGAGGTTATTATTAATTACACTTGGTTTTTTAAATTCAGTATTTTAATACTGCTATTGGAGAGGATTTGGTTATGTAGACCTCATGCAAAAAGTGGATTTTTAGAAAGACATTTGGAGAAGAGATTCTAGAGGCAGGGAAAGAGTACAGTAAATCACTTTTAGAAGATCACAATATAATATTAATAATAGAAGAGAACAAGAAGAAAGATGCATTTTCCTAGTCCAGTGCAGGTAATGAGCTCCTGCTTTAGAACTCAAAGTATGTCAAGTATGGAGCTCAGATGTGGCGGGAGACAGCAAATGTGGCAGTGCATTATACTTTAGCAATAAGTCAAAATTAGTCTCAGCTAATGATAAATCAGAATCCAATCCCATTATGGAGACTGGTCTCATTCACACTTGTAAAGAGAGGAAAAACAGTTAAAGTTAAGGTCAAAGTCTTATTAAAATGATATTTTAATCTTGAGTATTACTAAATATTAATCTTGCTATCTGAAGTATTATACCCAAGCACTGTACTCTCTTCCCTTGGCTTCACATATATTCTTTGATGCCATATATTAGAAGACAGATTCTAACCCATGGTTGTTTTTTAATAAGTTAAGAACTTATCTCCATTCAGAACTGGGCATAAAAAATGTTTTAGTAGTCATGTTTCTGGCACTGCTAAGTAGGCACTCTTCTTTTATAGTATTACGTGAAGCAGATGTGGACTGTTTGACCTTAGGACAATACATGCAACCAACAAAACGTCACCTAAAGGTACATATATCTTGAATTTGCTGCCCAAATTGTAATCCACATCCCACAGCTGCCCAGCAGCATTGTTCCCCATACTTTGTCAAAAGGAGGCTTCACATGTCTTTAATGCAGCTTTGGATAAAGGAGAAGAGTTCTTCAGATTAGACTGGGCAGGCATCTGTGCACCCCAATAAAACTGTTCTCATGAGGACCATGATCTGTACTCTTTTCAGGTGTAGCAAGGCACTTCTGCACTACCTAGCAGCTCCAGCTGCTGTGGTGCCAATTGCAGAAACATGGCCCTGATGTGGACACAGCTATTTGTGCATCTTCCCCTTCCCCTCACCAAACCACACAGTTGCACCTCCTTAGTTACATTACTGGGCTCTGTTAGAAGTGTCACAGCCCTTAAACCTACAAGCACGTTAGTTCCTCTCTGCTGCCTGCAGTCAAGACAGAGGAAGCTGGCCTGATTCTCTTGCAAGGAAATAGTCTTATTCTAGGTAGAAGGCCCAATCCAACCTCCTTTCCTGTTGCATGACATACTGCCCCCTAGTGGTGTCAGTCTAATTAGAAATAGGCATGTTGCTAGGTTTTCCATCCTGTAATCTGGACCCAAGTTTCAGAATTTGGTTCTATTCCATTAGACTAGAATCGGTGTTTCAGTGAGCAATTGATTCCTGGTGAGAAAATGGATTTTGTAGCTTTTTAAGTAACTTGGAAAAGTTAAAGGTTTGCTCAAAAGTGAACCAGTTAAGATGGTGAAGAAAATATTGATTTGATGAAACAACTGAAGTAAAATGGTTTAAGCTGCTACTCTTTAAACATGTAACAATAAACAGAAACACTTGGCTTGCTCAAAGTCAAGGGGTAAGTGTAGTTATATCAGGTTTTCAATTTGCCACTCAGTTTTGAAAGCTATAACCTCTAAAGTAATGGTTACATACACCCACATTCTATCTTACTGCAGAGATGTTATAGCTGTTCACTAACACAGTGAACAGTATGGCATTCACCAATATCAGGCTCTGATCGCAATGAATCTTTTCCATTCAGGTTGAAGAATATGTTACTCCTGAAAAATTTAAATACTGGGAAAAAGTGGGAAATGAGCTTGGATTTCATTACACAGCTAGTGGCCCTCTTGTACGCTCCTCTTATAAAGCGGGTAAGGTTCAGGTTTTTTTAGAACGTATAACTTATGTAAATTGAAGTAATTGGTAACAAAATGTCACCTCAAGGACAAATCACAACATTGGCTCTTTGTTACTTATATGTGGAATAAAGCTTTTTTTCCATCTCATCTCACTGGGATTGAAATACCAACTTTTGGCAACAATTAATATTACTGCTAAAGCTGACATTTGGTCAAACTGGGGACTTAATTCAGTGACCCAGGTCTAAGTTTTATTAAGCATTAAAGTTACTGATCCATGCATGTATTTATTTTTAAATATCATTTGCTGCTCCTGCCATTACTCACTTCCTCTAACGATTCTGGGGTTTGAAACAGTTTTCCCCTTGCCTGTTCACTGGTCAACTGAAATAGTGTTTAATAGCACTGAGGAAACAATAAGTCATTTTTATGACTCTTTTTTTTTCTATCAAAATGTCAATGAGTATGTCTATATGTACATTAACTCACTTTATTTATGCATATTAAATCTAGTACCTCCAGGCACCCTCCAGGTAACTATACTTGTGCTGCAGCACCAAGCAACTTTAAGACAAAAGTTTTATTTCAAACATGTACCACCGCTATTTTCTCAGTACTGATGCACATTTCCTCATTTATACAAATGCTTGCAACAGTGCCAGGTGTCAGCTCACATGCTGGCTCTCTGGCACATTGGTGCAGACAAATGTGCATTTGTAAAGGCCCTCCAATGTGAAATGCTAAGATAATGCTTATTAGCCTGTCTTATTGCACATTAAGCTGAAATGTACCATTTAAGTGATGTTTAATGTGCATTAGCCTATTTTAATGCACATTAACTAAATAGCACAGTTTTTATAGTGATGCTTTAATATGCCTTAAAATAAGCTAATGTGTAGACTGCCCAGTATGTTGAACATTTGGGCTTGCCTGAGAGAGGTTGTCCTCATAGCTTGCTGTTTTGGGTTGGGAGACAGGATGGGTTATAGACAAATGAGTTGGTGTATTTTGGTTCTCAAACAGTCTCTAGCATAATTTAAACCACCTTTCAAACAAGGAACTTCAGTAGCATATAAAGAGGAGAACTAATTCCTATTACATAGTGGGAGGTACCATGTAGCTCTGTGATCTCTCACACACAACTAAGCAGTAGTAGAGTCAAAGAAGAGAACCCTGTGGTTCTGACTTTCACTCTTTTTGAAGTACTACTGCTTCTAGAACACTAGAAATATATACTGCTTTGCTTGTGTTGGTTAATCAACTGACTTATCTTGGTATTAAATTTTCTTTTAATTAGGTGAATTTTTCTTGAAGAATTTAATAGAGAAAAGGAAGACAAAGGCCATTTAAAATGGGAATGGTCTCATCTTCAGAGAACTTCAGCTTTATACCATCACATTTTCCAAAAGTTCAATTAAATGCAAAAAACAAGTGCATGGTAGACTTCTAGGAAGATGCTGAGTATATTTAGAATTCTGAGCTGTTGGCAAAACAAATTCATCTCATTTTTCATTTCAGTAGAGTGCTATATCTCAGCTCTGTTGTTAGGGAACCCTGGCACAGGACGCAGTCTGTCTGACTCACAAAGAATTCCCCCTCCCTCTCTTCCTCTACCTAAGCAAAACTGATTAAGATGCAGTGGGAAATGCACCTAACCCTCCAGATAAGGGTAACAAGAATGAAACAAATGCCCTAGGTTTCCTTTGCATCCAAGATGGAACCAGATGCCAACTTATTTACATGGGAGATGGAAAACAGAACATCTGAAGCAGACTGCAGTGAATTTGGGGATCAGAGAAGCAGGGAAGCACTGCATGATGGGGAATCTGTGCTCCAAATGCTAATCAACCAATGTTTACACACACCCAGGTCAACATTTATCAGACCAGTTCTAATTTGGATTTACAAAGGACCCAGACACACCCACCTCTAAGTTTTTAATAGGCATCTCAAGCCATACATTCCCTAGTCCCACAATGGGAGGCCTATTTAAACTTGATTGACTAAAACTCAGTTGCTGGGGTTAGGGAATGCTGAGGCAAAAGGACCAAGTCAGAGGGAGTATGGGCAACATTTAAACAATGGTAAAAGGTTCATCACAGCATCCAGCCCATTAGAGCCCTGACCACAAGTGTCATACTTTTCCTGGGATGACTGGTGGAAGATTGGCTGATCACCTGTCTGGGGTCTTGTGAACCCAGCATTCATTCCTGCCTGTGGCAAGGGGTCAGGCTAGATGATCTGTTCAGGTCCCTCCTCACCCTAGCTACTACGAAACTATGAAGTCCTCACCCCAAAAGGTTATGAACACTCCAATAATTGCCTTAAGTCTGTTAAAAGACTATAGCAAGATCTGGAAAAGTCATGCTAAGCTGAGGCTTGTTCACAACAAACAATTCCAAAAGCCTGATGCTGCAAGCTATCCATTGTTTCTGAAGAAAACATGAGATAGCCCATCAGTATATATGCTATCCATAGGAATTTCAAGCTGGCTGTCAAGTATCTGAGTACTTCCTAACCTTGTGTTTCGTGATTATTAATCAGTTTCTTGAGATGCTCTAAACTAGATAACCCCTTGTCAATAGAAAAGACAATGATTTACACTATTGAAAATGCTTTGAAGCTGAACTGAGGGTATAAAAATCTGTAAAAAAGCAGCAGTGTGTGCGCCAACACCCTCTACCGTTGTTCTCGGGATGCTGGAAGAACAGATCATCTCCCTTCAAGGATTGTGCTATGAACTTTACCTGTCAGCTTTTCAACCCAAATGTCCTGGCCTGGTGAGATCCCAGTGTTCTCTTTATTTTCTCTCTAGGCATAAATAACTAGTACAGTTCAGGTTCAGAAAAGCTGAAGCTAAGTTTCCCTAAATACTTAGTAAAACCAGGGTAATACTGTAATTGTTTGTGTTTGTTTTTCCTTTGCATGTCTATTACTACTGATACTATTCTATATTATTTCATATACTTAGTAATAAATAATTGTTATAGTCAAACTGCTAGTAACTGGGTATATTTTTCCTTCTCTGTTTTCCTTCCCCACTTGCGCTGCAGCAGTGCTTCTTTTACCCAAGCTAAAGATCCCTATGAAGCCCAAAAATACTATGGGGCCTGCTCACCAAGGGGCTAAAGATTGGGACATGCTGAGTTTGAAACACATAAGGGGATCAGCTTGTAAAGGCCGATTGACCTAGTTTGACTCAGACGTGCCCTAATTAACTGAATGCTGGCCCATGAAGGTGTCAGCTGGACACCCAGCTGGATTCAGAGGTATTCTGTTCACCTCTGTGCCCAACTGCAGTTTATTGGTGCTCTGAGGAAATGATTCTTGGCATATGAAGGTGTCAGCCTGTTCAGGCTGATCAACCTGGCCAGGTCAGGCATGTCTTGTTAATGTGTGTGTATGTGCGACTGATCTGGTGACTGGAGGAACCCAGCCCCATTGAAACTGAGTCCTGCAAGATGGCTCCACTGGGAATGAGGAGTTGCAGAAGGGAGATATACAGCTCCATATAGAAACACAAAGTAGCACATTATTAGGGATACATTTCTGGGGTCTCTGTAATTCTATCAAATGAGCATACCCCAAAATAAATCTGGTAACGAGTTAGTTGCATGATGGTTCATTGAACAGTGAATATGAAAGAGCCCTAGCTTTAGAATTATTCAATAAAACATTCAATTGTGAGAAGCAGGGGAATGGAGGGGAAGGGAAATAAGAGGAATAACATCTGTGGGTAGTCATTAAACCTGATACAAATGTATTAATACAACAGTAAAAATTAGCACATGCTACAGAATATGCAAACTTTTTTCTTCTCATTTTTGTGTGCGCTACATTTACAGAGCTGGATGGGAAGGAAATCAAAACCACCTTCATTTGGTTTTGGTTCCTAAGAAGCTTTGATACTACCAATTTTTTCATTGCTTTCTCCCTTCCCAAAACCCAGAGAGAACCAGTCAAAAGAAAATTAAACACAAAAACAAACAGGCACTGTTAGATCCTTGCTTCTATATGAATTAGCAGGAAATACAATATAGAACCCAAAGATTCCACCCTTTACTAAAATGTGTGGAGTACAGAGCATTTTTCTACCTGCATGAGGATATTCAATTCAGCACTATAGCTTTTGGCTGACTGTCATTGTCAGAGTATTAACACCAGAAGTACAGAAGTCGGCTGAGCCATATGGCTAAATCAAACAACGAAAAAAAATACATTTATTTTAAATGTTTTTTACTACAGTCTGAGGACTGATGCTACTGTTAAGTGTTTTCAGTACTTATTTTACATTTCAAGTATTTTATGAACCATGCTTGGACAGTTGTAAGGTTTTTTTTTAATGCTCTTGCACAACTACTACTAATACTCACCTTTTGCAACTTGGGAGACAACTTACGACACCGTGTTGCAAAGCAAATAACATTTTACATGGCATGTACAACAACAAGTTACAACAAATATAACCCCCACCTCCTCAGAACTGGATCTCTTCAGCCCCTCGACTTTAAAAGGAATCTTCACCCCTCATGCCTATTCAAGTTTTCTGCTAATTCAAGGGAGAAATGAAGGACAAGCAACTCCCACCACATCCTGAATAAAATAAGGATGCCAGCAACATCTACACAAATGGTCTCTTCCCAGCCCTAGTAAAAAGGATAAAGCCAAAGGGAAAAAAAAGTGACATTACTACAACTAAATGTCTATTTAATAAATCACAGAGGTAGAATTAAAGCAATGTTTCCCAAACTTTTTGGATCAACTGACTGTAGGCCTTGCCAGAACGTAGCTCTATATATACTGGTCACACAAAGACTTTGCTAAAACGTTGGCCAGAGTAGGTCTGACCAGCAAACCTGACTGATGTGTGAGCTTCTTGCATAAGCAAAAAAAACTCAGCATGTGGACCAGTTAGATGGGCACTCCTGCCAAAAAGTGGGTGAGGGGGCATAGATAAAATCAAGATCTATTCCAGCAGGAGGATCTCTGCAGTTTAGAATCATAAAAGTAGGGCTGGAAGGAACCTCCAGGAGGTCATCTAGTTCAAACTCCTGATTATAGTTTGGATATGGGATGAGGCAGGATCATCTCCTATCCAAACCACTACATACAAACCATAATCTAAACTCTACATAAAATTAGGGTCTGTACTGCATCAACCCTGACACAATAAAAGACCCTAATCTGCCAACGGTAAGCAGGAGTTATTTGTTACAGGCATTTCCGTGTATATCAAAGTTAGAGGATTAAAAGTATTTGGAACTATCCCAGGCATGGGAATTGACTAGTTAAAGTTAAAAGTTGGCCATTTCTTTAACTTTTAAAAAGAGTTAAAAAAAAAAAAAAAAATGGTTAACTTTTAACTTGTACTTTTAAAAAAGTTAAACTCTGGGAAAGCCAGATCCTGACACAGCCACTCTCTAGGACTTGCATGGAATGGTATTTCTTTATTGAAATGCTAGGACTTCTTGTTTTAGATACAGAGAAGTGTGCCCTCCTATGAGATATGGTCTCTTAAGAACTACAAGTCCCAGAATTCCTTTGTTCATGCTGACATTTTCTGTACATTTGCAGAAGTCAACAGGGCAGCCAGCTGGCTGCAGGAGAGGGAACAAGCACAAACAAGCAGAGACATTGATCCCCATAAGAGTGGGAGCAAGTAGTAAGGGTGAAGCAGATGACGACTTTAAATTTTAATGAAGATCAGAACCAGGGCCCAGGAAGTTGAGTATTACTTCTCACCTGTGAGAAACTTATCTGAGGTGTCACCTACTATGAAAAAAACCCTTCATTTGTTATAACACAAGCTTTCCTTCATCTGCCCATGTAGAGCAACTGTTCAGTAGTGGGGGCTTAGTTATGCAAAACAAGAGGAAAGTTGTCAGGTGTAAATTTTGAAATGCAGCTTTTGCTGAAGTTCAATAAACAGTTTCTGCTATGCAACTGAACATTCTTTTTCTCATTTAAACTGATTTTCTCAGTCCAATTTTGCTTTTCAGACACTTTCATTAATTTCTAATTCTGATGCATTCCATACCCTTTTGAGCAATAAAAATTGCAACAGAGGTTTTCTGTGGAAACAACTTTCATTTGTCACCAGTCTATGAATATCTCCTTTCTGTTATTCTGGTATATATGATGCACTGACTTTTAAAAAGTATGTCACATGGCGAGGGTGAGAAGGATCTAACATTACATAAGTATTGGTAAATTGTTAATCTGAAAACTGTATGACAAGTATAACATTGTTTTCAGGTAAAAGCAGGGTGAGTTCCAAATAAATTAGTGCGCTTCTGTGGGCTTATGGAAATGAAACCCACTCATTGCATTTGAAAATTAAAAAATGATGCTACAAGACAATTCACTGTGGTTCACACATTTCTCACAAATCAACTTACCTTTTAACTAGTTACTGTCTTTAACTTAAACTTACCTTGTAAGTAGTTGAAAGTGGAAATATTAAACGTTCAACTTAAGTTAAAAGTTAGCAGCCTTTAAAATTATTTTTCATAAACTTTTCCTCATGACTGTTCTATCCTTCTACAGCTGAATACCAGTATCCTTATTCCACACCTTATGCAGAAACCTACTTGCAAATTTTGTCCCCCCCCCCACAAAACTGTTTGTTGTTCACCTGTTCCTTTTCTGGATATGAGACAGCTGGCACTGAACTAGTTTTGCCTGCCCTTTAGAGTCAGGAAATTATAACCACAGCTTGTCTGACAACATTTTAGAGACTGACCCACTTTGTCTAGATAAAGTCCCACATACATTTAATAGTTCATGTTGCATTGCAATTATTTATGATGCCACGTTGACTCTCAAGTCAGTATGTATAGTGTACTGCTTGAAAAGTAAATTAAGTTCACTGCAGTTGTTACAGACTTATACTACGTGAGTGTATCTGTACTGTGCAATAGCCATCTAACTACCATCCTTCCAGTCTGTTTACCTGTTTGCCCTGTTAACTCTGGGGTCATATGGACTGAATATCATCACCCTCTAAATGCTGTTGCACAGATGGGAACAAGCCACATGTAAAATCCTGCAGTCAGCATCACCATACAATAAATAGCATTACTGGATTCTAGACTACACATACTTTCTGCACCTGAGCCATGTTGAAGTCTTGGCTTGCCTAACCTTGGGGGAAGGGGTGGGGGTGCTGCAGATGTTCAGGAAGCCCTTGGGAAAAGCCCTTGCAATAAGGATGTATATAAAGCCATTGCTAACAACATACCCAATTCACACCCAGGGTGACCAAGAGCTGGAGCTGGAGTTGGCTTGCAAGGAAGTGAAGGATAAAAGCAGATTTCCCGTAGTCCTCTCCATATCAAACTGAACAGGATTTTGGCCTAGGATGCCTACTGAGCCACACTTGATTGTGGAGAACATGAAGGAAGTGAGGCTGTCCAGCCTGTGGGTCAACAAGGCCTCTGACAAGAAGAGAGTATGTCTATCAGCTAGTCTTCCTTTGCTCTGATACTAGCTTGCTGGAAATAAGATCTTTCTTTCTGCACATTATAAAATTGAAGTATATTAGATACCATGATAAATATATTTTTTCCTGGGTGACTGCCAGATGTTGCCTCATTAGACAGAGGCAAGAGTTTTAATGCAAAGTTAGTTGCTCAAAGTGTTCACCAGACCTACGTGAAGGAGAGAAATCTGTTGTAACACAGCATTGTTGTGGGAATGTAAAGGTTCTCCAGCGTGCCAGTCTGTCACATACCCAGAGACCTCCCTACCTCCTCCTTTGTCCCATGTACTCCTGTTGGCAACTGTACCAGGGGTTAGGGACCACCAGTTCAACACACAGTATTAATACTATAAGAGTGTAAGCATTCTCCATCAACCACTGTGTTATGGAGTTGTGTTTCACAGCATATCATAGCACTAGACAATTTAACAGTGGAACCTTTCTAATGTACCATACTACAGAGGAGGTCAAAAAAGCATAGTCAGCTGCCTCCTGCCCATGGAGTCATTTCATTCAGCTTGCAAAGCCAGAGGTCTTCTGTGGCCTTTTGGAAGTGGGAAAGCCCCTCCACTCTGTGGCATGCTCCACTCTGTGGCATGTGGAGAGTAACATTGACTGTTCCTCCAACTCTGGCAGTGCAGGCAGGGTGTGAGGTATCCTGCACTTTTAAGCTGAATAAAGCAGCTCTCTGCTGCAAACCTAGTCCCCTGTCCCTCCTCTGGTTTACTGCATACTTAGTGTATTTATCTTAGCTTTCCCAAGTCTTTTTCTAGGACGGGCAGCACATAAATCTAGAAAATACTCCAGAACAAAATATGCTACTTGTGAATTCCTGAGGCATGTGGCACATGATGTTTATTATGTACTTCTAAGAAAGGTCTCCCAGCAGCTCAGGTTGTGACCCTGCTTGTGGACTGTCTTGCAATCCTTTGTTTACATCGTCACCTCAATTTATCCCCTCAGCAGGCTGTTTGCCACTCCCATCATTACTGCATGTTGCCATAGCTGCTGCTTGACAGAGGGCTGGGGAGGGAGGTTGTCATTAGACAAGCCTAAGGCAGAAGAAAGCAGTGCCAGAAGCTATATTGAAGTAGAAGGAGGACTTTGTGGTCTACATGCCTCTAAAGATGCAAGTGTCTCCAGCTGTAGCTTGTGCAGTTTGGACTAGGTCAGACACCAGGGTAGCAGTGACAGCAGCAGCACCAACACCATGTGCCCACCAGAGGTCCCAACTACCTGACCCTCCACTTCCTTATTCCCAAGGCACAGCTTATCCCTTAACAGTATTCTCAGTGCTACAGCTGTTGGTAAAAGCAGAGTAACAGCTCATTTCTTCCACTCATAAAAAAACCCCCAAAGACAAAAACAAACCCAATATTGTCTGGATGTAATGCATCTTGGATATACCTTTTCCGCCCCCATCTGGAACTGCCGTATCAGATCCAAGTTCTATTGTATGTTCCAAAGAACGTTATAACAGCATGTTAGAATGATGCAAAATGACTCTTACCCAATTATTTCCTTTTTGTGGTATTATGTATGCGGTTAAAAAAAAAAACAAAAAACAAAAAACACAACTTTCCAGGATGCACATCAAGATCCATAAAGACTGCGTTCAAGACTTACAGTTAATTCTTGATTTCACAGTGGACTTGTGCATGTCCAAGGGGATATACAAGTGGGTGTTAAGCCACAGAAAATCTTTTACTGGAGCTTTAACATAACAGAGCAAACAGCTTTGCCTTTGGTTCCAGAATAGATAGTTCTGCCTTTCCAGTCTTCCTTCATGTTACAGGAGATCATCCTAGAGAACAGCATTAGCCATACCCTGATGAATTTGTCTTTGCTTCCTAAATGCAAACACTTTTTTTTCCTCCAGTAGTTACACAGGTAAGTGGTATATCTTCTGCTGCAGTGACTGCCTGTAGAGAAGGGCATATTATTACAAGTGTGCCCAGGCCAGTTCCCTTGGCTCCCTTTACCGCCACATCTTCTATGCCCCCTGAGGAGACCTACCCAAAGTATTCATACCACATGCCCCAGCATTGAAGTAGACAGCCCCTTGTATCAGGATCCTAGGCACAGGAAGTAAGCAGTAAAAAAGACCATGGAAATGGTAAGTTTTTAAGCTGAGAGAGGCTGAAATAGCATAGTGAAAACATAAGGGGGTGGGGGGCATGATGGGGAAATTCCATGTCATGATAATTGCATGTTCGTTTGCTCATCTTCTGTAGGCCCTGAACAGGTAAGGTTCTAAAGGACTGGCCCCTCATCTACCCCATAATACTTGGTACAAAAAAGGGAGTGCAAGGAGCACAAAGGTGAAGGACTGTGTCTGAATAATGGTTAGTAGCCTCTAAAAATGAGGCCAGAGCGCTCAGGGAAGAGGGACAGTTCTTCAGGCTAAGAACACTCCAATTCAACACAGCCTTCCAGGATGCCAGTAGAACCTTACCATCAACCTGGGAAATGACATGTACAAAGGATAAGAAGATGCAGCTTCTGCAGATCAGACATGTAGAACATGGGAGCCATATTGCAATGAAGTTTTTGGTGCATGCTCAAGCAGCTCCTGGACTTCACAAACTTAATTCCAGCTCCTCCTCCTTCCAGCCTATACCAAAAGGACATCAGAAACAGCAGCTTCTGGGAACTCCTGAACCCTTAAACTTAGTAGCCCTTACACTAGCAAGAGAATTGTAAGCATTGTAACAAAACCAAATGTGTGCAAAGGCAGTATTTTGAGAACTTGTGCTAGCAATAACTTAATCTGACACAGTGAAAGCTCAAGTGTACACCGTTTGTACTGTTTTGGTGCAAATTTTCTTCCACAAAATACACCAGGATTTTAGAAAATGCAAATAGAAACAAAAAGAGGGTATTTACAGGTAGCTCTGACAACATATTTTAAAAAAAAGTCTTCCATAAAAGCACAATTCCAGATTAAGAAAATACGGCGCTCATACTTAATTTCCATGAAACGTCATAGGACTATTCATAAAATATATTACAGAAACAAACAAACAAAAAATAATCAAAACATTATTATAACTTTAAACAAAGGCACAAATGCAGCAGCCTTGTGCTCGGAGAAGGGGTGCAAGGTGCCCATAATTACAGCCCTGGCAATCATTTTGGAAGATATTGCCTGAGGTCTCTTAATCTCCACTTTCCAAGGCCCTGCTGAGGCTCTTCCCCTCCCTCTCAGATATCTATATACTCCATCTATATTTCTAGCACATGACCAGTGTATTTCAACAGCCTCTAGTCTTGGTTATGGAGATAGCACCGCCTCCCAAGGGCACATGCCACCACTGTACAACAGCTGTACATGACATGGTTAGGTAGTTCCTTTTTACAATCCAAGTGTCCAGTAAAATAGTCCATCAGCTGGTGAAATCGGACAATGAGTGGGGTCAGTCAGAAAAGCAGAGATGTCAACACCATTTAAGTCTCTAGTGATAGGAAAACAAATCCCCATTTAATTTAATTTAATTTTTTTTTTTTAAAAGAGAGATGCAAGTTCTTGAAGATCTCATCATACCCTTTTGTGGGCCAGTCTGCACTAAGGTTGATGAAGCTGCTACAGAAGTGAGCTGAGCTTGGAAGTGCAAAGAAGCACTTCTTTCTACTTAGTTTTTAAGTGAGTTCATCAAATGTTCCTAACCAATTTAAGAACTTCATATGTGCAAAGCAATCAATCATTTTGTGAGCACTGGCAAGCCTTATAAACCTACACCAGTATAAGTATCTTCCTAATAGCAGTGTGTGCCTTCAAGCAGCTGTGAATTTAGGGTAGAGATCTTGCAGATGGCAGTAACTGTGCACTTCTGAACAGGTAGGGGAGCTCTCGTGTTTGTGTGCGGCTCCTGAAGCTCTGGGGAAAGACTTACAGAAGAGTATCCTTTGCCATCCTGAAATTCTCCAGTTCCTATTGCTAATCTTGGGTCTATGGCACAATCCTTTCCTACTAGATGAGGGCTGGTGTACACCTGATGCAGTTTCAAAGATGAAACTGCATCAAGTGAAGTAGATCTAAGAAAAAGTTCTCTGCCAGCTACTGGAGAATGTCCTCCTCCTCCCTCCACTGCTACTGGCATTTAAGCAACAGCTGCTGGATAAGCCACTAACTGACTGCAAAGCTGAAGCAACCCAGCAGCAAGACGTCAAATACAATTCCATACACACTACTTACAATGACCAGCATCAGGGTGCAGAGCATTCACCGATGGAAGAGGAATCATGTATTTGCAGGTTTCCTTAAGCCCCATTATTTCTGTTGGTTCCAATGGAATACTGAACAGAAGAAAAAAAACTGCGTGGCACAGGAACTTTCTACAGTATAAGGAACCTGGTGGGACAAAAGGACCATGGAATCTCTTTTCTAAATGCCCAGCACTTAATCCAGGAAAAATCACTACTATGACAAAAGCAAAAGCTTGGAATGCAGTAGGAGGCAGTTGTATGCAGCAGTTCAGTGCAAACTTAAAACTTCCAATCCTTAGTGCAGATAACATCTGAAGCCTTTATATATAAATTAGGCGAGTCCTACAAGTTATTCCCAGGAAATAGTAACTTATAGGAATAAGCACATATTTTACTTGGAGTGTGCAAACAGGTTTACCACCTGAATAGAATTACTTCACCACATCTACAGCATACATGCCCTATTGCCAGGCAATTCTCAGCATCTTCCACAGAATGACCCTCTGTGACTTGAGTGGGAAGATCACAAATCTTTCCTCGTTGCAAGAAGGCTTATAACCCCTTGAAATCAACTTCACACAACAAATGCAATGCAAACTTTTTGACTAGAAAAGCATTTAATAGTTCTGGTCCACTAAGACAAAGAAACAAGTAGAAACAAATATCAAGGGCACACATGGAGTTAAGCCTGGTAATCAAAATGAGGTAGCAAGCTGACTGCCTTATGGTTTCAAATACTTCAAGATCAAGAGAATTCAGGTAGATACAGAAGTGGAAGATCTTCTTCTAGTTTGAGTATAGCAGCAGGAAAGAGAAGAGAACCAGCAATCATCCAGCTCCTTGTCAGCATTTGCTTCACTCAGGTTTAAACTTTCATTTAGAAATGTTGGCTAAACATAATGAAGAAGGAGGATTTTACTGAAAACAATTCTTCTTAAATCCAATGCTTGAAAAAGGAGGAAAAAAGAAAAAAAAACCCTGCTCCCCTGTTAAAGCAATGAGATGGTACCACTGTATCTTGTTGGAAGAAGTCTAATTAAATCCATAGTTTACAATTAAAAATAGATAATGCACTGTATACATAATGAAGCCAAGATAACTAGACAATAAGTAATGACATGGCAGGTTTAACAGACTGGTACAAACTCAAAGAATTAAGAACAAGGATCTAGCTCCCTAACACTATAAAAAACATTCATAATGCATTTGAGCCCAGAAATCTCAGTTGATCTCAGCCTCATTGTTAAAAATCAGGTCTCTTATTGAAGTACCTGACCCAACTCCAATTAAAGTAATTTTGGGTTTGTCCATTGACTTCAGTGGAAGTTTGTTAGTTGATCAAAATGACAATATTAAACTGAGTCAGATCATCATAGCCAATGAAATTACTGACCACCATTATTGGGCAGAAGGAAGAAAAGAAAGATTCTGTTCACTCCTCATCCTTTGCAAAATCTGTAAAATGTAAAGTGCACCTTCTGAACATTTCTAAAAGCAGACTGAGGTTAATTTTCAGAAAAAAACATGACTGATTACTAAAACTGCTTAGGACTGTACTATCTTCAATAACTGAGTTACATATTATAAAAATAGAGATTAAAAATAGATTGTGGATTCACATGTACCACAGTTACCATCATGTCTAGTGTAAAACCATTTGTAGTTTAAGAAAAATATTTAAAAAAAAAATCAGAATGGTTTAGTTTATAAAAGGAGAGGTCCACAGAGTCCCTGTCAAAAAACATTATACTCTGGGTTTTTTGACAGGTGGGTCCTGAAGACTGAACTTTGGAATTTCACATGATGGAGCAAAAGGAATTCTTTTTGCTGAAACTTTCTTCCCAATTGTTTCAATCTGAAAGAGGAAATCATATTTGGCAGGTTAGCATGACAAAGTATGCTATATTAAACTTCTGTTTGGAAAAAACAAACAACTTATTTATTTTAACATTACTACAAGGCTAAGAGCATCCAGTTTGTTTCAACTAGTCAAACAAAATTGTGGAAAGTTTCTATGCACAAACCAGGTATTGCCATTTCCACATAACAAACCTGATCTTTTAATTTCTGTCTAGCTCCACTGGCTTCAGCTACTCCGAGTCTAACTTAGTAGAAGCAAGCAGAAAAACAGGCCCTGCGAATTAAGCTCACCAGCAGAACAATTAAAAGACCCAGGCATTGAACAAGTAAAGCCGTACCTCCTGTATTGACTGAGATCTGGTCTGTTGCCTAAACTTTCAAAATAAAACTACAGCTGTGCACATACAAACAATGATTTATTCCTCAAGGCCCCTGGAAGACTTGTTTACTTAAAAAGTTAAATCATGCAATAAATTGTAACATGCCACACATGCAAACAAGTGGCAGACCAGCCAGAAAGGTTACTGGTTAAATTCTGGCTAGTTTGCATCCTGCTTTATATTGAGCATGTGGTATATACTCAACTCTCCCTCCCCTACTCCAAGGGATAGAGAGCATCATGCTCCCTCACAGCACATTCCCCCCACAGCAGTGATCTGTCAGGGGGTTTCCAGGCAGTCTTGTCCTGGTTTCTCTCTGCAGCAACCAGGAAAGAGCTGCCACCAGAAGAAGCATTCCTAGGCTGGGAATCTGGCACCCCCTGTTCTCCCAAGTAGCAACACTGGATTCCCAGGTCTGAGCATTCCCAGGTATGCTCTTGAAAGTTCCTAATAGCTGAGAAAGCGGAACTAGATGGGACAGCTGTGTCCCAGTTGCAGAGGCAGCCCCACGTTTGGGACAGCTGTTTAACCCACCCCCTCCTTCCCTCATTAAAAGATGGGCCCTGCAGCCCAGTATTGGGAAACAGATCTAAAGATCCAGAAGTCAGCAAGATGACAAGGTGCTGTGGGAAGCAGGGCTTCTGGGATTGGTTCCTGATTCCTGCAGTTCCCTTTGAAGGTCTGCGCATGAATGAAGCCCAGGACTGGGGACCAAGTCTCTGATCCAAGGCTCCAGATTAGCAGATGTGCAACAGGATTCAAAAAAAGTTTTATCCTGGATCTCAAATATTGCATTACTCATCATGCAGGACTGGCATGGCAAGATACAATTTGGGAGATCCAAGGTAAAATTTCTCAGATCCCATCATTTAATTAAATTAACATAAAACATGTGACAAAAGGACCGAACAGTGACATGCTAGAGACCTCAACGATGGGTAATTGTACTGGCCACCTAGTTAGCCAGCTAACTGCATTGAGGCACTCACAGAAGCTAAACTGCTCAGAAAACTAATTTCAGCTTATAAAGTTTGGTTTATAGAGTTTGAAATCTATTGAGGAAAGAATTTAACTGGACTTCTGTTTAGTTCAGATTCAGATGCGAGTACTGAAGAAAATATATTCTTGCATAGGTTATTCACTCAGATGTAGCAATTCAAATCATTCTGTTCCTGCCAAAAGTGTTAGGCACATCTGAAAAACAGATCTATCCATGTTACTGTATGAAGAAGGAATATCCTAATGTAACTTGGATTCTAACAGAACATCAATTAACAAGATGTAAGAAATGAGCAGCCTTAATAAGAAGATCAGTGTAGTTAGCCAGCAAAGGAAGGTATTAACATTTATATGCAAGATTTTTCTTGACCTCAAGTATCTCTCTCAAAGAGAGACTGAGCTCAGCTGGGAACCTGAAGACCTCCTACGTCTCAAGAGAGAGACACACTTATAAAGAATGGAAGGCTGGAATAACACCTAGGAGGTGTGAGTACTCAGCAGTAGTCTGTACCTGCAGGGAGTGGATCAGGAAAGACAAGGCTGCAACCGAGCTCCATCTGGCTTCACATATCAATGACAAAAAAGTCCTTTTTCAGGTATGTAGGGAGTCAGAAAAAAAAAAAAAAGCAAGGGTAACATTGGACCCCTGCTGAACCAAAAGAGACAGCTGATAACTGACACCCAGGAAAAGGCCAACCTGCTTAATGGGTACTTTGTGTTGGTCTTTTATCAGTCCAGTGGGACTGCCCTGCCTAGCTGGTTGTGGGATGGCCAGAGTGAGGGTGTATTTATACCCAGCATCAGTGTTGATCTAGTAAAGGATCACCTTGAGAGACTGGACACTTCAAGTCAACTAGTCCTGACAGATTACACCCTAGGGTACTCAAGAAGCTAGCAGGTGTCATAGCCCAACCATTAGCTAAAAATAGTCAAAAAAAAAAAAAAACAACTCATGGCGGTCAGGTGAAGTACCTGAAGACTGGAAGAAGGCCAATGTGGTACCCAACTTCAAGAAAAGGCGGAAAGTAGATCCTGGGAATTACAGACCAATCATTTTAACCTCAATCTCTGGTAAGATTCTGGAGAAAATTAATCAAAGAGACCCTTCTTGATAAGCTGGCTGATGGCAACATCCTGAGGGATAGCCAGCATGGGTTTGTTGCAGGTAGGTCTTACCCGACCAATTTCATCTTCTTCTATGACCAGGTGACATAATCGCCTGGACAAGGGAGAAGATTGACATATACCTGGACTTTAACAAAGCCTTTGATATGGTGTCCTACGATTACCTCATGGAAAAATTGGCCAACTGTGGCCTCGGCTACACCACAGTCCAATAGCTGGGAAACCAGCTCCGAGGTCAGACCCAGAGAGTAGTAGTTTATGGAAATGAATCATTATGGTGCTCCATGACCAGTGGTGTCCCCCCAGGCTCTGTCCTTGGACTGGTTCTCTTTAGCATCTTCATCAATGACATACCATTTTGACATTGGTGTTAGAAATGGACTGGCCAAGTTTGCCGATGACACTAAACTCTGGGGGATGGATAGCATCCACACCTGAGGATAGGCCAGTGATCCAGGCTGACTTGGAAAAACTTAGGAAGTGGGCGGACACAAGCCTGATGACGTTCAATACTGAAAAATGTAGAGATACTCCAGCTGGGAGAAGGGGGGAAAAAAAACGGGATGGGACACCCTCAGCATACTTATAGACTCCACAGTGCTTTGCTTCCTAGCACCACTGCTGAAAGACTTATGGTTCATGATTGACCACAAGATGAACATGAGTCACCAATGTGATGTCACAGCTGGTAAAGCAAACAAAATCCTGGCTTGCATCTATAGATGCTTCTTAAGTAAATCTCAAGATGTCATTCTCCTGCTGTACTTGACCTTGGTGAAGCCACAGCTGGAGTACTACATCCAATTCTGGGCTCCACAATTCAAGAAGGATCTCAAGAAGCTTGAGAGAGTCCAGGAGAAGAGCCACACACATGATCAGACAGCAAGAGAATAGGCCTTATGAAGAGAGGCTAAGAAACATGGGGCTCTTCAGTCTGGAAAAGTGCAGGCTCAGGGGGAAGCTGGTAGCTGCTTATCAATACATAAGGGGTGTACATCAGGATCTGGGAGGATCTCTGTTCATCAGAGGACCCCAAGGAAAAACAAGGATCAATACTCAAGCTTCTACAAGACATAAGAAAAAATTTCTTTATGGTCCAAGCCCCCAAGACTTGGAATAGATTCCCTCCAGACGTGGTGCAGGCACCTATTCTGGACTCATTCAAGAAACACTTGGATGCTTATTTTGCTGGGATCCTTTGACCCTAGCTGACCTTCCTGCCCCTGGGGCAGGGGGCTGGACTTGATGATCTTCAAGGTCCCTTCCAGCCCTAACATTTATGAAATTTAAAAAAAAAAAAATTGCTCATTACCTGGAAGCCAATGCCTTGTAGCTCATTATGAAGATCATCAAGAACTCTTCTGCCATCAAAGATGAAAGATGGCTTTAGCATCTTTTTGTGAATGCGCTCATAATTCAGCTCCTGTAGAGGTACCACAGATACTCTGTGAAAGTGTAAGGTGGGGGGGGAAATCTGACATTTTACTTTAAAGCTTGCAGTTTTACCTTGAACATGTCCCACTCAGTGCAGATCACAATGGCATGAGCTCCATCACAGGCTTCATATGGATCTTTACTAACAGTGACCAACCGAGACACTGTAAACAAGGAAGAAAATGAGGCATTATACTTCATGGCAGCATTCTACTGCCTTCTCTCCTATGTAATAGTTTCCCTACTAGCCCTATTACATAGGAGAGAAGGCTGTAGAATGCTGTCATAATACCTAAAGTTATCACTCAAGAAACTGTCTACTAAAGAATTGGAGGTCATTGTCCAATACACACACTGATCCCAACCTGGGAAAGAAAAACAGTTATAACAAAGAAGTGGTCAAAACAGGTGCATAAGTGCTTTTAAAGTTGCTCAAACATTTAATGGCATAAATAGTGGAGCTCTGGTAGCTTGGAGAGTTCACTTCACACACCAGGGGCCATTTTCATGCCTTCATTACCCCAAGCAGCTTCCTCTGACCTACCCTCCCATCCCTTTTTATTTCAAGGATTCTCTGTACCTCTCTTCCTCCTCATACATCTCAATCCTTCCTCTACCAAATGTTACATGTTGTGTATCCCCCACCACCCTCTCCTATTGCAAACTTTGATGCTATCCCACTGTTCCCATTTCTTCTCCATTATTAGGGGTTATGTATAACCCCATTCCACCACTTCTTAAGGAGTCAGGGTATCAGCATTTTAGACTACTGAGAGAATGGGCAGAGTCGATAGGGGAGCAGGATTGCTGGAAGCTGTTAAATCATTGCTCTAGCTCAGTACAATTGACAGACAACACTTTTGGCAGATGCGCCACAAATTAACCCTGCAGTGGCTCAAGTTCCACTCTGATCCCTTCTCCTGCCCAGACTGCTACTCTGCTTTCTGTTTCCTGCTCCATCTGCCATTGTGCTGCCTGCCACCTCCACAATATGTTGCTGCATTTGTTACATACAGGCTGCCCATGCCACTTGTGCAATAGGCTGGCCTCTTCTGCTCTAGAGGTACCTTACAAACCTGGATAAAAGCTTCTGGATCTGCCAGTCAGATGTCAAGGATTCTCTGAACACCCCATTTCCCTCGTGTTTTTCCATCAGACTCAGGTGCAATTGGTCTGTTGTACAAGATGCCCCAAAATATTGGAATTGATCAGATTTGGCAAATGCGCCATGTTACAAATGCAACAGGTACAATACAAGTGCTTCGCAGCATGGCTGTATAAATATAGTATATTAGCAAGCCTCTCCTAGTGTGAGCATAAATTAGGCCAGCAAGACTGCATAAAGCTTATGCCAGCACTCTGCTACCTCCTTGCACAAAATAAGTAAAACTGAACTTCTGCCAGTGCAGAGGTACACCTATGGGTACATTATGGGTTTTGTTGGCACAGCTATGCTGGAAACAAAAACTACATGTCATCATGTTTCTGGCTGCCTACCTATACTAGAAGACATGTAGGGTAGGCCTGATCAAGCTAATACCAGAGCAAGTACAAGACCTCACACTTCACCTGGCTAATGAAAGCTGACATAGGAAGTTGCTGGTGGTGGTTGTATTATGAATCTTTATTTTATAAATGTATTTGTCTCCTATACCTCAAATAAAAGCAATTAAAAAATATAAAATAAGCCTAAAAATATATCCTAGGAAACAACCATTGTAGCACTGTAGATTCTATAATGTAACCCCCACACAGCTATTAAGTCAAGTTACTGACCTTTACTACGCCTCTCTTTAGCCAGTTCAAGGGAACTGTAGCAAAATCTGTCCTGGGCAGGATTATCCAGACTAAATAGATACCATGTAAAAGAAGTTGATAGCAAAATAGTCTCTTATCCCAAGATCCTTTTCCTTCCTTTTGATTAAGAGGGTGAGGAAGTAAGACAGAACTCTGCACAGCTTTAAAAGTTAAATCTTTTGGCAAATGACAATGAACAGATTGGCACAGAAATATGCAAGAACTTTAGCAACTGAGGAGTGGGTAATTAAAAAAAAAAAAAAAAAAATCTTAACACTGTTTTAAAAGGAAGTCAGTTCTCTGCTGTTGCGTTAAACCAGAATATACTATGGGCCAGCTAAAACCAATTTCTAGGGATATTTATAGATGTGGCGCATATGCATCCCTGCACTGAAAAATGGCAAAAAGGGTACTTTAAACCTCGTTTGAGCTTTAGTTAAAAAGCCCCCCCCCCACCATTTTTCAGCATAGGGATGCTGATGCACAAGATATTGGAGTCTGCTGGAGCATGGTCATTATTCTAATCAAGTTTGCTCCAACACGCAGTAACTACAGAGCATTGGAACAGCCTCACTGCAAGTCTATATGCGCCCTAAAAATATCAGATTAATTCTGGTAACATCCACAAAGCAAGAAGTTATGAAAAGCAAAACTGTCTTACCTTGGTCATCTTCTGAGACGCCTGGATGCGAGAGATCCAGGATGATTTGTTCCCTTGGCACTTTAGGATCATATATATGGAGTTTTGCTCCTTCATCCATTAGATACTTGCTGATGTAGATACTGGAAGACTCTCTAAAGGAAATAAATGAACCAATTAATGAGCCTTACAAATGTTTGGGTTTATTTTGGACAGAGGCATCTACAAACACTTTCAGTTGTACACTGCTAGAGCTTTTGAATGGGTTTTGCATTGATCACCACATAGCAGCAAAAAAGCAATGTTAGAGAAGTGTGGTTTCAAAAGTTAAAAAAACAAACAAACAAACAAAACACACCAACATTAGTTTCTAGTTGTCAAACAAAAAAATCCCCATTACAGAGTTTAAAGGACACATTTGTAAGACAAACCTTAAAATACTGTTTACATCCTATTTAGACTGTACGAAGAACACAGTTTAGTTAAGCTGTGTGAACAAGGCCAAGCTGTGCTAGATAGTCACAGACTGCAAGACCTGTTTGATCATGCAGGACTCTTCTGTCGAGTTGCATCAAACAGATACTAAAATCTCAGGATTACGTATTAGAATAATTATCGATAATTCCTACCAGTAAGGACACCCACTTGGCTCCAAGCAAGCACTAATGCAATGGGAATGCCTCTTACATTAAAAGGGAATTGGTTGAGGAATTTCATACACCTTAGGGCTGGAAGGGACCTCAGAAGATGGAGTCCAGCCCCCTGCCCCAGGTCGCAGGAAAATCAGCAAGGGTCATAGGATCCCAGCAAGATAGACATCCAAATTTCTCTTGGAGGCATGGATGATCCCGACTATAGTTGGAGAGCCATGAAAGTGGTCAAGCCCCTTTTGGAAATTAATGCTGAGGTCTAGGCCATGTTAAATGTTTCCAGCTAGCAGGGCAGAGAAAGTATTTGCATGTTTTATATTAGATAGTTTACTTTTACTGAGTTCAGTGGGTTTTCTGTTAACATAAGTACAGTACTTGTGAGTCTTCATCATTGTATTATCTGTATTCTAGACTTATCTGCATAGCTTTCTAAAAATCTGCTTTAAACAAAAAACAAAACAATTTGGCCTTAGGCATTTAACCCAGAATAAACTAATTCAGATACAACAGGTAATTTATTTGTTGTCCTTTTCCATTCATACAATTGAAATAATTGTTTAGCAACTGTTTTTGTCATGTCGATGGAGCCAATGATGGGTACGTACTGTTAACAAAGACTGATGCATCTCATTACCTTGTGTCTCCCGTGTCTTTTTTAAATGCAAATCCTAAAATAGCAATCTTCTTGTCTGTGACGGTGTTAAACAAACTGTCAATGATATGGGAAGCAAATCGTCGTCTCTGATAGTCATTCATGTCTATTACCTGGAATTAGGCAAGAGCTGGTGGTAGTAAAGTTAAAATTACTTTTGACTGAAGAAATTTACCATTTCTAATAAATACTAAAGGCTAATAAATACACTCTACTCCTACCCTTGAGTATTTACCAAGACTCTCTGCTCCCAATTAGGGGCCAGTTAAAAGCCAAGCTAAACAGAAATACAGGTTTTAATATTAACACATTCAAAAGGAATATTTTTTACTAAGTAACTTACTAGTAACTGAAGGACCAATCCACCTAATTTACTACAGGAGCCAAGTTTTTATCTTAACTATATATAACAGTGGGCTTCCCCTCCTCCCACAACTGATTGTGTATTCAAAGAAACTACCAAGAGGCAGATTCTGTCCTCATGGGCAAAAGTTCCACTGAAGATGTTAAAAAAAAGGTACAAACTTCTCCACTTAACCTTTAAATGCTACTCTGTAGCTGTTATGCATCTAGTCTTTTATGATCTAGGTTCCCCCTAGATCATAATGCATTCTTTTATTTAAATTTTTTGTAAACATGGTCTTGTTTTGTTATTCCTTCAAATATTTCCTTAAAACAAAACACCTAAAGTATTAAATAAGCCTCTTTGGAGCAGTATAGTTTTGGAAACTTAGAAAATCAAGGGCATCTCACCCCCAGATGAGAATAAGCTGTATACTTTGCTCTGTACATACATAGTACATCTAGTTAATGCTAAAAGTGTCTAAGAGTTATGTCAGTTTCATGAATTCTGAAACACATGTTAGTACACAGAGACTGGCTTGAGTTTCAATACTAACAACATACTTTACATAAAAAGTGGGTCTGAGAAAGGCTTTGAAGACTTAACTAAGTTACAGACTACATGCTTGTTGCACAACTGCCTTCACTCCTCCCCATCATACCTTTTGTCATTTGGTCCCTTAAAAAGTATGGGGATTCATTCAGGATTGCTTGCCTTCAATTATAAAGAAAGAAGAACAAGCTCTCTCGGAGTCTGTGATCAGAGTTCAGCAAGGATCAAACAAAGCAGGCAATTAATACATTCAACCATAAACTTGAACAGGGTCTTATTTCAACAAGAAAAATTCACAGATCTGGAGCAGGGGTGTCTGATTTACTTCAGGTATAAACTGTGCAGAAAATAGATGTTATCAGCAACCTAATGTAACTTGTACTGATTTGAGTTTTGGTGAATGAACCAAGTCATTGATTATATTTCATACATTAAAGGAGGGAGACATCAGTTGCAGAGACAAAAAAAAAAGTCAAAAAGATCTAGGGAAAAATGTATTTACAGACAGAAGTGGCCTTGAGTAGTAAAAATTTTAAGGTTCTTTTATAGACTTCACTATTTTCCTCAGATTCCAAAACCTTGTCTATGCACAAATTTGTACTGGTTTAATAAAATCAGCTATGCAACCACCTACACAAACACAATCCAATTTAAAATCAGCTTAATTTGGTTATATCAAACTGGTTAAGAAGAGATTTAAGGTAAATCGATACACAACACACCTTTATCCCAGTATATCTGCACTGGATTTAACAATATCTTTTTCTAAACAAAGATATTTGAACTATACAACTCACTGTGCAATCAGACCTCTAAACCAAAATAGGACTACAAGCTGCTTTTAAACTAACACCTTCAACTTGTAGTAATTCAGCTCTCCAAGCTTCTCTATTTTACTTAATGTGGGGGGTGGTGTACAAAGGGAAGGCAAAAAGATGTTTTTAGCTTTTCAGGTTGTCAAGGGACTTAAACCATAATTTGATTAGCTTCTTGCACTCAGAGCCAGAGAAGCTGAAATATCAAGTGTAAAATTTGTCCTTTTCATCTCAACAGGATGTTAGATTGAATAAAAATATTCACCACTAATGCGATTAGCTCCTGCCGTTCCATGTACTCAAGCTAAAGACAAAACAATGCCTTCATTACAAGGACGTTGCACAGCAACAAGACTGAGTTTTGATGCAGAAAAATAATCCCTGTGCATCCAGCTACTATTAATAACAAAAGTGAAGACTCAGTAAAGTAATAGGGGTGGGGGTGAGAAGGAAGGTGGAGGCAGGACACTGGGCACTTACCAAATTTACAGGGGACACCAGAAAGCACCCACTGCTTTACAAGTCCTTAAACACAGCAAGCCCTGTGCCCAGTACCATAGAATCCTAGACAATTAGGTTTAGAAAAGACTTCAGGAGGTGACCTAGTCCAGCCCCTGCTCAAAACAAGACCATCCCCAACTAGATCCCAGCCAAGGCTTTTTAAGATCTGGCTAGAAAAGCCTTCACAACCTCTCCAGGTAACCTGTTCTAATGCTTTACTACCCTCCTAAGGAGAAAGTTATTTTTAATATCCAACTTAAATTTCCCTTGCTGCAGAGCTTGAGATCATTGCTCCTTGTTCTGTCAACTGCCACCATTGAGAACAGTCTAGCTCCATCCAATTTCAAACTACTCTTCAGGTAGTGAAAGGCTGCTTTTAAACCACCACATCTCAGGTCTTCTCTTCCCCAGAGTGAGTAAATACAATCAATTCCTTCAGCCTCTCCTCATAAATCATGTGCCCCAGCCTCTATCCAGTAGCATATGGATGGAGGGGTCAAGCAGAATGATGCTATGGGAGGCACAACTCCTTGCCTTACAGTGGGGGTAAAGAGGGGGCAAATAAGACAGCAGAGGTAGCCTCAGGAAGCCCATGCCACAGGGCTGTTGTAGCCGAATGCCACACACCAGCAGTAGCCCTGCAACATGTTCCCTGGGGACTGTACTTGGTGCTTTGTTTATTCACCCCCCTCCAGATAGACTACCGGGCAAAAAGTTGCCTTCCATGGCAAAAATCCTGGGAGGGGTGAAAGAATGGCACTCTGCTTGACCCCTTACCCCTCTCCACCCACCCACAGTCCATATACTACTGAGCACAGAGCTGCCTTGCTTCTGTCTTGGCTTCACTTACTGTAGCAAAGATATCTAGGGAGCATTCTGCCCCCCTCAGCAGCTGGTATGTTGGTTTTCTCTAGCAACATTGTCAATTATTTGTAAGTACATTAAAATAATTGGCCCTTATAACTCCTGGTCTAGGAACACCCAATCATACTGTGGTTAAGAACAAGCATAGGACTAGCAAGACAGAAGTTGTATTCTCAGATCTGCAGCACAGATTTCCTGTGTAAACCTGGGAAAGGCACTCAAACACCTCAAGCCTTGGACTTGACCAAGTACAAGTCTATAATTTAAAAGAAAAAATACGTTCTGTATCCTTAATTCCTTTTAACAAGGACAGTTCCTTGGGTACCTGCAATTCAGCCTTCTGGGCATGCCCAGAGCTACCTCAGACTAAGCAGCTAAGTACCTAGCTTCCACTTATGCTTAATCATGAATAGAAACCAAGCAGAGCAGTGCTTCAATTCTAAAAGGGACAACAGGGACTGTAGCAGACCTGCTAAAAAGGCTGGCCCATCCAATCATAGCCTTAAAGGTAGGGCTCTCTCCTGGGAGGCAGGAGATATAGATCCGAATCCCCTCTGATTGAGCATCTAAAACCCAACCCTCCAAGTTCCTGGGCAGATGTTTGTTATATATGAAAGCAGGCACCATCTCAGATTTAAGTGGGCATAATTCTTGATCTAGCAATCTAGCAAAACCTACATTTTAGGCATCTGGTTATTGCAACTCTTAACTTGTAAACCACACGTGACTTATTTGATCTGGTCCTTAATTCCTCTGTGCATCAATATAAAGCAGAAATACCAATTCCTATTTCCCCTATATTACCTTTATAGTTTAGTGTATATTTCATTTTTAACTCCAATTGAAACTGAAAGATAAATGATTGCTTGCTACAGATCAGAGCAGAAAGTTTCATGCTGAAGAAATAACATTTAAATTATAGAAGGGGCAATGATACAGCCCGAATGGTCAGCCTTTACATTCTATTAATTCATACCTGCTGCCAATAACGAGCTACTTCAGGTAAGTTCAATGCCTCACAAAGATAAACTAAATTCAGGACATCCTTCTGAAAACAGCTACCACCAAATCCTGAAAGAAAGAACATGATTATTTACTGCATCAGTAAAGGATTACTCTACTAACCAACACTGTTTCCAACAGTTTCCAGCCAAGTTGTCATGAATAGGTTTTCCAGGAACCTCCTACCATTCCCTTAACGGGTTAAGCTTTTAAGCATCTTCCAAAACCTTAAGGAAAACTTCTATTGACTTCATATCACCCTGGACAGAAGAAAGAGTGCTCTAAAAGACTATTACAGAGGCCAGATTTAAAAGACAGAGCTCAAGATGGTTGTCGTCATAGACAGAAACCAAGAAAATACAGTAGTTGATTAAGGACCATGAGATAATGAGTGACATGATCCTAAACCTCCCAACTCCCCAAAGCATGGCAGGTCTTTGTGCTGTGGGTGCTGCATTATTCTAATGAGTGTTAATCTGAAGAGAAATAGGTAGCAAATTCAGTGTAATGCAAAAAGCAAAAGTTTGCTTTTGCAAAAAGTGAAATAACATTTTAAAATATAGTATTCTCTTTACTGTGCAAACTATAGCTCTCTGGATAGGGTTTAGTCTCCTCCCCAGAAAATTAACTAATAGACAGTCTTTAAGAAGTTTTTGTCAAAGTCTGTCTAATCGAGATCAGTCGTGTCCAAACAAAACTGTAGAATACCCAGAGATAAGTTTCCCCATCATATTTCATTCTCCAGTACTAAAAACTGAACTACAGAACTCACTGAGTGAGAGGGAAGATATTCTATTTTGACCTGAAAACTACGCCTCAGCCAGCCATTAGGGCATACTCTAGAGCAGTTATTTTAAAATTGGGGTCCACAGTGTTCTGCCAAGGATTAAGTTTTAATAATGGCAGTGGAGTTTCTGATCAGTCAGTGCATGACAAGTAGTGTTGATGCCACATTAATCAGTGAACATGGGATCACTGGAAAAGAGGGCTGGAAGGAACCTCAAGAGATTATTCTAGTTTAGCCCCCTGCTCAAAAGAGGATCACCTCTGACTAAGCTATCCCAGCCAAACACCTGTCCAACCTGCTCTTGAAAATTTATAGAGAAGTCATGGAATCTGCATCCCTAGGTAGCTTGTTCTAGTGCTTGACCACTCCCTTACTCAGAAAATTCTTCCTAATCTCCAATCTAATATTTCTCTGCTGCAGCTGGAGTCCATTATTTCTAGTTCTGCCCTCTTTGACCACAGAGAAAAAGCCACCTGCATCCTCCTCATAATTGTCCTTCATGTATTTGAAGACTGTTGTTAAATGCCCTCCTCAGTCCTCTTTTCTAGTTTAAATAATCCTAGATTTTTCAGACTTTGGAATGCATGACTCTCCTCAAGACTCCTTACTTTTGTTACTCTGCTGGATTCTCTCCAAATCTATCCACATTATTCTTAAAGTCTAGAGCCCAAACCTAGACAGTATTCTAGACGAGGTCTCACAGAGTGGAATAATTACTTCCCTTGACTTGCAAGTGACATGCCTGTTACTCCAACCTGGTATGTTGCAAAAAAGCTCAACAGCAGCACACTTATCTCGTATTCATCTTATGGTCCACTACAATCCCTAGGTCTTTCTATGTGGTACTGTAGTCTAGTCAGTCATTCCCCAGTCAGTATTTGGGCATGCAATTACTATATCTCAAGTGTAGGATTTTGCACTTCTTGTTGAATCTTACCTGATTGATTACAGACCATTTCTCCAGTCTATCCAAGTCATTCTGTATCCCAATCCTACCCTTCAGAGTATCTGTAACTCCATCCAATTTGGTGTCATCTGCAAATTTGCTCAGTATGCACTCGGTCCCACCATCCAGATCATTAATGGGAGTTTAATTAAACAATACCAGACCCAAGAGAGACTTCCAAGGAACACATGCAGATGCATCGGGGGGGTGGGGATAAAAGGCAGAAATATTTTGCAAGTACAGAGGTATGTGACCAAGAAGAAAAAAAAAAAGTTTGAAAGCCACTGCTCCAGGAGAGACGAAGCTAAAACCCATTTTTTTTTCCTAATAGGCTCTCAATGTCCTTGACCTAGACCATGTCTATCTGAAGTGAATCCAAAACAAAAACAAAACAAACTTATTTCTTTACCTCCTTGGGGGAAGAAAACTATAGATTCTACCACCCCCTTCCCCCCCTCAGTGTTCCACAGTAGGTCTTTTACTTTGGACAATTATTGCAGAATACCAGAGCATGTCTAAATATTACTGTCAGAACCCATTAATTGAATGCCTATGGCACAGCGGAATTTCCTGCCACAGTGAAATTTCCTGCCACAATGGAAAAATCCCCAAGCCCTCGTGACTGGACAGTAAAAATCCCAGTGCAGTGGAAAATTCCGCCACAGTGGAAAAGCCCGCCAAGTCCAACAGCTGCATTGTTCAAACGAGCGCCATCCATTGGCCGGTTACAAATTATTCCCACTTGGCAACTAGCAATTGGCTTGCTATCCATATAAAAGTAAAAACAATTTCCACCCAAGTCAGAGAACTCTGGACACATCCTGGAGTAAACTTGACGGACTGGTCACCTACCAACAACTCCCCGTCACCGACCTGCCCAACGTACCCCCTTCCCTGTGTGCTCGGTAATTTGTTTACAGAACGTCTTGTCTCGTTTCAAGAGCTCTCGCTACGTTGTTAACTGCAACTACATTTGTAACTGCAACTAAAGTCAGTTCTGCCTACGCTGTGTGCATCAGCAGTGAAAGTAAACAGCCTAATTGCAACCAACGCACGTCTGCGCCTAATTCCACTCCATGCATTGAAGTACCCACCTAACGTTCTGGGTTCCCAGCAAGGGCCCCAGCACTCACCCAGCCACCACAATTACCAGTTGACCTATTATGCCAATTATACAAAGGTATGGCAGATGGTCACCTCCAGAGCCAGGGCTACTTGTGCTACCTCAGTGTTAGTTTCCCAGGTACACCTGGGGAACAGGTACAAGGCCCTGGCAGCTGTGATGGAGGTAGAAGAGAATGTCTCCAAGGGAACCAATGCCACTCCAAGCATGGCACGCACCAAGAGCTACTGGAACACCAGAAGGAAGAGATGCCGGGTCCTTGTCATTGGCAATTCCATCTTGAGAGGAACAGAGGGGCCCACCTGTCATTCTGACCCTGTGGCACGTAAGGTTTTTCGTCTGCCTGGAGTTCGGATTCAGGCCGTCACGGAGATGATCCTGGATCTCATCCAACCCTCTGATCATTACCCCATGGTCCCCATCCATGTGGGAATGAATGATGTGGTCAGGAGCAACCTGGACCACATTGAGACACGACAAGGCTCTAGGGGCAAAGCTCAAGGAGACAGGGGCACAGGTGGTTTCTTCTTCTCTGCTTCCAGTGAGCAGACATGGATGGTGCCACAAAACATGCATCAATCAGCGAGGTCAATCAGCGGCTTCAGAGCCAGTGTTACCAGGCAGGCCTTGGGTTCTTGGACTATGACCCACATTTCTGTACAGAAGACATGCTCGGACAGGACAGGCTTCATCTCTCCCCAAAAGGTAAGTGTGTTTTTTTCCCTTCCAGGCTGGCTTATCTCATACAGCAAGCTTCAAACTAGGTTTGCCGGGGGACAGGGCTGCGGATAACATGAGGACACTTCGCCATCAAGCCAGGTGATGCACACAGGTAGCACCCAGGTAAGTGACAGGGGCCAGGGCAGACTTAGGAGCAAGGGGGCAGCACAGGCACCTACACAAGGCCTCAAATGCCTCTACACAAATGCTCAAAGCATGGGGAATAAGCAGAAGGAACTTGCCCTCCTGCTAGCTAGCAAAAACCCAGACCTACAGGACTCACAGAGATCTGGTGGCATTCTACCCAAGACTGAGCAGTGGGAAATCAAGGGCTACAAGCTGTGCAGGCAAGAGACCGGAGGTGGGGGTGGCGCAGGTGTGCGCTTGCCCTGAAGTCCTCGACTTCAGGAGGGTCAACTTCTGTAAACTAAGGTTAGTAGGTGATGCACTGGAGCTCCAATGAGATGGGAGTACAAGATGGGTGTTTGTTCCTCAAGCAGATGATCCTCCAAGCTCAAAGGGAATAAAAGTCCCAATGCGGACCAAGGGGGGCCAGGAATGCTAAGAAGCCCCCCATGGCTCAAAGGCACCCAGGGATGCCCAAGGGCAAAAAAAGGAGGCATACAAACAGCGGAAGCAAGGGGCTATCACCAAGGAGGTTTTCACCTCCATTGCTCAGGACTGCAAGTAGGCTTTTAGGAAGGCCAAGGCAGAGATGGAGCTAGAGCTAGTGACCAGAATTAAAGTCCTTTTTCAAATATATAGGAAGTAAAAAGGCACCGGGTAATGTGGGGCCTGTACAGGATAGGCTTGGCAATCTGGCAATTGCGTTAAATGAAAAAGCTGACCTCTTTAACAAATTCTTTGCCTCCATATTCCTGAACGGGGACTGGGACATCTCCCCAACTAAAATTGTGGAAGGACCCAGGGAGGCACCACCATGCCTAGGATCAGGGACAACCTAGTTAGGGAACTTTTGGAGGGGCTGGACATGTTTAAGTCAGCAGGTCCAGATGCTCTTCACTCAAAAGGTACTGAGGGAACTGGCGGGGGTCATAGCAGGGCCCCTGGCATGGCTCTGAGCGCTCATGGGGTACTGGCCAGATATTAGAGGATTGGAAAAGGGCCAACGTGGTCCCCATTTACAAGATGAGGAGAAAGGAGGACCCTGGCAATTACAGGCCAGTCAGTCTTACCTTGGTCCTTGGAAAGACCTTTGAGAAAATTAACAAGGAGCACATCTGCAAGGGCCCAGCAGGGGAGGTAATGCTCAGGGGCAACCAATATGGGTTCACTGAGGGCAGGTCCTGCCTAATGAACCTGGTTTCTTTTTATGATCAGGTCAAAGTCCATGGACAAGGGTGTCGGGGTGGATGTAGTCTTCCTGGACTTTAAGGCAGCCTTTGACAGTTTCCCACCACATTTTCTTAAAATCCAAAAAACGAACAAACAACTCCCAAACTTGGTGACTGCAGCATTAAAGCTTACACAGTCAGATGAGTGGCAAATTGGTTAGGTGGTCATACCCAGAGAGTGGTTGTGGTGGACAGTTCATTTTCAACCTGGAGGGATGTTGGTAGTGGAGTCCCCCAGGGCTCAGTCCTGGAGCCTGTACTGTTCAACATCTTTATCAGCGATCTGGATGTGGGTGTGAAATGCACGGTGTCCAAATTCACTGATGACACCAAGATATGGGGCAAGGTTGGCACGCTGGAGGGGAAGGACAGAATCCAGCTAGATCTAGACCAATTACAGAGGTGGGCAGATGAGACTAGGATGGAATTCAATGCAGACAGGTGCAGGGTACTACATCCACGGAGAAGGAACCAGCAACACACCTACAGGCTGGGGAACACCCCTTTCTGCCACTGTGTTGGCAAGAAGGATCTTGGGAGTCATTGTTGACTCCACAATGAACATGAGCTGCCAAATGTGAGGAACCAGTCAGTAAGACTAACCACACCTTAATGTGCATTTACAGCTAATGACAACAGGTCCAGGGAGGTGATCCTTCTCCTCTATGCTGCACTCTCCCAACATCTGCTCCAGTGGGAGTACTGCATCCAGTTCTGGGCACCGCACTTCAAGAGAGATGTGGCTAGCAGTGAGAGGGTCCAGAGGAGGGCCACTCACATGGTCAAGGGGTAGTGGGTCAGGCCCTATAAAGAGAGGCTAAAAGGGCCTGAACCTATTCAGCCTCCACAAGAGAAGGCTGAGAGGGGATCTGGTGGCCATTTACAAACTCATGGGGGGGCGGGGGCAGGGCAGCAGGCATTTGGGGACGCTCTGCTCCCTCAGGCACCACCCAGGGTTAATAGGAATAACAGCCACAAATTGTCAGAGAAAAAGGTTCAAGCTGGACATTAGGAGACAGTTCTTTACAGTTAGGGTTGCCAGGCTCCGAAATGGGTTCCTAAGTGAGGTAGTACTCTCTCCTACCTTGGGGGTTTTCAAGAAGAGGCTGAACAGATATTTGGCTGGGGTGATATGACCCTGGCACCTGATCCTGCCTGGGGCAGGGAGTCAGATCTGATGATCTGTTCAGGTCCCTTCTGACCCCAAGCACTATAATACTAGAGGTTTAAAAAGGAAAGCAAGATATTTTTCCTCCACTTACCAACACTGGCCTTCAGAAACTTATTTCCAATCCTCTGGTCCATTCCAATGGCTCTTGCTACTTCTTCAACATCTGCTCCTGTAGCTTCACACAAAGCACTGATTGAGTTAATGCTGCTGATTCTCTGGGCAAGGAAAGCATTAGCTGCCTGTAAATAAAGAAGATGTACTGATAACCTTTCATTGGCCTACAGACAAGAGAAAGAACTAGTTTAGTCTATTATTTGTTGATTAGATGTTACCACCTTTTCACATGTGTACACATGCACATACACATGTAATCAATTCCTTTTTGGGTAATCTTCTGATACATAAAGACTCCATGAGTTGTAAGCAAAACAGACACCAGGAGATATTTTAATGTTTAACTAGTGTTTTGGATTCCTTATATTATAAATGTTGATATTTTGTGTTTGACTACTCTGAGTGACACTAACTAGTTTAGAAAGCTCTGAGGACCACGTGTTGGTTCTGATGATTTTCTCCTTGGGCACCCAATTCTCATATACAGCACATAGAGCATGGACTGCTTTCTGCCCTTCTTCAGTCTCATCTCCACCAATCAGCACTCTGTCTGGATTCTTGAGGTCCCGGATAGCTGTTCCTTCAGCTAGGAATTCTGGGTTGGACAATACCTGCAAAGAGAAAAAATCCAGTTCTAAGTAAAACACAACAGATGTACAGAATGGATGAAAACTAAAATCAGTCCACAAGTTCTAGACTTGTATTTTTACCTGCAGATTCAAATTTGGTTTTGTATTGGCATCAAATATCCGACGAATACTTTCTGCTGCACGTACTGGGACCGTGCTTTTCTCAGTAACAATTTTATAACCATTTGAGTGCTGTACAATCCGTCTAGCACATGCTTCAATGTACTTCAGGTCAGCTGCCCGACCTTTTCCCATTCCATAAGTCTTCGTTGGAGTATTAACCTAGATAGAAATAGATGGGAAAGGAAGGGGGGGGGGGGGAGAACAACAAGCAGAAGAATAAATTCTTACGACCCGTGAACTCCTGAATAAGTGAGATTGCTTCCCAAAAGTAAGCAAACTTCTGTTTCACAGATTCATCCAGTAACCATACACCAGATCAGGCCTGCCAACTACTCACTAGGACTTCTCACTGAGCTATATTCAGAGTGTGCACAAGAGCCATTCACAGTAGCTTTGGAGGCTTCTATGGAACCAAATCTTTATGTGAGAGATAGAACTACCCCCCCAACCATCCATAAATAACCATCTCTAGTCTCCTCTCCATTTCAGGTTCTAAGAAACGGAAAGAATAATATCAGAAAAATCATGCAAATAAAGGGGATACAAGTTACCAGGGAGGTTATCCCCTAAAAAGTAGAAGGTAAGTACAGGCCAGTCAAGAGCTCCTGAAAACTGCTGTGTACAAGTAGGTTAAAATAAAAAGTCAAACTAAGGCATGTACCTATACCATGTACTATAGTGGATCCCTTTCATTACAAGTTGAAAGCAACAACAAAATTAAAAATAAGCAGCTGAAGTGTTAGAACCCTGCTGGCAGTTTAGGGGCTGAATTAATGGCTATCATCCAATAATGGGTCTAATAGCTATACAGCATTAATAGTAGAATTTACTGATCCACACACAAAACTCTACAAGAAAAGAAAGTACAGCTGTATGCAGATGGCTTATCAAGAAGAGCATCTGAACAAACCAATTATTTGTCTGCCCCATCTGAATTAATTATGCAGCCTTATTAGGTGTAGTGTTTAACATATGATCTTCCAACATGTAGTTGTTCACAGAGCTGTCTCCCTAACAAACGTCAAAGCGTCCTGGAGTTCTTAATGTTTCAGGTTATCAGGGCTAAAATAACAACACTTCCTCCACTCCACTGGATTTTAGAAGTACCAAATAAAAAAAAAAAATATCAAGGATCTGTACATATGGCAGGTATTATAATAGGCCTAATCCTACAATGTGATCTGTTATTGCAGACTCATTCTTGCTCAAGTCCTGTCAACCTTAGCAGAACACTGAACTGTCAAGACAGTACTAATAAAACTCATTCCAAGACTGAGGCATCGAGTGAATTGTCAAATACTGCATTTACTCATATCCAGAACAGAGGTATTCACTTATCCATTCAACATGGTTAAAAAAAGCCCCCACTCCCCACCCCTGTTTTAGATTTGAGTACAAGGGAAGAAAGGGGACAGGAGCATCTGTAGCTTCAACTCCAAACCTCACCCTGAGCCTTTCCTCTCTCCCAATACCACCCCTGCTTATCTTATACTCACAGCTCTGGCTGGGACACTGCTCCAGCAAGTAGCAAAGAGCATGGAATACATGACGCCTCAGACTGATGCCATGAAGGGGCAGCAGCAGCAGCAGCTCAGGGCAAGGCTGCCACCACTACAACAGCTGCTGTAGTGGGAGGGGGAGAGGGAGAGCAGGAAGGAGCAGGGGCAAGTGGTAAGGGAGGTGACAGATGTCACAGGTATGGGTGGCACAGGCAGGAGAGAAGGCAAGTGACAAGGGAAACAGTCAGGAGACAGGCAGAGGACACAGGCACTGCAGGGACCCCACCAGCACTGGGGGGGCAGGGAAGAGACAGTGGCAAGGTGCAGAGATCAGCCCACTCTGTTCCCCACCACTTCCTCCCCACTATCCACCCCCCTGCCACTCTTTGCCCTGCTGCAGCAGTGGGAGGTGGGGGCAAATTTAAAAAGTCAACCCTCCAAAAATTAATGTCTAGGCATAAAAAATTAAGATAATATCTAACTTTTCCATGTCTAGACTCTAATTGAGGTGGCCATCATCTTAAATTTAAAGTGGTCCTAGATTCCAATAAATATTATGCATGTTATACAAGCGTACTGAATGTCAGAGTGCATCAAGTCTTTAACAGACAAACAATAGACAGGGGGCCCCTCAGCAGGTCTAAAAATCTTACCAACACCATAAGTCAAGCACACTTGTTTCATTAAATCCTTTTAGGATCATAAAGATCAGTGTTATTTCTCATGAAACCCCATCAGTTACTGAATCAAGGCAAAGAGTACATAGCAAAGAAAAACTTTTCCACCTTCCCAATTTAAGCAAAGCAATTTAGTAGTCATAACATAGTTCAAGTACAAAGAAAATATCACTTACAGAAATAAATACCAGATCAGCTTCTCTAATGGCATCATCAATACCGGTGGAAAAGAAGAGATTTTGTCCTCGACAAGACTCTACTACTTCTTTTAGCCCTGGCTGGAGAAACAAAGCATTAGAGAAGGCTGGATAGGCATCTGGCTGGGGTCATCTGAACTCAGCACTCTTTCTTGCCTAGGCAGGGGGTCAAACTTTGATCTGTTGAGGTCCCTTCTGACCCCAGCATCTGAGTCTATGAAGTCAAAATAGCAGCAAAGGCTGTACCAAAAACAGGCAAATTACCATTAGGTAAAACAAGGCTTTTTTTTTTTTTTTTAAGAAGAGAAAAGGAAAGACATGCGAGGCAACTACTTGGCTTTTGATTGAGTTGGCAATATTTGCTGGATCAAAATTTAAAAACTCATGAATTCACAGAAGTTTATTTTCTGACAAAAAATATAGTCCAAGGAACACAAAAGCAGAGATAAGTGGAAATCATCCTTTCAACCCTTTTCACCTCCCAATGGGACCACATCTGCCATCCAAAGCTTGGGCCCTGATTATGCAAGATACACCCCCCGACCCTAATGTCATTGTTAGAAGTGATAAAACAAGACACTCCCTTTGTAGTAGTAAAGTAAATTTTTGGAGAAACTGGATCAAACTTAGATGGAACATGTTCTTTAGAAGCATACCAAGTTGGAACACCTCACTCAATTCCTTCTTTCAATACAGGCAGTCCTTGACTTGCAATGTTTCTAAATTCACACCCCATTTCAACTTGGACATCCGTTTTGACTTTACAATGCTTAATCTGATGCAACACCATGACACCAAACAAGTCGCTGTGTCACACCTCCTTGGAGAACATCTGTCCAAACTTCCTTGGACACTTTCTTTAAGAAAGCGGACAATAGTCTAGAAAAACCTGCAGCCAAGACTCCTAAGAAGAATCCAACCAAGACCCCTTCAAAAAGTCCAGCCAAGGGCCCTTCAAAAAGTCTAGCCAAGTCACCTCAAAGAAGTCCCTCCAAATCAATGTGATTGCCATTTACAATATAAATACATTAAATGTAGCTATATTATTCATCTATAATTGATTGAGTACAAAATTCTGAGTTATTTTTGGTGAAAACAGAGCATCGGGCCTTGGAACCAATCCTCCATTTATAACACTGTTTGTTTCCTATGGGAAAAATCTGTTCCAAGTTGCAACGTTTCAACTTAAGACGCTGTTTTCAGGAATCAATTGTGTATATGTCCAAGGATTGCCTGTATAAAACTACCCAGAACCCCTCTTCTAGATAACTCAAGATTAGAATACCCTACCAAAAAAGTAAAAAGCAACTGTCATCACCAAACGTAAGCCACTACTCTGAAAATCTCCACCTTGTAAAACCAACAAAAAAACCCTATGTATTCTCAGATTACAATAAACTATTTCACTATCAAAACAATGACAAGAGATATTTTGAGTAACTGCCAAATAAAGGTTCAGTTCAGCAGCACTATACCTAAGCAAGACTTTTTTGTCATCTCACTCTTTAATAGCTATCTAATCTAAGAAAACTTAAAAACAACTAACCAACTCACTCAGGTAGGAAATCACTATTACAAAACCGGAGTTTCAGACAAACACTACCATCAGATTATGAACATTCCAGTTGTGTTTTTTCTAGGGTTTAAATATAAAGATTTGTGCTATAAAAGCCAAAGAATCAGCTTGCATCTTCCAATCTAGAAAAGGGGGGCACAAAATGCTGAGGGTGAAAAACTACAACCGTCTCAAGGCAGGCAAGGTTCTTTGGGTAGATGTGGTATTTTTTTTTATTTGACCAACTAAATAGTTGAGGGGGGGGAAAATGTTATTTGCAAACTTTCAGGCACAAAGACCCTTCATTAGGCATAGGGAGATTCTGCTGCTGATGTGTTCTTAGTCTAACAAAAGATATCACATTTACACAAAAAACCTTGCCTGCCTATGTCCTTAGACCAACCTGGATACAGCCAACAATCCTGCCACTGTCTTAACACATTCCTGGCAGTTTTGAAACATTCTTTGTGAGCAGTGGTCATCATGCTGAAACCAGAAGTGCTGCTTGTATACACAAAACAAGCTGTTTTAGCTTGTTCAAACAGGTTAAGTATTAATATAAAATAAAATATTTGTTCATCCCTGTTAAAATCTGCGCTCAACTTTTGTTTGCTAATCTGCATGTTGTAAGCTTTATCCTTCATTAAATTTTAACCAAGTTTTGAAAACTAAGAGGCAAATGCTGTGGTCTTGATTTCTAAACAAAGGTTAACAGACTAACTTTGTCCTGTCCTTGGCATAAGCAAACAACATAGAAAACAAGCTTCTATTTTATTGGTTCAAGCATTCATTAAAAAGAAGTGTGAAGGGTTAAGTAGTCCTAAGGACATATTAGTATAAATACATAATACTATCAAGTAGCATGAGACAGCATGGATTATTTTTAAGAGTTAAGTAAGAACTGACATTTATTTCATTATCAAAACAAAAAAGATGGACAATTAGATCTGGAATAAGTTTTTTTTTTAAATAATAGTTTTGTTATATATAAATTAAAGCATGAAAGCCAGAGCTACTTTTAAATGACCAAAATAATGAAAAGCAACAAGATTAATAATTAGCATAAGATATTGATTTTTTTTATTTTTTAAATCTCAGGAAACAAGAGTTCTCCCACAGCATAAACAACAGTGTCACATCTGTTCATGCAGATGTGTTTACCAAAAGACTGTAGCCTTTACACATCACAATCAGGAAGTTAAAATCTCTTAGCATATCTGAGTGCCTTGATCAGGTCAAACAGAATCCTTCTTCACAGGGAATGGATATAATTTTAACAAAAAGACTTCCAGAAACACTAGATCCTCACAAGCTAGTAACACAGGATTAACGGGGAGTAAGGCAGCAGTATTTAAAGTCAATAACAGGACTTCTTCTAAATTCAGTACTATTCACTGTGAGTAAGTGACAGAACTGGTTCTGTGATGTTCCTAATTTCTGGGTATGCTACTAAAATCACTTATGACAAAATATATCACACACTTCTCAAACTTCCCAACCATTTAGAATAGCTTAGAAAAGGGAAGTACTTAGTCACTACCTCCTGGATGCTGCAAGCCCACTTGCACTGGTTCTATAGTACACTTAGGCTCTGTATTCATCAGCAAGGAACATCAGGTTATCCATATCATAACAGAATCTAGGATACAGTTGCAACACGTTTCAGATTTAGAACATTTTTAAACTTTATGGTGTGGACGGAGCCAAAAAGTACCGTAGTTTTAGGACACAGAGAGACTCCACACTATTTGTAAGGTACAAGTTGTATCCACATGGTAACACATGGCTAACCTGGTCACAATCAGGTCCCCTGGCCAGTCAGAACTGTAGAGACCCAAAAGAGCCTTAACTTATGATTTACCTGACTAAGCTGCACAAGACTATCTTTAAAAAAGTCTTCCAGCCCCAAGTAGCCAGTGCTCATTTGAAAGCCTGGTTTATGGCATACTATTAGCATGCAGTCAGTGCAAGAACAAGATTTCTGAAGGATGCATGTAGTCCTGCCATGGTCCTAGAACACTCATTAAGAGTCAAACGTGGGCTCAGCCCTCCTCCCCCATGTGAAAGGAAGCAAATTCAGTATAATATGAAAAAAAAGAACAGGCTGCATTAAATACAAATTTACCTCATAAATTGGAAGCCTATCAGAGTTCCAGGCATTGATTCTAGCTTCATTGACATCCACAACTGTAACCTTTATTTTAGGGCACATCTGTGCAATGACACTACAGGTTGGCCCACCAACATAGCCAGCACCAATACAGCAGATTTTCTTGATTGTAACCATGGTTGCTCTGGAAAGGAGAGGAAGGTAAAAAGTGAGAGGCATGATAATTAACAGGTCACTCAAATAGTAAAAATAAGCTGAATGAGCCAAGAGTGTGCCCTTGTTGCAAAAAGGGCTAAAAGCATACTGGGCTGCATTAGTAGGAACATTGCCATGGAGGAAAGTGATTATTTTCTATTCAGCTCTGGTGAGTACTGCGAGAACACATCTGAAGTACTGGGTGTGTCTACAAATGATGCTACATCACCGTAGCAACACACTCTGGTGATGTAGCATCTGGGGGCAAAACCCACAATGGCATAGCTATGTCCCCATAGCGATGTACTCCTGCTACAATGCGTCGCTATGGCAACATAGTGCCTAAAAATAACTACATGGTGCAGCAGACTGTTACTGCACCACCATTTAGTACTTCCAACTGGACACAGTGGACACGTCTACACATGCCACTATGGCACTGTTGTTACTGTGCCATCTAAAAGGTGGTGCAGTAACAACAGCATCGCAGAGGCATGTGTGGACACACCCACTGCATCCAATTTTAAACTCCCACTACAGACAGGATGTAGACAAATTGGAAAGTCCAGTGGAGGGCAACAAGATTGGTTAGGGGTCCAGGACACGTGACTTATGAGGAGAGGCTAAGGGAACTGAGCTTAGTCTTCTCTTATCCAGCCTAAATGAGGAGGGATTTAATAGTCACCTTCAACTACCTGAAGGATGATGCCAAAGAGGATGGAGCTAGACTGCTCTCAGGAGTGGCAGATGACCGAAAAAGAAGCAACGGTCTCAAACTGCAGCAAGGAAAGTTTAGGTTAGATATTAGGGAGAATTTTCTCATGAGGAAGATAGGAAAGCACTGGAACAGATTACCCAGAGAGGCTGTGGACCCTCCATGCTCGGAGATTTTCAAGACCTGGCTAGACAAAGCTTTGGCTGGGATGATGTAGTTGGGGGATGGTCTTGCTTTAAGCACAGGGTTGGACTAGATGGCTTTCTGAGGTCTCTTCCAACCCTGATTTTCTATGATTTCTATGAAAAGCAAACAAATAAATGAACCCACCCTTTACACAAAGCCACCCCAACCCATTCCCCCTGCCAACCTCTGCCCCATAAAACATTCTCCCAGCATGCTGCCAGTTGAACAGAAACATTTCCCTATAAATAGTCTATTGAAATTAACTAGTGTGGGGACATGTTTTAAAGTTTACAAACATGGGACACACTAAATTAGCACCTTTGTAATGGGAAAATATACACATATCATCAGAGAAATGCTTAAGCTGGCCACTTTAACATACTGTTCATCATCTGACTTAGCTATACAAATCATTCCCATTCAAACAGAAGAACTAGAGATGCTGGCTCTTCTGAAGCGCGAACCAAATCTGTTGCTTGATAAATAAATTTACAACTGAGTAGAGAGTAATTTAAACAGCATTAAGATCATTGCTAGCTATTCGGTAAGGATTCTCAGCGTGCCTGGAAGCCCTCTGAGCACCCTCTCAGCAAGGGAGCTGGGAAGGGAAGGAAGCTGTCAGCCACATCTAGGCACAGACCCTGATACCAGGATTTATTTACAGATTTCACATCACACCAAATAGTTATCAAACAAGCCCTACCGATAAGTGACAAGGTTTAGTCTAAACTGTAGGCCATGGGTCAGTGATGTTTTTGGGCAGTGCCCAAAAACTCTCAACCTCAACTTGCAAGATGTTGGTGCGTGAGGGTGTAGGAGCCAGGGGGCTCAATCTCTGCTGAGCCAGTGCAGTCCTGGTCCCTACCCTGCGGCAGGCGTGCACCAGCCAGCCAGCAATGAGCTGGGCCAGGGCTCCAAAGACCCCCCGCAGCAGCTGCTTGCTGCCTCTGCCTGCCTTCTGCAAGCAGCCTGGACTCTAGCTGGCAGCACAGCCTGGACTGGCTGTGGCCGCTAAGCAAAACAGCTTCACACACCACTTTGTGGCACACATGCCAGGGCTTGCTAGCCTCTGCTGATGGGCCTACAAACCAGCAGACGGTGTGCCCTGACGAATCGCTCACACATAGCCCCCTTTTCTTCATTAGCTCCTTTAACTGTTCCCTCGACACGGGCCCGAGCACTTTGTATCACACGTGCGTCTGGACACCCCCTACATCCGGAGGGGCTGAACCAGGCCCCTGCAGCCGCTGCGGGGCAGAACCGGGCCCCTAAAACCCTTGCTCTCTGACCAGCTACCAAGGTGGGGAAGCCTCAGCCAGGGGGCAGGGTCCGGCTCTGCACCCTCCCGCCCCGCGCAGCCCCGGGCCGCACCCACAGCGCCACGTCCCCAGACGCAGCCCCGTCCCCGTCCCGCCCGCGGCCCCGCAGCTCGGGTCCGGCGCCGCCCACGCGGCTCGGCAGCTGCGCTGGCCCCGAGGCAAGGCGCGGCGCAGCGTGGGGGCGCTGCTCGGAGGCTTCTCCGCGGCCCCAGGTCGTTCCCGCCGCCTTTGCCACTCACCGCCGGGGTCGGGCGCGAAACGGGGCCGCCAAACTAAGCGCCAGCCTGCGCGGCCTCTATTTAAGGACCGTAGCCTGAGGGGACGCGCCAGCCAGTATGTACGGAGCAGACCGAGCCGAGCCCCGCCCCTGCCGGCGAATGGGGCCGCGGAGCCCCGCCCCGCCTCCCAGCTCCGGCCCCCCAGGCCCCCCCGGGCGCGACTGGTAGAGGGGCCTAACCCCGCACGGTCCCGCCCTCTGTCTGCTACGCTTCCGCGCGCGTCCCAGAGCTGCTGCCGCGGGAGGGGAACAACGTTCCCCCTCGAGGCCCGCCCCTTCCCTTCTAATCGGACCCGTTGTGTTCCGGCCGCCGAGCCCTTGGGGCACTAGGACGTGCCGCGGACATCTCGGTGCTGGTCTGAGGCAGGGAGAGGGTAACCCGTCCCCTTTCCCATCTGCTCTCATTGTCGGCCGGCCCTCACCGCACGGACGGCTCAGCCGGGCAGTCCCGCCCGGGCATGCCCCTCCCCTTGGGAAGAGTGGCGCTCAGTGCTCACGAAAACTCAAGAGACAGGTAGCCAGCCATTCATCTGGGAGAGGGAAGACTGAGTTGTGGTCCCTACTTTGAAGAGTGGTAGAACTGCGTGAACAAGTCAGCCTAACTCTCCCTACATATGATTTTGGGAGCTTAGTCACTTAACCCAGGGCTATGCATTCCACTCTAGACATTAAGCATATCAACAATGGATGTCATCACCTAAGTGCTTTTATGTAGGTAGATGGAGCTAGATGCATGGGAACAGTCATGTGGTAATAGATGGCTTTTCAATCTAGCAAGGGGTCTAATAATCAAAGGTGGTGCTAGACAAATTCAGACATAGACTAGAACAATAGGGCTGGAAAGGATCTCAGGGAGGTCATCTAGCCCAGTTTCTCAATCCATGAGTCACAACCCAAAGTGAGTTGCAAGAATATATGAAATGGTTGTGAACAAACTTAAAAAAATGGATTCTCTTTTAAAGGACAAAAATATGGGCAACAGTGGCTTTTCCCTTGCAGCCTGTCAGAGTTCCCCCTACACACTCTCCCACACACTGGGGAACTGGGGCTTGGGGCAGAAAGTTAGGAGTGAGGGGCAATAGGTTGAGACTGGCCATTGATGTTTACAAATGGGTCCTGGTACAAGAACAGCTGAGAACCACTGATCTAGTCCAACCACTTGCCCACTTCAGGACCATCTAAGATTAAGGTTCTTAATCTTTTTTGTACCAGGACCCATGTATTCACACCAATGGCCAGTCCCAACCCAATGATCCTCACTCTCAACTCGCTTCCCCCAGGCCCCTAGTATATGGGGGAGAGGGGTGTGAGGCATAGGGGGCACCAAGCAGTCCCTCGAAGGCTGGACCTTGTCAGCATGAAAGGGAAAAGCCACAGTGTCCCACGTTTTCTCCTTGAAATCAAATCCACTTTTGAAGTTTTAAAAAATTGTGATTCTTTCCTATGTTCTTGTGATGCACTTTTGGGTCATGACTCATGGGTTGAGAAATACTGATCTAAGCTACCCCAGCTAAGTGCTTGTCTAACTTTTATGTACAAACTGCCAGTGATGAAGAAGATTCCACACCCTCTTAAGTAATCTGCTCTAATTCTTTAACTCCTCAAAGATAGAAAGTTCTTCCTAAATTTCCCCTGCTGCAATTCAATGCAATTCAAGATTATTTCTTCTCATTTTATCAACTGTGGACTGAGAGAATAGTTAATCATCCACTTTATAACAACCCTTTTTGTATTTAGAAATATCAAACCTCTCCCCTGTATTTTTCCCCCAGGCTAAATAGCTTAATTACTTCCAACCTTTCCCTTTATGTCATGTTTTCTGGACTTCCATAATTTGTTTGTTGTTGTTTCCTTTGGATTCTTCCTAATTAATTCACATATTTATTGAAGTTCAGTGCCCAAAATTAGACACAATACTACACAGACGAGGCCCCACTGGTGCTGAATAGGGATAATACATCCCAATATGCTTTTGTGGGGTGTTTTTTTAGGGGTGTTTTTTTTTTTGTGTTGGTGCAACAATAACATGCAGTTAACTCGCATTTAGCCTGCAAATATAAATATTTAAGTGAGGGTAATTAGCTACCAGAAGAACTTGCTAAAGATTGTGGTGAACTTTCCTTCACTAGAAATCTTTAAATGAACATCGCAAGATGTTTAAAAGATACTTCTAGTCCAAGGTGGTGTTTATTCAGGGAAGTCCTATGGCCTGTATTTTATGTAAGATAAGACCAGGTGAACATTGGTCCTTTCTGGCTTAATAATCAATGAATCTAGGATGCAAAGAGTTAAATTAATATAAATAAATATTGGCTTTGAGTCTAAGAGTTTAGCCAATCTTTTTGCTTGTTAATGCAGCAATTAATTAAAATCTGTTACCAACTGCAGAGGGTTGCCACCATCCAAAATCTTGCATATCTTGCTAACTAGCTCAAAAGAAGCTCTCCATGTGACTCTTCTTACTTCTAACTACCAATTGATTGTTCAGTGTAGGCTTCCCAGTGCTATTTAAAACTCACCTTTAAAAAGGTTGGTAATATGCTTAATCCATTGTTTTTCCATTCATCCTAAATTTGTCACATGCAAGGATGTTTGTCATTGATACAAATAATTAAATTACCTATATCACAAGTAACCTTTGTGCTTTGGAAAACAAACTAGCTATTCTCATTCCCTTCTCCCTTCACCCTCCTGTCTCCCTGCTTCTGACTACATTCCTCCCCCGCCCCAACACCTGTCTATCACCTACTGACCACCTCAATTTACATTTTAAACTGACTGGCTTTCTTGCATATGCACTGCCCTCTGGCTGCTTTACTCCATCCAGGAAGAGCACAGACCATCTGCAGATGCTTCCTCAGCATGATGAAGGGCGTTTGTGCCCAAAAACTTGCTAAGAAGATTTTTTCTAACTATTTGAGTTGGTTTAATAAAAGAGATCAGATGGAAAGTCCATCCAAGTCTAGGAGTGAAATCTTAAAAAACCCTTTCCTGAGGTAATATGCATAAAAAGTCAATAGTTACCTGAGGTTTTACCTTTCTAATTCCCACACAAACCTCATCAAGATCTGCAAGCTTCATTTCCTCATCTATTTCCCCCAGAGAGGACTGATCCAGCAGATGTGTTCAGACCATGTATATCAGACACCAACAGCATCTGCTTCAACTTTTATTAAAAACAATACCCCAAACAGTGATGCCTCCCTTCCTTCCCTCTTTTTAGATAATGGCTTAATGGTCAGAACAGTAGACCTAGAAGTGGGAAACTTCAGTGAAAGGGGATGAAACTCACACCTTCCATCTCTCAGAGGTGCATCCTAACCACCAGACTATCAATTAGGTGAGAGTGAGGGTGTTATGCTTCAGCCCAAGTCTGAATTCGTTGCCTGGCATGCGTGAGCCAATATACGAATACCAGTTGGAAGTTTGAAAGAAAAAAAAGTTTCTATTGCTAGCAATAAAGGTGCAAGGTAGCAAGCACACTAAA
>JAGPOW010001338.1:43724699-43768024 GCA_030014935.1 Caiman crocodilus
CTCACCAGAGCACCACGAGTGCTCATAGAGCCGCGCCACGGGTCCCGCAATGACCTCGGCCAATTCCTGTAGAACCCTAGGGTGAAGATTGTCCGGACCAGCGGACTTGAACACGTCCAGCCTCTCCAGTAGTTCCCTAACTAGCTCCTCGCTAACTAATGAAAAACATTAGCATGAACTAATGAAAAACAGAAGCTGGACAATGTACTATACTAACATTCACAATAGGATCCCACTTTCAATACAACATGGCTGGGACTTCAGAATAGGTTCCTAAACCTGAAAAATTGTCCATGAAAGGACAGCTGGCCACCCTACCTGGGAGAGGGAAGTCCTTAAAGCCTCCTAAAGATCTGTTTATTTAAAATTTGCAAAATTTTTCTGGTGGAACATCATTTCAAATAATCAAGTTATGGTCAATGGTGTCAACTGAAATGCTAAACCAGAATGGTTAGCTGTTTATAGTGCTTATATGCCTCTCATCAAAACAGCAACTAAACAGCTCACAATCCATATTTTACTTATCCCCACCATACCTCCATAATCAATATTTGAAAACTTGGAAGGATTTTATGAACATCAATTCCAGGAAACTGGCTCATAATTTGGAATGAAAAGATACAAGACAGATTGCCACTAGAAAACACAGGTTTGGACTCCTGCCCTCAGCCAAAACAGACAAACACAGTCTCTTCCTGGCCTGTATAGCCTTTTATGAGGAAGGCATTGTGGCAATATATTAATGGTACAATTATTTAAACAAACAAAAAAAAAAGCCAGTTGCATTAGCAGTGTTGTAGTGGCAAAGTTCTGGTTTGTACTCAAAGGGAATGAAACATGTACCAGTTACTACAGAGCAGCACACGGCGACAAACTTTTAAATTATATCAGGGACATACAATGAATGTACCTTGGTTTTGCAGTGTAGACAGAAAAGCCACATTTTACTCCTGTTCCCAAATCATGTGTGGCTCTGGAATTTTTCAGAGCTACAGCATATGAACTCATTACAGTTGTGTGCCCGCCTATATATACTGCAAGGTCAACTTAGGCTATGGGCTAAGGTCAGGGCACTGGTGGGTAGGGGACAGGACTGAACGCAAAATGAATTCTCAGGGGCTACCTATACACCTCTACATGGCTTGCTTCTCTCTCCTTGCCTTACAGGAGGTACTGGAAGAGTTGGGGCCAAGGGCACAGAGGAATGACAAGACACTATCCCATAGCACTGTAGCTCTTGTGTTCCCTATTGGTACTCACCAGTCATGGCTCTTATGGCCTATTCTCTTGGGTACAGAATACTTGGATCATATGCACACAATCAACGAATCTGCTAGATGGATCAGCAAGTCTGCTACTTGCACCATTTTAGTGTGCAGCTTCCTGAAGAGCAATGTGGACAATTTTGTGGGTGAAAATACAATAAGCCTTCATCTTTACAGAATCTTCCAGCCTGTATTTCAAGCTGGGCCTACTTCTTCACAATCAAAGATTTTAACTGAAAGATATTTTGGACATCTGTATAACCAAAATTACTATCTTAAATGCCTTTTGACCATCCCTTTGTGGTAACAATGGCTCAGACTTATGACTGCAGAAATGAGGCACGTGATAAGGGAGTGTAGCTCATTGTAGCTAGACTTAATATTTGCCACTTTACAATTAGCAGGTCTGCTTGTCTCTCATGATCTGGTCCTCATACTCTGTACAATGGTTAAGGAACTGAGTTCAGCAACTGTTCTTAAGCATTTTGTTGCTGAAGAAGGTTATAATATGACACATATGGATGGCATTTGGATGGCACCAAATGTCTTAAAAATAAATTCAAACTCATGAGTTTGGCCCCATTCCCACTGCCTAGTCAAACCATGCTAGATCCAAGAACTGAATTTATATGGTAATGCAATTGCATTTTGCATTCTTTTACAAATGCCCACATGCCTCAGTTAGGGAAGTGGTATAATCTTTCATAATCTTTTACTTGGGGAAACCTCTTAACATAAGGAGAAGGAGGTACGTTTTTCCTTTAAGGTACAGCCAATAGGGGAACAGGAAAGATGAGATGGAAACAAGTATCAGTAATATGTAAAAATAGGCAACCGTTCCTATCCTTTATCCAGTGGTGTAACTAGGATGGGGCAACTGCCCTAGACACCTAGTTGCAGGGGGGTGGATTAAAAAAAACAAACAAAAGAACTGCTACTGCTGGCAGCTGCATTATCACAGTTGTGATTGTGGCAGCAGATGGAAGTCACCACTTCCCCTGTATTCCTAGTACACGGCTGTGTCCCTATGCTGCTACCTCTTCCACATATGAACTACATCACCATTACCAAGATGTCACAGTGTCTGGAGAAGATCACTCCAACTGAGAAAGAACAGACAGCTGAAATGGCCAACATAATAGTTTCATGCTGGTGGGCAAATGATGCAAGCCCCTGGTTTAGGAAGGTTTCCAGATGCTAAACTGTCACACAGCAGCACCTGTAACTCCTATCATTGTCAGTTTGCTAGGAGACTCCAGCTCCTCTAGCAGATGATCACCTGGTCTCAATTATACATGTCTTTCTTTCACTATCTATCCCTACTACAGAAATGTGATATATTTGTACATGAAGTTCCCAGAACTTAGGGAACTCCAGTTACTACAGAACACTGAACTTCCTCAGGAGCACAGACTATACCCCAAGCTTATTACGCCTCTGTTTCCATTGCTACCAGTTTTCCACAGAACACTGAGTCTAACTCAAGGTCTTTATGTGCACAGCATACAAAACTCCATCTGTTCTGCTCTGGGCTGAGGCCTAGGAGTCAATGCTTTCCTGCAGTAAAATGTGGACTTTCTTTTGAAAAGTAAAGCTCATTTTTGCAGGAAGCTGCTTTCTCAGAGGCTAGTCTAAGACTGAGAAATAAGCCCTCCCAAGAACTAAAATAAGAAACGGAAAGGCTTAAGTGCAAGGAATGCTTCTTGGCTTGTTTTATTTAATATAGGACAGAGACAGTTACATTAACAACAAAACAAAACTTCTGAACTGCATTTGCTATTATTCCCCCAGGGCGAGACTGACAGAAAAAGACTCAACTGTAAGAGACAGATATTTGGTATGTCACTCAATGTACTACTGGAAAGCTATTCCATACTCCAACAATGAGGCTGATATAAGAACCTATATAGAAAACAAACTGATCGCTTCTGCCATTCTAACTGAAGTTAAAAAAAATAAATTCCCTGTCTGGTCCTTTTTTTTTTTTTTTTTTTAAATTTTTATTGAATTTTTATTGCTTCTGGATTCACACAGTATAGCTATATTGCAGAGAAGAGAAGGAAAGGTAATCAGGTATTAGTTTACTGAAAAAGAACATTCCACATGCTATTTCTTTTCTGCTCTACCACCTCCCAACAGAGAAGTCCTCTTCTTGGCCATTCAGCCTTATTGTGATTAACCTCTGTCTATCACAAGAGACGAAGTGAACACTCATGCCTTCCCTTTTTAGCTGTCTTTCTAGTTCTTCCTGGTCACTGACACAGGGGCAGGAAAAAGAAGTGGTATTCTGACAGTTAACCTGATGAGGCACAGTACGTGATGAACGTTCAGGGATTAGTGCTTAGTTTGTCTAAAGCTGACTGTCACAGGCAGGGTCCTACAGGAGGGCCGTGATCTCCTTAAGGACCCTTCCCATGCCAAGGTGCCCCAAAGGCATCCTCGATTTCTTGTCTTTGATGTTAAAACATGTTAGGGAGGCTACCTTTTCCGCCCTCTTGGGCACGTCTTGCTGTAGTCTCTGCCCTGTGGACTCCTGAACCCCACATGGGTCCCGCTCTACAAATAGGTGCTTCCAGGGCACCCCAACCTTAGGGGCTATGCGTAGCTCCTACCACCCCTTTCACCACACCCCAAACTTCGCAGCTGGAATGGACATTGTTCTGTCCAGGTCTACAATCTCTCAGGCGCTCGGGTCCTTCGTGGCCCTGTCTCTCTCTGCACCCTCTCTCTGGGGCCTTCTCCACACTGCTGCCCCTCTTCAGTTTTGCCGCCCTCCTCTGGGGCCTTCGCTATCGCGCCGCCCCTTCTCTCAGGGCTCCTTTACAGTGCCACCCTCTCTGGGGCCTCCTTAGTAATACTGTCTCCTTCCTCAGAGTTCACCATAATGCTACGCCCTTCCTCAGGGTTCACCACACCCGCACTGGGGCTTCTCAATAATGCCCCTCTCTGGGGCTCGCCATACCTGCACTAGGGCTTCTCAACCTCCCCTCTCTGGGGCTGGGGTTTGTGCACCCCAAATGCTGCACCTTTGCTGGCACTGGGGTTCCCACACTACTGTGGGTCCCCTATGAGGCCTCCTCCAACCCCTAATAACCTCACTCAAACCACCGGTCATAAACAGCAACACAAAATACAAGCCAATTGGCTATAACTTAGAAGCTGCCTGGCCATAACAATGCCCAAGTCTACCAGGAAATACTCTATCCCTTCCATGAGAGAGCACCTTCCTCTTCAGCAGCTGGCAGGGAACTACTAGCCTGGCCTCAGCCCCAGGACTTTATAAGGGCCAGGCCCTGCCCCTTCTGGTCAGCTGACCTTCCCTGGTTGCCCCAGCAACCCACAGCTGGGCTCCTTATTCACTCACTCCTAGGGTCCCTTCCCTAGCAGTTTCTCCTCATTACGAGCAGGGCACTTCTACGACACTGACAATCATAATAGAAAGTACAAGAACTCAGAGATACAACAGGGAGGGAACTGGCAGATAATCTTGCCTTGACTCTCACAGATGAATACAGCCAAAGATGAACAACAAATACAGATTTGTTCTAAAAAGCTTACCTAAGTGGAAACTAAGCAGGCATAATTTAAGAAACAGTCATCTGTGACATTAAAAGTTTGTGCAATGACTCAAAAGGTACAGCCTAAAGGTCTAATATGTTAAGTCCAGTTCAGAACCCACACAAAAGCTGGGCAACTCATTACGGTTAAGTTAAGGGTATTATTCAGACCTCCACACAGGCAAGCCCCAATCAGATAAAGATGAAACAAGTCTCCCTGACACAGAGCAAACAGGATTAACACTTAATTGCATCTGCTGAAAAAAAATTACAATATTTCACATTTAAAGCCCCTACTTTCTACTTAGAATAAGAGTTCTCATCTCTAAAGCTTTTTGAGACACCTTGAGCCCATCCATCATGGGTTGGCAAAAAAGGTAAATGATTGCATGTACATACACACAACTCTAACATTATACCCAGTTTCCCACAGGGCATCTTCAGCAGCTGGAACACAGTGAAAAAAACCCAAACAAAGCAGCTTATACCCCACCTTTACCCATTTTTTTTTTATTATGCAGTGTGTGGGGGAAACTGGCTACTACAGCAATACAGCACAATGTAACAATTCTTCCCATGCTGGATTAACCCAGGCTGTTCTGGGTTATCAGCTGTTTTTCCAATATTTTTAACCAAACAGTATTATAAGACAGAGATGGTCGAAAGAACTGAGCTCTAAAAAATAGCTAGCGGCTGTTGTAGGAACACATTTTAGAGTATCCCACAACATCCTACAAGCTACTTGTAGCAGTGCAAGATCTTTTAAGACAGGATTGCAAATTATTTCTATTTTCCCTAACTTTTGAATTACATGAATATCTTATTTGTCTAATGTAGAGAATCCCTGATGGACTATTCAGCTAGCTGCATAGTCTGACTTGCAGTTCTTTTTCTTCAAGATTCCTTTTCAAATTACTGGAAAAAACATTAAAAACTGTAACTGGTACTTTCTGGCCACCTTAAATAAGGTAACGAGTTGCCTGTTTTTGAAGGAGAAACAGTAGTGAAATGGCTAACCATGGTAAAAGTTGGTCCAATAAAAGGTATCACCTACAAAAATCCTAACCAGTCATATTTAAATGGTAGATTGTAAGAACTTTGGAGCAGAGACCATATCTTCCTCCACAAGGCTGTCCAAGGGCCCTTACCCTGGTGGATCACCTGACCAGAATAGCATTATAAATGCTACATCATATAGTGGTATATAGGTTGTAGCTGTTTTGGTCTAAGGACATAGACAAATAAGGTTCTTCGGGTAAATCTGGTATCTTTTATTAGACAAATGCAAATAGTTGGAAAAATCTAGGATATTTATACCCAAAAGCTTATTAAGAAGAAATTTTTCCAACTATTTGAGTTGGTCTAATAAAAGAATCTCAGATTTACCCAAAGAACATTTTCTGACCACATCATATAGTGATAACAATTAAATAAGAGTTCATTGTCATTACCATACTGAAATAAATGGAGAACTTCATAACTTTGTTGATACTACTGTTTCTATTTGGCTGGATGCAGACTTTACAAATCATACATTTGGGCTTAAAGAATACATTTCACAGAATGAATCAAAATCTACAGAGTTTAGGGCATTGCCATGAATTTCCAGGGTCACCTCCCCTTAGTTGGTAGCAACAGAATAACAAATGACACAACTGTGACATCAACTGAGCCACAGCCCTGATGTTTCCCAACACAAAACCCACCAAATTCCTAGTAGTTACTTCTGTAATGCATCTGTAACTGAAAGATTCATCCACAAAAGCATTACTAGATAAAGTGAGGAACAGAAAAAAGTGACCCATGAGAATGAACAGGCAGGGAGGAAATAAAACAAAAATCTTCAGATCCAAGCCCTGTAAGCAAGGAAGCCTGAGTCAGCTAGCTTCACGACATATACCGCAAAGCTTACTGCTGCTAGACGCTTAATCATCTACTGTTAGTGCAAACCTAGGACAGAGACTGATTCAAGATCCAGCCCAATCATTGGCTCATTACAATCAGACCTGAGGGAGGGAGAAGGAGGAGAGGGAGAGGGGGCTGACACTGAGGCTGAAGCAGTGGACTGAAGTTATACATCGCTCACTGTCTGAAGGCAAAGGAAAGGGTGGAGGTGAAGTTTTCATGGAGCAGGGCCCAAAACTGTTGCAATCTACTTTTGTAAACAGATTCAGCAGCATCCCCAGGCTCAGTCTTAAGAGTACATTTCCCAAGAGACTTGCCTTTGCCCCATCAAGGAGAAAAGCCAGCCAGTTTAAACATCTTCCTAAAACGTTAGCAAGAATTCCACACTGAAACTAAAGTATAGCTATCATAACTCTTAAGAAGGGAGTAATTTCTCTTCAGATCTCCATATGCTTCACAAATATTACCAAATTAAACCTCAGGACCTTCAGGTTAGAGGTAGCTCTACCATCCCTTTTGTAATGGGTAAATTAAAGCACAGAAGAGTATAATTTGCCTCAAGTTGCACAGTTAGTTTGTGGCAAAGATGGACAAAGGACTTCAAACTCAGGTGAATTCTTTACAATCAGACCATCCTATTACAGTTCCCTTTCCTTCATGTTCTCCTCCTCTCCAAATCACCTGGACACTGGGGGGATAACGTCTGCTCTTACCCAGATGCCTCTGAGAAGACAAACTCCAGAAAGTACATGTGGTCATAACTTAGCCATTTGTGCTGCAGGGTAAAAAGTAGTACAAAACAAAAAGAATACCTTGGATTCTCTTCATTATCATCCTTCTCAGAAGCCTCAGATCAAAACTCCTCTGTATAGAAATCACTCAGACCTGAAAAGGCCTTTTTTATTCACCATCTGACTGATTAACACTGTGTAACGTGAGAAACTCAGTTAGTTTCAGAGGTGCTCTGTATGATTGTGTGGGTCTTTAGGTACCTTCTGAGACATCAGCAACTGTGGTATCAGGTGGTAGCAAGTCCTTCCGTTCTAGCTGTATGTCCTGGGGTTCAGTTTTCTGTGGCTGTTTTTTACTGAGATTTCTCTGAACAAAATAACTGACCCTTATCCTTTCTTCCTTTTAAGCCTTGGAGAAAGCATAATTTATTTCTGCAGAAATAATCTGTTTGGGGTGACAACACAGAACCATTTATAGCTAATAAAACAAACTGCTGTAAAAATGTATTTCAGGTGAAACATAAGGTTCTAAACACAACCCAAACACCAGTCAGGAGACAAATTCTTCCAAAAGGAGTGCTCAATGTCCAAAAATATATTCTAATTTTTTTCCTATGGGTGTGTGGCAGAACACCACAGGCGGCAGAACGCTGGGGCTAAGGATGCTCTATCCCTGCAAATGTGGTGCAGCAGGTAGGGCTGTACAGCAGCCCAGGGTGGCTGCAGCAGGGGTGGAGATGGGCACACACACAGCCAGGATTACAGCCTGGCGTGTTGATTACTGGGTGCCCAGCACAGCAGGCAAGTATCAATCTATACTGTGAAAGGGAAGGGGCTAGGGGGGAGGCAGATTGAGGCCCCCACAGGGAGGGAGGGAGCAGGGCATAAGCAGGGGCAGGGGCTGAGGTGAATGAAGCCCTGAGTGGGCGGTGGGATGATCAGAGCCTGGGTGGTTTGTCCAGGGACGTGGGGAGGCTCCTGCTGCTGTGCAAAGCCTGGCAATCTGAATGCGGGGCAGATGTGGCTGCCACTGTGCTTTGTGCGCTGCTGCAGCTGCTCCAGGAGTGGCACAATATCATGTGCCTGCTGCCACTGGGCTACGCCACACCCCTGCCCACCTGGTGATGAATCGCACATGGCGTCACACAAGTCCAGAGGCAGCAGTAGCTGCAGCAAGGCACAGCCCACAGCTGCAGCTGCCTCTGCCCTGTGCACAGAAAGGGGGCGGTGGGACACATGCTGGGGTGCACACAGCAGCAGGAGCCCCCCTCTCTGCACTCCTGGATAAGCCACCTGGGCTCCGGTCACTCAGCCTCCCCCACAATAATTTTTTTATCCTTCTGCCTATGCAGAACACAGAGGCATCAACACAGAAAAATGTTTTTTCATAGACCCTTATTCTCCCTTTTCCACTGTAGTTTTTTCTTTTGGGTTTATACTTTTGCATCTCTTTTCAAATGGTGGGCATTATCTTAGCTTGTAACAGGTGCCACAGCACGTGCAGCTCCACAAGCTCTTTTTGTGGACACTGACCGAGTTCCATGTGGCTTTCTCCTTCCAATTTCAGTTTTGAAATATTTTACATTTTATTTAACAGTCACAGTGGGCATGGCTACGCAAGAAGCTTTAATGCACATTAACCTATCATGTCATGTAGTGGATGGCCTTCCTGTTTGGCACTGTCCAGTTTGTGGGCATGAGCACTATTTGCCCACACAGACAAGCAGTATTCCTCTCGTGTGTAAGCCACAGTGAGTGTACTTGTTCTCAAGGTAGAGAAATCAGGTCCACCCAGCTAGTTTCTTAATGACTGCTGCCCTTAAGGTTGCCTTGTGCCTCAGCTTCCCCAGGTGGCTGGTGTAAGGTTAGGCTTCTGTCTAGTGTAACACCAAGGTAGGGTGGCGTCTTCTTGAACGGTAACTCTTTTCCTTCCACAACAACTCTTGGCTTGGCATTTGCAGCATGATTATTCAGGTGAAAAAGTGTTGAGGAAGTCTTCTGTATATTCAGCTTTAATTGCCAATGTTTTAGGTAGGAAACTTTGAGTTCCATGTCATGGCTCAGTTTGGCCTCTATTGATGATATATTATTACTAGCAGCAGCAACACATCCACTATATGACACGACAGAAAAATACCCAATGCAGACACATCTAAGAAGCAGAAAACCCCTACCAGCGTCTGCCAGAAATAGTAGAAAGCAGGTGACACACTCTCATCATGGCCCCAGAAAAGGTGGGAAGAGCAATGAAACAACCATGACACTCCACTGTACAACTAAATTCCCGTGTAAGCCCGAATTGACTGAAATCAGGCTATGGTGCTTTCAATAAAATCAATCATAAAATGAGCCGTACAAACTCACCATCATGACACCATGGCAAAGGAGATCAGACAGCTCAGGATAATAACTAATTGCTCTCTGTATGGTCCACCAGAGGGAGTGAACTGTCTGAAAGACTGCAGTAATATTGATGGATCTACTCTTACATGGTTGGAGGAGTAGACTTTCTGAAGTCACATGCAAAAAGATGACTAATTTAAAAACCATGCACTAAATTAATGCATATTAGATTAGTCTAATACGCATTTTACTAGCACTTGAAAATAGAGGCTGCCTGTACACAAGCGGAGAGGCTGCTCTGACGCACTGTAATTAATTGAGTCTTGATTAATCAAGTCTGCTGGAGCATGGTAACCACGTGCTCCAGCAGCCTCCCATGTCTTGTGTATCAGCATCCCCATGCTTCAAAATAGCAGTGGGGGTGCTTGACCTAAAGCTCATTGAATAGCTCAAGTGCCCCTGCTGTCATTTTGAAGCATAGGGACACCAGTACTTGAGATTCTGTGGTGCTTTGATTAGAGCAATTCTCAGAGCTGCTTTAATTAAAGTTTCATCTCCCCACACCTGGAGCATGTGTAAAAGTACCCATAGGTACTAGATTTAATGTGCATTAGCAAATATGTAGATGCTAGCTGGGAGCAAATTGCTCCCAGTCAGCAAGTCTACTAGGGGGCCAGCCTCTGGCCAGGAACAGAGCACTGTGTCTGACAGCTCCTCCAGCCATGGGGCAGGGGCAACTCCTCTGCAGCCCCTGCCTGACCTTTATCCCCCTAGCCTACCCTCTGGGCCCTGGGGCCAACTGTTGCCTGTTCCTGGCAACCAGGGCTTTCATTGGTGGGCCTGTCTTGACAACAGTAGTGCTTTTCAGCCTAGCTGGACCCAGAGAGCTCTGCTGCCTACTCCCTGGCCCCTGGGCATTGTGCCCCTGCAGCGTGGGCATGTGCCAGCTCTGGCACTTGAGCAAGCCCCTGGCTTTGCTCTTGAGCCCTTGTCTTTCACCTGCCTTCAGTCCCTGGCAGAAACATCCTGTGGACATGGCACTCAGCCCAGGGCCCCAACTGGGGGCAGAAGAGATGTGGATCTCATGGCAACATGTGGCAATGTTGAAGTCCTGTGGCAGTTCAACCAGGGAACATGGGCCAATGCCTACATACGTGATCAGATGGAGGCTCGCATAAGGGAGCTTGGGCACAACTGCTCTGGGAGGCAGTGCAGGGTCAAAGTGAAGGCCCTGCAGATACAGGGTGAGGGTCAATGACCAAAACAGGCAGTCTAGGGCAGCCCACAGAAGCATGTCCTGCATGAGAGAGCTGACAAGGATCCTCACTCCCAGGAACCCAGGCCACAGGCAGCATGTTTATTTTAGCACTGGTGACTTGCCAGAGCTTCCACTCTGTCCCAGTCCCAGAGAGGAGTTCCCTGAGGAGAGCCCCTTGGGCCAGCAGCACCAGTGGTCAGTGGCCTCCTCATCCAGCGCAGGCAACCCAAGCTGGCATCCGGCAACTGTGGCCACACAGTGAGAGCAAGGAGGACAGGCCAGGGAGGACCCCACACAGGGCCAACTCAAGTTTCTCCCTGGAGAGGGCCACTGGCTGTGTGGCCAGGCACCAGGCCTCTAACCCCCAGCATCTCACAAGCAGCTGGACCACCTCCCTGCCCCCTGACTCCAAGACCGACAGCCAGGACTGCCTGCAGTGCCCACCTGGTAAGCCCCACAAAGGAAGTTCACAGAAGTTGAGGGCTGGAAGGCACCTTGTGAGATCATCAGGTCCAGGGCTGGAAAGACTGCTGGAGTCAAACAACTCCAGGATGGAGTGAGGCACCATGGCCACCCATTTCCAAGCCACCTCATCTGCCTGCCCCTGGCCTACAGGCCTAGTGACAAGGGCCCTGCCAGGGGTAGAGGTCCCCCTTCCCTTCCCTTCCCTTCTGTCCCCTCCTGGCCCTGTGTGGCCGAGCTCCCCCCCGCCCCGTCTCTTGGAGTTCCCCCTCCACAGCACACAGGGAGGCAGGAGGCAGTGCAGAACCTTACTGAGCAGAAAGTGCCCTCCTAGCTAGGCAGCCAGGGGCTTCTCACATGCAGAGAACCTCATCAATGGCAGCAGTGATCCCCTCAGCCATGAGGGTCATAGACTAGGCAGAGGTACCCCTCCAGGTGATGGCGTACATTGCAGAGAAGCTTGGGCTTGCCTGAGGCACCACTGAAGCTCAGGGCCCTCCACCAGGTTCTCAGCTGCACCCAGGGCACCGTGGTGATCAGCAGCAGCATGTGCAGTGGGTTAGGTACCCGTCAGTGATCTCAAACAGCTCATCATGGCATGCCCAGGGGACTGTCATGAGGGGCACGCTCAGGGTGCAGGCCATGTGTGGGTGGGCTCTGCCCCAGGCCATCTCTCTAAAAAACCTGCCAGAGGATGGTAGGGGTGTTAATGGCTCTGCATCCTAGCCAGGGGGAGCCCCTTGGTCCATCTCCCTGGCCAGCATGGGCCAGCCTCACAGGAGCAAACTGCCTGGCCTGCAGGAAAAGAGAGGGAGTTGGCCGTGGCCCAGCCTGTGGAGGGAATTGGGAAAGCAGGCTGTCTGCAGCAAGTGCCAAGCCAGCCATGTGACCCCACAGAGGGAGTGGGGACAGACAGCTTGGCCAGTGGCTGCCTGTGACAGGGGCTGCCTGGCCAATTTACCATGGTCCCTGGGCACCTGTGTGCACATAACCTCTGATCTGAGGCCGGTTGGCACATAGTCCATGTGAGTTTACAAAATGTTGCAAACTGACAAAGACCCTCTCCTATGCTTGCTCTGCAGGCCCCACAGCTTCTCACAGGGGAGAGGCATCAGCCACAGCCAGGGACACAGCATCAGGAATGGTGCCGCCAATGGCCGGCACCCGTTGCATGTGCTGCCTCCACCAGTGGCGCACCCAGGATTGCACCCTCCTGCTAAACCCGTTGGTCACCATCACAGGAGAAGTGGCTGGCTGACCTGTGGGCAGGCATGCCCACTTCTGCTGATTCAAGTGGGAGTGGGAGCTGTACAAGCAGGAGAGGGAGGCGCATAAGCAGAAACAGGCTTGAGAGGAGCGGGTGTACTGTGCCTTGCTCCTGGAGCTCAAAGAAAGGCATATTGCCCTTCTTGAACAGATGGTGGCTGCCCAGGAATGGCAGGCTGGCATGGTGGGTCGGACAGTGGGGACCACAAAGGAGGACCGCTGGGTGATCTTGGCCCTGGCGGCCTCCTTTGTGCTGCCCATTGCTCACTGCCCAGCCAGAGGCCCCAGCCCCACCTGCTGCCTAGCAACCACCCGCTGCCCAGCCATGGGCCTTGGCCCCAGGCCAGCAGACCTGGGAGGAGGCCCTGAACCCCAAAGATACAGTGGCCAGGGCACCCTGCCCCTGCTCCCGAGCCATTTCCCCCACTATCCAGGCCACCTGCCCAGGCTGGTGGCCCCTGAGCAGGAGGTGGCCCCTGTCAAACCAAGCCCCATGAAGGAGGAGGGGGAGCAGGCTGGACAGTATCCATCCAAGCCCCTGGCTACGCCTCCAGGCCACTGGCTGCACTATGGTGTTTGTGCTTGTGGTGGTACCATCGGAGTGCTGGGCACTAATCCCCAGGCTCCGCATCATAGGTGCTGCCAGCCCATCCTCCTTCCCATACACCAACTGCACTGCTGTATATAGTCGCACGGGGAAGAGGGTGTTTTATTAGTGGTGGACATAAGAGTTTGGGGCAAGATTTTGCTGTGGGGGAGGGCCAGGAGGGAGTGTGTTGTTTGAGGGGGGTGAGGGTGGGAGGGAGTATGCAGGGCTGGAGGGAGATAAAGCTTGTTGAATAGAAACTGTCTGGAATGTCTGTAGTCTTGGGTGAGCACTGTAGGCACCAGCCCAGGGACCCTATTGCAGGGGCTAGGGGAGGAGGTGGCTTGCAGGTGCCTCACAGCCACAGTGCCCCATCTCCTACTGCTGAGGGGCGCAGACTGGGGCATGGAGCACCTATGGTATGCTTGCCACAGGCTCCTAGAACTGCATCCTCTACCAGGCTGTGCCTGGCCATTCCCCCTCCTTGGAGACCCAGTCTCCCCTTGGAAAATCCTGGCACCTGGGCAGCTGTAGATAGAAGCTGCTGCTCCCCCTGGCTGCTGCAGGAGGTCAGAGTATGGTAGGAGCAGCCCTGGATCTACTTAATCCTATAAGAATTAAGTCTGCTCCCAAAAGGGTGCATGTGCAGATACATTCTCAGGGCTAACTTACTGTGCAGTAAGTCTAAATAGCATTAATTGCACATGTAGACACACCCAATAAATATCAGAGCACTGTCTGCTTTCCATAAGCTTTACTCTGGAGTGAACCCTCACTTTCTTTGCTCACAAATTTCTTTGGTCAGTCAAGGGTTAATTCTGAGTCTTCCAGACTGGCCCATCACAGTTTAGTCTCTTATCAGGAATTCAGCCAGACTTCCAAATTTGCAAGGCTGGCTCTCCAATCTTACATCAGTTACAAACTATGGCATCAAGAGAGACTTGGTAGGACAGCTCTTATGAGAAGTGTGTCAACACTGAGGATTATATTCTGTTTTGGAAGGACAGGGTTGTGAGAAGAGGGAGTGGTATTGCCTTGCATGCCAAAAACACATGCATTTGTTTCCTCGTTCAGGAGAAAGAAGATAGCAAAGCAGAATGCATTTGGGTGAAGATGAAAAATGAAAGATGTAGCACCAATATAATGATGGGCATTTATTATAGGCCTCCAATCAGGAAGAGGGGATGGATGATGCAATCCTCAAGGAGATGACAAATCTATCCAATAGCTATGGGATGATAGTTATGGGAGACTTCAATTTTCCAGACAGCTGCTGGAAGAAAAATGCATTTAAACATAAAATGTCAAGCTGATTCGTAACTTGGATGGGGAACAACTTTATTCCAGAAGGTGGAGGATACAATTAGGAGATCATTTATCCTAGATCTTGTCCTGACCAACAGGGAAGAACTAATGGAGGATGTGAAGGTGATAGGCAACTTAGGAGGATGTGGTCATGATACACTAGGATTGCAGATCTTGAGACAGGAAAAGCATAAAGCCAGCAAAATTAGGATGCTAGATTTTAGAAAAGTAGATTTCATCTTTTTCAAGGAGTTAATAGATGTGGCACTATGGGAAGACAGACTGAAAGACAAGGTGTCCAGGAGGGCTGGGAGCTTTTAAAGGGGACAGTATTAGAAGCCTAGCAAGAAACTGTCCTGACACAACAGAAGCTCAAGAATGTAAAGAGATCAATGTGGCTGCACAAGGAGCTCCTAAAATGCCTCAAATGAGAAAGGAAAGCATACAGACAATGGATGAATGGGCAAGTCACCAAGGAAATAGCAAGAACCTGCAGGGACAAAAATCAGGAAGGTAAAGATAAAGAACAAGCTGCACCTAGTGAAGGAAGTTAAAAAGACAACAAGAGGTTCTATAAGCATGCTGGCCAGAAAAGAGGACCAAGGAAGCTGTGAGTCCACTGTGAACAAGCCAGGGGAATTATTAACAGAAGATGCAAAGAAGTCAGAGTTACTCAAGAGCTACCTTGCCTCAGTCTTCTTAAAAAAAACAAACAACTAAGCTGCAGCCAGATGCCTAATAAGGATTATTTGGATAAGGAAGGAGGCAAGCTAAAGGATAAGCTAACAGAAGAGACAGTAAGACAGTATTTGGTGGGTATGAATAAAATTTAAGTCAGCAGGGCTGGATGAACTTCATTCCAAGGAACTGGCAGAGAAGATCTTGAAGCTCTTGGCAATGACCTTTCATGAAGTCATGAGAGAGCGCCCAGGTAATAGAAGACTAAAGGGCTAGTGTAGTGTCCCTCTTTAAAAAAAGCAAAAACGAGGACCCAGGGGACTACAGATTAGTTAACCTCACTTCAGTACCTGGGAAGTTACTGTAGCATATCCTAGAGAAAGCGATTTGCAAGAATCTGGATGAAGAAAGGCTGATCACAAGCAGCTCATATATATTTACTAAGAACAAATCGAGTCAAACAAACCTGATCTACTACTTTGACAAAGTAACTACTTGGGTGGATGAAGGGAATGCTATGGATATAGTGCATCTGGATTTCACCAAGGCTTTTAACAAGATGTCACAAAACCTCATAACAAATGGGACAAATGTGGGCTGGACAAAACTACTAGAAGGTGGATAGGTAACTGGCTCAATAGGTGCAAGGAAAAGTAAATCATAATGGTCCATATCAGAATGGCAGGAGGTTTTGCATGGAGTCCCACAAGGGTCTGTCCTGGACTTGATGCTCTTCAACATGTTTATTAACAATTTGGATGCTGGCATAGCAAGATTCTTGAGCAAAGTCTGCAGACTACATGAAACTGGAAAGGACTGCAAACATGTTGAGGGATAAGAGTTCAATTCAGAAGGATCTTGACAGATTTGAAAACCTGGCTAGAGCTAACAGGATGAAGTCCAATGCTAACAAATACAAAGTGCTATGCTTCAGGAGAAACTATCAAAAACATAAATATAAAATAGGTGACACCTGGCTGGAAGGTAGCACTATGGAAAAGGATTTGGGAGTTTTGGTAGACCACAGACTCAATATGAGTCTGTAATGTGATGCAGCCACACAAAAGGTGAATGTGGTTTTGGGATGCATCAATAGAAGCATTAGATGCAAGACACAGGAAGTAATAGAAGTGCTGAGTATTTACTCAGCACAGATTAGGCCTCATCTGAAGTACTGTTTGCAGTTCTGGGTTGCACATTTTACAGACATGGAGAAGTTAGACAGGGTCCAGGCATCAGGCAACAAAAAGGATAAAGGGTTTGGAAAACAAGTCACACAAGGAGAGGCTGCAGGAGCTAAACAAGTTAGCTTGTGGAAAAGGTGTTTATGAGGATCATGATAACAGTCTTCAAATACTTGAAAGACTACCATAAGAAAGAGGGAAAACACCTTTTCTCTCTTGCTGCAGAAAGGATGTGGACCACTGGCTTGAAGCTGCAGCAAAGTAGGTTTAGATTGGATATCAGGAAAAACTACTTCGTTGTTAGAATGGTGAAGCAGCGTAATAGACTGCCTAGGGAAGTTGTGGACTCTCCCTCACTAGGTATGTTCCAGACGAGGTCAGACAGCTACTGGTCAGGGATGATCTAGGCGTAATTATGCTTACGTTCTACTATGGATATTTCTCATCTTTCCAGATTTCTCTGGTTGCTGCCCCCACCTCTCCTTTTTTCTGCTATATATAAATGTATTAAATGGTAACTGACTTAAATAGAAGTGCACCACCAGCATATTTTAGGCTATATACTTCATGCAGATTCCCTTATAGGCAGATGCTGGTAGAGCCCTCTTCCGATTGCACAAATTTTTGTCAGCACAGAGGGTGTAGAAGCTCCCCAGACCCCAAAATGAATGGCATTTGTCCCAGAGGGGCATGGTCAGGACCTCCAGGGACTGTGTTGATTTAGCACGGCCCCATTACAGTCTTCGCTGGCAGAACTATCACAGAACTAGAGGGAAATTAAAGCCATCTTTTTCTGGCACACACCTCTGTCCTGTAGAAGTATTGTTGTTCTCCTGAATGGAGTTAGTCCTATTTAGAACTTTTCTGTATCAGCAAGGGCCACAGTACAAGTTTCAATCGTGAAAAGTATTAGGCTTGATTCAGTCAAACTTTGGCCAGATCATGAGGAACTATGCTCCGACAAACTCATGTTGATACTAGTAAGTTTCCGGGCTGCTCAGCATAGTCCATAACATGCATTATTTAAAACTGACAGAGATTAATGCATATCACAACCTTTCTTGTGAAAGAGCCCAGCCCTGCAATCTGTAACTTGATTTGGTAGATCTGTGTAATACTAAAACTAACTTCAGCCTTTCAAATGTCAACAAATTGGGCTTTAATTATTGCTGCTCATCTCAACTTCCATAGATGGCCCAAACCCAAGCATTCCCAATTTGAAGTTACTCACACTCCTGAAGGCATTCCGTGTCTGTGCAGTATGACTGGGATTGTCTCAACTGAAATGAAGAAGAAAGCACCAGTTAGCAAGAGAGAGTTGGTCACCTCTTCAGATTCATGAGCCAGATCCTTCAGTTTTTGAAATCTGTTAAACTGCACAATTTTAACAAATTCAACACAGTGGAGATGATCAGAGTTTAAGAAACATTAGGGAATATTGGATGGATTTTTTGTACTGGAACTGTTACTCAGCGTTACCACTGGAGCACAGATCTTTGATAGGAAAGAATCTAAATATTACTTTACTGCAATTGTGCTCAACCTTTTGGCCCCATGAGCCAGGCACAGGGCCAGTCTGTGGGCTGGGCTGGGCTCTTCAGCCTGGAATCACTCCCTCTCATCCCCCCGCATGCCAGGATTGGGACCCAGGGGCTCACCACTGCCCCCATCTTACCCCCCCGGTGTACTGGGATTGGGCCCCAAGGGCCTGGTACTGCCTCCTCCTGCCCCCCATATGCTGGGATTGGGGCCCTGGACATTCAGCTCTGCATGCTAGGATCCACTGCCTTGTTTAGGGCCCAGGGCTCCCCATTGGTATGGAAATTTGGCAGCAAGGGAACAATGCCACTGCTTTTCCACCACCAAACTACTAGGAGCCCCATGAACCAAATGACACAGTGCTGCAGGCCAGATCTGACCCATGGGATAGGAGTTTAGTGTAATGCAGTAATGCAGGGCTGCTAAATTATGAATTACTGGCATATTAATGTTTTCAGGCAGGTAAAGTCTTTGTCAGGAATAACAGTTACAGCTTTTTGCATCAGATTTCAGTCTGAATAAATTTTTTAAATTCAAATTCATATGTCTACATATACCTTGAGGTTTACAAAAAATGGTGCTGTTAATATGCTATTTTTAATTGTAAGTAGGTAGTTATGATGTAACTCTATATGATCAGACCACAGTAGTACATATGCATAAAAAGGGAGATCAAGGTTGCACAGTCTGCTTTAATTTCATTTTCCATTTTTTGAGTTCTTGTCTTTTCAACCTAATACCTTTTCAATACAGGATTTTGTATGCATTTTCCCAGCTTTAAATTACAGAAACTTTTTTTTATTATTATGTGCAACTGTAACAACCTTTTGCTGCCATTTATCATTAGCAGGGTTTAAACTAGGGGTGGGCAATTATTTGAGGTAGAGGGCCACTTAACCAGTTTTAGTGAGCTGTTCAGGACCATGCACGATGTTCACAGATGCACACGTGCATGCACTCTCCACAGCTTGCCCAGCACACCCTCCTGTCCCATGTCCTTAGTACTTGGCTGGGTCAGGGCAGAGCCATGCCAGCCGCACCCACATGACCCAAAGCGGCATTCAGGAACACAGTGCAGCACCAGCCCAGCCAAACCCAGATAACCTACAGCCCTTAGCACCCCTTCTGCTTGCACCTCCTACCCCATCAACAGAGAGAACCATACCCGAGCTTCAACTCTCACTGAGGGTTTGGCTGTCTAGTCTGGAAACAGTCTCAGGGTCAGAGTTGTGTGGAGACAGCCCTGCTGGGCGGAAGCTCAATTCTTCATGCTTTGGAGCATACCCTGGCAGCTAGGGGGCAGGGCAGGCCAGGCTGGGAAGTGGCTGCCTGGTCACTGGAGCCAGTTATGGTATGAGGAAGGAAAAAGGGCGAGAGGCACCGAAAGATGGGCCAGCCACAGGCAAATACTATTCTCCTTCAGAGGAGCAGCAATGGGCTAGATAGAAACATTTGGCAGGCCAGATCTGGCCCCTGGGCCCATATTTTGCCTGATCTTGCTTTAAAAACTATGGCTCCCCTACTTTTAAACACTATAGCACAAAATTCTACTACTACAGTTATAGAAGTTAACTAACTGCAAGAAAAGACTATTTTCTAGGGGTTAGTATGCAGCTCCAACACTAGAACACATAGCTCAAAACAGCAATGTGGCAGATTCTACCTAGAAACATGTTAAGTGGATGGGGTTTCACTTGTTGTGTTATGAAGCTGGGTTCTATTTCCTGCTTATATAGCTTGTAACCTCTTAAGGAGGAAAATAATGCATTGATTAATAATAAGGGTCACAAATTAGCATTAATCATAAGTAAACCTAGAATTTAAGCTTTTTTGGTGTTTGTTTTGACTCCAGAGTTCAGGTCACACTAAGTGGAGATGACCCAGAAACAGATAACTGAATTTTCACCCTCCTGCTGTACCAGAAGCCAACGTTAACACTTTCCCAGGTAGTGGCAATGAGGACATGGCCTCAGGATGAGCAGACCTTGACACACTGCCAGAATTACACTGAACAAAATACAGGACCAAGGTGGGAAACAGCTGTTTTCCAAAAGCAATTTTTACTCAGCCAAACTTGCACAGAAATTCCTGGATGAAAAGGCATATATCTGATCCCAAAGCAAGCCCTGTGGTGAATCTGAAGGGTTTGTTCCCTTGGCATCAATGCTTGTCACAATACAATGTTCATTCATTGCTTCAAGTTTTTAATAATCACTGTTGGCACAGATACACACAAGTAAAATTGTCCATGATGAAATACATCTAGAAATAGCATGTACAGAAGTCTTATATTTCCCTACAGGCAGTTTTATCTTCCATTGGTAAAGCAAATGCATAACACATTCATTTCGATACATACACCTAACCTGTTATAAAAAGCACAGCAAAAGATTAAGAAAGAAAAAGCAGGAAAAACTGAGGAAGATCTTTCTAAATCACACTATTTAAAAAGTTTTTGTTTATACCTACTTAACTTCAGCAACCAACAAGTACTTTGAAGAAAAGATACTTTTATTTAAAATACACCACATACATGCTGCAATTAAAGGTTGTAAGTGCTTATAATAAAATATGCTGCAGTTGTTGAGGAATTTTGAGTGAAAACAAGGAAGACTAGACTTGTCCTTCATGATTTTTCTATGGGGTTAAGAAAAAAAATAAATTCAAAACCAGAAAATAAATAAAACTTCATCCTCATCCAAATAACCCCCAACTAACCATACCTCCGTGGCATAACAATACATTGTAAAACTTAATTTTTATTACAAATTTTCGAATGACGTCTTTGAAGGTTGTCTTCCCTTGACCAAATTAAATTGATTTGAAACACTTTGCTACTAAAATAATGTAGGGGTTGGAAAGATGTAGATGTACTTATAGTTTAAGGAGGGAATTTTACATGGAAATAAATTCCGGGCACACAACTTGGTTCTAAGAGAGGTTTAACACTTAAAGCCTCTACTCAAGGGAACAGGATCTGAAGGTACTTAGCATTCTGGGATCATGTCCAGGATGAAAATGGACTGGTACACATTTTGAACTTTGACAAAGACTAGCCTTTCTAGCAGGTACAATAACTTTCTGAATGTACACAAAATTATTTCCATGTAAAACACAACCATATTATTCAAACAAGATACTTATAACAAATGCCCCAAAGACAAGGGTAACATTTTCAGAAGTGCTACAGTCACTAGGTAAATTTGAACCTGCAGTACCAAATGCTTGCCATAAGAGGGCAATGATGCCAACAGTACAGATGAAATTGGTGGAAAATGGCATCAAAATTTGTGAAGGCTTTTTCCTATCTGACATCCAATTTGCAGAAATAATATGGAAACCATCTTAACTATAGGCTCTACTCATGTAGATCCCTACAAACATTAATCCAATCTTGTAGCCCTTTTGCAGTCAACTCCCCTGAAGTTAACTCTCAGTCTAACTACTATCTGCATGGAAAAATAACTGAAAGAGACCAATTTTATTAACAGCAAAACTCCACGTATTCAATGTTCTCCCCCCTCCCAATCATCCCAGAATGGCTATCACTCACAACAGTAACATCACTCTTTTGTCTAGTACAAACAGGTGACACCAATCATTGGAATTTTATCTCCAGAGTCATCTATTCATAATCTGAGCTCTAGGCCATATCTAGCCCATACCCAGCGAGTACTGGGTTTACCCTGTGATTAAATTTTTCAAGGGACTTCAATCACTTTTGAAAATGAGATATGAGTAATTTTTTGTCGGTTGAAATTTTCTTTCCCAAGGTCTCTTCTATAGCTAGTACTAATGTAGCTCCAGCAAAAGTAGCAATGGTGAGAGCACCCATGTATGCTGACCGTCTTTATTTTAAACCATCAACTAATTTTAAAAGAAATGCTGTGAAAAGTTAATACTCCTGGGAAGTATTTATTTGTTGAACTACACTGCACCCTTCCAAGATGGAAAAAAGTTAGCTGTACCATAAACAAAACATAGCAATGAATCCTTAAAAAGTGTAAAGGCATCAGCTGCAATTTTCAGAGGATTTGGACAGTCAACACTCATTTAGTTTTAAGAGGACTGAGATACCAAATTCCCTTAGGTAGCTTTGAAAAATCTAAGAGTATATTGTGAAATACCTGTTTTTAGGAGATAAGTGATAAAAAGTCATCCTTTCCCTCTGTAAGAGGTGTGAAATTCATTATTATGGAAAACAATACATAACGATGCAGATTTATATAAATCTCCACCTGCAGGTATTTCTTTGTAATAGTATCTGCTATATTCAAATTCAGCAATAAGCATTTTTTTTAAAAGGTATTATAGTGCTTTGTTTAAAATTTAACCCTTTGATTGCATAAGGAAGATCCCAAATCCAATTTTCAAAAGCTACTGATCTCATAAGGACTACAGCATATTAGATGGCTAGATCCCATTTCACTTACTGGTCATCTAAATAGGTGCTGAAATGCAGTTCTATTGGACCCTATTTAAGACCATAAAAAATCATTAATGTGTCTACTTGTGTAGCATACCACTATCTTACCTTTACAGAAGAGTGAGAGTTCTGTGGTGACTCCATGTGCCAGGAAGCAGTGTAACAAATTTATTTTAAAGAAGATACTGACATGCAACAAAGTATCCTCTTGGGACAAAGAAAGCCACTCCCTTGAAATGAACAGGAGCAGAAACTGGTTTTATTCAATGAACTTTGAAGAGGTAGGCTCCAATTCCAGTAACACAATGCAAGTCTGATTCTTTACAGTCACTGAATTAGTCAAAAAGGAGGAAGAAAAGAAAGAGACTGCATGAAAGACCTACAGTGTGCAAGCTGAATAGTGAGAAAGTCAATACTTTTAACTGGCACTAGACTGCTCCTTTTACCAACCATGCCTATTTCAGATAAACATGCATTTACCAGACATAGCAAATGAAATGTACTAAATTCAGATTTTTTTTTTATTTTTTTATTTTTTTTAGGTGTCAGGTCACTGATAGAGGAGTTATTCTCAAAGTCTGGAAACAAATGCTTTTCTGTAAGAAAAATGCTTAGTCTGAAGTGATGAAGTTTCAATAGGATAATATTAAGTGGAATTATTTTTTCTCTATTAAAGTGGAGAAAATTTCTCAAAACAAACTTCAGTCAGCCAGGGAAGAGGAAGCTGCTTAGACAACATTAGTTCAACTGAAAAATGATCAGAAAACTGAGGTTCTGGGAAACTCTGGCTTTGAGGAGATAAGTGTTTCTCTGAAATATGGTAATTTTATAAGCACAAAGTCATAAACATATTAATTAAAATAGCTTTGTTTTTATTCATCATCCATTGAAAAAACCTCCGTGTTCTCCAGAATGGAAATTCAGCACAGGAATAGCATTTTACAGTGTGATTGAAAGTCAACCAAATGGACTTTCTACTGGATTTCAATAGGCTTTGCATTGACCCCTTGAAGAGGACATTGTCAGATAATTTAAATATAGTTTTTATACTTCATTTATGAAGATGGGGAAGAAGAGGTTACAAAACCAAGTATTAATATAAATGCTTCTTTTCTTATTGTATTCCTCTCTTTCAATTACAAGAGCCTTGTTTAACATTCCCTGCAAAGCATGTCTGCTACCCAAAATACTGAATCACCCTGGAACACAAGCATCAGAAAAAAAAAGAGACTGAATTTTCATCACTGAACCTCAGTTGAAGGTAAACTAAAGAGGTAAACTAAACATTAAATAGCTTACATGATAAAGAAGAAACAAAAATTCCAATTTTTCCAGCTGTAATAGTATAAGGCCTTACTAGTAATACAAGTAAAAATAGGAGTTTTTTTAAATGGCAAGGTTCTTAGAGTAGATGCAGTATCTTTTTTAGACCAACTGAGTGGTTGGAAAAAAATTCTTAGCAAGCTTCTGGGTTCTTAGCACCCTTCTTCAGGCATAGGAAGTCTCTGCTGTCCTGAGACTCCTAGGAATTTTTTTTTAAAAAACATGTATTATTTTAAAAGAAACAAGCATAACAATGTTTTCCTTTGTCTCTTAAGTACATTTTTAAACGTCACTTAACCTGGGGAAACGGAGCTGTTTCTTAACGCAAGGGACTCAATTATGCTGTTCAATTGACTCAAACCCCTTTACTTCCTCTGAGCAGATTTTAGTGTGTAAAGATACCAAAGCTGAAAAAGTGACTCCTTACCTATGGCTGAATTACCAGCTGTCAAAACCTGCTTATAGAAATATTTTAAATAGCAATTCAAAGAGATGGTGAGTGAAAAGGGGCAAGCCTTTCCCTCTGTCCCTGCTCTGGTAAATATATATGAATAATTCCTGGTTCAGGCAGCAAGAAAGACAGCTTTATTTCATACTTAAAGCAGCTCCTTATATTTTTCCTCTTAGGTCCAGTTCACAGTACAAATGCAAGTGTTATACACTTAATGAGTCTAACTCATTAAAGTGGGGATCAACAAAATTTTCTGGCAGTGGATGAGAATAGCCCAGCCTGGGTATGAAGCAGGCTGGCACTAAAACCTGGCCACCACCCCCTACCCCCTGGCTGTGGCAGGGTCTGGGGGAAGCTCCTTGCTGCCCATATACCATGTAGGCAAAGCTCTTACTGCTGTAGCCCCAGCTCTATGGGCTGGATTCAATACACAGGCTATAGCTGGCTACATGCAGCCCATGGGCCGCCATGTGGCTTTCCAAGCCGTTTTCTGAGGCCTGAGGTGCTGCGACGGAAAGCAAAAGTAAACACTGTTTACTTTCGTTCCCACCCCTTGTCTCTCCCCCAGCACCTCAGCAACTTCCTAATGGCTGCTGAAGGGCTGGGGAAGGGACAAGGTTCCCCACACGCAGCCTGCAGCGAGCAGCTCCCCACAGCGGGGCCCGGGCACACACGCACTCCCTGGTGTCCAGACGACTTACCAGGCATCCTTGAAAGCAGGTGGTGGGAACAGGGGGGCAGCACGGGCACATGCAGCTGCTGGGGCAAGGCAGGCAGCAGCGGCGGAGTGGAAGGTGCCTTTCCCACACATCCCAGGGAGGTAGCAGCCAGGAGGATGAGGAGGAGCACGGACTGGGGCTCCTGTGCATGGTAGCAGCTCTCCCTGTCCCGCTCCGTGCCCAGCTGCAGCTGTGGCCGTGCCCAGCTGAGCCACAGGGGAGGGGAAGTAGCAAGTGTCTGGGCAGGGACAGAAGGCCACTGCTGGCTCTTGTTGCTTGATTCCTAGGATGAGCAACCACTGTGGAATAAAGAAGTGGCGGCAGCAGCAGGCAGGAGTTTCTTTTCCCCGCCAGCTCTACTATACCTGGTTCCTCGTCCGCGTTGCACTTCCTCCCCTCTCCCCTTCCCTAGCCACCTGGTAGGGAGCTCCCTGCCGCCTGATTTACCTGCTGGCACATGTCCCCATGTCCTCCAGCTGGGCTTGAGAGAGAGATGAGGGGGACATTCACACCCCAAAACCCCCCTGCTCATTCTCAAGAGGAATTACAAAAGAATAGCCACAGCAGCACTGGAAGTTCTTTGCATCATTTGCCCGGCTGGTGCTGCTGCTGTCTGCTCACTACTGTTCCCAAGAAGCAGGGCAAAGGCACGTGGGAAGGAGGTGGCTACACTTCTCCCCCCTAACCAGCAGGTAAAACTCTTTGTAAAAATACTGTCCAGAGTTTGGATTGTGTTTGCTTCTGTTTCTCTTTGTGAGGGATTGGGGGTTCAATTTGTTACTACTTGTTAAAGATGTATTACTAACAAGTTATTAATTCAATAGAAGTAAATCTTCTTGAAGATTATTCTCAAAAATGCCCATATTTTGTTGTTTTGATTAGTTTCCATTCTGGCTGATATTTTTTCCACATTTGATCTGTCAACTTATATTATGCTTCTTTCATTCATTGAGAAGTGAGTAGAAGCAGAAGTGTTTATTTTAGTTAAGTGTTTGGTATTATTTCATTGTTGCTTTTATATTGTTTTTATTTTGGATTTTAAACCACATTTCCAGATCCATTTCATTGTCACTTCCACAACTTCATTAGTGTCAAAGGTCACGTCACATCACTTCTCAATGTGATACTGCTTCCTGTGAGGTCTCTGAATATGGCTCGCCGGCCCACTGGGTGATAAGAAGTTCATGATCCTGCCCCACATTCAAAAAGGATGGACACTCCTGGGCTATAGGTTGCCAATCTCTGCATTGAAGCATGTTTTCACCTTGTAACAGACAGGATACAGCCATATTTTAACTGTGATCAGCAGGGATCTTGGTTTTCTGATTAAAAATTGCAAATCCTATTAAAAACCAAAATCCATGATAAAAATTAAAGGCCCCTCCTCGCACTGCTGGTGCCCCACACTCCCTCCCACAGTCTCAACAGCCCTCCTGATGCCCCTTGCAACAGCCCCCCCAGACCCAAAGACACAGACACTGAGACCCACCCCAACAGTCAAGGAGGAAGGGAGTGTGCCCCTGTGCCCATTCCCAGGAGCACGGCCAGGGGGTGAAAGCAGGGGTGCCACTCTGTGGGCCACACACATGCTGGCTGGCCTGACAGGAGGTTCATACACGGAGGCCACCACGGCAACTCTGCCACTGCACCCTGCGTTACCATCCCACAGCCACCTGCATGGCTTTGTGGGCAAGTGGCACAAGGCATGACAGTACAGTGGCAACCAGTGTGCTGCCCATGTACGTGCCGCCTGGCCAGGGGGTGAAATGGGGGGCTTGCATGCAGTGGCATGCCCCGCAACCAGCTGCACGGCTCCACAGAGGTGCGGGGTGGTGGTGGTTGCATGCAGGGTGGGGGCACTTTGTGGGCAAGTGCTGCCACCGCAGAGCCATGCCTTTCGCCCCTGGATCCTAGAGGTAAGTGAGGCACACCACCTCCTGGCCCTGGTCCCAGCTGCAACCAGGGCAGAGGTGCCCCTCTGCGGGGTGCTTTGCAGGCAAGCAATGCAGGGTGCAGTGTGGTTGTGCCCACCATGTGCAGGCTGCACACATGCTGCCTGGCCGCCTGCCCAGGGGAGGGGGAGGCAGAGGCTGGCCTGCAGCTGGAGCACAGCTCTGTGGCCAGCTCTGCAGCCTTGGTAAGGGATGGGGGTGCAGAGGAGGCTTGGGCTCACACGCGGCACTGCCACTTACCTGGAGGCCCATGACGGCTGCTATGTAACAAACCTCCTGCTGCCGCCATAGAGCCGTGCCCAGAGCTGTGCAACTGGCTGCTGGGCGGCAGCAGCAGTGTGGCGGCTGGGCAGCACACAGCCATCCCCACCATCATCCCGCATTATGCCACTGCCACCAGCTGCACAGCTCCAAGCACAGCTCTGCGGCAGCAGCGGGAGATTTTGTACACACCGGCCGTCACCACCATCACAGGCCTCCAGGTAAGCAGCAGCACCGCGTACAAGCCTAAGCCCAAGCCCAAGGCCCACCCGCCATCCTTTGCCGTGGCTGCAAAGCCAGCCAGGGAGCTGTGCTTCAGCCACATGCCAGCCTCCCTCTCCATCAGGTGGCCGGGTGGCATGTGTGCGGGCACCACCACAGAGCCCCACATCACTTGCTTGCAAAGCCACCTTCAGAGGGGCACACCTGCCCTCACCCCTTGGCCCTGCTCCAAGCTGCAATGTGCCACCTGGGGCTGGCAGCACCCACCACTCCCTCAGCCCCCAACCATCTTCCCCAGCCCTGCCCCCAGCCCCACTTACCTCCATGCTCCAGGGGTGAAGGGTGAGTGTGAGCCTGAACCCAGCCTTGGCTGCCTCAGAGGCTCAGGCCTGCCCTCCCCTCTCTCTCTCTCCCCCTTGGGCCAGGCCTGGGGATTTCCCACCCTGTTTGCAAATCAGCTCTTGCAGGCTGGCACAGCTCCAGCCTGCAAGAGCTCTTTGCAAAAGTAGAGAATTCAAGGATTTCTCTGCTAAAAAGAGAAATTCACGTTTTCTCCGATAAAAACAGGGAATCTGTGGTTTTCTCCGTTTTTCTGTGGGAAACTGAAAACCCAGATCCCTGGTGATCAGGAAGCATAGTAAAAACTATAGTGTCCCACTTCTACTTTTACAGTAGGAAATAATGGTTTGTTAAGTGTTTGTACAGCTTCTGTCACAATGAGCTCCTAATCTTGATTGAAACATTTGATCACTATGGCAATATTAATAGCCAAGGATCCTGGTTTTCTCTGTTTAAAAATCACAAAATCTCTGGTAAAGAATCCCAAATTCTCCAATTTAAAACCCTCAAATCTGTGTTTTTCAATGATTAAGATGAAATGCCACTATATATGTATGTATCAGTTGAGCACAATGTTTTATTGATATGCTTTAAAATTGTAAATAATCTGGAAGCCTACCAGTGCCTCAATAATTCTGATAAGATAGATTCTAAATACCTATATAGTTTGGTATTTGATTTTGTTTTGTTTTGTTTTCATGGAAAATAAAAGCTTACCCTGCCCCTTTGCTCACCAGGACATTAGTTCAAGTGCAGCTGTCCTCTACTATCCCCCTGACCCTGACCACCCGCTGTCGCTGCTTGTAGTGCTGAGCAGCCCCAAAATGCTGGTGCCCTGCCCCAGTCCCTGTTCATGCTATTCATGCTGTGCCCAAGCCACAGGATCCCCAGCTCTGCTGGTGCCTCTCACTCTTGACCCGCAGCCCCCCAGCCCTGGGCTCCAGCCCCCAGTGTAGGAGGAAAAGGGTGAGTTTGTGGGGGAGGGAGGGGCACAGGCCAAATGTGGGGGGCAGCGAGGGGTACAGCCAACATTTGGGGAGTCCTCTAGGCAGGAGGCACATGCCCCACCAAATTTCTGCACCCGCAACAGGGTGCAGGACTAGAGCTGGGTCAGAAGAGCCCTAGGCAGAAGCTGCCTCCACAGCCCAATGGGTGGGACCCAGTATGGGAGGGAGAGAGCACCACCATGGCCTCCAGGGTAAGGTGTAGCAGCGGCAACTGTAGGTGCAGAAATCTGGTGTGGCATGTGCCCCCCCACATACATTGCCTGTAGCTCTCCCTCACAGATTTACCTGGAGGGAGCTGCTCTCCACCACTGCCTGGATGCCACATGCATATGTGCACGCATACATATATGTGGCACCCCCTGCTTCCCGCTCCCCCTAGCTTCAAGCAGCCCTTTGAAGGCTGGAACTCTGCCAGCCTGTAATGGGAAACCCACAGTTTCTTGGGTTTTTCTCTTGTAAATGAGAAATCTGCCTTTTTTTCACGGCAAATGGATCCCTGATAATGATCCCAATGGCTGCAAGCCTGGAGTCTGACTTACACATGGGAACCAGGGAGGGCAATAGCTACTGCCAGCTACTACAAGAGGCATACTGAGCCAGACACATTTAAAATCAGTGGGGTGGATGATTTGGGGATGGGGCAATCCCCTCAACTTGTCCATGTTTCTGCCTACAGGCACTAATTTAAACTACCTAGATTGTCTATGTATTCACATGTATATTTGCCCATTTCTGTTTGGGTCAGCTTCCAAGGTTTGCTAGTTCAGGAACACCAGCCCTTATTTTGCATTTCCACTCAGGCAAAGCCCTCATGGGTGCATCCAGACAAGTGTGCACGTGCTTTTTCCCAGGGACAAACAGCAAGGGCACAATATGTGCCGCTACTACTTGTCCCTGCAGAAAGGTCCATGCACATACACTCTGCCATATGGCAAGTTGCCCCAGGTGGGGCCTGGGGTTCTTCACTGGGGGACTCCTCGGGCTCCAGCAGTGGCAATACAGCACATGGATACTGGCTGGCAGCGAGAGCGTGGGTTCAGCTGGCCAGGCTCCAGTTCTGGGTGGTGTACACTGCCACCATGTGCACAATCCTGCTTTTTCCAAGCAAGGGTTTTTTTGACACTGGGGTCTCCCAGCATCAAAGAACATCCCCCATGCTGGAAATTAGCAATGTGGGGAATGCCTGCATGTGCAGCATATGCGGTATGGCAGATGGGTCTGCTGCACTACATTTGATCTGAGCCTTCAAGAGGCTGAGTACACATGCACGCTCATCTGAACCTGCTCATGAAAGCCAATCACAGTCTTGCCTGAACAAAGTTGGCAAATTATAAAATAATTTAATTTAAACCTACTACTAGAGCAAATTTAAAGTGATGGTGTGTATAGTACTTGACTAATACTATTTAACTATGTTCTTACCAGTTTTGAAGACACTATTTGAAAGGCATTCTAGAAAACAAGTTAAAAAAAAATTTTAAAAAATGCTTGAGCTCATAGGACGACAGTTATACCAGCAAAATATTGCAGTAGTCCAGTAAGTGTTAGGGTACCTCACAAAGATTAATTTTATGGGGGTAAAGATTAAGATAAATGTCTTTGTTAAAATGGAAGAAGTGAGTCTTCAAAAAAATCTTCAGTAAGAAAGTGATCTTGTGGACCAGCTCAGATGATTTCCATAGACACGATGATGATGGAAAAAAGCCCAGAGAAAGTATGAGAGACAAAAAATAAATAAAGTATGAACATGAGAACACAGAAAAGGTGACAGAAAAAAAAAAGGAGCCAAGGGTAAATAAGTAGGAAAAAAGGACAAGTAATTTTAATTTGATGTGGCTATTCACCCTACACAAAGTCATGGTAGAACAGAACTCAGGTTAGCACTGGCATTTTCTCTGTCACAAGACAAAAATCTCTTGTTAAAAAACAACAAAACGCAAAGAAACCCCTTTGTATTAGCCATACCTTTAACTCCACTCCCCCCATCCCAAGTCTGCCAGAATACAAGAGCATGGCATACTCCTGACTGCAATCAGATGCTTCTGGATAATGAAGTTGCTGCTCTTCGTTGGCAGCCATATCTGTTCTGTCAAAAGGATATAAATGATTTAGTAAACAACACAACAAATAAGTTGCTGTTGGTATGACAGGCCAGCAAAGAATACAAACCAGGTTGTAAACTGAATCCTAATGCTAGCCATCCTGTTCAGATTTAAAGATGTAGAAAATGACACCTAAACGCAATATTCTGCTATAAGATGGACAAGGGAAATGAGAAGTAAGAGAAAGCTGGAGAGAAGGGCATACTGATGGAATTAAATTGTCTCTTAAACACCATTAGCTTTCCCGACAGAAATAGGCAAGGAAAAACTGGGCATGTCCACATACACTTTGAGCAGGTGCCAAGATGAAGGTAATATAATGGTACAAGGGCAGAGTAAGAGACTCTCATAACCATATGAAGTGCAATCCAGAGAGAAGCTGAAAGAATTCCACTCCCATATGCAGTAAGAAAATACAGAAGTCAGTGTCTTTCAGGGCAGGATGGTTGGATTATAAACAATTTCTCTGGACCTAAAGCCATCCTTAGGCTACCTAGGCAGGAGAGGGAGAGGGATAAGGTTTTTGCTAATTTTATCACTGAAAGGCAAAAAACAAATATATAGGAGAATGCATAAGAGAAACAATGCAGCTGAGGGAAGGTGGTTGTTGCAAGAATAGGAGCCCTGGTCCAGGTAAAGAACAATTCCCCCCAGCTTTATCATTTCCATCCCACATTGTACTGAGTCTTATCTCCTTTCCCTCCTCCCATGACTTCATATGGAGAGGACTTCTTTCCTGTATTGTTTTGCTGCCTTTCAGAGGGGGATGTCATCAATACTTTGCTGTTCACAAATACAGAACGAAGCAAAAACAAAGAATGATGTATTAATATGCAAAAAAGTCAGAGGAAGGAGACTTTAAACCTCCTTACTCTCATGGATATAGCAAAAATCTCATAGTGTATCTGGCTTCAGAGAACAGTAGGCAAAGGGAGAAACAAGGAATGATATACAATAATATTATAAGGAGCATCTGACAACATCAGAATTTAGAAAATATAGACCTAGAAAGGAAATTAACAGATTTACATTAAAAAAAAGGAATTTAAAAATCCATAATTTTGGACCTTCAGTAGGGATTTACACATTAGAGTCTCTCTGGCAGCTGGTTTTGCAGGGGGAAGGCTTTAAGTGCAGTTTTACATGTGCTCTGGAGGTGCAGTGGGAAGGCACTTTAAATCAGAGCTGCTCCAAGAGCTGCTCTAATTAAAGCACCTGGAGCATCTCGTGTATTAGCATCCTCAGGTTTCAAAATGATGGCAGGGCACTTTATATAAAGTGCTTCTGCTGCCATTTTGAAGTACAGGGATGCTGATACACAAGAAGTGAAGGCTGGCTGGAGTGTGGTAATTACTAGGCTCTGGTAGACTTGATTAATCTGCTCTGATTAATTAAGTCTGCTCCAACACGCTCCAGCAGATTCAAAGAATCGAGTCTGCTCCAACGTGCTACGATTACAGCTTTTAACAACCAACCTCCTGCCTCGTGTGCAGGCACCCTAAATGACTTACAGTAGTAACAACCAATTCTAGTATGTCATATATCTATTGGTGGTAGTACAATCATCAGGATTTCTTTCTGGTTTTATCAAAGGAGGCAAATATTAAGGTTCATCTTATCAGAAATAGTTCAGCTACCTGTAATATACACATGGTAAACTATTTCTAGAAAACTAAAGTTACTAAAATTTTCTACAGATAATCATCTAAACTACTTTTAACAAAGCCAAGCCTATATATTCATGTTTTAATTTGAGGTGGGGGGGATGACAACGAGATTACTACCATTTGTTAAGCAGCAATAGTTTCCTCAGCACATTACTAACCTCAGAACTGGGAGATAGAAAGAAGTCCAGCTATCTTGTACTTTTAGATTAACTTATGGGGAACAGTTCTTTCTGAGCCTTAGCTCAAAGGATGCAAGAAGTTCCTAATGAACACATGGGTTACAGAGGATTGGAGTGATCTTACAAAGTTTCTTAAGTACATGAAGTACTCTGGCATGTTTCTCAGGTTCACTAGGGCTTCTTTTCTCCTGCAGGTTACACTGGGTCAATAAGAAGGGAAGGGAAGGGAAGGGAAGGGAAGGGAAGGGAAGGGAAGGGAAGGGGTCTCCCTGATTTCTCTTCTCCTTCCCTCCCACCTATGCTATTCTGAAGATTAAACATAGAAAATATCTTATAGGTTAGGTCCTGCCCACTGGCCCCATCTCTTTTGCACCAATGGAAAGCTTACTCAAAAAGATGTTTGGGGTTTACCCTTGGGTAAGGGAATCCCTGAGTAGCTCTTCACCTGTTCTTAACCTCCTTGCTAAGCTGGATATTGAGCATTTCACTAAAAAAAAAAAATGCAGAAATGGCAACATCTGGAAATCACTGGGTGCACTGCTGAGGAAACAGGGAACGCCTCACTATGATAGCTAAGTATTCTGCACAGCAAAGAAGGAAATACGGCAAGAGTGATGGCAATGAAAAATGAGGAGAAGAGGAAAAGATGGAAGGATGCAATCAGAAAAGACAGGAACAGACTAGGGGTAAGAACAACAGAGGCCACTGACTAACATATGAAGAAAGAAGATTGGCTCTACAGGTAACAGGGACTAACAGGCCAAAACAAGAGAGATTAGCTATTTGATTTATTGACTTGACATTTCATAACTTGAGACAAACTACTGATGTTGACATAAGTGGCCCTTTAGCGCAAGTATCCACTGAAAACCTGCCTCATGGCAGCCAAAGAAGAGCTGAACACAGTAAGTCAATACTGCCTCAAATGTATTTTAGCCAAAAGACATCTGCAGAATAGAATTTTCTATTCATTTTATAGTACCAGTGTTTACTATAAAATAAGAATCATATCATATGTAAAGGGTACTTTTTAAGGGAAAAAACAAAAACAAACAAACAAAAAAACCAGGAAAAAGGTTTACTTTGGCTATGCTTCAAAGGCAGCCTTTGTCTGCAATATGCAAGTGAGAACATTAACTGGGGCAGCAAGATCTGATATCCAAACTATGCAATTACACAGGAGTCTGTACTTACTAAATCTTAAAATGTTTTGTTATGCTTCTAATTATGGGAGGGTTTATTAAATGTGGCCTTCCCACTGTGATGGGGAAAGCAGAAACAGGAGGGCAAGCAACAGGGAAAGAAGAAAGTAGAGAAGCAGGCAGTCTGACTCTGGCCACTTCTCAGCCTCTGCCACTTATCTCATGCAGCTGCTCTGACTCCAGCTCTTGCCTGGTGTATGAAGGTCGTGGTAGCTCCACCTTTGGCCCTTGTCTTAGCCCTAGCCCTGGCAGCAGCTCCGGCCCCGATTTGGGGCAAACGGTGGCTGTGGCTCCAGCCCTGGGCCCAGATCACAGCTGAAGATGGAGCCACAGCAACTGCTTGCTCCAAGCCAGTATTCAAATCTAAGACTAGGCTTCTTCCCCATTTCCTCCCCATGTTGAATGGAGTGGGGGGGAACCCCATATTAGATTTGAATAAATATAGTACTCAAGATAGGACCTTCTTGTATTGAAGGATTATAAACATACTGGTTAATAGTCATGTTCACCACTTTATGGCACCTAAGCACAGAAGACCTCTAATCCTAACAACAATCCCTATGAAATAATAGAATTAGAGCACAACCCCCACCAAAACCTGCATGTGAATTAAAAGTTAAGCTATTTGTAATAAAACATTCTAAAGCAAAACTATTTTTTTATTTTGCAGTATGTAAACAACAATTAGAAAAAAATTTAAAAAATGGAAAAACAAAGAAACTGTCTATAAACATTTCTATATCTTCCCTAAAAGTTTACCTTTGAGTAACCTTAGCAGGCCTAACTAGTCTAGACAGCCCTAGTAAATGCCTGCATTTCAGAGTGGTTCCTTGAAATACCACCACACTCCCCTTAAGAAAAATTCCATTTTAAAGCTGCCTGAAGCCTTCGTTTTTCTGTGCACTTGAGCTTCACCTTTCTTGTCAAAACCAGTTAAGCAGGTTGACTGGAGCTAGACTTTAAATCATACAAGCCAGCAGATCTGGCATTGTCTCTTAACGACTCTTAAGTGTTTGCCAAGGTACGTCTTATCTCAAGACATTCTTCTTCCTGCTTGTTCTCCAATCCCTAGAGACCCCTATCAAATGACATCAATATATTCATACAGTAACCATCCTAATAACTCAGTCAAAATACAGTATTAATACATTATTAGTAGCATCTCTAAATCATCAGTCACTAATGTGGTTATTAAATAATACCTGTAATATTTATGAAGTTGTAGAAACAAAAATAAAATTTCTGGCTTTTTGTTGCTCAGTAGATATAGCCAGAAGCCAACATTTACTTCAGAATTATATACCTTAAGTAGCTGCAGTAGAGAGTTTTTTGCTATTCAAAAGTGCAAAGGGCTAACCCTGAATCAATGCACTTCAGATAAACTGCCTGCATATTTACGAAAAGATAATCCAATAACATTAAAAGCAGCTACACAACTCCAAGAGCCATAGAACAGAATAACATCTCCCAGTTAACACAAACTAATGCAATACTTCTGTGGAAATTTCATGGGACTGAGATATGCACAATTAATTCACATGTTCCTATGTAACCAAGGGGAGGAAAAAAAGAACTTGTGCATGTAATCAAATGGAATAAGTGATAGAAAGTTAAATGTTTTTTCTAGTTGCATCTTCTAAGGAGGTGTTAGAGGCAGAAGTAAAGGACAGCCTAAAAAAATAATTAAGTAAAGCCTACTTAATTTGGAGTAATATTTATTTAATTTGGAGTAAACTTTTGTTACTCCAAAGGTTAGGTGGCGCCAAGTTTTGATGTAAGGAATGAATTCAACCTCTTTGCTATACAAAGAATAATGGATCCTTTCCAAAACTATACTGTTAGTTTTCTTAATACAGAATAAACTGCCTGAGAATTTACAAGTAAACTGGTTAATTGGGCTTATATTAAAATGAGAAATTTAGAATCTGAAGTCAGACTTTTTGAAAAAGGAACATTTTGCTGCAGGTTACTTTCTGGCTAGAAAATTTTGCTCATGTTACTTAGCACTGAGCAAAACTTGTGTGCAGGCAGTTACTGAAAAGCAGCTGATAAATGGCAAAAACCCTTCCCCTAAACACCATGGTAAACTAATTTTATGTCTATACCATCAGTAACAAAACAATACAACCTTATCAAACCTATCATACAGCTAATACCAACTGAGATCTCATTCATCTGAACACACATTTTATAAGTATTTTTTCTTCATTAGTCTTCATAATTAAAAACTTTTCTTTCAGCAAAAGACTAAAGTGTATCTTTAAAGTCTGATAAGAATCCAAATATACTAAAATGCTGTAATCATAACCATGTAGAATTTTTTGCAAGGGATTATCATAGGGCTGAGCTCAGGTTTGCTTTGGGACCTATCTGATCATTTCTACACTTCGAAGGTATTTGTTTTTCTCTTAAAATCTAATCAGTCTGAACTTCCTGAGTTAGTGTTTGGTTTTGAGGATACTTATAATAGCCCTTTCTATATTTTATCTTAAAACAGTGTTTTCCAAACTGTAGGGAAAGATTCCTAGGTGGAATACATGCAAATCAAGACAGCATTCAGCAGCACACTTCCATTTCAGCCACTACTGGCACCCTACTTCAGCTATTGCCACTGCTTCCCTTTTCTGCCAATTGCCAATGAAGCGGGGGGAAGGCTTTGAAGCCAGTGCTGGACACTGAAGGAGGGGGGCTGGAGGGGCAGGCATGGCTGATTTTAGTACAGTGAGGCACAATCCATAAGGTTTGGGAAATGATAAAATACTGACGTACTTACAACTTTAACAGTATTTTAGCATATTTACAACTATAAAGGATATAGTTGTAAATACAAGGTAAAGTATAAAATTTAAAGCATGGGTTACAAAGCTATGACCCTCAATCCAAATCTGGCCCATGGAGCTGTCGTCCAGCCTGTGGGATTCCGTATAGGGCCAAAAATTTGGCAGCAAGACAAGTCATGGTAGAGTTGCAGCAATTAATGCTGCTGCAGCTTGTCCCACCATCAAAATGTTCAGCTCACTGAGGAACCCCACTGGCCACAGTGTGGAGCACGTGGTGTCATCTGGCCCATGGACCTACCTCTACAGTCAGGAATTTAAATAGTGGGAGGAATGATGGTTGCCTTGGCTCCATCAGTCACAGCAATTAACACCACCACCAAATTTCCAACCCTACAGGAAGCCTTATGGGCCTGAAAACAGGGCCTCAAGCAAGCTAGATAAATTTGACATCCTTGATTTAAAGAGTTAAGACAGGTACAGAAGCAGGCATTCTGAGAACATACCATGGAAAAAAATATTGATAGCTTAGAGCAGCAGCTCCCAAACTATGGATTATGACCCCAAATGGGGTTGCAATAAATGTCCCCTTCGATTTCTGCATCCCCAGTGGGGTTGCAGGGCTGTAGCCAGGCAAGACCAGCTCCAGGCAGGAGCCACCTCTGTGGCTTAGTGAGTGGGTCCACTGTGAGACACTGGAGTGTTGTACTACCATGGCCGCCAATGTGAGGCACGGCAGCAGTGGTGGCGTGGAATTGTGTCCATGCTGCTGCTGGGTGAGCAGCAGGAGGCACCTCAGCTTGGCAGCCATGGTGGTGCAATGTGGCATGGTGCTCACTCCCTCCTGTGCCAGGTCCTGAGGGCAGCAGGGCGGGGAGCCCCAATCCTGGAGCAGGCAGCCCACATCTTCCCCTTGCTCCCCATGGACACTGCTCCGGCAGTGCTGCCCACAGGGGAGGGGACACAGTGAGGTGGGGGGAAGCTGGATTCTGTACTCTACTCTGGCCACAGCAGCTGCCAACTCCTATGGGTGGCACCTGGAAATCAGGTGCTGTTGTGGGGGGGAGGGAAGGGCAGAGGACTGTGGGTGGGGAGTGAGGGGCCATGCTGAGGAAATAGGGTCATGGTGAGGAAGAGTTTGGGAAGCGCTGGCTTAGAACGTGGGTGGATTTTGAAAAGGGGGGTCCAGATAATGTGCCTTATATCATACAAACACATTTTTCTCTAGTTAAAAAGAAACTAGGAACTTTAAGGTACCAATAAGGTACAGGCCTCCGGCTATATTATTTAGTTTAAGATTGAAACAAAACAAAAAAACAACTTTACTGGAACGTGCATTAATTTTCTATATCATATAAAAGGTATAAAACCATAATAAATAGAGGTACATCGATACATCGGTCCAATATTGGATTGGTGCCAATATGAAGAAAATTGTCTATATTGGATATTGTCCTGATGGGGTTGATAATTTGGCCGATAAATGCCCATGCTGTGCAGCTGCAGTGCAGCACAAAGCAGAGCTGGCAGCATAGAGAGCTGCCCCCAGCTGGTCAGTCAGAACAGGGGTGGGGAGGGAAGAAGCATGGGGGGCAGATCAACGCCCCCACAGTGAGGGAGGGGGCAGGGGTAGGTGCTGCACAGCCAAGGCAAGGGGGGTTGTGGGGCAGAGGTGTGGTTCATGGGGAGCTGCTTGCACCCCAGGAGGGCGGGGGGGCAGAGGGAGGGGGAAGGTGTGTCCCTGGATCTGCGCAGCGTGGGGCAGGCTGCACCTGCAGGCTGGAGCCAGAGCCAGGACAGTGTGGCTCTTCTCACAGGGGCAGGGTTTGGAGCAAGCTCCAGCGGTGCTAGGAGGAGGCTGCAGCGACACCAAATTTCACCACAGCTAAGTTCCCATCCCTGCGCTGCCTGGTGCAGCCCTGGCTGAATGCCTTGCCTCCACCCAAGTGCCAGGAAAAGCCAGGGCTGTGCTGAGTAGTAGCATGGGGCTGAGAGTAGAGCAAAATAAATCAGGTGGCTGCAGCCTCCTCCCAGTGCTCACTTTGAGCCTACACTGTACAAGAAGTTCCCCGTGCAGTGCCACCTCTGGCTCCACCCCACACGTGCAACCTGCCCTGCACCATGCAGATCCAGGGGTACCTGCTCTTGTGCACCCACCCTCCCAGTTTGCAAGCAGCAGCAGGAGCTGCCCCCACCCTATGAGCTGCACCTCTGTCCCACATCCCCTGCACCCCAGTTGGACAGTGCCTGCCTCTAACCCCTCCCTCACTGTGCGGGGGCACTGATCTGCCCCCACACCCCTTCCCTCCCCTTCCAACACAAGGGACTTACCAGCTGATGGCAGCTGTATTGGATCAGTATCGGCCAATATGCCTCCTTAAATGTCAGCTATTGGTATCAGCCCCCAAAATCTCTATTGGTGCACCCCTAATAACAAACTACACAAAAATAAATCAAACTGTTTTCTTTTGTCCTGTAGTCATTTGAATGAAATGCTCATCTCTTTTTTTCTAGATTCATAAAACAAAAATCAAGTCCATCTTGGGCACCTTGACCATGCATCCAATGCTTCATTGAAAGTTATTTCCATGTTCAGTTAAGATTTCTACACCTTAGTTAAGGTTTTTAGCTAGAGCTAAAAACCATCTTCACTGATGTGAGATAGGAGCTATGTTACAAGCAGCAGCTAACAGACAGAAGGACTGGCTTGATAAGTGGAACATCAAGACCATTAAAAAAAGAGAGAGGGTTGTTAAAACCTATGGAATGAAAAATTTAGACTAAATCAGGTAGATTATAATGGACCATGAAGTCAAGTGACTACTTCATTGCTGCCTGAATAGAAATGCTGCTATTACTGCCAGGTGGATGGTTTTAAATTTTGCATGGACCAGGAATCCAAGGGAGATCAACTGCATGCCTCCTGGATCCACCTCTGGCTTAGGGAACTTTTGTAACTTTTTCATGACAAAAACATTCTGAATACTCATCTGAAATCAGCCGTGTCAGTCTGTGGACAATCTCTTGCCCTTCCCTGGTTGACTAGGCACTGCTGTACACTTCTGGAGTGACAGTTTGGCTTCCTATGCTGGCTAACAAAAGGTGCCAACTATTCTTTCCTGCCATGACTTTCATGTTAAAACTTTGTTAAGGGAGGGAGTTCTTACACCCTACAACTTCGGCTCCCATCAGCCACACAGGCATCATCAATTGGGGCTCCACCTCCCATTCACCCTACCTAGTGCCAACCTAGTGCCTGCATCTCTTCTGGAACATGTAAACCACACAGCTCCAGTCAAAGTCCTTAACAACTCCAAATACAATTATTGCTACAATATCTCTGTTCCCCACAAATGATGGGCTGTAGCACTCCTTAATAATTAAGTCCAATAACGCAGATATGGGCATGGCTATTCAGGGCAGTCCCAAAAAAGGGATCAGAGCATGCAATGAATTGGGCTCATTGCTCCCTTACAGTTTTGCCATCCTCCTTTTTCCCCTCTCGCTTACAGGGCTCTCTATGTTCTATTTCCAGTAGTCTGGCTCTCGCTGCCATGTCGATTCTCTGGATAAGTTTTCTGGCTCCTCCAAGCCAGCCTCACAAGGAAGCCTTCTCTGGCTCCCACCAACTGCCCATGTTGGGGCAACCCTTTGCTGTGTGATGCGCTTCAGTGTGGGAAACTCGCTTCCAGTTCCCCAGCTATTTAGTTCCAGGCCATTTTTATGTAGGTGTGCCCAAACCACCCCCTCAATCGACACCAGCTCATAAAGTGCTTTCATGCTGGTGCTGTTTGTTCTTTTTCCAGCCTCGCCACTAAGGATACCAACTGGCTCTTTGACTGCTCTGGCGCTCTCAGTAAGTTTCTAGTTGTGGTAGGTGCCTTCCTCCCTACCACATGGTCCAATCATACAAGATGCTGAAGGTTGCCTGTAAAATCCCAAGTCCCTTAGTTCCCACTGGCTTCAATTCATTGGGAGTACTCAAATTGGCATAAAATTAAGCTATGAAATCTAATTTCCAGAAGCAGTATTGCACCCAGAAATCTCAAGAGAGCTGTGGAAGTTCACCACCTTTGAGAAACATTTTAAGTCAGGGGTGGGAAAAAATGCAGCCCATCAGGCTATTTGGCCCATGGGGCCCCTAAAAAAATTTAGAAAATGAACATTAATCTGCCCCGGGCTGCCTGTCATGCAGCCCTCAATGGCTTGCCAAAACTCAGTAAGTGGTCCTCCGCCCAAAATAATTATCCGCCCCTGTTCTAAGTGCTTACTCCAAGTCTGATTTATTGTGTTGGACTGTTGAACCACAGAATATTGACTCATTAAGATGATTTTAATTGAAATGCAAAAGCCCCTGAAGTGCTGGATGAGTGCTGGGGACTACTGAAAGCCTCTTGCCAAAATTTTGCCATTCATTATTTGTGAATGATTTTCTGGCCTCCGAAAGAGTCACTGCCTTTTTGGATCCAGCTGAATGGCCTGACAATTACTATTTTCACAAATATTTAAACAGCAGATGTTTTGCCTTTTCAAACAGAAAAGAATGCACCAAACACATTTTTAATAAATAAGGTTGCCTAGTCCTCCTTACCGTATTTTAATCTCAACCCCCACATTCTCTTCAATAAAACTTAAGTGTTCAGCTTTTATTAATAAACTTTTTTTAAAGGAACAAATCACAAATGCTTCTTGCAAAAGGGCAGCTTAATATAAACTTGTTGTCCTTCTTCCTCAATTGTGAGTGGGAGAAAGTAGGCTTTATGTAATGAGAAAACAAATTAATAGCTTATTTCCAGCCACACACACTTGGGACATAGTATTAGTCAGAAGAGGCATTATACACCAGGACCCTTCATTAGAATATTGTTAACACATCTTTGGGAAAAAGGGCCTGATCATGCAAGGTGCCAAATGCTTTTTGTGTCCATTGTTTCACTAGAAGTCAATGTGATCATTACCTTAAAAAGGTATTAATTTCAGCACTAATACAAGAATGAGATAAAATTAACCTACCAAAAAAAGTAAACCAGTTATAGGTAATTGCAAGTGTAACCATATTTAAAAACAGCCAAACTATATTTAAAGTTGTAATTATATTTCCAAAACTGGGCACACCTCACAATTATCAGTTTTTTCCCTGAATGTATTTTCTACTTAGAAAAAATCCTTAGTTTTTATAAAGTGTTTTTCTTCCAGAGAGCTTCTTGTTCCAATGATGAAGACTCATTATCCTCATTTTACTGATAAGAAACTAAGTCATAGTGAGGCAAAACAACTTGCCCCAAATTACTCAGCAAATCAGTGGATGAGTCAGGAATAAAACAAGGAAATCTTGAGTCCTCATGACAATATCTCAACTCTGGCATTTTTAAATTTTAATATCTTCAGTCTTCTAAATCAAGACCTTCTTCCTGCAAATATATTTCTCTGGCAGTGGCTCTCTACAAGAATGCCACAAGAGCCTTACACCACTGCTGCTACAACTGGATGAAGCAGCCCGTGCACCTCCTGCAAAGTCAATCTGGGAAGTCCTGTGGCAGCCCTTTCTAGTCTGACTCTGCATGCTTCTCCTGGAAACAGGCAGACACGGCACATAGAACTATTCCACATACCTGTTTCCAGAAGGAGTGTGGGGTAGATCAACTGGGAAGGCATATGGCAAGAGCAGGCCCTTCTGCCTGCTTTAGGTTTATCAGATAACATTAATGCAGGCAGGAGTGCATGCTCCTGTGCAGCAGCATAACTAGGTGGGGACAAGAGGCACACCAGCCCTGGTTGCCAATTTAGGGAGGGTGTCAGATTAGTGCCATCTTCCCCCCAGTCTTTGCTATGGCAAAAAACAGCCCTTCTATCCCAACCCTTCCTTGTCCTATCCAAGGCAGTTGCAGCAGTTGTCTGCAGCAATATCACTCTGGCTGAGAACCACTAAGCCAATATGACAAGGGTTCTCAACCAGGGAATACCAGATTCTAAAAACTTACAAAGGGATGCCCTGAATCTAAAAAGGTTGAGAACCACTGGTCTATAAGAAGATTTACACATTCAGCTAGAGTTCAAATGTTTGAAGGATTAGGGCTTGAACCTTTACACAGAATGATACAGGTTTTGTAGCAGTACAAAAGCAGCTGGAGAGATATATGCTGTTCAAATGAAACCCTGTTGAACAATTTACATGGAAAGTTATTTGCAACTTGCTGGTTAAAACCACAGTGAAAATTATCTAAGTACTAGAGAACTGCTCATCAAGAATGACTGGAGGAGTGGAAGGGGGGAAACAGAGCACCGCCATCCGTCACCCTGCAGTGCTGAGAGTCCCCGCAGCCAATCCTGCCAAACCACGAGTGAGTCTGATCAGCTGCAGGGGGTCTGCTTCTCCTGGCACCTCACCCCATGGCCAGTGCTCTGAGGGGGGCAGCAGTCCTCTTGCCTGCCCTCCCTGCCCAGGAACACTGGCTGACAGGGGGTGCACCAGTGCTCTCAGGGGGTGCATGTGCATCCATCTGCATTTCTTGTGTGTCACCACTGTGGCAGAAAAGCCACCATGGGTGCCCCTCTCCAAAAACCTCTCCCTGTGCCAGCCTGAGAGGCTGCTGGTAAACCCCTCAGGGCAGGGATTTCA
>JAGPOW010001338.1:43770725-43798429 GCA_030014935.1 Caiman crocodilus
GAATTGGTGAAGTTTTATTCACCAAGGCGCCCCCAGGGGTTACAAGAAATAATGGCCACAAGCTAGCAGAGAGCAGATTTAGATTGGACATTAGGAAGAACTTCCTCACAGTTCGAGTGGCCAAGGTCTGGAACGGGCTCCCAAGGGAGGTGGTGCTCTCCCCTACCCTGGGAGTCTTCAAGAGGAGGCTGGATATGCATCTAGCTGGGGGTCATTTAGACCCAGCACTCTTTCCTGCCTGTGCAGGGATCGGACTCCATCTATTGAGGTCCCGTCCAATCCTAACATCTATGAATCTATGTTCAAATTAGAACGCAATGAAGCAAGCATCCCACATGTACAGGCACAAATAAAACCTAAGGGCTCTCCACACAAAGCTATACTGTTTTAACCACATCAAGGGAGGAGTCGAGAATAAATTCAAATGTATATAAAACACCTGGACACCAGCATAACTGCATGCACAATATAAGCTAAACAAATAAAACAATTTTGGTTAAAAAAAAAAAAAAGGTGATACCAATACTGTACAACATTTAAGTGCAGAGCAAGTATAAATGCTTTTCCTTTGCATGGTAGAAACCTTGCTCACCCTCTGTATTAATCCCCTTAGGGAACAAAGAGCCCATCTGTACCAGAAGTGACATTTACAAGTCTCTTTCTCAGTGAGTCTGCCCTTCAGTGGCCTCATCTGTTCTGATTTTTACTTCTTGTAAAGGAAACTGAAAATTGGAAGGGACACGGAAGAGAGCTACAAAAATGATTCAAGGACTGGACACAATGCTTTACAATAAGGCACCTGAAAAAGGCAATTTGCTTACCATATTAAAAAATAATGATTGACAGTTGACATGATTCTAGCACATAAGTGTCTTTGGGTAGAGTAAATATTGGGTACTAAAAAGGTCTTTAATCTAGAAGACCAAACCAAAACTAAAACCAAAACCTAAAAGCTGATGCCAGACAAAATTTAAATTAGAAACACAGCACAATGCTTCCATTTTATTTTTTAAAGCTGTAAGGGTGATTAACCACTGGAAGGCAGCGGTGAGAAAAACAAAACCAAGTACTTTCTGGAAGTATTCTTTACCCAAACACTGATACTGGGCTCAAAACAAGAATAACCAAGTGAAATGTAACATTTCCAGATACACAGGAGGTTATATTAGATTACCTAATGGCCCTTCTGACTGTGAATTCTAAAAACACACATCAGTGAGTTTCTAAAATTCTCTCACAATTAGGATTACCAGTAGATATCCAAAGAGATTTAGCTGAAAACATTTCAATGATAAGGCATGTAAACCAGGATATTATTTCTAGCCTATTAAGTAAAACAGAGGTAAACATGATTTTTCAAAATGGTGCTGAAGTGGGTTTCTGGTTAGAGCTGTAGGGCACGTCCAGATAAGTGCACACGTGGTTTCTGCTGTAGCAAACTGCATGTGCCACAAATGCACACATTCACTATACTGCCAATTTGCAGCGTAGTGGGATTTTTTGACACCAGCAGATCCTGGTTTCAAAAACAAACAAACAAAAAAACCCATAAAAAAAAAAAGAAAAAAAAAAAGAGTAGGATGGCGCATGTGGCAGCAGCATGCACTGCCTAAAACTGGAGCCTGGACAGTCAGAGCCACACTCCAGCTGCCAGGCAGGCACCATGCTCCTAGATCACTGCCACTACTCCCCTGGTGGCCCCCAGGACCCATAGGTACCAGGGCCCCAGCTCCCCCTGCACCACCCAGAGCATTTTCTCCCATGCTAACTCCAAGTGCAGGGGCATTCACCAGGGCAAAAAGCAGTGGCACAAATTTATGTCACTGCTTTTTTCTCTGCATTAACTTCACACCCTTTCTTGAGGGGACACAGCCCTGTAGTCCAAGCATAAATACTTGCTTTAACATCTGACAGTTCACCTTAGTAGAGAATTATGTCAATTCCTATTCTGACAGAAAGAATCAAAACAGTATGTAAGCATCATACTGACCTATTTTGTGTACAGATAGAAGAATCATGACAAATGCAGCTGAATTAGCATCTGTGGAATAGTGCAGTCAATAAAAGACACTCCCAGATCAAACAGCAACAATGATAGAGGGGCAAATTAATCCTTAATGTAATCCCATTGAAATTAAGTTGTAAATTAGGGAACAATTTAAGATTTGTATGTGACCAGGAGGCTGTATCAAGTACATTTAAGAACAATTAAATATGCCATTATTATGCAATAATTTTTTTCTGAGAAAAACTGTCCAGCACCCATTCTGAAATGGTTAAGAGCAGTCCAAGCCCTATGGGGCAGCTGCTAGACTGAGGGGCAGAAGCTGGTGTTGGGGATGAAGCTCTTTTAGCCAGCATTCTTGTGCTGCCTATTGCCAGCTCCACTGATGGGAGGGGTCCACGCTGTGGGTGACATGACATCTGCAGATTCAACTAGTTTACTGGCCTGAGTGAAGAACAGGCTCTGAGACTTCAGGTGGCAGTTGATTTTCTCGCTTGCACCTAGCTACTAGCCTGGAGTGCAAAGAAAGGCCTAGATCTTGGGCTTTGAGGCCTAGAGCCAGGGTGGCAGGTTGCATCTGGATGCTAGGGGGTGGAATGCCTCAGAGGACTAGTAAACAGTCAACCGGAGCTGACATAAGGAATCTAGTGTTGGACCTCATGTTGCTGTTAAGTCCACTAGCTTGGTGTGCATGCTCCAGCTTCATACTGGTGGTGCTTCTGCTCCTGCTGAATACTGTGCAATTGCCAAAGCAAGCAGAGATGCAATGTTGGGAAACTTGCACCCCCCATGGTGCCAGCAAGGCAATGCATGAGAACTCAGAGTGGAGAAAGCTGACATAAGGTACAGAGCTGTCAGCTGAGCAAATCTCAATCTGTCATCTCAAAGGTTTATTTAATTCTAGTGCAATATTCTGGTTGGTCTTCTTATTTTTGTAATTATTCTAAAGTTTAATTATTTTTATATAAGTTAAAATAATACTACAGAATACCAAACTTTCTACTTTGTATTAATAAGCCTAACATGTACATTCTCCTTTCTAATACAACTTAAAATACTTAATATTAAGATATGCCAAAATAGAAAAGCATCACAGCTCTGTATACAGCCTTCATCCCCTTTATGATTTTAAGGTATGGCCCATTTGTAAAGAGGTTGAGCACCACTAGTCAAGGGGCAAATTTCTGGAGGGCCTTTCATTAATTTAGTCAGATTATAAAACACTACCATTTCCCTCCAGACTTTAACATTTATTTAAAATTGTATACAGAACTGCTATGCTAGAGAATAATTTCTAGGCTCTTATGATTTAACAGCTAGCATTTGCAGTTATCACAGTAATTACTGTAAATGGATGTCTTCCTTTTTATCTAGCCCAATATCAGCCCTGCAGCTCTGTATTGTACTTCATGTGTCTCACTATCAATAAAGCAATATCTATGAACATAAGCCGATTGTTTTTCTCTACACAGGGAGCCTTTCCTTCTCTAAATTACTTTCTCTCAATGACTGTGTATTCTTTGCCAGCTCAGCAACACCTCTCCCAGAAAGATAGCATATAGCTGGTGAGCCCTTATGAGACCAAAGAACACCCTCCATTTCTCTTTCCCAAAATCATCTTACTCACTCCCAAAGTGAAACCCTTTCCTGTGCCAAAACAAGCAGGAAGCTCTATATAACTTTTGTATACCAGAAGGCCACAGGTGTGGTTCCAAGATTACACTGATTAGCATGAATGATAAAGGTCAGTATATAAAACTCAATGGTAAGAAAAAGGTGATTTAAAAGTCACTTTATAATTGTAGTTTTAAAAAAATAAATACTTATTGAAGGTGGAATGAACAGGGACTTTGTATAGAAACAGTCACCCCATCCATTATCAAAGATCAGAGGCAACCCCAGCACCACAAGCCTAACCCCTACCACCTGAGGTGAAGGCACAACTAACTTTGAGTAAATAACAGTTTCTTCTTTTTCTGGGTGCAAGTCACTACCAGATAAGTATCACTACCAGTGATAAGATCTCACATACAATAAACTAGTGTCTAACCCTTTCTTACTATTTTCACCACTGTGAAGCATGCTGTTGCCTGTCAAGATGCACTGCCAGGTACTTCAGAGCCAGAAGTCCTTTGGTGTGATGAAGCTCAAGATAACAGAACAAACTTGGTAGAAAAATGAAGGAGGAATAGTAGGAGATTTCCCCTTGGTATTTTACCAAGAACCAAAATTTGTTGCTGGCATTGGATCAATGTTTTTTAGTGCTACACACAGTGGAATTTTACTGGAAGAGGGAAGAGATTGCACTCCCAATCCTGTCCTCGCTATTCTTTTACAGACAGCAGCAGTATCTGAAAGCAGTGGTCAAGCTACTCCAACAACTCATGTAATTAAGTCTGCTTTTGAAGTCAGTTTCAAAAGTCTGTTTTACTACAAAGGAAAGGAAACAACTTCTTAGAGCCATGTAGGCATTTCAGAATAAAACTCACCAGCTATGTGTGAACTCATTCACTGTGTCTGGCAAAGAAACATATTAAGAGCTTACTTTGACCCTAGTGGGCACATCTAGATGAGCGCACACGTGCCTCTTGCTCCACCTTAAACCCCTTTGGGGTGGGAAAGAGGCATGTGTGGGAACAAAAAAAAAAAAAAATGTTCCCCGCGAAGTTTGCAGTGCGGGGGAGAAAAATCAGACCCCTGGATATCCAGGGGTCTAAAAAAACCAGAACAAAAAACAGCAAGGCAGGGCACAGTCCCCGACCATACTTTGAGGCAACTGGAGGCTGGGTCCTCCAGGGAGACACTCTGGCTGCCAGTCATCTCCATAGTTGGCCTCTCACCCTGGTGCTGAAACAAGTGGCCAGCCAGGCCTCATGTTCAGCACCAGGGCTCCAGTGCTGGTGAGTAAGGAGTGGGGGGCCTGGAAAAGGGGGGAGGAGACCATGAGAGGGAACTTTGCCAGCCCTCCCAGCCCTGCAATCCCTGCCCAGCCCCTCCCACCTCTAGCCCCCCAGACCTCCCCCCCAGTCCCTGCCCAGCCAGGCCCTGCCACCCTTGGGGCCCTTGTGCTGCGGTCAGGCTGGGCCCAGGGCAGCAAGACCTGGAGCATGCCACACCCAGATGGGTCCTGCTGGCCCTGGGGCTGCTCATGCTGTGCTGGGTCCTGTTTGGCCAGGCAATACAAGGGCCCCAAGAGTGGCAGGGCCCAGGAGGGCCCGGCCTGTGGTCCCCATGTGCCACGCCGAGTCCTGCTGCCCTGGGCCTGGCCTGGCCGTGCAGCACAGGGGGCCCCAAGGGCAGCAGGCCTGGCATGCAGCCCCCATGCGCTGCACCCGGTCCTGCTGCCCTGGGCTCAGTCTGGCTGAGTAGCAGAGAGACCCCAGGTCCTGCAGGGCCCAGCACACAGTCCCCACATGCAGTGCCAGCTTCTGCCATCAAGGGCCCAGCCTGGCTAGGCAGCAGAGGAACCCCAGAGCTGGCAGGACCCAGCTGGGCCCAGCACACGGTCCCCATGCTCCTCACTGGGTCCTGCCACCAAGGACCCAGCCCAGCCAGGTGGCAGAGGGGCCCTGCCACCAATGGCCCAGCCCAGCAGGAGAAAGTCCCCAGGATCCATCTGGGCCTGACACGCGGTCCCCATGTACTGCACTGGGTCTTGCCACCATGGCTCTCAACACCCCACTCTTGCTGCTGCTGCTAAAGGTAAGTTATGGGCCCTGAGCAGGGGTGGGGCTGGTTCCCTCCAGGGTGCCTGAGAACCTGGGCAGAGGGAGGCTGTGGCCCTCCAGGGTACCTGGGACCTTGGGCAGGTGGGCTGGGGCCCTCCAGGGGAAGCTGGGACTGTCCACAGTGCCTGGGACCCTGGGGGATGGGGCCCTCCAGGGGAAGCTGGGACCCTGAGTGGCAGGAGTGGGGCCCTGTGGGGGATAAGGGCTGTGGCCCCCTAGTGGGGAGCTGGGACCCTGTGGGGGGGCATTCCATGTGTGTGGGGGAGGGGCTGCACCCTGTAGAGGCCAGGGGACCTACCTCCCCCGAACAGCCCCTCCACAAGGTCCCCCACACCCACAGTCCCCCCAGCAATTGCTCCATAATTACCCACACACCAACCCATCTCCCTCCACACCCATCCATCTGCTTTCCCCCACACCCCTTCCTACAAACACCACATCCCCCCATCACACACCCATCACGTGCAAAGAAAACCAGAAGTACACAACAATACATAAAGGTATTTAGAATTTATTTTATCATGATGATAGAGACACTGGTAGGCTTCCATATTGCTTTAACATTATAAATGTATACATGGGTGTGTGAGAGACAGAGAGAGAGAGATCTTTTGTGTTAATTGTGGAAAAACATGGATTTGGGGGTATTTTTAAAAATGGATTTGGGATGCTGCCACAGCAGTTCAGCTGGCACAAGGGTACCAAGGTACCAAGTGGCTGAGCCCCAGAAGCTCCAGAGAGCAAGTAGCCCGAAGCTACTTGCCAAAGAAGCTTTTTGTACTGCTGGGGTCAGGATAGGACAGCTTTTAATACTGCTGGGGACAGCGCAGGTACTGGCCGCAGGCTCTGGCTCCCCCTGGCTGCAGATCAAGGAGGAGCCAGGCAGGGTTATTTTGCCCCAAGTGGCACAATTTGTTCCACAACAAAGTGTGTCCAAGCACGTGCGCTGAGGCAAAAAGCCTCAGCTCAAATTTGCACTGCTTCTATTTGAGCTGCTGTAAGCACACATGCTTGCATTGTGCATGTGCCCAGTGTGTCTTCATAATCTTGTCAACTGCCTCAGAAACCAGTCAAGTACCTCCACCAAATTCTATACTCCCCACCATCATTTCCCATAAGATCCTTGTCCAGGGGTAGATTCAGAAAGGGAAGGAGAGAAGGGAAGGAGGTACAGGGGTGGCTGCACCCCCATGCCCAGCCCCCTCCCAGTCCAAACCCACCAATGCAGACAGAATGCACTGTGGGAGCCTCTGGGGACTTTTAAAAAGTCCCCAAAGCAAGTAAGAATCCCCCCTCTTCTCCTGTGAGCTCAAAGGTACATCCCCTCCCCTTTCCCCTGCCTGCTGTTTTACCTGCTGTCCCCAAGGTGGGAGAAGCTTTAAAGCAGTGGTTTTCAACATGGTGCCTGTGGGCGCCATTATGCCCCTGGAAGTTTATTCAGGTGTCCACGCACATGTTCACGATCAGTAAAAATCATTATTCCAACAGATATTTTTTCCCTAAATATTTTTTGCAAGAAAAGGGAAGCTGCAAATTCTAAACGTTAATATTCATGTTGGTGCCCACTACTTTTTCTTTTAAATTCGAATGTGCCCCTGAGCACGTAAACATTGGGAACCCCTGCTTTAAAGCCCCTCCTGTCCACTCCACCCCGCTGCCCGTATCCCCATCTCCATAAATGGGGCATATTCTCTTTCCCCACCTCACTTGAACACAGGCCATTCTCACATACCGGTCTTCCCTTCCAGCACCCAACCCCTTTTGTAAACATTTCCTTCCCAGGCTCTGACAGGTCTCAAGCTGCTCTCACTTTAAGTAATGCAACCTTTCACCCAAATGTATATTTGCTTCTGACTGTCTAAAGCAATGCATTAAGTTCATATTACTTAAAAATATAATATGTTTTGATTTCTTCCACAACCTGAACTACAGTCTAGAGAAATTATCACAGGAAGTGACAGAGATTTAGCCACAGCATCAATTAAATTGTGTGACATATAAACTGAAAATGGAGCCAGAATGTCACCCTTATAGTATAAAACTACACTAAATAGTAAACTCCTCACTGGACATGACAAGAAAAAAAAAACAACAAAAAAACAGTTTCTAGGTATATCTCTATCGATTAGAACTTCTGCTTTTTTCTTCATAGGGAGAAAAAATATATAAAGTAAGCACAGATTAAAAATACATTTATTTCCTCCTAGTACCTCCCAAATAAAGGCCCAATTCACAAAACATTTGTTTTAAGTCCCTTTGAAGTCAATGGGATTTGAAGTTGAACATATTAGGGCTTACATTTTAGTTAACTTCATTAAAGTACCTTCAATAGATTGACTTATTGTGATGTTTTGGTAACATCATGGCTATGGTCACAAAACTAAAAGAGCGCTGACATAAATTCTGTATTAAAGCTTCCCTGTAAGATAAGCCTGGACAAAATCCACTTGTACACGAAAACATTTTCTAGAACCAGCAGACTTACAAGAGGGAGAGGGAAAGATCACAAAAAGACAATTGATCTTATAACTCTAAGATAGCTGGAAGGTCTCCACTGCTCTACAACCAGTATCACTCTTACCAATGCATAACAAATGTTACTCATTTCTGATCATATTCCTCTTCATAGACTTTAAGGTCAAAAACAAACATTGTGACCATTTGATCTGAACCGTTGTAGGCCACAGAATTTCACTGAACAATACCTGCATCATTGTAACAATCATGCTTTACTTCAGCCATAAATTAATAAATTCATGTGTTGTTTGTCTATTTTAAGTTTCTCTTTTTCAACATAACATTTGTAGGAAACATTAAAGCAAATACACCCCGTAAATAAAAAAAAAGGCAAACGGGTTAACAGACACGCATCCCTAAAGCTGATGATTTTAATCTCTACCAAGATCATCTACTAGATGATTTTAATCTCTACCAAGGAGATAAATTATAATCCATACCTCCTCTTCAGCAATCCCTTGCAGTTGAAGATGAATGTCTTCCACAACTATCTTATCTGTGGGTCTAAAGAAGGTAGATGAAGTAGTTCCAGAATCAGACTCTTGCAATTTGGACATGTGTTTTCATTTGGGATGTGTGGCTCCAGTTGAATGACTAAATCCGTAACACACTGTTTCTGCCACTCCCACTTTTCTGTCTCCTGTTCTCATTGTAAGGTTTCAAAGTACTAAGATCCTTGCAGAAGGGACTTCCATGTGGGGCAGTACTGGGTGATAGTCTCTCACAAACTGATGTTGCATTTTTCTCAAGTTGGGCTTGAGAACATCCTTGAACCACTTTCTCTGCCCTCCTCTTGAGTGTATGCCTTAACTGAGCTAGGAGAATTCAAGTGTCTCTTTGTAGACACTGATGATGGTGGACCTGAAGGCACCCCAAGTGTTGCCAACATTCCTACTGTTGTTGATTTTTGCCAGTTTTTTGTTGGGGCGCTGGTAGAAAAGGTCTCAGTTTATTGGGTCCTTGAGTCCTTTAATGCTGACCTTCTGTCAGCATTGCTTCTACTGCAGCTGTCATTTGGGAGTCAGTTTTAGCGATGTAACTGAGTGGATGAATTAGTAATTGGCCCAGCAATCAGCAGCTATTTGCTAGCAAAACCTAAGCTATGCTAGCATCGAGGGGAAGATCACACTCCTGAAGGAACCCTAAAAACCCCAGAGACAGCAGAGACTTCACGCTCCAGGTTCCCACAGGCACAAAGCCAAGAAGAAGGGCTAACCCAGGGAGGAGCAAAAGATTCCCCCAGTGAAGACAGAAAACAGAGCAGTGCCAGGGGACATCACCTGGCCCAGGTTCTGGGACAGAGAGACAGAGAGAGAGAGAAGCAGCAGCTTAGCCTGATCTCTCATTTTCCATCTGCTTTGCCTTCTTTTCTTTCCTTAAGTCCCTCTTTTTCCTTTTACTGCCACTCGCCAGTGTATAGTTCATTTTTTGCAGTTTTTCATGGCTTGTCTTTTTCTTTGCTTAATCCATGGTTAGGTCCACCCCATAGGAGACCTGACTGCCACCTCAAAACCAGGGGTGCTTACGAGGCTCAGCAAATAGCCAATGACAACAGGAGGGATAGATGAGAGAAATTCTGTAGCAGACCTGCAACCTACTAAAGAAACGAGGTCAAGAACCAGCCCTGGAGAGGGCATAAGAATCTGAGATCATCTAGACCAGAGGGATGGCCACATTAAGATTAGGTGGTCCACTGGAGGTTGGCATAAGGAAGGGGTATAGGAGAGGTGGAGTCCCACAAATATCCTCTGAGAGGAGTGACTGACCCTGAGGGACCTACAAGAGAAGACCCCTCCACTGAAAATACACTCAAAGTCATGGCAGATGAGTTCAGGGGCTTTCTCCGGAGAAATCGAGGATCCTCTCAGTGGTTACTCAAACCCTCGCCACATCCACCACCAGGCACTTGCTAAGTGGATATTTGAAGCTAGGTGGGCACACCTTCTAACTCTGGCAGTGAAATCATCAAGGAGAATATATCCATCTTCCTCTAGAATGTCAGAAAGGACTTGGTCAAGGTTGGCATAGAATTCCTACTTGGTTTCATTGGCAGCATCAAGAGTTGGGGCATACATGCTGATGACAGTGAAGTATTGACTCCCTGACAATTTAAAATGGAGAGTCATAAGGCAGTTATTAATTCTGATAAGATACTTGTTGTTGGTGGTTTATTAGTTCGTTCTTGATGACAAAACCAACTCCATGAAGCCAGTGTTATCCTTCCTGTTTACCCCTCCAAAGGAAGATATAGTTGCCCCCATGTTCTCTGAGCTGCCCATCTTCTGCTCACTAGGTCTCACGCAATGCAGTGACATTGATGTTGTGTCACCCAAGTTCTTGAGCCATGACTGCAGTGCAGCACTTTGGGTATTCACTATCAGGGTTGTCCATGAGCGTCCTGATGTCCCAAGTACCAAAACTGATTATGTGGTTTTCTTGATTTTGACCACAGTAAAGGTGATATCACTGGATGTGGTTAGCCTGTTTACCTCCTTCCTGACCGGATAGGTTTAGGGCACCTAGAGTTCTAGATCTCTCCCCATGTGGGATAAGTGGAGTGGATCCTAAAGAGGGCTGTTCAATGACAGTGACAGTTACAGTTGCTGAATTCGCACTCTTGCCTCATCCAAATGCTAGATGACCTTCTTGTAATTGCTGCCTTTGTGCCAGTTCATCATGAGGAGTTTCCAGACTTCACAATCCTACTCCTGTCATTACTAGCTGGTTGCCAAAGGGCTTGAAAAGTGTGCTTATTTTTATGGAAGATGCTGGTATGTAAGTTCTTTAAATCATGGAGCTGGCTGCTACACATCAGTTTCCACACAGTTCTTGACAGAATGGGACTTTAATCCAATGGCAAGGAGGCCAAGACAATCCAGAACTGAGTGGGGAAGAGAGTCCTACTTTGGTACATGAGACAATAGAGAGAAGGCTTTCTTCCTTCTATTTACAGGCTACCGGAAGGTGTTTTAGGCAGACCGGGGAGATTAGGTCTGAAGTTTTTATAAGGTCCTCTAGAAAAAGATCTCACATTAAAACCAGATACAAATTTAGGTAGTGTAAAAGGATTTTTTTGTTTTATCAAGATAAAATTATTTTATATTATGTTTCTAATAAAAAGTTAGTGATTTTTTCCTTTAGTCTAGTTCCTTCCATTTAAGCAACTCCAAATCTGAGGCTAAGACCTTACAGCACTGTGATAGTCCATTTCACCCACTCTAACTTTTACCCTTTTCCTACTATAATGTAACTTTTTCTCCCAGCATTTCTTCCTCACTTACAGTTTGTTCCTGCCTGCTTGCAAGTGCAAGACCTCCCAGTGACTTCAACAGGGCAGAATTTAGCACCTTAGAAAGAGCCACGAGTTCCCAAAACACTATTCATTGTCACTTTTCACATGAACTACTACCTGTGCAATTTCATTTATAAGTGGAAATTAAACCAGGTTGAGCCTCCAATGTCCAAGAAAACCAGGAGGCTGACTATACTACAAAGGGAGAGGCAGCAGCATGGCTCAAAATACAAATGCAGTCTTTCCCTCAGAAAACTGCTACAGCTCACACATAGCTCCCACCCTAGCTTTCTTACTCCTTGTAAATCCAGATTAGCCCTTTGCTTAGTTTTCTACTGAACAAAACATGAATAGTTCATATGGTTACAGAAAGACTCTGGGGGATACCCAGCCAAAGCAATACGTCTAAATTTTAAAATAATTTCCCCTTTCTCTTTATTGTTTTTGTTGGGAAAAGCTATTTCTATTCTTGAAAGCAGTAACACGTTCCCCAGAAGCTCCTTTTGCAGTCTGAGAAGGCTGGTGAGTTTATTTTTGCTTGGAAACTTTACTCAAGACAATTAGGCAGATCCCGGCTAAGAATTACTTTTCAGTGCAAATTAAATGAAGCCAATTACTTTCCTTGTGGAAGAGCATGTACTTGCACACAAACCCCGCAAAAATAGATAGTGTTCTTGCCAACTTCATAAAAGAGGCCAACAGAAAGCCAGGTGCAAGAGCTACTCCCCCAGCCTCATATCAGGCTTGAAGCATAGTGGTGGATCACTGCAGAGGAAACTTCCACTGCTCTTGCCCCGAGAGACCTATTAGAAATAAATTAATATTTATTTTCTAATGTTATCCATCTAACACCTCTCAAGTACCAAATTCACATTTAACAACTCTTTACAAGCAGAAACAAAGGCTCAAGAAGTTAAGAAATGCTAGCCAGCCAATGAAAAAGCATTGTATGTCCTGGCTAGGGAAATGAATCCTAAAATGAGGTTGGGACAGGAAATTCAAAGAATCACAAACCTCGTTATGTTTTGGGGGGTTGTGGTGTGTCATGAACATGTTATTGTATTTTTCTGTATTGATATGATTTGTGTAGTCTCATTGGAAAGCCCATGTTGTGCTGTATCATTTATGTTGCTTATAATCTGTTCAGTGATGTTATGCTATTTCTACCTTTATAATTTTGGACATGGTTCAGAAAAGGGACCAAGTTATGCACACTTAAAGACAACTGCCACTTCCACATACAGACAAGAGATATTATTGGGTTGGGACCCAAGGGCATGGTTTGCTTCACAATACAGCTCACAGAGAAATGGCCTTTTAGCCAAAGGGCTGCAGGTGTCTCAAGGAGGTGAGAACTTTATGGAGGGCTCCAGTGACTTATGATACATGTTGGTGCAGAGCCTGGTTGGAAGTGATTTAGGAAGCTAGCTGTCTTTTGGAGCCCAGGCTTTGGAGGTTCAATGACTCCAGTAGCCACAGCTGGCAGAATCAGCAGGAAGACTGAATTCTGGAGATACTGGCAGGTCTCTCAGGATGGCTAAGGTGTAACCAGAAATGTTGCTCGTTTTGCTTTCCTGTTTCCAAGCCAAAGGTTAGTTTTGTTTGCACAATTCTTTTTTTCTATATAATAAATCCCTTTGCTGTTCTGTCTCCTTATTGGATTGCCTGTGGAAAGAGTGATTTCTAGGCAAGTGATATTCCAGGCTAGATTTTCCTATAGAAAGGGGGACCTAAAATTTCTTTTACAACCCAATGAGGAGACCACATAAGGTTGGTAGAGATTCCCTTACTACAGTACTGGAGTCCAGTATAAGGGTAGAGGAGCTGAGGTTTGCTGGGATAGAGAGATAACTGGGGACAATCTCAGTCTTTTCCTTGGGGCAAGCAGCAGCTCCATGAGGAAAAACTTGGGGCTCTGTCCCCCCACCCATGAACAGGATTGTGACAATAAGCACAGAACATTTTCTGATATTCTCCAAAGTTTGCTCCAGCACTGATGCATCTGTAATGGTCCAACATGGTGAGCATCATAGGTCAGTGGCATTTTTAACATCGTGTGGTCATTTAGATTACTCTGAGACGGTCACAGCAATAAAAATTCTGGCAGGCAGCAGCAACTGCAGTAACACTAGTAATGGAGCTCTAGCAGGTCTCAACATTTTTAGACTCAAAGCACCTCTTAATAGGCTCTAGGCATCCCTTGGAAAATGACAGGTCACAGTTTTCATTTTCTGTAGTCAAAAAATGAGTGAAGACAGCAATTTTCCTCTTATAAAGAATACAGAAAGACCGTTCTGAGCATGTCAGAAGATTTTTAACACTATGGATTCCTATTTGAAATCTCTGAGTTTATCTTGTGAATCATGCTTGCACACCTAACAATGCTAACATTCCTTGGCACGTGCATCACCCCTGAAAGGATCTCCAGTATATCCTGGCACCTTGGCTGAAAATTACTGAGTTAGCACAATGGTGAGAAAATAGTAGGAAGTTCACAGTGTGGACAAGACCAGAAGAAGCAGCAAGAAAAAAAAAGTCCTGAATAGGAGAGAAAAAGCAAAGAAGTTGTGAAAAATAACCTAGCATCACAAAATAGCTTAGAAGGAAATACAAATATGACCATTTGTAGATGTCTGGCACATTATTCTATATAAATGAAAAATTTTAAGGCTCGTCTAAAAGCTGAATTTAACTCAAGTTGTTTCATTAGATCAGTCCCAAAGACCATGTAAACACTTACTCTACGCTGAAAAAAAACTGCTTAAAACACAGTAAGTCAATCAGGAAAAAAACTAAAGCCAAACCTAAAGGAGGCACTTTAATCAAAATAAGCGTTCATGTAGGCAGATGGATAGTTTAACTAAAATGGTGCATATCTGTGTTAGAAATGCCTTAGTCTGATTCTTAGTAAAGAAGTACCTACACTTCAAAATATCAATGCTAACTGATATCTTTATTGGCAGCCTGTGTTCTGTGGAAGTTCAAGAAGATGACTTCTGTCTTCACAACTATTAGTTTTTTTAATCATTCATCAAAACTGAATCTCCAAAGGAAATTAAATCTGAAAAACTAAGCAATTAAAGCAGCAATTCCCAAACTGTGGGTCATCATAACATCGCAACATCAGTGTATGGGGTCATGGCGATGGAAGGCTGTGGGTTGGGAGTGAGTGGCCATGCTGAAGAAATGGGGTCATTAATGGAATTATGCTGAATAAAAGTTTGGGAAACACCGACTTAAAGGCTAGTTCCTTATTCATATATCTACACACGCATTTATGTGACTTAACATTTCTTGTGGTAAAAATACTTAAAAGAAGAGTTAAGTATCCATACCTAGACAGGACAGAGTGCAATTTAGTTGTTTTTAAAATCCATATGATAAAGAATTTTATTATCAAACTCTAGCTATCAATAGTTAGCCACCCTTTTGTTAAAAAGATTAAATTCTTCTGGAAGAAATCTCTCACAATATAAAAGTCAGTTATTAGCTGACATCAGTCAACTAAAACATTGCCCAAGGACCTCCTGCTTCTAGATAAGAGTTTCAGCATTGCTTCAACATTTATTTCCAAAATTGGAGACTGTGACAACGTTCTATGACAATGGATTTATTTCTATTATACCAAATGATGAATAGATATTTAATCATTTTGCCTGACAGATGTTAAAGCACTTAAGTGAGCTGCCATTATAAAAATATTGATCTCTTCCATCCTGTTGTGATTGGCTAAAAACACAAACCTGGAGCTCACTGCAGTCCTCACTATGGTAACAATGCCCATTGACTTTAATGGGATTTTCTGCCTAACAAACAGCTAAAGGATCCACTTCAGAGGCAGATTTGCTTATTTTCTGGCTTTTTGGTTAGTGTCTCCAGTCCTCCAAGCTGTCCACTTCTTCCTCTAGAATTCCTGTTCCCACTTCTGCAGAAACTCCCGCAGCTTTTTTAAGCTTAGGGCCTCCCATGATTATACATGCGAGGCATAAACATTTGTCAGGCAACATGCATTGAAACCAAGCCCTTCATTAGTAGCAGTCCTGCACCTGCACTGGGAGCACTTCCATGCTGTAGCACTCTATCCTAGTCCCAAAGTGCTGCGACGTAAGCTAAAGGCAAACTTAGGCACTGCAGAAGATTATGTATAGGGACCAACTTAAATCACGCTTTTGCAATTTTCACAGAAAACACAAAAAAACCCAATTCTGCAATTGCCATGAAAGATGGTGTTTGATGCAATTTCCTGGGAAATCTCTCAAAAGAAAAGATAAAATGGTACTAAAAATAAAATGCTGGCTCTCCAGTGGGAGCCAGCAGTCCTCACAGCTGCTGCTGCCTGGCTTTGCAATCCACTCTGGGGGGGAAAAGGGGAGGAGTTGGGAAAGGCACCAGTTGGCAGAGTGGTATGAAGGGGAGCAGCCAAGATGGTGGCTGCCCCCTCATCCCTCCTCCTGTGCCAGGGCCTTTCCACCAGTCAGCGGCAAGAGGCAGGGCCTCATGAAGACAGCCCTCTCTGCCAATCAGTGGTGAGGGGTGGGGCCTCTGGGCTTCTTAGCCAGTCAGTGGTGAGGCGTGGGGTTGCCACAAATGCCTGTGAAAGTTGATCTGCACCATGAGTGGGCTGCAAAAAAAACCCTTGGTCTCACTCCAATTTAAGCAGGTCCCTAATTATTTAACTTATCAGTCAGAGCACCTGCATTTTGGTACCAAAACCTGCTGATACTCAAGATTGTGAGTAAAGTCTGCCAAAAGGCCTAGGTGACTTAAAAGCCTCTCTCATTTTCAAAGTAAACTTTGACATTTACATCTCATTTGGATTCAGCAGCTGCAAACCCAAGTACTAAACAACTGCACAGTAACCAGTGTTCTACACCGTATCGTTCCCACACAGTTTCCAGGAGATACTGACTGTACAGTAGCTCGTTACTACTGCACAGTAGTGTCACATCATGGCTTTTGCACCACAACACTATTGCGTAGTACTAACGAGCTACTGCACAGTAAGCATCTCAGGTAGATGTGGCCAGTGAGACTTCAGCTTCTAAACACCCTTTGAAATGTTACATCTATTCAGTGAATAATTAATGCCATATTACCTATGACTGTGTGTGGAAGTCAGGCAGAAGGCAGGGTAGACTTGCACCACATTTGGCCCTATGGACTGGATGAAGGTCCTTGTGCTTGTCTGTGGGCCAGATCTGGCCAAGCTGATGCTAGCGGGCAGGCCTGGTCCAGTGGGGCACCACATGTAGCATGCTTCCCATACCAGCCCCTTTTGTCACAGACAGTGCAGGCTGGCTCCGCTTTGGGGCTTTTACTACAAGTTGGATGTCAGCTGAACCCAGTGCCACAAGCACTGCTCATGGCCCAGGGGGCTAGGCACAGGGTGTGCACTGCATGTGGCATACCACCAGACTGGTGCTGAGCACTGGTGCCAGGGTTAGGGATGGATCAAGTCCTGGGCCATCTATGAGCACCAAAGCCAGAGCATAGGGCTGGCCAGTGACGTGCCACAAGCAGCACATACCCTATGCCAGCCCCGCTGTGCCATGGCCAGTGCCTGTGGCACTGGGTCCAGCCTACATGCCACAGGCAGCATGAGTCCCAAAACAGGGACTGTGCATGGTACACATGATCCACAGGCTGGACCCAGTGCCATGGACATAGCTCACAACACAATGAGTGTGCTGCACATAGTGCCCTGCCAGATAGCCTTGTGTGCTAGCTCTGGCAAGACAGCCTGATCCAGATCAGCCCTGGAGCCAGTATACAGGGTTTGTCTAGCATAGGTATTGCATGCCGTTCACACTCCAGACCAAATCCCTGTGCTTCAAGGAACACCTGCAGTGTCAAGTCTGGACCATGCACCAGACCAACTCCACATGCAGCATACGGCAAGCAGGCTCAATCCAAGACACACAGGCCACTTGGCTCCCTTCATCAGATGTTGTGAAAGGACAAGCACAAAGCAGTATCTCTCGCTACAGCAGGTGTGGGCAATTATTTTGGGCAGGGGGCTGCTTACTGATTTTGGCAAGCCATCAAGGGCTGCATGACAGGCAGCCTAGGGCAGATTAATATTAAATTTTCTAAATTTTTTTTTTAGGGGCCCCACAGACCGGATAGAATGGCCTGGTGGGCCACATCTGGGCCCCGGGGCGCATTTTGCCCACCCCTGCTCTATAGTATGTAAAGGTGTCATTATTTGTTCTTCCAGTGAAGAATTTTAAAATACAGAAAAAAAATTAAGATTCTCCCCTACAGTCTTATAACAGCAGTTCTAGATACTGTAGCTCTAACAGTCAAAACAATAAGCTATGCATCCTGCTCTTAGAAAGAGAGACTCATTCATTAGTTGAACAATTTACATTAATGAAGCACTTTAATAAATTGTCTAAGGGTGCAGCAACTCCTTAATCCCACTCCAGTCACATACAAACACGCATTTTTACTCAAATTCTTCAAAACAGTTTGATTATTTTTTTCCTCCAGAGACAGCATACGTATCTAATAGCTTGCCATAAAAACAAACAGGATTAACAGGGTAAGGGCATGATGAGAAAAATAGCAGGTCTTTCAGTATTCAGATAAAAGGCAGCTCTATTCTGGATCCAGACTGGACCAACTCCCACTGAAGCCAATGAGGAGTTTTCCCCACCAATTTCAACAGTATTTCGGTTGGGGTCTTGGCATACCTGAATCAACTAAAATAAGCTTATCAAGCCTTTTAAATCAGTATTTATTCTATACAGAATATGGGGCAATCAATTTCTGGACATCTGATTATTCACAGATGTTAAATTAAAAGAAAGTCCAGCTTTTATCAGAGAACAATATCCGTCTACTCAGCAGTCTCACTGGCTAGTACGGATTCCCTGCTTTGTATTGAGATAGTCAAAAAAAAAGTACTATGTAAGTGTGAAGTATAATAGGTACAGATAAAAGGTAAAGGGTAGGAAATAAAACACCAACAGTGCCAAAAACAGCCTTCACCTAGTATAAGAAAGAAAGATTTTTGTGCAAAGATAACACAATATTTCATCAATTTTCTCTCTTGCAAGTCAAGCATCCAGCAACCCCTGGCTCAAACAAAATCATTTTGGTATAACCCACAAATAAGCACACATTTATATTTTCTCTAGGCCTATATAAAAGCTTTGGCCAAAATACTCAAAAGTGGGAACTTAACATGAATGTAGGCACCTGCCATTAAATATCCGAATACAGAGTGGCCTCATTGTAAAACATGCTGAGCACTCAAAGCACTGGTCTACTACAGGCTTCTTCCCCCCTGGATCACTTGTGTAATTCAGGACTACTCAAATGAGAAAGGTTTTGCCTTATGTTTTATTTAACCTGACCATATAAAAAGTAAGCTGCTGACTTTAGACCCATGAGTCTCAAAGAGGGTGCCACATCACCTGCGATCCTTTCAAGGGTTCTATAGGGTACTACACAATGGGGTAACCTTACAGCACTCTTAAAAGGATCCTTCCAAGGGGTATCTGGAGTCTATCCAAGGATGTTTTAAGTTTTAAAAAGGTTGAGAACCACTGCTTTTGACACATCACACCCTTCATATGACCTCACTGGGACTAATATTCTTCTAACATGACTTTCTACATATAAAGTACTGATATCAAATATTCCAAAAAGCTTATTTAAAATAAAAACTGGGGTGGGACCCCTTATTTAAAATAAAACTTTTATGGTAAACCAAGAGGACTTATTCATGGATTATGCCACTAGTCCCCAACCCAGAGCTCATAGGTACAAAGTTGCTCAAGAGATTCTCCAATATTGCTCACAGCTGCAGAAAATTCAGAACTGAGATCAACAGGGAGAGCAAATCATGATGCTGACTGCAGTGTTATTTGGCTTGTTTTTTTACCACAGGCTAGGATTGGGAACCAGTGGATTAGACCAAAGAAGCCAAGTCTTTGCCACTGGATCTCTCACATCTGAGGCAAATCAACAGACTGTCCTCATATCTTTAAAAAGCATTTATGTTGTTTTCTAACATAGATTTTTCTTTTTAAAATGTTAAAAGCTTTGTATCAGACATCTGTATTAATTGTGTTAAAAAGTGGTAAGAATGAAATCATATTTCCTCTAATCTTTTATAGTCAAAGAACTGTAATATGTATAACTGCAGCAGCCTCAAATGCAGGCAGTGCCATATTTATCCTCCTGTACTGAATTCCTCAGATGACCTACACCAGGGGAGAAATGAATCCATTACATTTAAAGATATGATAGATGCTTTAACTAAAGCCAGTGAAGCATAATGATTAAATTGACAACCATGCCAATATAAAAATACACTAATAATCATATCCAGGAACAATTGATGAAGGGACTGTTGTGTGAACATTTCCTAAGACTTGCATGGAAGGCAAGATGAGTCATCCTTACAGCACCCCTCACTTCTGCCCTAAGCAACAATCTCTGTAGTCGCAGTAACCCATAAATGAGCAAGGCATAGGACAGAATAGGTAAGACTGGCCCATACACCACACCCCAAAGACAATTCATAATGAGTCAATTTAAGGCTGAGGCTGTATTCTACAGTTAGGGCAGCCAAAATCTGGAACCAATTTCCCAGGGAGGTGTTCCTCGCCCCTACCTTGGGCATATTCAAGAGGAGGTTGGACAATCACCTGTCTGGGGTTTTGTGAACCCAGCATTCATTCCCACCTGTGGCAGGGGGTCAGGCTAGATGATCTGTTCAGGTCCCTCCTGACTCTAGCTACTATGAAACTCGTGAGTGGATCCCTTATACGTTGAGGAACCCCTAACCCCTTCTGGTGAATTTTTCTGGCAGCTACCAGCAAAGGGCTACAGGATGAAGGCAGCTCTGCTGATGAAGGCAAAGAATTATTTGAATCCAGACTGCAAGCTTTGACTCTCTTGGCCTTATCTAGCAGCAATCTGTCTCCTCATTTCCATCTGATTTCAAGAGGTTGAGTGTTTTGATTTCCGAAGAAGCAATCAGCACCTTTCAGAATTTGGCTCTATATTAGTAACTGGACAGTTCTCACATTCCCTGAAGGCAGGAAAAGAGTTTTATAACGAAACTACTAAGATACGGAATGTGCAGACCACAGTGTTCTAACTAAATACATTCTTTAGTTTATTAACAGGCAAGTTTATGCAAATTATTCTCAGTTTGCTCTGCAATCTGCTTCTCTCACTAAAATGTGGGAAGATGACACATCTGGGATATAAGATTCTCTGCCTATCAAAATACATCTGTATTTGCTGTTAGGAGCAATTAGATTGGGGTGGACAATTATTTCAGGTGGAGGGCTGCTTACCAAGTTGTGGCAAGCTCTTAAGGACAGCATGTGTAGCCCTGTCCCTTGACAGATGCCCTGCCCCCTGGTCACCATCTTGGGACCATTGTCCCAGTGTCTTGGGACCAATGTTCCAGGGCCAGCACTGGTGGGGCCCAGAGCAGGGCACAGGCTGGCAGTGGTCTGTGGAGCTGGACTAGGCTGCGCCAGCAGAGAGAGGGGGGAGCTGGTCCAGCTCCATACAGCCCCTGCCAGCTGGAAGCCTGTACCCCTGCCGCCCTGCTATGGGCCCTGCTGGTGCTGGCCCTGGGACATGAGTGCAGGCCCTGCTCCCACTCCTGCTCACTCCCAGTGGCCCCCCCCCCCAAGTCCTCTCGGTACAGGTGGGGGGCAGTGCACAGTCCCAACCCCCCACTCGCCACCAGGGAAGGAGCTGGTGCTGAATGTGGGGAAAAGCGGCCCCTTGCCTGCCCCATGGATGGCACTCCCTGCTGCAGCCACTTGCAGCCCACATGGGGCTGTCCTGAGCAAGCACAGGAAGCCCCACATGGGCTGTGAGTGGCTGCAGCGTGGGGCACCAGCCACGGGACAGGAGACAGGCTGCTTTGCCCCTGATGCTCTGGGCTCACCCACTGGGGCCGAGCACTGTGGCAGCAACTGTGACACCCCGCCTCTCCCCCTTCCGCTTGCTACGCCAGACAGTGTTTGCTGCTGCTGCCCACCCAGAGCTCGTGTGCTAGACAGCAGCAGCAAACACTGCCCAGTGCAGAAAGTGGGGGCGCTGCAGCTGCCAAGGCGTAGCCCCGACAAGCGAGCCCAGAACTGGTGCAGAGGCAGGTTACAAGCTGATGCCAAGCGCAGAGAAGCAGCAGCCCCTCCTCCACCCCATGGTCAGCACCCTGCGCTGCAGCTGCTCACAGTCCTGTGGGGCTGCCTGTGCCTGCTCACGACAGCCCTGAACAGGTTGCAAGCAGCTGCACTAGGGAGCTCTAGGCATGGGGCGGGGGAGGAACCACTTTTCCCCCACGCTCAGCACCAGCTTCCCCCCATTCTTACCTGAGATTCTGGTGCCAGGACAGCCAAGTGGTCCCAGGCCAGAAGGCCCTGTTGGGGCTTCCAGCTGTCCGGGGCAGGGCCAGGGAGGCCCTGCTGTTGCAGGAGATCTCTAGGGCTTCCCCTGGGTCCTACTGCCTTGGTTCCTGTCACTTTAAACACAAACAGTGGACAAATAAATTTTAATTTTCTAAATTTTTTTAGGGGCCCTGCAGGCTGGATAGAATGGCTGGACCTGGCCTGCGGCCGTATTTTGCCCACCTCTGAATTAGATCAATACAGAAACACAATATTTGGCATTGCCAGAGAAATATCCAAATCTCCCTGTTAAATTCAACTCTATACAGATAGATACAGTCCTACTTTTTTTGTTTTAATTCTCTACCAAGACTCTTCACAATGTATTTAAGTTAGGAGCCAATTTTGCTGCCACAGACTTCAGTAAGAGCAAAAGGAGGACTTTACAGAGGTAATTTAGTACCTGAAGCATTTGACACTAAATACTTATGCGCGAACACCAGGCTTGTTACATGTCTGTTATGCAAATAAAATCCACACATCAGTACCTCTCAAGTCTAAATATATGAAAGTAGGAAATGAGAAATTAAGAGCAAAACAAGAAGTAAGAAAGAAGCTAACTTTCTCCAAATAATATCTTTTAAAAGCAGACATATTCTCTCCCCAACTACAAAATGATCAGCAAATCCTAAACAACAAATAAAAGTACCATTTACATTGGCTACCTCTCTAGTAGTGAAGTGTACTGATATGATTTTGCTGCTTTTTATTCAGTGTTTATTATATGCTGTGAAAGCAGTAAACATTGAGTGGGGAAGCCGCTTCCAAATCACTGCAATGTGCACAATATTAGAAATGAGATGGAAATAAGTATCACAAATAGTATTATGTGGGGAGCAAGGGCAGGAGAAATTAACCGTCTAGGCTGAGAAGAAAACAAAAGCTCCTGAGAGGGGGCTGCAGCTACAATTTGAAGTTTAAGGTACTTTTACATGGTTCACGCTCTGTCAGCAGGCCAGAAAATGACCTATTGCTCCATTAAATTACATAAGCAGTGAAGCAAACCAAGGCAATTCAGAAGCAGATCAACAACTGTTCTGACAGCACCCTTTATACAAACAACATCAGAAATAGCCATATAACATCACTCCACAAGTGGGCAAGAATTAGTATTTCCATGTTTTGCATAAAGAGGTAACAAAAACAAAGAAATTAATTGACTTGCTTAGGTTAGTAGCAAAGAAAAATGGCACCTAGGACTTAACTATCCCACTACTCTCTTTTATAAATCACATACTCTCATTGTTTTCTTGAGATCTCCAGGGATTCCCTTAAGACCATAAAGTAATCATGGGAATTTAGAAAATGTTAGAATATGGAGAATTCAGTGGGATTATTAAGGATATTTCCAGTCACTATCCATAACTAGAAATCAAAATTAGGCTTTAATTATTTTAGATGGAATTTTCTGAACCAATGTTTCCTTTTCAGCAGATAGTGTGTACAGAAGCTAAATAAATACGTCAATAATGCTCTCTCCCTTGGGAAAGGGATATCCCCCACCAGTCATCATAGCAGGAATAAGACTTTTATCAACAATCACATTGTTTATTTGGGCGAGTAATTTCAAAATGGTTTCTGAATTTTTGTAGCTCAAGTTAGAGACCCAAAATCTGAGGCACTTAAAATTAAGAAACCACATCTGAAATCTGTCTACAGACCCAGACAAAGGGCTCAGCCTTGGACAAGACACAAATACAGAGTCCCTATGCTGAAGAATTTATCATTATGTCACAGAAGGCAAACTACAAAAACCAAAAGAAGAGTTTGCTTAGCATTTCTGTCCACATATGTGCATTCACATGCATCAAGCCTAGGGGATGGCGAGATCTTGGCTCAGCCCCTCTCACAGAAGTGACCAGATACATTGTGCCTTTCAGGAATTTGCCCTCATAATGGTTAAAGAAATCATCACGACAGCAGCTTGTGTGTTCTGAAGGGCTAACAGCTGTACTGTCATTTAATACTCAGTAAACACCTACCTCTTCAGTACCGTGCGGAAATGCTGAGGAGATTCAGCTCTTCTCAGCACCTTTATAAACTAACGAAGACTGCACCTTCCCCCCATCTGCCCGACAGTATGGCTTGCAAGACACTGTCCGATTTCTCCCATACAGCAGTCTGTGACTTTTAAAAGAGAAGCAGAACACCCCTGAGCTGTATACCATGGTTTGCCTGTCACTTATTGTTTCTTTGAAAAAAAGAAGAAAAAAACCCAAACCAAGTGAGGGGAAGTAACATCAGTAGTGGAAGTGCCAAGAAGCAAACACACAATTACTTGAGGCTCACACAACATGCCTCCAATCCCAACTACGTCACACACCCCTGGACAGGTGTGGACAACTTGGCACTGCTAGGAACAAATGTAAAGGAGCATAAGGCAGGATCTGCAAAGGTCTGCTCCTTTTCAAAATAAAGACAGGCCTGACAGAGGGCAGGCTAGTCCTTCGGTGTGTGCAAGCACCTAGGAAAGCCAGAAGGAGATGTTGAAGCTTAAAACCAGTAATCTCAGAGCGAGGATCATACGTCCCCGTGTACCAAGGGTCAGAGCAGCCCTGCTCCCCGGCCAGGCGCAGGCTCTCCACCCGCGGGCTCCAGGGAGCGGCAGGGACACGGGGGTCAGGCGGGAAGAGGAAAGGGGCCCCCCCTGAAACTTTCCTGACAGCATCCGGCAGGGGCAACAACATAGCTGGAAGGGGCAGCTGCCCCAGAAGCCAGCCTCCTGTCCCCCTCCTGCCCGTGCCAGGAGGGCGCCCCTAGACAGCACTCACCTGGCCCGGCGCTCCGCACGGCTGCAGCCAGCTCGTTCCCGGCGGCTCGGCTCAGCTCCAGGCAGCAACCGCCAACAACCCCCCTTCTGTTTTGATTCGATTGACCACGTCAGTCCTCACCACAAGACCCGGATCTGCCGGCGCAGCGCAGCGCTGGGCCTGGCCGGGCCGGGCCGGGGCGGGGCGAGGCGAGCCGGGTAGGGCGGGCCTGGCAGCTATGCTGCCCATCGCCGCAGGCAAGGCAGCCACACCCCCGTCGGCAGCCCCCGAGCGCGGGTCGGCTACCCCGCTTCTCCCAGCCCACCACACCCTGCTTCTGTGGCACCAGGACTGGATTGCCCACCCTCTCTCCAGTCCTGCCCCCTTGCTTTATTTTATTTATATATTTTTATAAAATAATTTTTCCATGGTCCAAGCCAAATCAGCCAAATGAAGCCTAAATCCAAGTCAGTCCAGCACCGTGAGTGCCCTCCAACCAGCAAACATCCTCCACCCCCAACTGGGGATTCAGATATTGCCAAAGTCTTTTGGCCGGCATCCTATGTGCAGGCCTAAACCCAAGCCTAAAAGCTGGGGGTTCAGATGCCCCCAAATTTCACCTGCCCTCAGCCTTATGCACAGGAGCAAGATAGGGAGGAGCCTCCCATTTCCATAAAGTGGGGTTTAAGCCCTATCACCTCAGCAGGTACTGAACCACGCCAGAAGAGCAGTTATCCCCAGAGCGCTTAAGGAAAAGTGCCTTCATGGACCCAGATACATGGTGTGCCCCCCTTGCTTCCTTTCCCTGGAGCAGCCCAGTGAGAGTGTGTGCACCCAGACTAGGTGCGTCCCGGAGCAGGGCACCAGCATGCCCCTGAGACAGGTCTCTCCTCTATGTGAGCGGGCAGTGAAATACAGGTGACCCTCGCCATTTTTATATCCCCCCGTGAATGGTGAAATTCATGAATAAGGCACTGCATTCATGAACTCCATGCCCCCGGCGGCTGGGAGAAGGTGCTCCAGTGACAGTGGGAGTGTGGCAGGAGTGCGGTGGCAGCAAGCACAGAGCTTCCAAGGAGCTCCTTTAAGTGCATTTAATAAGCAGGTTTGGCATTCGCAAATATTTGAAACCACAAATGCTGAACCCATGAATAGTGAGGATTTCCCGTAATAGAAATGGGCTTCTGTTCTACCCAGGAGGGCACACATAACGGCACCAGACTCTTCCTGTGCCTGAAAAAGGGTTTTTACACCCAAGAGCTTGCAAAAAACCATTTTCCAACTATTTAATTGGTCTAATACAGGCTTCCCTCGTTTTATGCAAGTTCTGTATGTGCCAATTCGCTTTTATGCAATGACGTTGTGGCCATCGGGACTCAAACACATGGTCATGTGCCGCTTTACTTCGTGTGGTGGGTGGTGTTTGCCTCGTATACTCCTGTTGCTGACCAAAGCTGTTCACTCCCAAGGTGGTTTGCCCTTATCTCGTCTACCACAACTTTAAATGTTCCCAGTGGTGGCCGCCTCCTCGGGGTCTCTCAGCGGTGCACAGTCTGTCTGATGGTCACTTACAGGACTCCACCATCCCTACACCCTGTCCTTACACCACCTAGCCAGTTGGATTGGCCAAGTCCCTCTTCTGTGTTGCAACTGAGGGTATCATAGTTGTATCCTGTCCCAGACTCCTTTTGTACCTGAGCAAAGAACCTATGCTTAGTTAGCACCTATCCCAGCCTCATGGATTAAATCATAATGTAGAGTCCTAGAGTCTCTGCCCCAAACACCTGGTTACCTGGGCCTGTTCCCTTTCTCTCTCAACCCCTTCACCCAGGGAGACATAAAGAAAAACAAAATCACACCATTGAGCCCTGGGGTTCTTGTTTTCTTCTCCTTGGGCACCCGGTTTAGCTAGTCCTGTCCTCTCTCCCTCTCAACCCCTTCACTCAGTGAAACAAACCAAAATCACCAACAAAAAAACTCTGGGATAACTTGCCTGCTGTTGGGCCAAGAATCTAGGTAGCCCCATGCCTGAAGATTCTGGGGCCTAGTTTCCTTGGGGTCTACCCCATGTATGACCCCCCTGCATGGGTCGTATCCCCGTTGCCTCCTTTTTGGTGGATCCTTTATCCTTTGCAGCTCCCTCTGCCAGCCCTACATTACTCCACTTCTCCCCTTTCTGGAGCGGCCCTGTCCGGGTGTCTCGTGGTCTCGCCAAATGTGGCTGTTCACCTTCTGGGTTCAGGGCAAGCACCCTATTCTTTCATTGCCCTTCCCATTGCTCCTTTTGAAGCTCTCCCCACAGGGTTACTTCCTCCTCCTCCTGGTCATCCCCACAGCTCCCACCTGTTACACTGTGGGTCTTTGTAGGCTCGTCACTCTCTCCTCTGTTGCGGCCGTCTCTGCAGCTTGCAGAGGCTGTTTCTGATTTGTTTACACTGTTACCGGCAAGTTCACTGCCATTGCCAGCACACTCCTCCTCAGGAGCCTCTGTTGGCTCCTCGTCCGAGGCGTCGTGCCTCCCAGGGACTTCCTAGCATGTGTTGCCCGCCCACACACTCCTCCCGTTCATTCCTCTCTCTCCCTCACTGCTGTTCGCCATTTTTATCTTTGCTGGCCGACAGTTACTGAGGATGTCACCATCCGGTCTTGGTTGAATAAAGACGCGGCTGATAAGCCGCGTGGGTTTTTCCTCCTGCTCCCGCCTTGCTGCAGCTCCTGCTGCGGCTAAGTATTTTGCTTTTCTTATTTCATTTCTTTGGTTTGTCACATCCCCCTCCTGTTCTCTCCTGTGACAGATGCTTTTTATAACAAAAATTTGTTATATGCGAGGTAAATTCACTCTTATCTGATTGGTGTGGTGAAAGCCTATAGTTAGCCGTTTTGTGCGTTCCTAATTCTTCGGAGAATACCTGGGGAAACTCCCTTGCAAGCCTTTCCAGACTTTCTGTGCAGAGACTGTGTATGCCTTGAACACCGATTCCCAAT
>JAGPOW010001338.1:43817174-43831050 GCA_030014935.1 Caiman crocodilus
AGCTCCTCCCTCTGGTTGGGTGGTCTGTAGCAGACACCCACCATTAAGTCCCTTTCCCCTCGTCCTCCTTGCAGCCTGACCCAAATCGCTTCCACCTGGCCCTCGGTCGCCCCCAAGTTGACACTCAATGCAGAGAATCACTCTTTGACATAGAGCGCAACCCCTCCGCCTCTTTTCCCCATCCTGTCCTTCCTGAAAAGGGCATAGCCATCGATGCCTATAGCCCAGTCGTGGGTTGGGTCCCACCAGGTTTCCGTGAGCCCAACCAAATCTGGGTCTTCCACAGCCACCAGGGGAGACAGCTCCTCCTGCTTACCTCCCATGCTGCAAGCATTTGTATAGAGGCATTTGAGGCTACCCACTGCTGCCTCCCCCTCTCCACTTGCTTCTCCCAAGCCACAACCACATACGCTCGCTCAACTTACTTGGCTCAGCGGCAGAGCGTCGTCTCCTCTCTCGGCAGGCCCATCCCCTGGCAAAGCTAGTTTAAAGCCTGCCACACAAGATCAGCCAACCTAGAAGAAATGAAACGCTTACCTTTAGGCATGAGGTGAAGACGATCCTTAGCTAGCATGCTCCGCGTAGAGAAATGTGGGCTATGATCGAAGAATCTGAAGCCCCCATCATAAAACCAACCCCAAAGGCGCTGGTTTACAGCTGCAATACGGGCCTCGTGTCACCTTCCTTGTTGACTCACTGGCAGAATGGAGGAAAACACCACCTGCGATCCAAACGCCTTGAGCTGTCTTCCAAGGGCCTTGAAATCTTCTATGATGTCCTCCGGACAGCCTCTAGAAGCGTCGTTGGTTCCCACATGGACTACCACTAATGGATGGTAATCTGTGAGCTTAACAATCTTCCGGACACACTCCGTGACATCCTGAACCCGCACTCCAGGCAGGCAGCAGACCTCTCGGTCCAAGGGATCAGGACAGCAGATGGGACCCTCCGTGCCCCTCAGGATGGAGTCCCCAATGACCAGGACTCCACCAGAATGAACTAAATCAGGGGTGGGCAATTATTTGGGCTGGAGAGCCACTTGGGGAGTTTTGGTGTGCTGTTGCTGGCTGGATCAGCACCACCCTCATTTTCCCCAACTTCTCACCAAAACTCCCTAAGTGACTTGCTTTGTGCTGGGCGGGGCAGATGGGATGAGACTGTGGGTGGGTGGGGAGCTGTGTCTGGGAGCAAGATTGGTGGTTGGGGATAGGTCAGAGATCTTGGGGCAGACAGTGCACAGTGGGGATCCAAGGAAGAGCTGTGATCACTCCCTGCACACCTTTGCCTGCATAACCAGTGCCTATTGCAGGACATGTGGGCAGTGGATCATGGCTCTGCCCCAGACCCCTGTGCTGTCACTGCCCCAAGATCCCATCCCATGACCCCAGCCCTGCCCTGTGATTCTACTCCTAGATGCCATTTCCTGCTTGTGGCCCCATCTCATCCACCTGGCCGGTGCAGGGTGGACAGGCCTGGCCTGTCGGGTCCAGCAGTGGCGGCAGCTGGAAGGAGCTGATGCTGCCAGGGCTGCTGGGAAGCAAGTCCAGCAGCCTGACCACCCCAACCTCTCTGTGTACCTGGGGATGGCAGGACCAGTCAGAGGTGCCATGGCTAGGCTGCTGCCTGTGCTGGGCTGGCCAGGGCCAAGGGACCTGTCATGGACTGGACAAAATCTCTGGGCAGGTTGCATCTGACCTGTGGGCTATATTTTGCCCACCCTAAATGCTTTACAGATAAATATGGTGATCTCTGGTCTCTACAGCTTTATATAAAAAGACAAATTAAAGCATAACAAAAAGTGTAGTGCAGATAAAGATCTATTTCAACCACATCATAAGCTTCTTGCAATATGATTTTGTTTTAAATAAAAATGAGTATAAATGAGATGAACATGCTATATAGTATAAACAGCCAAAAAACTTCCACTAAAGCTATCCCTTTGGTATTTGGCTTTTGGAGACAAACTATATAATAATAAAAACTGTGTTACAGATTTAACCTCTGATACATGTGAAGTCACAGTACATATCTTCTAAGATATAACTCCCTCTCAGAAAAGTCAGCCAGTAAAACAAGAGAACACTAGTCTTGACATTCCTGATATATCTAAATCAGAAAACAAAGTGGAAAGGAAGAATTCAGGCCTTGTGATATATCAAAAAAACAAAGGAGGGTAAAGAAGCAAAACTTAAAGAAAATCAGTTCTTCACAGGTCATTTTTATTTATTAATATCATCCCCAAAAGTGTCAGAAGAGAAAAACAGTTAAACTATTTTCAACAACTTGGTAGAAGTGAGATTAAGAAACTGGAAACAGTACTTTAAAGGAGCTAATCTTGAAAAGGAATCCAAGTACTGGTATATAGCCCTTAAAGCCACATGGCTCCCATGGACTTCAATGGAAAGCTTGATGAGTGGACATGCAACCACCCGTGTATAAGCTTAATTTACACACACGTGCAGTATCATCTGAAATTAAGATTCTGAATGTGAGTTTGCAGGATTGGGGCCAAAAGTTGTAGTTTGGAGAGTCAGAAGTCCAAGAGGTACATTTTCCCCCTCCCTTATCTCAAGAAACATCTTGAATATTTTTTAATTAGTCTCAAGAAGTTCTCATAGCAACATTTCTACTCCTTCAAAGAGAATGCAGTGATTTTGGGAGTCAGAAGAACCACATTTTAATCCTACCAATTATTCTTTAGTAACCTTAATACTCAGACCTTCAGAACCAACTAAATTCACCTACTTTTTCTCCTTTTGTCTGGAATAATTACTATAAAATACTGTAATAAATTATGCCTGAATTATACTTTTGACCTCATTAGTTACAATTCACATAGGCAAAATGCATACAGATATGAAGCCAGTATGTGAAAGTTGCTGTTAAAGACAAATTGTCCTTTTATAAACACAAATTGGTGATGGGACTACTGAAACTAATAACTTCCGAAGTATGAATTTTAAGAACACATTTTTAATAGATGACAAATGAGGTGTCTGTTCAAAGTACTAAATTTTATAGCTTCTTATTTTAAGTTTGGATCTCTATAGTGGTGAAAGATTGAACGACTTAATTCAGAGATTACACGCACAATAGAAACAACACTATTAGCAGCACACTGCAGTATTCTTTGGAAATTGCTGGAAACAGCAGTCTTTGAAAAACAGAAAAAGTTAAATCCTGTTCAGGCCCCGTTTGTTTATAGCTGTTGCAGATGTTATCACACTACTTACAATCAGTATTGCACTCCTGGATAGGAATCATTCACACTTCTCTATCCTGCTTCATCCTTTCTTTCCTATGTCATAAGGAGAAGTGAACAGAAAGAGAACAACTAAGGGGAATGGGGGAAAGTACTAGATACATTCATGGAAGCAGTGAGAATGAAGAGATAAAATCTAACGCGACAAAGGGGTACAGGAGCTGGAGCGACATACGAGGAAAGGTGTTTTAGTCATTTGCAGTAAGATTTTATTGCACTATGGGAATTTTTTTTTCAGTTAGAATGAGCTCATGAAAGTGAGTTGCAACCCACAGAACAGTCAACATTCACTGCTAATTTATACCACTCTAGGATATCACTGGATTTCTAGCACTTATAATGTACCACCTAACTCATGGGAACACAGAGGAAATTCAGGAACTTCATAGAATTACTGCAATGTTTTTTCTTGCTACTGAACAAAGTCTGTAGATTAGAAGTACAGCTTCTCACCATTGTGGGTTAACAGAAAAAGACCTTTTTCTGTTAAAATTGAATACTTATTTAGTTTGTTTATAGGCTTGCCAATAGCTCTCCTTTAAAATACAGGCAGTCATCAGACTTAGGACACAATTGGTTCTTGAAAACCGTGTCTTAAGTCAAAACGTTGTAACTTCAAACCAATTTTCTCATAAGAAACAATGTTATAAATGGGGGAAGATGAGTAATATAGCTACATTAATGTATTTATATTGTAAATAGCAATCATATTGATTTGGAAGGACTTATTTGAGGTGACTTTGCTGGACTTTTTGAAAGGCTCTCGGTTGGACTTTTAGAAGGGTTCTTGGCTGGAGTCTTCTCAGGAGTCTAGGCTGAAGGTTTTTCTAGAGTCTTGTCTGATTTCTTAAAGGAAGTGTCCAAGAAAATTTGCACAGATGTTCTCCAGGGAGATGGGCAACACAGCGACTTGTTTGTTGTCGTGGTGTCACATCAGATCAAGCGTTGTAAAGTCAAAACTGATGTCAGAAAGTTGAAACAGGGTGTTAATTTATAAATGTTGTAAGTGCAAAATGTTGTAACTCAAAACGTTTTAAGTTAAGGACTGTCTGTACCTCAGCACCTTACAAACTTTATCTTTACAAAACTTCTATCTGGTGGAAAACCATTATCTTTCCCATTGTACCCCTGTGGAACTGAGGTACAGAGATGCTAGGGCCCAGAGACCCTCAGTTGTTTAAGCTTCCAGTTAGGTCAACAGGATAGTGGTTTTCAACATTTTTAGACTCAAGGCACTGCTTTGAACTTTCTTTTTGACTAGGAAAAAATAATGGAATAATTCTTTTGCTGAAAAAAACTCAGAAAGAACACAACAGTTCTGAATGTTTTTGACACTATGGAGTCCTAGCTGAAATCTCTCAGTTTATTTTGTGCATTGTGTAGGTGTTTGTACACCTTACAGTACTAATACCAGTATTGTGCAGCACCTCATCCTTAAAAAGATCTTACAAAAAAAAAGGAAAAAGGAAGCAAATCTAGAACTTGTGACTGATAGGGTCTTTTAACCACAAGATTAGGCCTCTCTTTGTAAGTGTTATATATTGTGTAAAAAGCAAATTTGATACTAAAAAATTAATTGTACAAACTGATACAGCTAAGAACATGCATGGGACAATATTATCCCAGGGAAAGAGACCACTAGTTATGTTGTGGAGGAAGAGTGCTTACCAAAATAAAAAGTACAGCTTTATTTTGTTGTCAGCAGTTTTGTTAACAAAGCCTGTATCATTGTTGTTTTGCGCAGCACTAAGCACATTATATGAAGGGCTGGAAACAAACAAACAACAGTATGCATACATTGCAACCATGCTACAGCTGAGTTCAACTGCAAGCCACTGGAATCAGTTCTAAAGAATCCATTCCCAATAGCATTTATTGAGACTACACGGATGGCTTCCCAAACTGGCCAGATACAACATTCACAGCATTACATAAGAATTACCTTTTACTGGATCAGACCGTAGGTTAAAGGAGAGAAATTATTTGGGCTGGAGGGTCGCTTAGGGAGTTTTGGTGAGCTGTTGTGGACCCATTCAGCAACCCCCACTGCTGTGCCAAGTTGGCACCCTCACTCCCCCAACCTGCAACAGCTCACCAGAACTCCCTAAGTGGTAGGTTACTAGACTGGCCTGGGACCCCTGTGGGCAGCATGCACTCAGCCAGGTGGATGAGATGGGACTGTGGGTGGGCAGGGAGTGGCATCCAGGGTGGGATGGGTGGATAGGGATAGGGCCAGGACAGCAAAGTGGTAACAGTGCAGGGCTGGGGCCAAGCACAGGGCCAAGCCATGATCCACTCCCCACACAATGGATCATGATTGGCCCTGCCCAGCAGGGGAACAGAGCACACACCCATGACCTAGCTCCCACCCCAGCACAGTTGTGTATGGGCAGCCCCAGTACAGTGTGGCTGTGGAGCGGCACAGCCCAGCAATGTGGGGTAGCCTGATTTGGTCATGATTTATCAGGGCTGCTTTACAGCCACATTATACTTGGGCTGTCTGCATGTGCTGTGATGGGGCAGGGGCAACAGGGGCCGGGTCACGGGTATGCACTCCACCCCACATGGTCATGATCCATTGTGCGGAGAGTATCTTTGCTCAGACCCTGGCTGCATGCTGTCACCATCCTGCAATTCTGGTCCCAGCCCTGCCTACCCATCCTGCTCGAATGCCGTTTCCTGCCAGTAGCCCCATCCCATTCCATCCTATCCCATCCCATCCACCTGACCGAGCGCACCCTGCCCATGGGGGTCTAGAGCTGCCACTGCCAAAGTTGCAGGAAAGCAGAGTCTGGCTGCTGTACTACCCCAGCCCTGCTGTGCGCCTGGGGGCAGCAGGACTATGTGTACATGCCACGGCTGGGCTGCACCCCCCTACCCTGTATCTGGGCCGGACAGGGTCAAGGGACCTGCTGCAGGCCAGATAAAATCCCTTGGCAGGCTGGATCCAGTCCACAGGACATATTTTGCCCACCCCTGCCAGAGGTCCATCTTGCCTAGTATCCTATGTCACACAACTAGCAATCTACCTGACCAGGAAAGAGGCTTTCACTGGGAGGATCCCTGGGGACTTTGTTGCCATTTTCCTATCCATGAACTGTTCACAAATCTGGGCAGGGTTTCACTGGGCAGTGTCTACTGGCTCCTTCGACTCATTCAGAGGCCAGTGGGCACTGTCCAGTATGCTCTGCTTTGTGTCCTCCCTTGGTGCACTCTTTTTAAACCTTTGACTTTCATTTCCATTCCTGTTTTCTTCTTTATTTGTCCCCTGTAATCACTTGATGTGCACTTAATGGCCTCCCAAACTAAGGCGGGCTTTTAGTTTTACTCGGTGGGCACTGGCTCACATTCCCAATGCACATAAAATCATAGAAAATTAGTGTTGGAAGGGACCCCAGAAGGTCACCCCCTAGTCCACCCCCTGCTTAAAGCAGGACCACACCAACTATATCATCCTAGCTGAGGCTTTATCTATCCAGGTCTTACAAACCTTTAAGGATGGAGATTCCACAACCTCTCTGGTAACCTGTTCCAGTGCTTTACCACCCACCTAGTTAGAAAATTTTTCCTAATATCTAACCTGAACTTCCCTTGCTGCAACTTGAGACCACTGCTCCTTGTCCTGTCATCTGCCACTACTGAGAGCAGTCTAGCTCCATCCTCTTTGGAACAACCCCCCTTTAAGGAATTGAAGGCCATTATGAAATCCCTTGTCTTTCTAGACTATATAAAACTCAGTTTTCTCAGCCTCTCCTCAAAAACCATGTATCCCAGCCCCACAAGTATTTCTGTTGCATTCTGCTGGACTCTGCAATTTGTCTACATCCTTTTTGTAGCAGGGAGCCCAAAACTGAACACAGTACTCCAGGTGTGGCCTCAGTGGTGCCAAATAGAGGGGAATAATCACTGCCCTTGATCTGCTGGCAATGCTGTTACTAATGCAGATCAGTTTGCTGTTAGCTTTCCTCGCAACAAGGGCACACTGCTCGCTCATACTCAGTTTGCTACTGTCCACTGTAACCCTGAGGTCCTGTTCACATCAATATCACACAGTGGCAGAGATCAGCTGCTGAAAGGGCGAGCAAACTGGGTAAGACCAGGGTTTTTCTTCACACCATTTCTGTCCCACTTGCAGTCTCCAGCACTTAAGGAAGTGCAGATTCAAGGTCCGTCACTACTGCCCAGGGGAATCCCTGACTGTGGTTTCCTATACAACCAGCCCTCACCACTCTTCTGTGAAACTGCTTTGAGTTGCTTTGCTTTTCAGCCACCAGGCAGAACCCACTTCTGAAGGTGTCCTTCCATGTTATTCATGCTCCTGAACCGTAGCAGCCTGCCTTTCTGTCACCACTGCTGCCTCATGCTCCTTGACCAGCATATTCATGGGGCCTTCTGACCTCATCCCTCTCTCCTGGTGCAGTGGCTCTGTAGTACCTGTACAAGAGAACAGGAACTGGGCCAGCATGCACAGTCCTCCCTGGGGTGCAAGGCAGCAGAAGGGACAGTTGCTGCCACAGCCTCCCCACAGCTGCCAGCCCCCAACCCCCCCCAGTGCCCTCAGGCTGGGGGGCCCCGAGAGAGCTGGGCTCTTTCCGCAAAGGGCCCTCAAGGAAAGGCCCTTCATAATCACCCCCGCCCAGGGGCTCTGGCGAGACCGCCCGGGCCCCGGAGCTTCACCCCGCGCCTCATCACCCGCCGTAGCCGCCTCTTCCTCCCCGCCGCCGCAGCCGCCCGGGGCGCGGAGGGGAGACCAGGCCGGACCAGGGGCGCTAGCCCCACGCGGAGCTAGCGGGACGCAACAGCGTGGCCGGGGGCGATGTCACACCGGTGCCATCACAACCTGGCCCTGACCCAGGCCCCGGCCCCGGCGGCGCGGTCCTCGCGGACAGACGGCAGAAGCTCGGCGGCCCCACTCGGGGAGCAGGAGCAGGAGCTGGAGTGTAGCGTCTCAGCCCCGCACCCGCGGCCCCTCCTGAGTGGCGGGCGCTGCATCGCGCATGCTCGGCGACGCCGCCATTTTGGTGGGGCCAGGACTTATCCGGCGGCGGCGGCAGAGCTCCCGGGGCCCGGCTCGGCGGCAGTGGCGGTGGGTGCGGGGCGGTGCCCGCTGCGGACATGGCCAACATCGCGGTGCAGAGGATCAAGCGAGAGTTCAAGGAGGTGTTGAAGAGCGAGGAGGTCAGAGCACCCCTCCCGGGGTTTCTTGCGTGCGCCTGCGCAGGGGGCGGCTGCCACTGCCCCCAGGTCGGGTCGGCCCAGCCCGGCCCCCTACCTCTGAGGTTCTCGGGGCCGGGCCGCGCTGCGCTGCGCTGCGCTGCGCTGCGCTGGCCCCGCCGCTCTCAGCCCGGCCAGGTCCCGGGTCGCCTTGGCCCCCAGGCCTGAGCCCCTGAGGGCCCCGCTCGGCTCGGCCTCTCCCGGGGTGACGGGGCCCTGCGCTGCCCGGCTGGGGACGCGTTAGGAAACTTTGGGGACCTGGGTAGGAGCCTGCCTGGTGTCCAAACGGGCGGGCGGACCCGGCCCGGGGAGCGCGAAGCAGCCCAACCCTGGTCCTGGACGCAGTCCGTCCCCCACCTGGGAGGCGCTGGGGTTGACCTGCCCCTGAATTGAGCCTGTTAAGGTTGTGCAGCTCCCAGCAGCCTCTTGAAGGCATTTGGAGGCCTCGTTGTACAGCCTCCCTGCAGCCCACCCTTTGATTTCTCTGGGGGAGCTGGCTTGGGGCTACCTAGGAAGCATGTCTGGGTGGGTGGCTACCTGCCACATACTGAAAAGAGAGTCCCTGCAAGGTTTTGCTTTCTTTAGACCAGCCCTGATGGTGTTGATGAGAAAACACTGTTGAAAAGTTTTAAATACTTTCTCCCTTACATTAGAGAAGGGGAAACTGTAGTGTAGGCCACAGCGTGTTCAGGTGTTAGAGGTACATTCAGGTCTGTGTGGTTTTTCTTATAAAGAGGCTTGGGTTTAGTGAGCAAGTTTTTCTTCATTCTTGGTAGCATATGCACTGGGCACTGTAGTGCACTGAAAATATGCAAGTCTTCAAGGTGCTCATCTCATGTGACTGAATCCCATGTATTGGCGTGGCCGTGAGTCTTGCAGAATTTCTGCCTCTGAGTTAAGCGTGGAAGATGCACGACACATGTTGGTACTGAGCCAAATATGAGTCCTTGTTTACCAATCTATACATAATCACTGCTTACAGGTTACACGTTAGGCTGGCATTTTGAATAAGCGAGTTGTGTAGGTTGTCATGGATGTTTAGAATAATGACAGATTGCATTCTGATTACTGAGGGATATCTTGTTGTGACTTTGGGTTGTTTTTTTTTATTTTGGTAAACAGTTCATGTTCTAGAACATGAAAATGTGAATTGGTGAATGATGGGATGACTCTTCTGACCAGTCAAAGGAGGCTGGAAAACTTTCTTTTAAACAGCTTTAGGGATTGACAACCTAAATTTCAGACTAGGTTATTTATCAAGAAAGAGTAGCTGGAAAAAAAATCATATGAAGAAATATATTAATTGTTTAAAAACTATAGTCTTTCTTTAAAAAAAATCTGATATTTATTTACACTTACTAGATATTATGTTCCAAGTAGTGTGTTAACTGGCCACCTCAATCTGTGTTTCCAGAGATACCACAGCATTGGCTTGGCATCCCATTGTGATGTGGAAATAAACACTGTACATGAAAAATTTGCCAGTCCGGTCTCAGAACATAGGTATATTCTTCAGTTTCTTCTTCAACTGAAGAATTTACAATACGTTGTTGGCCCAATTTTCACTTTTAAGTTTAGCAAAAGGAAGATTTGTAAATTACAAAAGCATAACTAGGAAACGCACACAATGCTAAATACCTTCTGTTTCTTTGTCTAGAAACGTCCTTTGAGTCTGTCTTTAAAATACTTAATTTGTGTGAAAAGACCTTAAATAATTTGCCCAAACTATGATTTTTGTGCTGCTTGCCTTATTTAAAATATAAGAGCTCACAGCTAACTGAAGGAGTAGGATGTTGAATTTTGAACAAAGACATTCTTTTAATCTAATTTCCCTTAAGTGTTGGAACTAAACAGATGTGCCCAAAATGTTTTTTTTTTTTTAAACAGTAGGTATAAATGTACTTTCTCTTCTAGCCCTTCATATACAAGTAACTAAAATGTAGATTGTTTAAAAGCAACCATGCTTTAAGATGTTAGTGTAGGCAAGGCATATGTTGCCTTTAACATTCAATATGATGTTAAATAAAGTCTTTGACCACCCCCACCCATACTTGGTTTACTTGATGTGTGTTAAAAGTAATGCACTTTGTCTACTCTTTAAAATGCATAATCATGCTAACTCATATAATACTCTAAATCCTAGTCTAGACAAGGCATCAGTTGCTCAGATTTCAGCCTGTTCTCTTGTGGTGTCATTTCACTAGTTTTTCATCATGTTGGTCTTCAAGGGTAGACTAATTAAGCTTCTAATCTGGAGAGAATACATACATTTTTTGGATTAGAGCGTTTTAATGTCTTTTAAACACAGGGAAGTAGAGGAACAAAGAGTACAGGCCCTGTTTTCATGTCCTAAATGGGCCTGAGGGGCAATACAGGTAGAAGAGCAAAGTAGAGTTGGCATCCACTCTACTTAGCACTTTATTTTGCTGTAGGCTGTGGGACCACTGCCACAGGTAACTGGACAGAAGGTAGGGATTCATCTATACAAGGATAGCTTATTGGAGGGAGAAATCATGGTGGTTGCTTGATATAGTTAGTGGTCTTTGAGAACTGGATTTAGTTCAGCAGGTATTGAGCATCGTACAATTTAAAATAAACACATTTTCAGTGTTATATATGTTGTAACTTTACAATACCATATTACCAGAACCGAATTAAATTAATCAGTTTTCATTTTGCTGCCTTTAAGTGGGGCTGGAGATTAAAAGACTAGTCTTCTGGAGGAGTGGAACTTCCTTACTCAGTGCAGGCAATTAGTTACAGGAGCTGGCTTATTGCATTCATGACAGAATTTACTTTCCTTATTGGTTTCATAGATTTCTAGGGTTGGAGGGACCTGGCAGATCATTGTGTCTGACCCCCTGCTCCAGGCAGGAAAGAGCACTGGGTTAAGTAACCCCAGCCAGATGCCTATTTAATCTTTTCTTGAACACCTTCAAGGTAGGGAAAAGCTCCACCTCCCCTGGAAGCCCATTCCATGGTTTCTTTTCACTGAGCTCTTGGAAGAGACTCCAGAAGGAGGACAGTGTCTTCAATGGCAGGGATAAAATACATTCTGCTAGTGTCACTGGCTGATGTACAATAAGTGACAGGTACCTTTTTTTGGCTGCACTAGAAAGAACTTTCATGTGTCTGTTTAATTAATATGATTTTTGCGATCTGTTTTCAAGCAGGCTTTGAGTCTGTCCCTGTGACTGCATCACTTTGCTTCCACACATTTATTCTTTATATACTGTTTTTTAAAAGGAAATTGTATTCTTGTTGGTTGCAGGCAAGAAGCACTGCTTTCAGAAAATCCAGTTGTGGCTTTTTGTGATATGAAAACGTAAAGTAATAATCCAGCTTCTGTATCTTCTGAAGACTGAAAAAATTACCAGTTGCCTATATTGGCTGGTAGAAAAGATGTGGTGAAATCTCTTGCTGGGAAGAAACTGGTCTTCTCACCAAGTGGAGAATAGCCGGGATTTCTTCCAGGGTGTTCTTCCCACCTTTCATAAATATATCTCAAGCTAGAACAGGCTTATCTGCATGGAGAATTTGATTGAAATAGCACTCAAATTAGATTAAGTTAAATATGAAAAAGAAACTACTCGCTTTATGGAAATGAGCATCCATTGAGATATTCTGGAATATCTGTGCTTTAAACTCACAGCCTACCTTAATACAGTCAAGTGTAGGGAAATGGTAGGTGATAAACCTGAAATATATTCCTTTCATTGTTCTTTTTCCTGAAACAGAGAGCTTTTCCTCCCACTCCATGTTGGACCTTTATGCATGGTTTTAGAGGAGCAAGATCACTACTGTGAGGATTGTGAAGTCTCCACTAGCGTCCCTTCCTCGGCTTCCAGTTTTAGGAATGTCCAGCCAAGCAGAAAACTCCAATTTTGCTTCTGTCACTGCTTTTTGTGATTCTTACTAGTTTCACCGGTAGGGCCCAGACACTGCATGTGGCCATGAAAGTAAGCTTTTTGTTTTTTTGGGAAAGCTATGAGCCACTGCCAAAGTACTAGTTCCTTTTGTCTTCAGACTCGGACAGACCTCACTAGAATAACTTACATTAGTTCACATTTGTAACTGCCATAGTGAAAAAGATCAGTGTTCTGTAATGGCTAAAAATGGCATATTGCAGCTTTCTATTCCTGTTTGTGCTGCAGGACCAATACAGCTATGCAAAAATGAGCTGACTTCTTTTATGGCTTATGCATCCTGAACAGAATGTTTCAGAAAGGCCCTATCCCTGTTAACCTGCATAATACTTAACTTTATTCCTTTAGTCCTGTTGAGATCAGTGAGGACCTAGTAAGCACAGTGAATTAAGTTAGGCCTTGTCTATAAGAGAAGGGTTTTTGACTTAAAATAATATCATTATACTGGTATGAGTGTCCGTGTAAGGTGCTTTTACTCTGGTGTAAGAGTATGTTTTATTTTATGGCTCACTGTGAGGAGATGTTTAAACAAAACCAAAAAAGCTGTTGTTATTTTTGGAATAACAGTTCACGAAGTGGGTATAACTCCTCAAGCTTTACAGGTAAACAAGTAAATAGTATGTCTCTGTTCTTTAGGCTGTAGTACACCACTTATTTCCTGAATTCTGTGTTGGCCATGGTTTGTTATGTCACCCAGGTTGTACTGGGGGCCGAAATTAATGTAGAAGGGTGCAGGGCCCGGATGTAGCCATGATGGGAGCAGGGCCGGCAAGCACTGGATGCAAAGCTGGTCTGGCTCTGCGGAGCCCCGCAAAGCACAGAACCCAGGGCAGTCACTCCAATTTGCCCCCCTCCCCCAGGGACAGCCCTGACTAGAGGAGAATGTAGTATTCATAGATGTTAGGGTTGGAAGGGACCTCAATAAATCATCACGTCCGACCCCCTGCATAGGCAGGAAAGAATGCTGGATTTAGATGACCCCAACTAGATGCCTATCTAACCTCCTCTTGAAGACCTCCAGGGTAGGGGAGAGCACCACCTCCCTTGGGAACCCGTTCCAGACTTTGGCCACTCTGACTGTGAAGAAGTTCTTCCTAATGTCTAGTCTAAATCTGCTTTCTGCTAGCTTATGGCCATTATTTCTTGTAACCCCAGGGGCGCCTTGGTGAGTAAAGCCCCACCAATTCCCTTCTGTGCCCCCATGATGAACTTATAGGCTGCCACAAGGTCGCCTCTCAGCCTTCTCTTGCGGAGGCTGAAAAGGTCCAGGTGCCCTAGTTTCTCCTTGTAGAGCTTGGTCTGCAAGCCCTTAACCGTACGAGTGGCCCTTCTCTGGACCCTCTCCAGGTTATCCACATCCCTCTTGAAGCGCGGTGCCCAGAATTGCATGCAGTACTCCAACTGTGGTCTGACCAGCGCCCGATAGAGGGGAATTATCACCTCCTTGGATCTGTTCATCATGCATCTGCTGATG
>JAGPOW010001338.1:43831150-43895652 GCA_030014935.1 Caiman crocodilus
CGAAGGACCGAGCACTGCAGGACCCCACTGCCCACGCCCTTCCAAGTCAATACTGACCCATCCACTATGACTCTCTGGGTACGACCCTCTAGCCAATTCGCCACTCACTGGACTGTGTAGTCATCCAAGTCACAGCCTCTTAACTTGTTCGCAAATATGGTGTGGGATACCATATTGAAGGCCTTCCTGAATTCTAAGTAAATGATGTCTACCCCTTCTCCTGCATCCAGGTGTTTTGTAACCTGGTCATAGAAAGAGACTAGATTTAGTCAGGCATGATCTTCTTGCTATGAACCCGTGCTGGTTTCCCCTCAGCATAATTTGTCCTGCTAGGCTCTCGCAAATGTGAGCCTTGATAATTTTTTCAAAGACTTTGCCAAAGATGGAGGTGAGACTGACTGGCCTGAGTTGCCTGGGTCCTCCTTCCTCCCCTTCTTGAAAATGGGGACCGTGTTGGCCCTTTTCCAGTTCTCTGGGACCTGGTTCATGCGCCATGAGTGTTCAAATATTCCCGCCAGTGGTTGTGCAGTGACGTCAGCCAGCGCCTTCAGTACCCTCGGATGGAGCTCTTCCAGGCCTGTTGTATGCTTCTGTATACCAGCTGACTTTCAAAAGACTGTTTTGCAGTTAGTTTATTTTCATCTCATGAGAACCAAAAAGTAGCTTGCTTTTAAAACTAAGGAATTTACTAGAATGCTTTAAATAGATTATATTTTAGGTTCCTAGTTCTGAAGCAAATTCTTCAGATTTACTAGTTATCTTACATCTTTGTCCAAAATCTGCTCATCCAAATGATATGGTTGTTCCTCAAGACCTTTGAGTAGCATTGCTTTGTATTTTGAGAAACTGTAGTGTCTTGTATCAATACTAGTAGCTAGAATAATTAAAGTATTCCTAGTAATAATACTTTCATGATTGCAGCATTTCATTATGAACTGTAATTGTGAAAGATGTCATTGAAATGTTAATTTTTTTGCATGATTATTTGACCAGGCTTGCAACTTGGCCAGGGACTCAGTAATTGGGGATAAATGGCCAGGTAAAGTACTTGAAGGGCCTCATGTTCAGCTTGACAACCTTCCTTGTCTTTGATATGTTATGTGGCAACTTTGGAAAGCTGCATTTGGCCAATTCTGATATTTTGTGGAATTTGTTAATTCATTACTCTTTTTGTTCTGATGAAAATCAGGAAACTAAAAAATGCTTAACATCATACCCATATAGCAGGGGTGGGCAGTTATTTGGGCTGGAGGGCCTCTTAGCAAGTTTTGGTAAGCTCTTGAGAGCTGCACATGCAGACGAGCGCATACATGAGCTCCATGCAACTTTCCCTGTGCCCCCTCCCCAAGTTGCTGGCATGTGGCTGGATTAGGCAGGAGGAGTGCCAGCCCATTCCAGCACCCATGCGGCCTGAAGCACCATGAGGGAATACAGTGCAGCACACACCCAGCTGGGGACTTGGGGAGAGGAATCAGCTGCATGGAGTGCCGTAGGGAGCTTGCATGCGTTTGTCTGCTTGTCCGTGTGTGCACAGCAGTAGCCCACAATTTGACACCAGCCCAGCTGCATGCCAGGGACTAATTGGGAGGGAGGTGGGGGATAAAGAGGGGAAGGGAGCCATGGGTTATCTGAGCCTGGCTGGACAGGTGCCACATTGTGTTCTCCCCTTCTTCCTGCAACCTCTCTTCTGCTCTGAGTTCCTGGCACACAGCTGGGCTGGGCTCGTGCTGCACTGTGTTTCTGTGTCCTGCTTTGGGCCATGTTAGTGCATCTGGTGTGGCTCCTGCCCAACCTGGCCATGTGGGTCAGGCAGGAGGCACATCAGCCACTCCAGCTGTGCCCACCGAAGGCCAGGCTCTGGTCTGTGAAAGGCCATGCGGTTGGAGCTTCATACATACAGCCTTGTTGGGCAGAAGCCTGGCCAGGAGCTCAGTTCAGAGCAGAATCACTCTAGTTCAGGGGTTGTCACCCCTGGAACAGTGCCAGAGCATGGCACACAAGTCCATTTTGCTCAGCATGTCCCAGCTGCCCCAGGTGGTTGGGAGGCTGCAAGTCCTGTTGCAACCAGCCTGGGCTCTGTGGCAGGTAGCAGGGAAGTGCAAACAGCTGCACCCAGGTCTGGAGCCCTGGCACTGGCTATGTGGCAGCAGCAGCTGCATGTGCACTTCTGGGTGAATGGCAGGAAGGGGCTGGGGCAGCGCAACTGTGGCCTCCACCTTGTTGTCTGCTCCTGGCACACCAAGTCAAGGTGTAGGTCAAGATTAAGGGTGTGTTTGGTACTTAGCCCAATAACTGCTGACTGCTGCTCTAGTTACAGCAGCCACAAATTCACACTTTGGGAGCCCCTCAGTTCTCCTGTTAGCTCTGTTCTTCTCGATTTGTGAGGGGAAGAAAGGCTGATCTGGATGTACAGCTTGTCTTATATCAGCATTAAAGTTCAGTTCATTTTACTCAGTAAACTGTCAGAAAGCATTAGTATTTTTAAAAATTGCAGTCACAATAAACTAAAATATACTTGAAAATAAAGCTGAATTGTAGCTAACATCTTTGATACTGCTACTTGCAGTAATCTTGTTTTAAAGTTGTCTTTTTACAGTGTGGAAAAGACGTGTTGAAACACGATTACAAACTGATATATTATTTTGTCTTCTGACTGTAAAATTACATGATATATGAATACTAACTTAAAAGTTTATATTGAAGAGTTAAATAGTTTCTGGCCTGCTTTCATAACTTTTTAAAGATTAATTTCATTGTCCATGTAATTTTTTTTGTTTTGGAATAATTGCCCCCAGTGGATTAAGAAAAGATAAGTATGCTTGAAAACATTAAATTATATTTCCTAGTTAATATGTGAGTGTCTCTTATCTTGTGACATTCTCTGGATAAAGTGTTGCTTCTGTTTAAGGAGAGAAATAATTTTGTTCACGATTATAGTTTAAAGTGCACGTAACTTATAAATAACGTTCTGTGGCATGCTCTGGAGACAAAATATACTTTTTGCACTTGCAGTTTACTTTGCATTTTCCCTTCACATTATGCACTGAAAAAACTTGCAATGTTCTGAATTGGGAATATTTTTATTTAGGTGGGGGGAATCTGTTTTGTGAATTAAATCAAGCTGTTTTGAGGTCTCATAGTCTATGTATTAAAAATCACATATAGTCTATTTTATGGTAGTTTATTACAAATTCACAAATCAATAACTCCTGTATCTTACTTAATCAGGCAGTATAGAGTGGACCCTATTTACAACTTACTGTTAGAGTTTTTTTTATTTATTTAGGGGTAAACTGTATAAAAGCTCTGTTTGAAACTTACCCATATAAGGAAGCTATTGTATACAAGATTACGGTGTGAATTTAAAGCACAATAGCAATCCTGCACTAGCTTCTTATGTGGACGTTTTGTTCCATAGTCTCTCTTTGTAGTTTCATCTAGTCTGTCTTGGCATTTTTATATCTTTACATACATGCTGCCACCATGGCCGTGTAGGAAAAAGTAGCATATGTCATTAGCCTATTCTTTTGACCCTCCTTGCCTACAGCCCTCTTCTGGTGGCATAGTGGTGTCTAGGTTGAGTAGAAGGAGTTTGCCATCAGAACTGCATTGGTTAGGAGTATAATCTTTTCATGCCCATAACCAACATGGTTATACTGGGGAGACATGGAACAAGAATGCACACAGGGAACTGGATGCAGGAACCCTACTATTTTCCCACATAGACAAGTCCTTACTTAGACCGTGTAAAAGAATGAACACAATTTGTTGGAATTGAGTTTAATCCTGCAGTCCCTTTGAATGTAGAACTGCTAGTGATCTCAGTAGGAATTTAATTGTAGGACTATGGGATCTCTGCCTGAAATAAACAGTCTTTTATATTTGCATCCAAAATTGGCAATTCAAAGTCCTATTCAAACTGCTTATTACATTATTATCCTCTAACTTTTCAACTATTTTGTATTAAAAAGAAAAGGGTGTATAAAACTTTACATGCTATCTTGCATCTTTATGAAACTGTTTCTTAATCTGGGTTTTTGTATCTAAACTGGATTTGGAAGAGCATGCATGCCTCTGCATTGAATCTGACAAGAGTGCTTCATAGCCAGTGACATGCCAGTGATATTCAGGTTCTCCTTGCTTAAAGTTGTCCAGCAAAACTTGTTTGTAAAATCCCTTCTTAGGGATTTAATTAGGTTAATTAAAGCAGTATGAACATCCTGTGATCACATGCTGCCTGCCACTCAGGCCTGTTGTGCTTTATTTTCAGTTAGGACTTCCCTCAGAAGTACATAGCTTAAACTTTGTTTAGGCCAGCATCATTCCATGTCTCAGTTATTGCAATGTACTTTCTTTAAGCCCTTGACAGTTTATAAGCAGGGAGGGCCAGTGGAGCCAAAAGGGTAGGCTGATGAGCTGGGTTGCTTTGAGAACAGATAAATACCTTGAGCCCAGAGAGATGAGCTGCTGCTGCTGACTCTTTTATCATTTGTATGATGAGGGGAAAGTAGTTCTGAGTGGGACTGCCAAACAGAACCCAGAGAGCTAATGTCTGGGGAACAGAGATGGGCCACCTGAAGAATACAATATAAACATGTTCTGAAAATAATCATCAGTAAGTTTTAAGTCCAGGGTTTTTGAGAAGGTGGGAAATGGACTGAGAATGCAGATTACTTAATGGAAATACAGTAAATGTTAGGGATTGCTAGCGTAGGGCTTTATCCCATTGTGCTTCAGAATGCACAGAGAAACAATCTTAGCTAGGATCCAGACTGCATAAGGATTTGTTATATCAAAGCCGCAAATGTAATAAAACTAAGATTGAATTAAACTTTTTAACACTAAGGCTGCCTATATGCGTGCTCAGGGGTAGGGAGAGGTGTTTTAATTAGAGTGGTTCCCAGAGAGCCGTTCTAATTGAAGTGCCTTGCCGTCAGGTGTATTAAGTCCCCACATGTTTAAAAATGGCCACAGGATGATGACGCCACACTATGGGGAAGTGTGGTCACCTGAGAGGATAGGCTGGCAATTCAGGCTGGCCTGGACAGCTTGCAAGGTGGGTGGATTGAAACTTGATGGCATTCAATGCTGAGAAATGCAAGGTGCTCCACCTCGGGGGTGGGGAAATCCACATCCCACTTGTAAGCTCGGCAGTGCTACACTTGCTAGCACCACGATCAAAAGGGACTTGGGGGTCATGATTGACCACAAGTTCATGATGTATAGGGGGTGCACAGGGGTGTATGTGCACCCCCTGAGAGGCTGCACTCCCTGTGAAGCCAGTGGGCAGGCGGGAGCACAAGTACACCCCCCCACCCCCCCAGTGCAAGCGCTGGCCTATGAGTAGGGCCACGAGCAAAAGTGGCTGTGCCACTTCCAGAAGTGGCCATGGAGCTCTGGAAGTGGTGCGGCTGCTTTTACAGTGAGTGAAATTGGTTCCCCTGCAACCGGTGAAATCGCCTTATGGGGGATCTCCCACCCAGCCAGCGGGATACCCCCTCCTGGTTGCTGACTGGTGTCAAGGGGTGGGGGGGACATGCCCCCCTGACTTGAGAGGGATCAGACACCCATGCACAAGATGAACATGAGCCACCAATGTGATGCAAGCCACTGTTTTGTTTGCTTCATTGGCTGCAGCATCTATTGATTCATTTCAAGCAAGACCCAGGAAGTCCTCCTTCTGCTGTACTTGGCTTTGGTGAAGCTGCAGTTAGAGTACTACATCCAGTTTTGGGCTCCACACTTTAGGAAGGATGTGGAGAAGCTTGAGAGAGTCCAGAGGAAAGCCACGACCAGAAGACAAGAGAACAAGTCTTATGAGGAAAGGCTGAGAGACATGGGACTCTTCAGCCTGGAAAAGCAAAGGCTCAGGGGATACTTGGTGGCAGCCTATAAATATATTAGGGGTGTGCACCAGGACCTGGGAGAATATCTGTCTGTTCTCTAGGGCACCCCAAGGGAAGACAAGGTCTAATGGTCACAAACTCTAGAAAGACTGTTTTAAACTGGACATAAGGAAAATCTTCTTTGCTGTCGAGTTCCTAAAGTCTGGAAGAGATTTCCCCAGAAGTGGTGCAAACACCTGCTCTGGATGCCTTTAAGGCATGTTTGGATGCTCCCCACCATCTGTGGGGGCAGACTTCCTGCCCTTTGGTTGGGGGTCTGGACCCAATGATCTTGCGAGGTCCCTTCCAGCCCTAATGTCTATGAAATCTAGGATGCTTTATCTAAGGGTTCAGACAGATGTGCAGTCCTGGCTGTAACTCAGAAGGATTTCACAAGGTGTTCCAAGTTACAACATTACCCCAGACCAAACAGAAGTTCAGGGTTGGTTCTAGGAGGGAGGGGAATCTAGCTCTGCTTGCTGCCAGGTTCCCCTAGCAGTGGCCCCAGGCTCTCTGCCAGTGCTCCCTGTTTTCAGAATGGGAGGGGGAAAGGCAGTGGAAGGAGCTCATTCTTGGGGTTTCCCACCTAGTGCTGAAGGGCTGGGGTGGGTGAATTGGATCACCCCACCTTGGGGTGGTGAGGGCTACAGTACACCCTCCCCACTGCCCATGGGGGCTGAAAACCTCTCGGACTGAACTCCTCCTTCATTTTCCCACCCCCCCATTCTGAAAACAACAGCAGGCTGTGAGCTCCCACAGACACAAGTTATAAAAGTGGCTACATTTTGTAACATCTTTATCTGATGCCCTGTGTAATAAAGGATCAGATTTTCACCCAATTGGCCATTTTTTTAAGCTGTTTGCAGCTATCCACTTGTATTTGATCACAGCTATCTACATCTTTCTGGGGCCAGGTCAGGCAAAAATTGTCATTTCTGTTTGTACCTTTAACCCAGGGATGGGCAAAATGCAGCCTGTGGGCCAGATATGGCCCGCCAGGCCATTCTATCTGGTTCTCGGGGCCCATAAAAAATTTAGAAAATATTTATCTGCCCCGGCTGCCTATTATATAGCACACAATGGCTTGTCAAAACTTGCTAAGCAGCCCTCCACCCAAAATAATTGTCCACCCCTACTTTAACCTATTCACTGAGTTTTAGTTAAAGTGCCCCCATGGCCATCTAAAAACATGCGGGGACTTATGCATGTGATGGTAAGGCCATGCTGAAGTGTTCTAATTGGAACACAAACCAGCACATGTGTAAGCAGCTTTATCTTTTTCATTCCTCTCCCATCTTAAAATGATGCATTTTGCATTCTTATATTTCTCATTATGTTGGTTCTGTATCAGTTTACACTGGAAAAAACTTCATTCATCTGACGTTAGAAAATCTCTTGACTAAACGTGTCCTGAAAACATTTGTTTAAAAATGTCTTCCAAAAGTCGCCTTCTCAAAACTTCCTACATTTTTGCCAACAAGACTGAAGTAGTATATTGTATGTGGCTGTATTAAACTTTAAAATCCTTCAGTCTGGGATTTGTTTTTTTTACTTGCATTGTATGACTGGACAGAATATTATTGCTTGGGGGTCTTGTTTTGTTTCTTTGTTTCAAATGAAAGGGAATGATGGATTTTATTTTCTATTTTCAGAAGTTTTCTCAAGTCATTTGTATGCTAGGATTTGACCTAAAGAGAATTTTTACTATGGAATTAAAATTGGTGGAAAAAGGAGGGTTTTATAAGGTACTTGCCTGTTGAATCTAATAGGATTCAAATTACACTTTGACTCTTGGGGGAGGTCTGCAAAAAAACATAACAAAACTGGGCTGCCCATCAGGATGCCCTAATAAAATTGGAGACCTCCTTCCTGCCCTGCCCCGGATTGATTTTCAAATTTTACAGGAGGTTCTCCTCTCTAATCAGGGGGCTCAGCCTCCCTAAGCTCCCCTGTAATTAAAACTCTGAATCTCCTTAACTTTTGCTAGGTACAGAAACTTCAAACTTAAAATATCTTTCAGTTAAAATGTCACACATTTTATTTCTCTGTTTATTAAAATGTAACCTTTACCATGTCTGTAAAAAGTGAGAGCAGCCTTACAGTAATCTTTTTTTTTTTTTTAATGCAAGTGGATTTAAAAAACGTTTCCTGAACCAGTAATGTCAAGACCACAGGCAGGCTGTTATGGTTTTGGATGGTCACAGAATATAACCTGCTTCAAATCATGAAAATTCTAACTTTAATAAAATTTCAGGCTTTTTTGAACTGTACAAAAATTCTGCTTAATATCAAACTTTCTGATAAAGGTACCAAACGTGATTTAACAAACTTGTCCAAAATAGAGAAACACAAAAAAGGACATACTTTTTTTTTCATAAAACTTCCTAGGTCATGGAAATCATTCACCATTCAGTTTTACTATAAGTGGAAAACAGCACATTTAGCACTGCTGAACATATTTTCATGTTTTCTGTTCCTGTTTTTCAAGTTAAGCTTGTATTTTAAGTACTGGATACAAAATGCAGAAACTCTGGAGCTTTTGTTTCTGCCTTGAAAGGAAGAGGAAGGAATATGTCAGTCCAAGTGAAAGTTAAGATCTAAAAGTTACAGGATTTCTAGTAGGGGTGCACTGGTAGAGATTTTTGGGGGCCAATATGGATATCTGATTTTTAAAGAGGCATGTTGGCTGATGATAATTTGATTTCTAATACATCATGAACAGCTGCCTTCAGCTGGTAAGTCCACTGTAGAAGGGAAGACGGGAGGGAAGAGTTGGAGTGGGCAGATCCTTCTCTCCACAGTGAGGGAGGGGGCAGGCGCAGGTGCTGCCCAGCTGGGGCAGGGCACAGGATAGACCTATGGTTCATCGGGGGGGGGGGGGGGGAGGAGGCTTCCTACAGTTGCAAGCACCCTGGGAGGGCACAGGGGGGCATGTTCCCCCCTGATCTGCACGGGGTGGATGCATGGGCTGCAGCTGAGGGCTGGAACTGGGGTTGCGCTGGCCTCTTCTTGCCAGGGTCTAGGCTCAGGGTAGGGGCTATGGAAGGGGTTGCAGGCACCCCAGATTTTGTCATAGCTCCCTCCCAGTGCGTGCCTGGCGCAACCACGGCTCTTCTTAGCATGCATGGGGTGGCAGGGTTGAGCTGAGAAGAACTGTGACTGCTCTGGGCGTGTGGCAGCAGTGGTGGAAGGGAGCTATGACAGAATTTGGGGTGGCTCCATAACCCATGTTCTGAGGCCAGAGCCTGGATCCAGCCCATGGCTCCAGCCTGCCTGCCCAGTGCAGATCTGGGGGCACACGTCCCTCCTTGCCCTTTCAGCGTGTGTGTGGTGGTGGGAGCTCCCCCCGACACACCATGAGTTTGTCCTGTCCCCTGCGCCACCCTGGCTGGACAGCACCTGCCTTTGCCCCTGTCTCCTCCCTCACCCTGGAGGGGTTGATCTGCCCCTTCCCTCCACCCCCTCCCCTTCCACCACAATGGACTTAGCAGGTGAAGGCAGCTCTCCATGCTGAAGTCTGTGCTTCTCGCTGCCTGGGTCCTGTGCTGCGGCTGCATGCAGGCACAGGCATTTATTGACCAAATTATTGGGATGGTTTCCAACACAACCAGTTTTCTTTATATTGGTACCGATCTGATATTGGACTGATGTTATCCATGCATCTGTAGTTTCTAGTGTACTCAGGCAGGTGATATAAAGCAAGAAGAGTGTCCTATAAAGTGGTAGGGTGGTGAAGAGGAGCAGAGCTTACTCATTTGGGATGAGACGTTAATAAATACTGAAATAAATAGGTGCGTCTTTTTGTGAGTGGGGGGGGGGGGAGGAGGGGAGATGATTAGGATGGTGACAGGTATTTTTCACCCAGGCTAATAACTTAAATATAGAGTCATTATACATCTAGATGTAGTGATATTGAGCTTTGTCCTGTATGAAATTTTGGTGGATGAATGTATAGGTAGAATTTAAAAAAGAAATTGTGTCCTGGGTCTTGGTTGCTATTCACAGTCAGTGCACTACAAAGGGATCTGCACACATAGGTCAGTTTATGTATTTGGATATGCTGCCCATCTGTGGAGTTTGGCGCTGTTTATGCAGATTCTGCAACCTTATGTGTTGTGGATAGATAAACCTGCGTATGCATGAGTGTGTTACTTCATTCCTGGTTGAATTGGCTATAAGTTTATTCACCCTGATTAGTATTGTGTTGGTCTGAATGCCTAAAAATGACGAAGTGGTGCTTTAGTCCTGAATTTAACACTGGGGAGAGTTGTAACTAGGTTTTTTTCACTGCTGTGTTGTTTCATGTTACCCTTTCTGTGAGAGTCTGATGTCCTTTTCTCAATTTTTAAAATTTGTTGACACCTTTTTACAAATTTTGTTTGTTTACTTTTCTTGCAGATTCTGTACCCCTTGGGGGAAAAATGCAGTATTGGAATTGATTCTGTGAAATGTCTTATTACATTAATATATGCATATTACAGTGTATTGTTTAGAGTAGAGGTAGGCACCTTTTCAGGCTGTGGGCTGAAATGCATCTTGAGATTCTGGGCAAGTCAAGTGGAGAGAGTGCCTGCAGCCAATGCGCTGCCCCCTCTCCCCCGGTGAGTGTTGCTGAAGCCCCACATCTGGAGGCCTTTGTAGCTGTTGAAGACAAACTTTCAGTGCTTTCCTCACACTGTTAAGCAGAAACAATTGGTATGGTCACTGATGGTCTGTGTTGGAAATTTAAGGATATGTGTTGTTTAGAAATCTAATTGAAGAGTCACTCCTGCATGGAAAAAGCAGCCTCTCATAGGGGGCCAAGCCAAATTTATACTAACAAAAAAACAGCCTGTGCCTCCCTGCAAACTTTTTCCCAAATTGGCCATTAGAATGCATTGTGGAGCTTTTAAGGAAGACTGCAAGAATATTTATAGCCATGCTTACATTAGGGTTGAGCTCTAGAGAGTCAATCAGATTGCTAGAACCATTGAATTTGAGAGGGTCATAACGTGATATAACCAGCAAAGTATACTCTTGCCTTGGAAGAAATGAGGCCAGTTGGGTATATTTGCATGCTCCAGTCACCTTATTGAATTCAGCCTCCATCCAGCCTATGTTACACGTATCCATGTGCATCTCAAACAAAATGGTTGATGTTTTGAGCGTGGGCAGTACCTTTGCATTCTGACTCGTTAGACCATTCTTACCAAAGTACTGAATTTTAAAACTCATCTGTTAATTAAAGCCAGACATGTTTATCTGGGTATATAGTGTTGTTTAGTTTTTGTTTGTGCACCTAGAGATTTTTTCTAGATGGTCTTTTCTATAGAGCAAAAATTAAGTAGATGTAAAGAAAAAATATCAAATCAGAGTGAAAGAGGCCTTACTGAAAAAGATAGGGAGAAAAATATTACACATTTGTGGGTTCAGTGCAGGGGGAGAAAAAAGTGTCACCCTTGAATAACAACTGCATCTTTTATAAAACATTCTAGGTCTGTAGAGGCTCATCTGCACGGGGAGTTTTTTGGAATAGCTGTTGTGCTTTAAAGTTGTACCCTACCTTAATCCAAATCAGTTTATTGATAAACCTTTGTGCCTTTGAAAGTTCCCTTGCTTCATTTTACACGCAAACATTTGATAAGACTTTTTAAAATAGTATGTGAAGGTTTAGACAGAACCTCAGTTAAACTTTTTAAACTACATCTTAAGATAGTTCCATTTATGAATAAGTTTTGATATGGTAACATGTATTGAATATAAATTATCTGAATTAAATACAGAATTATAAATGGCAATGCATTTTGTTTTGCATTTAAAATGCAATGAATATCACATCAAATTTGATGTGAAATGAGTATGGTTAAATACATTATATTTTACTCACTAGACTTTGCATATATGCATGTATGTTTGTAGGCCTGGTTAAGGTAGAATGTGGGCCTTCCGTATGAATCTTGAGCAGTGTTCCCTCTAAGCTGCGCGGTGTGTGTGCCTGGCAGTATGGCATGAGCATGCTTGCATAGCCATGCACGCCACACATTTTAGAGGGAATGCTGATCTTGAGTAAGTTTTTGTGTGTTCAGGGATTAAGATTAGAATAATGTTGAATTTAACTGGGTTTTTTGTCCAGCACAATTTATTTAAAGATCAGTGTAAGGTCAGTTCTAGTACAGCCTACACTAGACCCTTTATCTGCATGCTTCTGTCACCCAGTAATAAGTTTATGGTGAGTTGTGTGCAGACATGACTGGACAGAGGTTTTTCAGTTGTGCACCTTTAATGCTGATTATCAGATTGGAAGTAATTACTACTCATTTTTTAATTACTGCATACACATTTGTATGTGTAATTACTACATAAATATTTTCCAGTGCACATTTTTGTAATACCTAGTACAGACCGTCTACAAATCACCAGTTCTGTAGCAGGCATTTGTATGCTGATAATCTGACACTGGACACTTGCTCTGTCATCTGATGCTGTGTATCATTGACATCATTATAGGGGTTGGAAAACGTATTGTTAAAATTCACTTGTACTGCTTCTACTGTGTGTAGTGTCTTATAGCTGCTTCAAATTTGTTGACCCAGTAGAGTTTCCACTGTGTGTAGCAATTCATGTTATCAGCACTTCCACATATTTGCAGGTTTAGGGGTGTAGTTATAGCATAAAGAAAACTTGTTAGCAAAACTTTTTAAAATATGCGCTTAAATGTAATATCCTTTTGTTTGACACTAAATATTTAAAAATATTTTGGGTGGTGATGAGTTTGCAGGGTAACGGTGAGAAGTGTTTAGGACAACAGTGTTTCATTTCTTAGTGTGCTTCTATATAGATGGCATGCATTGTGACTGTTTCCTGACCTGTTATCTTGCTAAGATGATTGTGCCTGGCAGGACAGGGCACTCAAATAGTAGAGGCTCAGGTTATCTTGAGTGAAATTATCTGGTTCCTAGACAAGGAGGGTGATGGCTTGACAAGATAGCACAGATGGTTCGGTGGTGGGTACAGTGAAGATTTTGGTATATTTGACTACCTGGAGGCATTCAGGAAAAGGGTTTTATTTATTTATTTATTTATTTTTAAAGGAAGGACTCCAGCTTTTTAGGAGATAGCAGTCATGTCAACTTCTCCCTCAGAAAGCTAAGAGGAGCTATAAATTTAAAAAATGAGGGAAGATGGCTGGAAGAGATTTATGTGCCTGGTCTTAGTAGCCAGGAGGAAGAAATTTTGTAAGCAAAATATAGGAATGCTTAAAAGGAGTATCAGTGTGTAAAAGGATGGATAGGAGAAGAAAGTACTAATATTAGTGAAAACAGTTGTTACAGCGACATTACAGTTAGTAAAACAATTGTCTAAGCTGACTAGAGAACAGAGTTTGGGAAGCTGGGCAATGGAACGGAGCAATTCGAGACTACCGGCGCAAGATGTGGGACTGGTTATTATAGGGATAACAGAAACACGGTAGAAGAGTGATGCCTAAAACACAGGTATTAAAGTATGTCTCTTGTTCAATAAATATAGAAGTAAAAGTAAATGTGGTTTGGTAGCATTATTCATTAAGAATGTTTTAGGCTGGAAAAGAAGAAGAAATCCTATGGATAAATAATTTCTTTCAGTCAACATCACTTTGGCTAGAATGACAAGAGGATAGTCCTGGAAATCTGCATGATTTCTGGACTTGGATTTCCATATAAATAATAAAAAAAAAAACAACTAGTCTCTCATAAAAATATGAATCTTGCTGGTAATGTCCCAGAAACATGGGAGAAATAATATAACTCATAATGGTAGGATCTACATACTCTAGGATGCCAAAAATAGTTTAATGTTTTTATTTTATCAAAAAGTCACTGAATCAACATGACAGAATATAGTTTTAAATGTGGTATTATAAGTAATGACCACTGCAAATTATAGACAGTTGTAGAAAATAACTCTGGTTTGAGTGATCATGAGTATATTTAGTTTAAGTAGAAAGAAGCAAGGAGGTGTGTAGCTAAGGTTCTTGGTTTCTAAAATGAACTTTAATAAACTCAGAAAGCTATTTACTGAACTCAGTTGGATTGAGGAGGTTAGGGACTTTAAAGGAACTATAAAATTACTCTATTCCAAGTCAAAGGTGATAAAACCAATAGAATCTCTATTCCAATCAAAGGGGAAAACTTGTAAGAAAGGCCCCAAACCTAATTGGGCTGAACCTCAAGGGGTTCAGGCATAAGCCTACAAGGAATAAAAAAAAAAAAAAAAAAGTCTGAGGATATTATGTTGCGTTTGAGATCAAGATGTAGAGGGATAGAATAAGAACTACCAAAAGTTAAGCTGAAGATAAGTCTTACAAGTATAGAAAAAAAATTGGAGGATTTTTTTTTTTTTTTTGTAGTTACAAAAAATAGCATGGAAAGAAGCAGGGCTGCTATACTATGAGGGTAAAGTAGAGAATAGAAATAAGTTAGGTATGGCACAAAAGCAGTAATGTTTAGCTTCTGTTTTCAGTAAGAATGGATGTTGAACATGGGTCAGGGACACAGGATGGTTAGTAGAGGTATGAAATGAAAATTGCCATGGTGAAGATGGTGGTAAAACTAAGGATTCAGTGAACTCAGGATTCAGGACTCCTAGGATTTGGGGCAGAAACTGGCACATAAGACCAGCAGCCTGTATTTTTAAGAAATCCATCAAGTTGGGACATCTTCATGTATTTGGAAAGCAGCAGATGCAGGGTCTATATTTAAGAACAGGAGAATAATCTGTGCAGCTACAGGGCCTCTAATTTGATTTTAATAGTGTAAAGCTCTTTAGAACAATTTTTGAAGGTAGGAAAAAAGACATGGGAGTAAATGGAAAAGACCATAAAATGCATCGTGGATTTACCAAAGGAAGGTCAGTCCTTTCTTTGATAACTGATTTTGTAGACAGAAAATGCACTAGATCCAATTTAACTGAATTCCAGTAAAGCATTCAAAATGGTGCATAGAGGAAGGGAACTATTTAGAGGCACTTGAAAATGGGCAAAGGACCTAGCCTGAAGTGGATACTATTGAAAGGCTTGAGGGAAGTCACTAGTGGAGTCCTTCAAGGATTAGTCTTGGGACTGATATGTGTATTATTTTCACTAGTGATATTGACACAAGTTTGTTGGGAGTGTGCTGATAATATTTCCAAACAAGTACCAACAGAATTTTGTCTATACAGAAGAGAATTCTGGTGTATAGAAAGAACAGAATAATCTTTAGGACCAAGTAATAGAAAAAGGATGAAATTTAATATTTTTGCACATAGACTAAGAACAAGAACTTTTGCAGTCAGCTGTGATCTTCTCTTGGAAATAACTGAGAAGGAGAAAGTCCTAAGTATATAATTTGATCACAGGCTGTCTATATTAGTTTCCAGTATAATGTAGTTGTGATAGGCAAATTCATTCCTAGGAGCATCAGTGGAGGTATTTCCAACAGTGCGAAGTACGGTGTTAGTGCTGTTTTACATGGCATTTGAAATGTGAATTGTCTGATCAGAGAAGAGTTACTGGTGGTGTTTCTTGGGGATTGGGTTTAGGACCTGTCATAATTGACATTTTTATCAGAGACCTTGATGCTGCAGTATAGGTATTTCCTTGTGAAATTTGCAGATTACCCCAGGGTATCGCCAGTGTCAAAGAGGACTGGGTTATTATACAAGGAGATTTAGATATTCTTGTGGAAAGATTACTTCAGACTAGAATATGTGCAAAGAAGACCTAGTAAGATCCTTAAGTCCGGTCCCCTTCCATGGGCAGGAGGTTGTTGGGCTCAAATAAGCTCAACGAGGCACTTGAACACATCCAAGGGTGGTGACCACAATACCTCTGCTGGGAATATGTTCCAGATTCTAGATGGATACGTTTGCAGAAAATAAGTTTTCCTAATGTCCACCTAAATTTTTCCTTGGTCCTCATCCTTCCTTGGGGGTGCTTTCTGAAGAGTTGCTCCCCTAAATCTTGGTGTTCAACCCTGACATACTTGTAGGTGGCTATCAAGTCCCCTCTCAGTCTGAGCAAGAGAAGGGACCAAACAAACCCAGTTTCCAGAGTCTCTCTTCCATAGGGCCTGTCCTCCAGGCCCCTAATCATACAGGTGGCTCTTCTCTGTACCCTTTCAAGCTTATCCACATCCTTCTTGAAGTGTGGTGCCCAGAACTGGACATGGTACTCCAGCTTTGGCCTCACCAATGCCAGCTAGAGGGGGAGGAGCACCTCTGGATCTGTTTGTAACACACCGGCTCATACATGCCAGAGTTCTATTTGCCCTGCTGACGACTTCATCGTATCTTCTGGTCGTTTGTCACCCCCAGGTCCCTTTCAGGTGCACTGCTAGCCAGTGAATCACCACCCATCATAGAGTTGTGGTGAAGGTTCTTCCTACCCAGATGAAGGACCTGGAATTTGTCCCTATTGAACCTCATCTGATTGTGTTCAGCCCATAGGACCAATCTGTCGAGATCATCCCGGATCTTTACCCTATCCTCAGATGTGCCTGCATTTCCCCACAGCTTGGTGTCATCTGCAGCCTTAATCATTATGCTTTCTACCCCCTCATCCAAGTCAGTGATTAAGATGTTATGGTACCAGTCTACCTACAGTTAGTTTTGAAATAGTTAAGAAGCTCCTAGAAGAGCTGGATGGGTACAATCAGCAGGCCCGGATGACCTCCATCCATGGTTGCTGAAAGAATTGGCCAGTATCATAGCTGATCCGCTGGCACAGCTGTTCGAGCACTCATGATGCTCCAGCCAGGTCCCTGAGGACTGGAGAAGGGCCAATGTGGTGCCCATTTTCAAGAAAGGGAGAAGGGATGAGCTGGGTAACTTCAGGCCAGTCAGTCTTACCTCTATCCCTGGGAAAATGCTAGAGAAAATAATCAAAGACCATGTTTGTGAAGGCCCAGCAGGGGAAACTGATGCTGAGGGGAAACCAGCATGGGTTTGTGTGGCAGGGCACTGTGTGTGCCTGCCACTTTAAGGGCCTGGAGCTGGCAGCCACCAGGTGCCTGATGAGGGCAGCCATTTTGGAGTCAAGGGCTGTCTTGCTGAGATCAAATGGGCAGCCTTCTGTTTAATTGACATCAATTAACATCAAGGCATGGCGGGTGAGAGACAGGTGGTTAGCCCAAGGACAGGTGGGTGGGCCACAGAGATCAGCCTGAGTAGGCTCCCTGTTACAGTTTGTCACAGGTAGATCCTGTCTGACAAACCTTTTAGCCTTCTATGGCTGCCTGGATGTGGGAACTGAGGCTGATGTCATCTTCCTGGACTTTAGAAAGTCCTTCGACCCAGTCTCGCACCCTATCCTCATTGGGAAGCTAGCAGACTCTGGTGTGGATGCCTGCACGATCAGGTGGGTGGCCAGCTGGCTTAGGGACCGCACCCAGAGAGTGGTGGTGGATGGTTCTTTGTCAGCCTGGAGGGAGGTAGGCAGTGGGATCCCTCAGAGTTCGGTTCTTGGACCTGCATTAAATACCTTCATCAGCAATTTGGACAGGGATGTGGAGAGCACTCTCTCCAAGTTCGCTGATGATACCAAGTTATGGGGCAGAGTTAGTACACAGGAGGGCAGGGAGCAGATTCAGGCCGACCTGGACCAGTTGGATAAATGGGCAGAGAGAAATAGGATGCAATTTAATAAAGATAAATAAATATAAGGTGCTCCACCTGGGAAGGAAGAATTCCCAGCACACCTATAGGTTGAGGAGTGTCCTTCTCAGCAGCTGGGAGGCAGAGTTGGATCTTGGAGTCATAATTGGCTCCAAGATGAACATGAGCCGGCAGTTTAATGAGGCCATCAACAAGGCCAGTCGCACCTTGTTGTGCATTAGCAGGTGCATGACTAATAGATCAAAGGAGGTGATGCTCCCCCTCTATGCAGCACTGGTCAGGCTGCAGTTGGAGTATTGTGTCCAGTTTTGGGTGCCACACTTCAAGAGGGACACAGAGAATCTGGAGAGGGTCCAGAGGAAGGCCACTTGCATGATTAGTGGCCTTTGGGAAAGACCCTGCAGGGGGAGGTTGAGATAGCCATCTCTTGTAAAGGCTGAAGAGATTCAGCTGAGGAGAGATCTTGTGGCCACCTATAAATTTATTAGGGGAGGTCAATGGGGAATAGGTGATGCGCTGTTTACTAGGGCGCCCTAGGGAGTGACTAGGAATAATGGGTGTAAACTAGTTGAGAGTGGATTTAGGTTAGATATTAGGAAGAAATTTTTCACATTAAGGGTGGCCAGGATCTGGAATGGGCTTCCAAAGGTGGTGGTACTTTCACCTAGCTTGGAAGTCTTCAAGAAGAGGCTAAGAGAGTCATCTGACTGGAGTAATCTGACCTCAGTCCTCTTTCCTGCCAGGGGCAGGGGGTCAGATGCGGTGATCCATTGTCATCCCTTCTGACTCTACAATCTGTGAATCTGTGTTAAAGAGCACAGGCCCAAGCACTGATCCTTGGGGGACATCACTGGAGACGGCCATCCCATCAATTACAACTCTCTGGGATCGGCCTGAGCCCGTTACCAATCGAAACTTCTTCTTTCAAAATGGTTGCCAATATAATACTGAAACGGAGAGGTGCAGATTGCCTTCAGTGAAGACAGGGTTGGGCAAAATGGCACATCCATCTGGCAGCCAGACTCCATTTCCCAGCAGTCCCTGCCCGCATTGCTGCTGCTGGTTTTCATAGGGATCCCAGCAGTGATAAGGCTGTGACAGCACAGGGCCAGGGTTTCCATGGAGACCAGCTGCTGCAGCACTGGCAGGGCGTGTGACTGGACAGGATGCTGCTCCAGGGCCAGGGTTTTGTGACGGCTCTGCCCCAGATCCAGACCACGCTGTCACTTCTGCAGGATCCTGTCTTCGGCCCCAGAACAGCTCCCCACCCAGCTGTATGCCCTGCTAGCACTGCTGGGGCTGGCTCCATGAAAACCCTGGCCCTGTGCTGTCAGGGCCTCTGCCACTGCTGGGGCCTCCATGAAAACCAGTTGCAGTGGCTGCTGGGAAATGGAGTCTGTCTGCTGGCTGGATCTGCCATTTTGCCCACCCCTGCCTTAACTGAAGGCAATCTACACCTCTCTTTTTCAGTATTATAATAGCAGCTATTTTGAAAGAAGATTGTTCAGGTTTCTTTGAGTAAAAACATTACCTTTTAGTTACTGCTGAAAGAGGAACTTTTCAATGAAGAACAATAGAGAAAGAATATCGTAAACTGTTATAATGTCTTTAGATATACTTAGTGTTCACCTCTCATTTTCATACAGAGATGATACTTAAATTGTCATTTGGGATGGAAAAAAAAAGATTTTGATACGGTGTGAAAAGTAGGTATTATTAAAACTGCTTGTAACTTGTAAACTGATGAACAGATTAATTTGTAAGGTCTCAAACTTCATAAACCATTCAAAGTAAATGTTTTTTTTGGGATAGGACATGCTGTTTTCTTTATCTAATGGTGTGGTTGAATCCCTGCTTGAAGTATGACATTCAGCCTCAATTATGGAGACTCAGTTTTTGGTGCCTCCGTGATATGTGTTTTTAGGTTTGTAAGTAGAAGACGCGCACAAATCCGTTTAATTTCTTAATTTTGGAACTACATGTTGGCTGAGGAAAAATTTTATATTTAAATCTCAGTTGTTTTTATGCCTATCACATGAGAATGTGACACAGTTGCAGAATAGTTTGTCGTCTTTGGCAGAACACCATTGCTTTGGTGAAATTCATAGAACTAGAAGGGGGTACAAGAAGGTACAAGAAGTCATTGAATCATAGGAAGTCCCTGTCTTTTGTTTGCCAGCCCCAGGTCCATCTCTTATGGTCTATAGGCTAAACAATCAGTTGAAGATCAGTATCTTCCAGTATAACACCAGCCTATCTCTCAGCTGTTTTCATTTTCCCAATAATGTGGAATGTTGACACTATGGATGATTTACCTCCCAGGCAGTAAGAAAAGAAATAGTACTAGTGGTAGCAAGGAACTGTGAGAATGGGGACACATAAGGTCCCTGATCTGGAGGAATTGTTTCCCTGCATTCAGAGGGGAGGGAATGAAGGCGTACAAGGAATTTGTAATGAGAGAATAAAAAAAGGATGCCCATATTCTGCCTACAAAAGTAAGTATAGAATTTTACCTGGGAATACCTTTTGGTATTAATCTTTCTGAAGGCAGAGCTTGTTTTGTAGTAAAAGTCTCTTCTGCTTGGAAAGCTTTGAACAAGCTTTGTTAATGCTGCTCTCTGGGAGTGGAATTGGACAACTAATTTGACTGGAATATGTCGTTCTGGCTTAAATCCATTTCTGAAGCGGTTCTATAAAATTTAGTATGAAAATATTTTGGGAAATTGGAGATGATAAACTGTATCTTAGTGACTTTATTTAAAATGTGTTGTGTGGGATGTGACAGAATGGAGAATTTAGGTCTATAAATAACTATTAACCCCTTGCAGAGTAGATGTGTTTTAAAATAAGGCTTCTATCACTATTATGTTCATAGTACTATGGAATTAAAAAAAATAGGTCAGTAAGCAATTTTGGGAAGTCTTATTCCATGAAAGTGGTGATTAAGCTTGAAATTTTATTTTCTATTTAAAGCGATTAGTTTTAAAACTATGTAATTCTTCAAGTCAATTTATTTTTCTAGTTTGATATTTAGAGTAAATAGTCAATTTCAAGGGTCATTATCAACTTGAAATGTAATCAGTTAAAAAAATTAAAAGTAGTTTTAGATACTGTATTTGCCCCCAAGCTTCCTTGCCAGGCTTAATAGCTTTATAAATACCATTTTTGAGAATTAGAATGCTGCAGAAAATTGTCTTTAAATGAATTAGAACTCTAACTGGAACATAGCCTTCTGAATTGGGTTATTTTGGAAGTCTCAAATATTAAAATACCCTTTTTTTTTTTTTTTTTTTTTTTTTAAGAGACCCTGTATATCAAATGCTTACTCATGACTGTTTGTTTCTCTTTATTTTTAAGACGAGCAAAAATCAAATTAAAGTAGATCTTGTAGATGAAAATTTTACAGAATTAAGAGGAGAGATAGCAGGACCTCCGGACACACCATATGAAGGCAAGTAATGTTCTTTTTTGTGTATGAAATTGTGAACATCAAATTATATGTCTTGAGATGTTTTGTTATAAAATTAATATACAAAATCAAAAGCAGTATAGAGCTTCATGTTATAAAATGAGACCTCTTATGCTATTTCAAAATTTACAAAATTGATAATGTATTGATCCGGTTTATATATGGTCAAATGAAAAATAGTGCTTGTTCTGTAGCCTGTAAGGGTGTATTTTGCAATTTTGTCTGTGCAAAAGGATTGTAAAGGTATATGGTAATGCTTAATGAAGATGTCTGGTTTTTGAAAGAGGATGTCTAGTTTTTCAGTGCCCACAGTAAACTAGAGGATGTTGAATAATTGTCCAGCATGAATTGTTAGAAGCTGGTATAGCAGTTTTAAAATATGTATTATGATTTTTTTTTTCTTTAATTGTAGAGAGGGATGTCATTGTAGTAGGTGAAATTTGGAAGTTAATTAGATTTCTGTTTCCTGTAATTCAATTGGGTGGGTAGGGGGGAATTCTAGAGTTACTGGGTGTCTACTGTTACCCTGAAGAATCATGTTAGCTAATTTCTAGCTTGTCTATTTCTAATACCAGCTGTAATCAAGTATACTGTTTATCAGACCAGAAGAAGAAAGTGATTTAATTCTATCTATAACTGACATAGTGCATTAAACCTTGAGATCCTAGATTATTTGGCTCTAAATTGTTCAACTTTTGTAATGTTATGTGGATATATAATGCAGCTGAATCTGGCAGTGACACCAATAATTAAAATTGCTTGACACATTCCATTGTCTGATCTTTCCATTGTATTTCCAGATGCATGTAACTTTTTAAATTTGGGGCTGAAATTTTCAATGCCTGTCTTAGTTCTTTCCCTGAAAGTTCAGTCTTCAGCAAAAAGTCAACCATTTCAAAGCATGGTAGGGCAAGGGTACGCACCCCCTGGCACATGTGCCAGAGCATGACACATGAAGGCATTTTGCTTGGCTCTCACATCTCGGGCCAAGACTACACTGCCACAACAAGGATCAGGACCTTTGCAGCTCCCCTGCTGTCTGGCTCTGGCATGCCAGTATTTTGCAAGTCAAAGTTGCGTGCGTTTTAGGCACTCGGCACAAAAATATTTGCTCCCCCCCTGTGCTAGGGATACATATATGTTGCTTTGTATGTGTTTGGGGTTTTTTTGTGAGGTGCTTTTTAAAAAAAAAAAATGAAAACATGTTTAAGAAACTAGCTCCTCTGAGCTTTGGAGCAAGGACTTCAAGTTCAGTAGAGGTCCCATCCCCAAGTCAGGTGTCTTTGTCGTCCCTTTGAAAATTTTCCCAAAGTTATTGGAGGGGAATCACTGAAAACGGCTGTTTTACCTGCTCAGAAGTTTGCTAGGGGTGGTAACATTTTAAAACTCTCAGAATACTCAATTTCTGCTGAGCAGGATTTGTGATTGCTTTCCTTGGCAATTGACTGAGACCAGGGAGACAGCAATGATCTTAATGTTTAAGTGGGCAACAAACAGCAAGGGAAGCAATTCAAGTGTGATGGTCAAGAGTCAGATGTCCTCATACTGTTTTGTTGTTAAATCTCTTCTAATGCTTGAGTGTTGAACCCCAGTAATTCTAATTATATTTTAAAGTGTGTATGTATGTGGTTCATTAGAGTTGAATGCACATGATAAATCTGCTGATACTAGATTTAACAATTGATGGTGGGTGTGTCTCTCCAAGAAAAGACAAATGTTGCTTTGTGAATTGCCTTGTAAGAGGGACTCTGATAGGACTGCTAAAACAGCTTTCCTCTGTTGTGGTTTATTTGGGCTGGGTTTACACACATATAAGCAAGCCCTGAGCTTAATATTTATACTGAGTCATGATGCTTCCAAATAGATGCAACAGTAGTATTAAGCAAATTCAGGATAATCTGTGTGCAGATATGTGGTAAGAGGTTATTTTTTGGACTTTTCAGGGGGGTAGGTGTTCTTTTACAAGTTTCTGGGAACACCAGTCTTCAGGTTATGTTTATCTGTAAAGTGCTGTGAATAGTTATCATGCAGCATGAATAATAATGAAAACTTGTCCCGTGTCAGTTTATATATTGGGGTTTAAACTCCAGGAGAATCCTTTTAATTGTTTAGCAAAATCCATGATATTCTAAAAAGCAAAATCTGTTCTTCGAGGGAATTAAATGTTGTCTTTAATTTACATTTGGGAAGACAGCTGCAATATCTGAAGTTTCTGTGCAGAATGAATATCTGAAATTCCTGTGCAGAATGGTATAGAGCAGTAAAAATGTAAGGGTACATTTTGGATTTTATAATTCAGCTTTAGTCTTCTCGGCACTTTTACAACAGTAGCTTTTGCCTGCTTTCTTTGACTGCTTTGCTTGAGGATGAGCCCTTGTGTTTTTATGGCTTCCTACTGTTTACCTTCATTCGTATTTTGTGTTCATGTTGCAAGCTGAAAGTCTAGCTTCTGTGCTTGAGTTATTGGACACTTTTGCCTTGTAAGCTAAAATATTTCCCCTTTCTTTCTTGCTATTTTAGCCAGTGTGGCTTTGCTTTTGTATGTCCTCAGTGCTAACATCTTTATTGTGTATATAATCTATTGCTTTTTTCAATCCTGTTTTATACACACAGTTCGCACCCTATTAAAAGTTCAAACTTTCTGCTTTTCTGCAGTTTGTTTTTTATTGACTAAAGGCATGTCTCCTTCTACTATGCTGCTTTGTTGACTTGTTCCTGCTCTGCATATGCCAAAGGCTGGAAAAAAAAAAAAGTTTAGTTAGTTGCTATCAGAGCAGTGCCCTGCCTATTAAGAAGCACATTTGAGCAGAGTGTGGCACTGGGGGCATGTACCAAATGGTAACTTCATTATATTTTTTGGAGTGGACACTCAATGTGTGGAGTGGATAGCTTGTACTTCTCTGTGACACTCCCTAGCACAGTAGGGGGTAGAGTGGACATGGTTTAAGATGATTGACTGCATTTAATTTAAGGCTTCTTTCCGGTCTTGACTACTCAACCTGTACTTCATACCCTCTTTCCTCACAGAGCCCATTTTAACACCTTTTTATGTTATACCTTTATCAGCAGCATGAGCTCCTTTGAACAGGATGGAAACAAACTTCCATCAGTTCCACTATACTGGGAATATAAAAAGCACAAGACAACTTTTAACCTTTTGCACAAAGTCTACAGTCTAGACGGACAGAAATGCAGGCCAGGCAGGCTGGAGAAACAGGATGCAATACATACATTTTTTTTTTTTTTTTTTTTAGTGTTAGTTTTTTGGGTGTTTTTAATATAAACATTTTAATGATTCAGAAAACTGCTAGGAACCTTGTAGTTGTTACTGAAATCATTGCTGAGTTTTGCCTTGCTCTTGATAATACTACCTTTTTGATTGAATTATAGCTGTTGGTTTAAGTATGGATATCTTTTGTTGAACTCTTCCTTCCCAAGTCCAGTGTTAATCTTCTTGAGCTTTTCTATGTTCTGAGATGAAGAGGAGCACTTAAATATTCCTTAATTATGACACTGCTAGATTTATGGGCTTTTATTCAAGTTTTTGATAATCACTCTAGTTACTGAATGTAAATTGTGTGATCCAGAGAGTTTAAATAATTGGGGAAAGAAGCTTATAAAAAATGACATAATTTTACAGTAACTTCTTTCAGAGTATGTAGAATTATGACACAGTTATATGAGAAGCAAGAGAGGCCCTTGTTTTGTTTTATTTGTTAATGTAATTTAGTTATAGGGGAAAAAAGCACTACATAAAGTAACTGATTTGAGTGTTATCTTGCAAGCTGCCCTTCTTCTTGTGCAGAAGACTCATTAGGAGCTTGGCTTGTATAGGTTAACTACCTGGATTGAGGCTTGGCTTGCTACCCTTGAACAGGAGGACACAGGAAACTATAGGCCAGTTAGTCTTACCTCGGTCTTGGTCAAGCTTTTTTGAGAGCATTATCTTGGCACATGTCCATGAGGAGCCAGCAGGGGAGATTGTGCTTGGGGGCAACCAACACGGGTTCATTAAAGGCAGGTCCTGTCAGACCAACCTGGTGGCCTTCTATGACCAGGTCACAAAATCCTTAGACGCAGGGGTAGCAGTGGACGTAGCCTTCCTGGACTTTAGGAAGGCCTTCAACACTACCTCTCACCCCATTCTCACTAAAAAAAAAAACTAGGGGACTGTGGCATTGACACCTACACAGTCAAATGGGTCACTAACTGGCTGGAGTGCCACACCCAGAGAGTGGTGGCAGACAGGTGTTATTCGACCTGGAGGGAAGCGGGCAATGGGGTTCCACGGGGCTCGGTCCTCAGGCCTGCATTGTTCAACATCTTCATCAGTAACTTTCTTCACTGGTGACTTGGATGAAGTGGTAAAAAGCACCTGCTTCAAATTTGCAGACAACACTAAGATATGGGGGGAAGTGGGCACGCTAGAAGGGAGGAATAGGCTGCAATTGGACCTAGACAGGTTATAGGGGTGGGCAGATGAGGATGGGATGGGTTTTTAAATACTGACAAGTGCAAGGTACTGCACCTGGGGAGGAAGAACCAGCAGCATACCTACAGGCTGTAGAACTCCCTTCTTGTCAGTGCAGAGGCAGAAAAGGATCTTGGAGTCATTATTCATGCCAAAATAAACATGGGCTGACAGTGTGGGAATGTGGTCAGGAAGGCCAACCGCACTTTGTCATGCATCCACAAATGCATCTTAAGCAGGTCCAAGGAGGTGATCCTCCCTCTCTATGCGACACTGGTCAGGCTGCAGTTGGAGTACTGTGTCCCATTCTGGGTGCCACCCTTCAGGAGGGATATGGACAACATGGAAAACAGGGCTACCTGCACGATCGGGGTCAGCAGGGCAGGCCCTATGAGGAGAAGCTACGGGACCTGAACCTGTTCAGCATCCACAGGAGAAGGCTGGGGGGATCTAGGCAATGGGGGGGATCTAGTTGTTGTTTACAGACTAGTCGGAGGGGACCAGCAGGCATTGAGGGAGTCCCTGTTCCCCTGAGCACTCCCAGGAGTGACTAGAAATAAGTCACAAGCTGGCAGAGGGTAGATTTAGACTAGGTATCAGGAGGCACTGCTTCACAGTCAGGGTGGCTAGGACCTGGAAGAGAAGTGGTGCTGACTCTTAAAGAGGAGGCTGGATGAACACCTTGCTGGGGTCGTTTGACCCCAGTACTCTTTCCTACCATGGCAGGGGTTGGACTTGATGATCTGCTCAGGTCCCTTCCAACCCTACAACCTATGAAACTTGGTGGATATGGGTTATAGGTAGAAGGTATACAGTATAATCTTACATACTTGGAATAAAAGAACAAAGTAAATTGTAAAGGTAAGTGAGAAAGAAACTTTTTCATTTCATTTGGGAATAGAGTAGTGTGTACAAGGTGCTGTTGCCTGTACCTTACTTAATAGGAAATAAATGTAAATTGTTGTATAGATTCTGTTCTCTTTCAGTGCTATGGTTCATGAAATTGCAGTTAGGTAGAGTTTAGATGTTTTGATACTGCCACAAAATGCAGGATTATTGGCAAAAGATTGTAACTTCTTAAAAATACCAGTGAAATAAGAAATTCTTAGTTTTTATATTAGAAATGTTCTTAGGGACAGGTAATAATACTGAAGTAATGACTGCTAAATCAGAAATGTTTCTAGCAGAGCAGCATACTGTAGTATACAGCTTGAAGGAGTGACCTGCCCTTCTGTGTGTATTGTAGATCTGCAAGTACATGTTGCTTGATTTTGCTCATTAAATTTATGTGCACATGTATTTTCACAATGAGACTGGTTAAGCAGTACATAGCACACAGTGTATATAATGTACATTAAAAAATTTCAATGCTGTATGAAATCCTTAAGCTATACAGCAGGTTAGCCCTGAGCTGAAGGCAACTTACTGAAATTGAATTGATATTTGATTCCATGGTATACAGAGAGAGTACTTATAGTGATCAAGTTTTGGGATAGTGTGCACAGTGTTTGTTTGTTTGTTTCGTACTACTACTGGGCATTATCATGTGTGTTTGATTTATTTAGTATCTATTTTTTGGTATTTTGTATGAGTTTAAAATCTATTTTAAATAGTGTGGGAGGTTATGACAGATCTAATAAGCTGAAGATTACTGAACAAAATGGGTGCCTTTGAAAAATGGGCATTTCATTTGAACAAGATTTGTGGATCTTATTAATTAAAATTGCATTTATATGTATTTGTGTCTGTATAAAATGTAAAATCTGGAAGATATTTTGAAAATAGGTAGCACTTCAGGTCGTATTAAACTACTGACTATTAATTTAAGGCAAACTTAGAATCATGCTTATTTCAGTGCTTCCATTGATAGTTGTTTTTTTTAATTTGTATAATCTCTAATTTGTATTTTGTTTGATTTTACTTTTTTTTTCTGCAGGAGGAAGATATCAGCTAGAAATAAAAATTCCCGAAACCTATCCATTTAATCCTCCTAAGGTACTGTGATTTTAATTTTGAGAATAATTTTGCTATGTCATGCTATTCAACTTATTTTTATGTAGGAAGACAGTTTCTTTTCAGTTTATTTTTTTCTTTTTCAGAGTCAGTTTTTTCAATTTTTTGGTTGTTTCTTGGTAGAGACTTGGCAGAGTAAATATTCAGCTCCATAATTGCAGATTGTCAGTAGTCTGAGGTTAAGTTTTGGACAGTCTCCGAAGCGTGGATATCTGGGTAGGAACTCTGGTTTGAAGTAAATACCATATAAATTGACTTTCTCTCTTTCTGTTAGATAAACCTTCTGAAGATTGCCCTTATATAGAGAGTATTCAGAGAAGAGTGATTAATTTTCCTTTTTAAGAAATGCTGTATTAGTGACGTACTATATACTCCTAAGTTTCTTGGACTGCATAGATTTCATTTGGTTTTATCTTATGTTTTGTATTCCAGGTTTCTAGTAATAGCTAAATGTGATTGCTGTTACTGTTCTGCTGTACCTTGAATGAGTGTTGCAAGCAGAGTAATAATATTTCAGAATACATAGGAATCTTCTTTTTATTTTGCTGCCATATAATTAAATGATGCTTAGCGCACATGGTTTGGAGCTATTTACAAAATAAGAGGACCTGAAAAGAGCAGGGGAAAGCAGAGGCATTTGAAAATAAAGTTCAGGGGTTGAGGGTTAAAAATAAGTACATGTATATTGATAAATACACCCTGTAATTTTGAATTTGGCTTTTTCATCAGGGTGTTGCAATTGAACCTCTGTTGCCAGATAAGTAGAAGTTGTCTTATTTTTAAGTCTGGACAAATATCTCAAGATTAATCTTTCTTTGATTAAACTCTCATAAGACAGATCGATTCTCTGTCGTTTGATCATTTTGTGGACTAGCTTCCTTTCCGAGTTAATTCCACTTTGTGGTTGCTAAATCTCCCTCTTGCAACCACTACTGTTCATTGTATCAAGGGTTGTGATATGGGGAAATGATGTGTACTTTCCTACGCAAATAAATTTTACTGTACTCTTAATATTTCTTGTCCCATGATATACATCCAGTTCATTGCGCCTTTTAAATTCCCAGGATCCATGTTTTCTACTCCTAACCCAGGCTTTGAAGGCCAGGCTAATAAGTAGGAGTACAGAGTTTACAGAGGAGCTGGCAGAAGCATAATACCCACAGCTCTCAAAATACCTGTACTTAGGAGCAAGTATTCTGAAGAGAAAGAGTGCTCAAGGAATCAAAGTCAGACTGACTGAGCTTCCTGAGTCCTCCTAATACAGTTCCTAATGCAGCCTGTATTTCAGTCACTAAAGTACCCCTTTGAATTAGGGCAGAGTGTGGATCCTGGTTATTTTCTGTCTCTGATATATGTGGGGGGGGTTGGCAGATTCAGGCTGGTGCTTCTTAGCCCTGGTTTTTATAGGTGGCTTTCTAGGGACTGAAATGAGATGGAATGGAAAAGGAAAGATCCTTGTCATAAGATGGCAACCTCTACTGGTGATTCCCCCAGAAACTTCTACTTCCAAAACTTTTTAAGAAGGGTTTATTGGAGCTCACTGCAATGCAACTCAACCTTACTGGTTGTTCTGGGAATGTGCTAGTTTTTGTACCTCCCCCTTCGTAGCTAGGCCTTCAGTACCTTGTGCAGAATGTACTTTGTCAACCGTAATCATCCTTCATTTAGTATAAGAAATAACTTAGCCCTTACATAGCATTGGCCTTTTCCCACAAGGCCAGGGAGCTGTGCCAGTCCCAGCCTAGACGGGAGCAGAACACATGCCCTGAGTGTTTTGGTATCTGTCCAGTGCTGAAACACGTAGGGGGCATGTTCTGCTCCTGGCTTTTTCAGTGGCTCATTGTCCACTGAAGACTGACTAGAACAGGGGTGGGCAAAATGTGGCCTGGGGGCCCCCTAAAACTTTGGTAAATTAATATTTATTTGCCCTGGACTGCCTGTCATGTGGCCCTCGATGGTTTGCCAGAACTCAGCAAGTGGCCCTCTGCCCAAAATAATTGCCCACCCTGGACTAGAGGCAGCCAACCAGCCCCCAAGCCCAGGTAACCCCAGTCCCAACTGCAGCACAAGTGCTGGGAAGTGTAGGCCCTTGCTTCACTGCATCTGGGCTGGAATGCAGTATGGGGAGTTCACAGTGGAGAGCTCTGAGCATGTGATCCAACCCCTCCCTTCGCTAATTTGGCAACCCCCTGACCTGGCAGACCCCTGCTCAGACTGCAGCACTTTGTTCTGGGAAGCATAGCTCCCTAACAAAGGAGACAAACTCAGGATCTTCTCCATCAAAACCTCACGGGATGGAGAGAGGCGTGGTTCTGAGCTGGAACTCCTTGGGGGTGTGGTCTCCTGAGCTGGCAGGTCAGTCTGCTGACCTGTGCCCTTGTGTGATTTCTTTTGTCTCTGGGCAGAGTTGGGCTGTGTGCTCTAAGGACCCTTGGCAGCCTGGGGTCAGCACTGCAGGCTCTTTGCTTCTCCGCTTGAACTTCTATACTTGTAAGTTTTCTTTTCAGGAAAACAAACCTGGGAGAGTTCTCCTAAGGGGTTGAACATGTGTACATGGCCAAGGTCATTGCAGTATGGGTTTTTCTCTATTTATGCAAGTTCTTTCAATGCAAATTCGCTCTTTTGTGAGGAACATATTTAGATCCATAATTCATTAGATGTGAGGTAAATTCACTCTTATGCAATCGGCATAGACGCCTCCCCCCTGCACTCCCCTCTGCCCAAGCAGGTAAGTATGTGGGGGGAAGCAGAAGGGCTGTGGCCCTACTCATCCCAGGGGGATTTGAGGCATGGTGCAGCCCAGCTGCTACAGGCAGCTGGTGCTCGCCATTTCCAGGGCCACTGAAACCAGGGCGGGTGCGAGTGCCGCTCTGTTCTTTCTGTTTTGCTGCCTTCTGCAGCCCTGGAAGCTGCACCTCACCCCTTCCCTAGTCCCAGCCTCGCTCCCTTTCTCCCTCCCTCACCACCATGGGAGTGTATTCCTATTTGTTACATTGTGAAGTGGGCTTACTTTATGCAAATTCGATTTATACGCCATTCTCTGGGAATTCATGCACCGCATAAATCAAGGGAAACCTATATACACAAAGAGTAGGAAGGAAAGAAGTACAAATGGGGTACAGATGTACTATCATGACCAGTAAGAGAATGAAGCCCTAAATGATTGAAATACATAATTCAAAAGCTCTTGTACCAATTTATATAGAATTTTAGATGAGAATTGTTGCACAGGACTTTAAAAGAATCAATTATTGTCAGAATATGTAAGGGCAAAGAGAAGAAATCATTAGTCATAACTACAAAGTGATCTCTGCTGGCCATCTCTGGAAAGGTCTTCAGTTGGATTCTTCTCAAGTATTGTTGTACTCTGTAGAAAAGAAACTTCCACAGTCATGATATAGGTTTTGAGCAAACTGTGAATAGCTGATGCAGTTTTCCAACCTGGCAAATCAAGAAGAAGTGACAAGAACTAAATTTTCAGTCTTCAGCTTTTACCAGTTTGAAAAGCTTTGACCCAGGAGTTGACCTGGATTTTGAAGACTCCTGGAAAGAGATGTCTATCCAAGAAAGTTTTTGTTTCATGCTTGAGATAGCTGTACACATGTGTGTAGCACAGAAGATAATTGTGTTCTGTCAAATATCTTCCCTGTAATAAGCTACTTCAAATAAGGATTTATCTTGCTTTACTCATTTTATCTTGTTCATACTGCTCTGCATAGCAATGTTAGACAAAGGTACCTGCAACCTTAAATTGAGTGCTGTGATTTTGCTTTGAAATTGGTGGGTTTTTTTAACTCTTCAGGCCTCCTGTGGGAAAGCTGTCTAAGGCTGCCAAGGAGACTACACAATAATATGTGGGTGTTAATGATCAAATTGGTGGACCAATCCAAAGAAGATCTTCAGCTCTTGGTAGACTTCTGCTTCTGCAAACAGTTTTAGACTAACCATAAAGTAAAGAAAAACCAGGGCTGTGTGTAAGCCACTCTTGGAAGAGAGTCCCTTCCATATCCATGAGGGGCAGTAAACTTCTAGTGATTCTTGAGTTCATTCACTTGGAAGCATCTTGAAGAGTCATGCTGGGAAGATAGTCTCTTACATCCAGAAAGCTACATAGTCTTTAGCATGCTTACAGAGTGTGTCAGTATGGGTTCAAGCCCTCCAGTAAATTACAGGCCTAAAAAGCTGATTTTCTTTTTGTGGTGCTGTACAAGTGGTGAGACTAACATTTTATAGAAAGTACATCTGGCAGCTGGAGAACTTTCATCAGAGATACCTTCATGCCCTTTTCTGGGTGAGGTGGTATGACTAATGACAATGTCCTGTATGTCCATTGACTGTGTGTCTGTTGGTAGTAACAAACAATGGACTTAATACATGGTTTGGATAGTCGGCATGCAAATGCCCAAGTGATTCCTGTATGGTGATTTAGAGCCTCAAATCAAATGACATGCCCTTGTTCGAGAGTGTTTGTAAGGACATCCTAAAGGGGCAATTGGGCAACTTACTGCCTAATTTTTGTCCTCATAAGTATAAATAGGCAGCAATGGAGCAGCAAGGTAAGGAAAAGCACAGATAATGAAGGACTTGTCCAGCAGCCATCCAAGTTGCATGCTAAATGGTGCTACAACTTTGTTATAAAAGACACATCACAGGTGGGCCTGCATAATCATGTGTACAGGCACTGTGTTTGGGTTGCCTAGCCCTCACTGTGACACTGTCATGCTTGACTGTGATGGATTCCCAGTGACGATGAATTGGAGTGCAGCTTGGGATGAGGGGTCAGAAGGAGATGAATGGAAATTGATTGCTGAATCATTAAGCACCATTTTAGTTTTTAAGATTTGTTAAGAATACAGTTCCCTGGCTCTTATTTTAATATAGTCAGTTTTGTAAACAGAATCCAACTATCTTACTCACTTTTGCTAAATACATTAAGTTCTTACAATTATTTCTGTGCAAAAATGAATGTGGTCAGTGAGAGAGATCGTTCTAGCAAGACAGGAAGTCAGTTGTAATCAAATATCGTTTTATACTAGTTGGAGAATATTTTGTATGGAAGGGAACAGAGATGGATGGTTATAAATGGAGTACAGATAAGGTACTAGGGAACCCTCAGAAATGTTGTGGTTGTTGCTACTACAGTTTACCAGAAAAAGTGGAAGGCTGTATGTAAACAAGATTCCAGGGACTCCTGGCACTTCTGTTTTTAATAAAGAAAAATTGCTGCATGGTTATTTTAAATACCAGGGGGTGGCAGCATCCACTTCAAGGTGCTTGAAACTGCGTCTATACTTAGTCTGAGCTGTGTTGAAGCAGTGGTACTGCTAAGAGTTGGTTGATTTAAAAGACCTGCACCACTGGGGAAAAGACCTAAAGACCGTTATTTTGTGCAATTGGGAGAGGGATCTCTGTGTGTGAAGAATAGTGGGGTCAGCCTGAGAAATGGATCTTTCTTTTGTGCCTCAGTCCCACAGTCTTGCTTACTGTAGGTGGAATAAGGTTCTTTAATTGTCTGCCAAGACATGAGATAACAAAGCTTTATGGCATATGCTCTTGTACAGAGATTACTGAGCAGGTATGTGCTCTCGTGTTTCTTACGTTCTTCTGTGTCATAATCTATTGTAAATTAGCTGTTCTTTCCAACATGAAATCAGTTAACCTACTCAGATGATTTTTTCAGAAGTATCTTCCTGTTTTTATAGTATTCTATTTTAGTATTGATTTTCATTTAAAAAAATCTTCTGTTTTGTTTTCTAGGTGCGGTTTATCACCAAAATATGGCATCCTAATATTAGTTCAGTCACTGGGGCCATTTGTTTGGATATCCTGAAAGATCAATGGTAAGGGATTCCATATAGTTCTCAGTCTTAAACCTTGAATCATAGAAATATGCTGCTCTTCATATACTTGCAGTTTTATCTCATGAGCCCCAAATCTCAACAGGCTTTTAAAGCTTTTAAAAGTATTTTTTATTTCATAGTTTGATTTTCATTCATAGATACTATTTATTTTGTAGTTTTCATGTCCATTTTATGCAGTTTCCCTCCTCCAATAACAAATTCTAGTATGTCTACCCAGGTGGCCAGTTTAGGTGAGGGTAGCACAGCAAATATTTATCTTAATTTCCCTGCTTTGCTTGCACTTCATTTGTAACACTGAGAGGTACTGCTGGGTGCCAGGTGGTAGTATATGGAATGGGAACACCAGAATATAAAAAGTAGGGTGAGGGAATGTAGTGAAAAAGAGGGAAACCAAAGATACTGACCTCCAAACTTTATGCACTGCTTTAGCTGTGGTGGTGTTCACTGTTTGAGACCAGAATATTTTCCCGTTATTTGTCCCCTCTCAGCATTCCATTTGTCAGTAAGCTCTAGAAAAGTTATCATTGCTTAAATATGTGGAATAGGCCTGCAGGTAACCCTGGCTGTAATTAATGACCTTGTATAGACTTTTTAAAAAGTAAGAATTCCTATCATGTTATATTCCATCTTAGTGTCTCTGATCCACAGAGGTTGGGAACTTGTTACAGTTCCCAACTACAGAGCATAGCTTCCTAGTTTAAGCAACTTAGCATGCTTTCAGCCCTTGCATATGTTGTAGCTGTCCTTTTAGTTGACATCACGGTTCATACCATGGACAGAAAGCTTGAATTAAAGGGTCAGGTTTTGTAACTGAGCTGCTCCTTTATGTGTAGGCGCAGAGAATAACAACATGAGGAGGCAGTGTTTTCTAATTTCACTTCAGCGCTTCACCGCTGTTTTATAATTCGGCAACTTTACAGCTGTTTCATAATTCCACATCTTCGTTGGTAGTGGTTGCTTCTTTCTACATGAAAGTTTGGGGTCCCTGGCAAGTCTCTCTTTCAGCCTACAATAGTTTCAGTAACAGTTTCTTGGGGGAGGATTTTGGCCAAAATTTCTGTAACTGCAATTCAGTTGTATCTCTTCATTCTCCTAAATAGGCTAGAAACCCAGCATTAATTCTTTTTTGAATTTACATTTTCAGCCATTCATATGTGTGTTTGTTTTTTTCGTTTGGGGGTGGGGAGGTTGTGACCTAACGAGATCTTTGAAACCTTGGGCTTGGAGAATTAATCTCTGTGCCTCCATTTCCATCTGTAAAATGGCAAAAGAACTTCCTTCAGTTCTCTTTTAGTATGACTTATCTGTTTACCTTGTTGGTAAGTGCTGCTTCATTAGGTGATTGTTTTGGGCTGGTTACATGGGGCTCCAGTTTTGGCTCATTTAAATGCTGCTGCATTAGTGTTACTGGCCATCTTTTGATTTGGAAGTGCTGGGGAAGAATCTCCCAAAGTTTCTGTTTTATCTTTTTATTTTTTCTATTTACTTTTATCCCTTTCAAAGGATTTGTGTGGTAGTAACCCCTCCCTCTTATTGTGCGAGATTGGCTGTGGCTTCTTGCTGAGTTAGTTAATAGTATTTTAAGCAAGTGGCAGTTGCTTAAGGGTTGTAGAAATGTGTTTTTGGTGTTCCTAGGCCCTTGCTGGCCAATGGATAATGGGGACCTTTTGAGGTTACTGGTGGGCTGTACTGATGGATAAATTCTGTTGTTATGGCTGCCTTATTTTTTGAATAGCTTGTTGTAAACTTAAATGAATTCCTGTACTTTAAAAAGACAGTCCACTTGGCAGTGTCAGTATGAAGCATGAATGCTATTTTAAAAAAAAAATGTATTATTACCTTTGCAGTGGCACTTCCTGGGTGTTTTTTAGCTTGGATCAAGAAATGCCAAAAATACCATGATCAAATCTGAAATAAGGACTGGGCTGATATGATAGTATTGAAAAAAGTGACAATCTAAAAAATGCTGTCTAGATAAATAACTTTAACACCCATTTTAAAGGAAATGGATGGGTATCCTGCTCAAATTTTTTAATTGCTTTGCTCTGAGACCTCCATTTAGTCCTCTTGTCAGATAAGGAATAAAGGCTTTGAAGTGCAACTACTTTAGCTTTTAATGATTTTGCTAAATACCCCTGTTGTTGATGCTGTATTTAAATCTGTATCATTCTGACTGATTCCCATTGAGGGCAGAATTTGGGTCAAACATGCTACAATCTGGTCTCACATTTGTTAGTTATATTTGTGGCAAAAATTAAAATAGTCAGTAGCTTTCATATTCTAGTCAGCATAGTTTATGTAGTGTTGCCCATGTTGACCGGAGAGTTTTACTTGCTTGGAAAGTAACTTTGTTGAATGATCTTGTAGTAAAGGTAATTGAAGTCCTTTTCAACTATGTTTTTGAAACTGAAAGTCCTCTGCAGCTACTGATGGTCATAATCCTTGTGAACTGGTAAATCTCTCTTCCTCTTCAGCATCGAGTGCATGCTTCAGTCACATTTATCGTGTATGCGCTCTGTTTAGAGGAGACGGTCAAAACTGAAGATGATTTGAACAGGTGGTTCTTGAGAGATGAGACTGAAAATAATCATAAACCACATTTTAAACCAGCTTTTGAATCGGCTCTGCCTGTGACTTTGGATGTATAGAATTCAGGAGCCTTAAATTAGGACTGTATACATGAGTGCATGTGTATGTGGTATTATTCACTTTGGAAACTGGAATGTCAGACAAGTTCATCAGGCTCCAACAGATGAGCAAGACCTCACACCTGAACTGTCACAAATAGTGTGGTCTAGTAGATTTTTAGCACAGGCTCTTTGAAAAGGAGTTTCTGAGTTCATCTTCTATTTTTTATGGCTGTTGAACTTCTGAGCGGCCGGGGGCTGTACAGCGTGTGGGCTCCCCAAGCTTTCCCCATACTGTCCCACTATGCCAACTCCCCTGGCCCACAGCCTGTGCAGACTTCCTGCAGGCTACCCTCTTCCTGCCCCACCAGAGCAAGAAGCAGAAGCTGAAGGAGGGAGGGCAAGCCTGGAGACTGGAAAGGTCAGTAAGTGGGGGAAGAAAGGGGAGCCCATGGGTTTCATATTTAACCCCTCATGGACTGTGAGTTGGACAGTGCTGTTCTAGTTGTTATAAAGCCTCATTTGTCTAGAGAAGTCTGCTGCCCTACAGACATGAACGATGTCTCCTAAACTCCTTGTGAGGTACATTGGTATCATATCCATTTCTGTGTTTAAGGTAAAAAATGAGCAAGTTGTCCAAATCATTGACACAACTGTGTTGAACTCGACTCCCAATTTGTAAATAATGACAGTGTTTTGAGGCACCATTTTTTTTCCTCACCATTAGGTTGAGGAATATTTCCATACAAGGAAATGAAAGAAAAGTAATCATGACACCAATTATAGGTGGTAGACCTTGTAAACTCTCTTGGGGGGGAATTGCACTAAATTGAAGCTTTGGAGGTTTTTATAGCATATACAGTGGCTCCATTTGTTCTAAAATAATTATAAGCTCCAGCATGATTGTCACAGATCATGTTACAAACCAATATGGTAACTAATTATTTGTCATCAATACCTATCCTAATCAGTTCAGTCTGAAATCTAGTTTCAATAGGATTCACATCTTTTTTTTTTTTTTTATGATTTTACAGACTTTCTGCAAATTGTGGTATGAAGGGAAAGTAGAAGTAGAATAGGGGCACTTGAAGTTGAAAACATTTCCTTGAGTATTTTCATGGCCTGTTGCCCTGTTTTAGATGATTGTGGTCTGAAAACAATAATTCAAATAATACTATTTGATTAAGTTTACTGTGTAGTTGTGGCATATTCAAGAAGATGCTTTAATAACAAAATGTTCATTATAAACCTGATTCTTTTTGATCATCTTGGTTAAATCCCATCTCCATTTAGAATTTTTCTTGAAATTACATCAGAAATGTTAAATACAGAATTTTTCTACATGAAACTTGATCTGAAACATCTGTTCAGGTATTTGAGGAATGTGAACTTGAAAAATGAGATTTTTTTCAGGAAACAGGTTTAAACTAAACACACCTAGTTTAGTTGCATCTCAGAATCAATAACGATTTTTTCAGTGGTTTGAGTTTTCTGCAAGTTTTAGCTTTAGGGAATTTTAAGAAAGCTACAAATGCATCTGTAAAGTGCTATCAGGGAGATAAAATATGCTAATTAAAATCACTGCAATCTCACTTGTATTTTGGTAGAGAACGCTAGTTTCATCGGGATGTTCACAGTTGATTATTTTATTTGAAAAAGCTTTAATTTCCAGGAAAATTAATTGATAATTTATAAATACTTCTGAGAAACTGACTTACTGGAATGGTTAGCATAAAAGCTTCAACTATATGAAGATCTGAAAGTGCACAGAGGTTGCACAAGCAGCTTCACTGACATTTTATCAGCCCTTGTCTGTCTGTGCACCAGCATGTCAAACAACAACATCTCGTCCAGGTTGGAAAAGCAGATAGCGTACTGAACTTTTCTATTGAAAAAAGAAGAGGAAATTGTAAACTGTTCCCAATCCATTATATCTGAGCCACCTACCCACACTTTTTTCTCCATCTGCACTGATGGCCAGAATTGCCACATTTCCTTTCTTTCTATCTCCATATACTCCTGGATGCTTGTTAGAGGGTATAATTTATTTAACAGCAAAAATTACTCTGTTCTTGTTTTCCACAACATTTTCCTTCCTTACTGATATCTCAAAGATTGTGCTCAGGTCTTTCCCTGCACCACCTTCTGATAGTATATAAAGATAGGAAAATATTTGCATGTACTGCATATTGGTCCATGTCTTTGTTGACTTTCTTTCCTCATTGTGTTCCACACACGATCTGGGAGCACTACAGCCCCTGGGTAAAGGGTCTGATTCGTCTTCCTGTAAGAGCTCAGGCTTCTAGGTTTTTTTTTTCTTTGAAAAAAAATGTGATTATACCTTTCAATCAGAGTTGAGCTACATTGAAAATTAACATAACAAATTTACAATTAAAATGAGGAAAAATAGTGTTAATAAATGTTCCCTCAAACTCGGTCATAAACACTTTTGTGACAGAAAAATGTTCATACTTGCAAACATGTATAATATTTATCCATGTTACACAAAATTAAAAAAAATCAGTTGCTTTTCCTGCAAGTGCCTATATTATTTTAGCTATTTTATTACAAGGACAGAAAGCCAGCAGAGGGCGCTCATATTGACTCATCAATCCAGTTCTCAGTGCTTTCCTAACAAAACAGGGGTGATGCTAATGGCAAGGAAGCAAGCTGTAGTTGGCCTTTGTTTCATCAGAAGCCAAATCTGTCTCTTACAGAATGAAAAAGGACAAATTGGCAGACCAAGAAATTTGTTTGAAGTTACTTATGAGATATGGGTAATGAGGAGGAAGCGTGTTTTAAAATACTAAGAATTCCAAAAAGTAGTGGGGTTTGTTTCTTGCTATAGTCTGAAGCACTTCCAAGTTCCACACACTTCTGATGCTTGTGGGTCTTTGGATTTTTTTTCACTTTGTGTGGTATTAATAGAGCATACAATAAAGGAGATCTTGGTAATTCTATTTTCAAACTTGAATTTTAGGGCAGCAGCAATGACTCTAAGAACAGTGTTGTTATCACTGCAAGCATTGTTGGCAGCTGCAGAACCAGATGACCCACAAGATGCAGTTGTGGCAAACCAGGTAAGAAATTTAAAGTAATTCCCAGAACTAAACGTTTAATTCTTCTAAAGGGTTCCCTGCTAACTCAGATTAACCTTTTTTAAATTTTTGGTCAGCTAAAAAGCTTCATGGAATTTATTTAATTAAAAAAAAAATCCAAATGAGTGTTTCACTGCAGTGTTTACAACCAGAAAGTACAGGATTGGGAACCTGAAAATGGATACTGGTTATGAAATCAACCGTTGTTTCTGTTTGATTTTTTTTTTTTTCATTATCTTTAGATTAGATTAAATTCAATGAAAAAACAGGATAGTGAAGTTAACAAGTGTTTTAAATTTTTTTGTGTACCTGATAATCTAATTTAAGTAAAGAAATGTATGTAAAATTGCCTCTAACTTTTTATGGTGCTGGCTGCCAGCACGTAATTTGTCTTTCAATATGAATAGGCCAGATCAGCAAATATACCTTTTGATAATCAGCCAGACATTAAGAAAGCAATTACTTTTGGTCATTCTTTACCTTTCTTGCAAGTAATTCAACTGAGTGAAGTGTTCTATACAGTTGATGCTCACAGACTCTCAAATTAACTGCACTGTTTACCAGCTTAATTGGTGGTAATGGAATTCTAGTTGACTGCAAAAGTAGCAGGCCTAGATGTATGTTAACAGTTATGTATGGTAGCATTAACTTTTTTAAAAAATTAGTTTTTATTTTAATTTTTTTGCATCTTGTATGACTGGTTATACTAGAACTCACATTTTTCTGTGTTTTGTTGAAAGCCAAGGAAAATCAATTCATAAGTGAATAATTTGATTTGATTTTTTTTTTTTTTTTTTAAACTAAATTTCAAAATGCATGCTTTTTGTATGTTAAGGAAGGAAAAAAGGGAAAAGTGTCTGGGAGCGTAATAGTGATAAAGGTATTTTGTGGTAATGTTGAGGAAAATATAAAACCTGAGTGTTTTTAGCATCCAATAGACTTATACATCTCTTCTTGTATTTGAACATTTTCTATCTTGTATTTAAATATTTTTCTGGATGCAATTATAACCTTCGATGTTCTGGACAGGAAACGAGCATGTCAGCACCCTGTATTTGGACCTGTTTAGCTAATATGTTTTGGAATTTCTATTCTGGTTCCTAGCTGTGTCAAATGTCCAGGAAAGGCAGCTTGAGCTCAGTAATGAGGTCATGTCCTAACACTTTACCAGCCAGGGTGGGGTGGCAGTTCTGGAAACTACTGAAAAGCCCCAGCATTTAGCAGCAGCGCTAGACATCAGTATAGCTGTGGCCAGAATCCTGGAATTCCCTGGTATTACCATGTTCTTAGGCTTGCTGCGGATGATTCACCCGAATGGTTTGTCAGACTGAGTTGCTCTGTGTATAATGAACTGCAAGGTCAAATGAGGCCACCAGGCTTTTTGTACAAGTGAGGTCTCCTAACTAGTTTCCTTGCTTCAGTATACCTAGATTTTTGTGCAGGCATTGTCTTTTTGTTAAAGTAAATCCTGTGTTACTCAAACAATGACTGAAATACAGCTTCCTTTCCTAGTTAGTAGGGTGAGATTTTTATATCGCAGTTTTAACAGTCTGATGGCAATATTGTGCCTCAAGATTGCTCCTTGGAAAATTTGAGAGAAAAGTGTTCTCTGCCCCTTCCTGCTGGGTTTTGTATTTGAGCTGTGGCAGATTGGTAGGTCTATTATAAGAAGGATTCAGTTTCTCCCATTCCCTGCAAAGATCTGTAAGAAGGATGTTTTGCATAAATATGGAGATTGGCCTCTGGTTACAACAGTTAGTGCTTAGTATTTAAAAAAAATAGCCTGGAAAACAATTTTAAATATATATGACCCAGTCCTAGTCTTATTGAAGTGAATAGAAAACAAGTGAATTAGGAGTCAGTTTCTTTTGTGCTTTTCTGAATAATTAATTATTTTTGAGGAATGTAATTATCCCTCCAACTGGTTAAATTGACTTTTTATAAGTTTACATGAATTAGCAAGTGTGAAAATGAATTTAAGTACTAGTTTCATGGAAGAACCGGGGGGCTTCTAGCTATAACCTGCAGAAAACATGGGGTTTAAAAGTTAAGAACTGGCAAAAATCAAGTCTAGTTCTCAGCTGAGCTTTTTATTACATAGGATAACAGTGAAGTCTCCAGATACAGAAGGGAAAGAAAAGGTTTTCTCCAAGATTTTCCATCATTTGATCAGAAAGTAGATACTTTAAGAATACATGCAAGCTTTTGTATAGCTAAAATGCTAGAAATAAAAAAAAATTAAGAATACCGCTCTTTAATGCAATACAGTGGTCTGTTGTAACTTCCCTATGCTCCATTGTAATTGAGTTTTACATTGTATAAATAAATACAGTTGTTAGCTCCTTCAGGTAGGAATAGACTTTGGGGCATGAGGTGTTCAGTGCTGCTACACTGGACCATGGCTGGATTACTGTACAGTAGCACAGTACAAGTGATGACACAAATATTCCCAAATACATCTGAATTTCTTGATTAATGATGATGTGCAGACTCATGTTTTTGTTTCATTTTTCCTTGTGTAATAAACTTATTTGGAATGATGATCTACCATATTTCAGTGTCCTTTGGGACATGTTTCAGATCTGTACCTCTATTTAGACAATATGATTTCTCAGCAGTGTCGCACTGGTCAAATGCTAACTGGTCATGCAATTAAAGATGAGTAGCTTTTTAACTTAAAATGATATATCATCACTTAATTGTAAAAATGTAAATATCCCATTTTAAAAACTGAAATTATATATAAAAATTACTAAAACAAGAACTGTCATCTTGTCTAAAAAGGTAATTTGTGACAGTTGAAGCACTCGTCAGCTTTTGAGTGCCTGACACAGGCTGGGAACTTTCACTGTTGTCTTTTGAAGGTAAGTTCTGTTTATTAGAAAAATTGTACATGGTAAGACTGGTGTAAAATACTGTGTACATCTACACAATTTTTTTCTAGTAAATAAGTTACCATAATATAGTGGCAGGTGGACTTCTGTCTCTAAGTACTTTCTTTGTTACAAATGATACCAACACAATTAGTCCTCAGGAGGAAGTTTGTTTCATTTTGGAAATCCATATTCTAAGTTGCAGAGTGCAGGTTTGCAGGTGCTGTATGTACAAGGCATTATGAATTGGACTCTGCCATAATCGGTATGCTTTTGAGTTGTATCTTGCTTTTGAGTCAATCATATGGATTCACTTTTTTCCTTTCTCTTTTTGCACAGTACAAACAAAACCCAGAAATGTTTAAACAGACAGCTCGGCTTTGGGCACATGTGTATGCTGGAGCACCAGTTTCTAGTCCAGAGTACACCAAAAAGATAGAAAACCTTTGTGCTATGGGCTTTGATAGGGTAAGTATTCATAACTCAGTTAAAAAAATTGGAGCAGAGCAAGTACACAGATAGGTACTAGCTAATTTACTATAAAATCTTTGTACTTGTGTTTATATATGCTAGTGATTTATAGATCTAAACACCTTTCCTGATTTTGCTTTTTTTAAGAGGTAATATCTTGTGAACTAGCTGAATCAATCACTTTCTAATTTTATTAGATTTTTTTATAAGCTTTCACAGATTCTACAGATCATCAGTTTAAGGCATTGTAAGATTTTGTAATTTAGAAAATATCAGCCAGGCTAATATGTGAAGTGTCTGACTTTTGTTGCTGCTGCTGAACAGCCTGAACGTTTTGTGCCCCTTTGCTTTCTCTTCACAGAATGCAGTAATAGTGGCCTTGTCTTCAAAATCATGGGATGTAGAGACTGCAACAGAATTGCTTCTGAGTAACTGAGCCATGTAGAGAGAGCTGCTTCCATAGTCCAGCTTGCCCCTTCTTAAGGAGCATTCAACATCTGTTATTTTTAGGATTCTATAGAGATTCTCTTTTAAAACTGGCACTCTTGCCTGATGATACTATCTAGGCACTATTGGAGACTGAAAACTGCTCTGTAAATAAAGCTAATTAAACGTCTGTGTAAATTTAAAAAGGGGAAATACTTTAATTTTTTTCTTACTAAATATTGTAAAAATTCCTTGAGCTCAGCTAAAACAGTGGGGGACAAACATGCCTACTTTAGTGTTTAGCAGTGTGACCAAGACTAGCAGGAACTTGCTTCAGGATTTTGATTTAATAATTCAGCTAACATTAAGTGTCATAGTCATCAAAATTGTTGGTGTCACTCATCACAGCTATCTTACTGTTTTTAACATGGATCCTATGTACCTGTGGATTTACCTATATTTGCATGCTTGTACTTGTCTAGACATTTTAGGGGGGGGTAGCTGAAGAGAGCACCATTTAAGTACTTGAGTGTTCTTGTAACTTACCTGAAAGATTTTCAAGACTTTTCTAAAGTTCAGAAATGGTGACCTGTTCAGAGCCTTTATCTTTCCAGTGAAGTGACTGGGAAACCTGCTGATCTTCCCTCCTCCTCCCCTTTAACATGCAGCTAAACTGTCTCTGCCGACTCCATAATCTGTGGGTGGGTGTGCCATTGACAGTAGCCTAGTTTTCACTTCAAATGGTATCTTTTGAATAACCAGTAAAATGTTCAACGATCATACTTTTCTACACAATCACATAAAAGTTTGGTATGTTTGGACATAGCACAAAAATGTGTAGCTGCTTTTTTTTTGAAATAGAAGTCAACGCTCCTTCAATAAATTGTGGGTAGTATGAATTCATGGGATTTGAAGGAAAAAAAACTGATTCTCCAATTAATTGAGAACTTTTTTTTTTTCTTTGAGTACTTGCTATGATGCAATCAACTGTTTTTGTAACAGTTTTCTAGCTTTATTTTGGGCTTCAATGTAAGGATTGCTTACCAGGTAATTTAAAAATCATTCTTGCTTGCATTTTTACTTAGCTGATACCTGGAGGCTGTGTTGGTGTTTTTACTGTACATACTTCAAATGCACATAGAAGTAGAAGCGTGTTCTCAATTTCTTTCTTTTTGGATTGATGTTTCTGATGAATAAGAGCTGAAATCTTTCCTTCGCTTGTACATACAGTCAGCCATTCTATTCGTATTAAAATGACATTTCATCCTGAGTGCAAAAGCTTGAAAATTATTAGTTTTGCAGTTTCAAATGCTAGTACCTCCATCTGAAGAAAGTTGTAATGTTTTTATGAATATGGTTACTTGCTTTTTGAAAATTATATCTGACCTGAAACTTTCAACTAAAATACTTAAAAAAGAAAAAAAAAAAAAAAGAAAAAGAAAGAAACTTAGGGTAGAGGCTGAGGATTGTGGATGATAGGTACTGTAAAAGTCATCTTTTCCATTATTAGATTTCTTTACTTAAACAATAGATCAGTTTGAGAGGAAAACATACAAATGCAGGTTTTTTTTCCTTGAATTATAAAGTGCAAGTTGAAATAGTTTCACACTTTATAGATGACTTGGTTTGTCAGTGATACTGCAAACAGTAAGGAACATTATTAAATCTCTCAAATATCTGGAGCATAGTAGTAGGGGGGAACAGAACCAGAAAATAAAGATGGAAAAGAGTTAACTGATGCCTAATGCAGGATGTTCCCTGCAGCATTCTGAGGTGTCCATACTTTAAAAACAAAGTTTTTGTAAGACAGACAATAATACTTTAACTCATATCGGTGCAATACTAAATGCAGTTGCTTAGTCTTTCTGTACTGCTTTCTAAGGTTTATTCAGTGATCGTATTTCTTGGGTTTTTCTGCAGTAGTGTAATTCATTTTCAAAGATGCCAAAGGAAACAAGATTTTTTTTTTGTCTTTCCTTTATATTATTTATTTTTTTTAAACAAAAAGCTGCTACTGCTCAACTGGCTTGTTAGGTAATAACCAGGGATAGTAGAAAATGGTGGCAACTCTGCCATTTGTGCTAAAATCTTGAGTTACTATCTTCTCTGTTATACAGTCCGATTAAGTTTTATTACATCTACACTTTTCTTACCCTGGTGGTAACTGTAAATGTGGCTGTCTATTCTTTCCCTTGTTCTTCACTGCTATTTATCAAAGGAAAGAAATTGGAATTCATTTTAAAGGGACATGAACTCTTACTATAGGCTTCTGGGCTCTGCTGTTTGATAACAGGATAAATCCACTGGGGACATCTATGGGTATGAATCAAAAAGATATATAAACTGAAATCTATGTTGGTTAAGGGAATGGGATAAGGAAGACTGTTGGAGGGAAAAGGAGAGAACGGGCTTTGTTTTGATTATTGCAATCGCCAATTACAAATTTTTCTAATGTGGAGTTTATTTCCCTTGCCCAGCTCCTTGTATTCTTGGCACTGCAGAACCATCTTCCCTTTCCCATTGTATTCAAATGCAGATTTGTACAACTCTCATGTGCCCTTTGTCCCCTTTACCCTGCGCTTGGGAACAGGGGTGCGGTATTTTGGTGCTCACTGAGATGCTGGCAAGAGGGCAGTTTCTCAAGACCTAGGCTGAGGAGAAGCAATGACACAATTATTAGGCAGACATTCACAATTTGAGGTCCCTTTGAATTTGATAGTTGACTCCTTTATAAGGAATGTTTTTCTACTCTTGGTAATTATCAGAGTTGAATATAAGGGTATTAATTTACCAGATTAGTTTAACTGCAGCTGGGGCTGAGCCCTAGGAATCTTAATGTTCCATTGTTTATCACAGCAACTTTATGAAGCCCAAATTGTAGTTCAGTTTTCTGTGTGATCTGATTAAACAGCACTATATTCAGGGCCCTGTGCATTCATGGATGTAGAATTGTCCTGTAGGCCGCTCCGTTTCAGGCTGTGCATTTACAACATGCATTTAATGCATCATTCTGCATACAGATACTTCCCAGTTGATAAACAGGTGCCCTATCCTAATCTGTCTGGAAGATTGAAACAATAATTTAATATCCCCTGTTATCTCAATAGCGTGATTAACACTGAAACCAAATGACTGCTGGACTGTCAACTAAATTTCACTGTTGAATTTAATAAACATCCAGCTACTCTGCTGTATTCCTTGTTGGTGGATGTTATTGCTGGGAAACAAGGTACTCACTCCAGTCTCTTTTGACTCCTTGCAAATTTAAAGTGGCCTCTGGCTTTGTTCAGAGGCAGGGATAAAAGAAGACATCCTTCTCATTGCCAAAGCCTCACCTACACAGGTGCCAAAATTCCCAGTCATGCCTCTGACCAGCTGCCAAACTTGCAACTTCTTGCTACAGCTTTGGAAAAGAAGTGGTGTTCTCAGTATGACCAAGTGATGGATGCATTTGTGGGGAATGAGCACTTATGGAGAGCGCAATGTAGAGTGACTATAAAAATGCTGCTGTTCATTCTCTGTATGCAAGTTTCCAGGTTTTTAATTTTACCTGAACTTGCCACAACTTTCCGGTTTGCAGCAACAGGGGCCTTACAGCGAAATTAACTCTGCTTTGCCACAGAGTACATGGGGCCTTGACTATAATCAGTCAGGTAGTATTTATTTGAAGAATTGGGTATTAATTGTGTTGAATATAAGTCAGTTTTTTCTTCTAATTATATTTAACTTTTTTAAGTAAGTTAGCATTGGAACTCTGGCACGTGGAATGTAGGGGGAAAAAGACTTCTCTTGAAGGCTAGATTGACATGCATGATATGGATAATGGAAACATTTAAACTATGCAAAATTAAACTCAACAGCTGTGCATCAGGCCTAGCATTTATGAGTATAAATCACTCCTTGATTTTTGGGAGCTGGGGCTGACCTGAAAGGATTTAAAGTCACAGTTCCTGTTTACTGTGATAGTTGTATGCAATTCATGCAGTTTTCAGAGCCAAGGGAAACGTAATTGTATGCAGGACCATTGCGTATTTCAGATGGAGCAAAAGAGGCTGGTTTATATGTGGAGACATGCCCAAGTGGGGAAGTGATCAATATTTTAATAGTGGAAGTTAGATTTCCTTAACAGCTCTTTGGGGAAGACGCACGATGGAATCTCATATGCTCTGTTGCTGTATTTTGAGTGCTGGGGTGGGGATAGTGGGCTGGGAGTAGATGTGAGGCATCTTGCTGAATGCAGCCATTGGTCCAGTAAAATCTGGTGTTTTGTTTTGTAGAACTTGAGCAATTGGCTAAGCAAGAGACACTTAAGAATTCTCATTTCTCCATACTGCTTATGGCACCACAATACTAATGTGTACAAAAAGGCTTTTCTGGGAAGACCAGGTAGATGTGTTTTCACTGTTCATAGCCTTATTTTCCAGGCTGCAAAAATTGTTTACTGTTTTAGTTTTCAGGTTGACTGACCTATAATAAACAAATTGCAGTAAAACGTATAGCTTGCTCTTCCCATCTTTACTGATAATAGCTTCCTCAGCTGATTTGCCATTAGACATGCAAGATCAACTGTCCTTAATACATTCTGCTTCCCACTTAGTTATTTCAGCTGTAATGCTCTTTAGTTAAGCTCAGCAACTCTACTTTTTCAGATTTGTTCCCACTGGAGAAATTGTTGCAAATCATTTGCACTGTACTGTGATGTTCCTTTTCTGCTTACTGTTACCTGCTTTGTAGGCATAAAAATAGCTAGCCAGTTGCTTATGAAGCTGAGCCATTCATTGAAAATGTAAGTAACATACATGACTCAACAGATGAGGAAATGTACTACAAAAATGCTGTATTTGTCCATTTTACAATTTGTGACAATTGCTGGTGCTTTGTTGTGGCGTCTGAAGGAGGCTGTCATCTTAAGAATGCTGATTTCAACTGCCGAAGAACCCTGCTTTTTCCATCCCAAATTTTGACTTTTTACAAGTTGGTAATAAAGGATACTGTAGGAGGTTCATTACTGAGCATCTAACTTCCTGTGAAGGATGAGTGGTTGGGGCTGGAATGCAGCATCAGTGTTTTTTGTCTTGAAAATAAAGACGACACAACACTTTTGTACACAAATGATTTTTTAAATAAATACACATTTTAAAAGATGTTGATTTTCACTGGGAATGCTTAACAATAAATGCATGTTTCCCTGAAACAGTTTTCATCTTATTTCTGGTAACATCTTCCTCAGAGACAGACTGGAAGGCAGCGTACAATGTGAAAAGAGGAAAGTGATGTTCAGGTAACTTTGTTAAGCTGCATCGCAGCAATGTAACTGAGCTAGATTTGAGTCAGGTCAGTGAAATCCAGGTCAAAAGAAAGTGTGCTGCTGCAGCAGGGAGGACTTGATGTGATTTGAGTCTGAAATACTGTAACTATATCAAAGTGTTAGGCTTTTCTGTAAGAATCGCAACAAAAGATGAATCTGGTGTACAGTTTAAGCTATAATCAATTCTCTTCTGGAGGAATGACAAGCTGTCTACTTCCCAGGACCAAGTATTAAAAAAAAAAAAAAAAAAAGGAATTGCTTCAACCTTCTACTGAATACAAGGATCTGATGGAGTTTAATGTTATGGTATATGGTTAACTTGTACAGCAAAATTGCAAATACCCTGTTAAAGTAAGTCTCATATAAGAGTTCATCTACAGTGATATGAAAATGAAGTAAACCAGCCATGCAATCATAAAGCAATGAAGTCAACGTTTTCCTCTTGAGTTTTCTGATATCCAGTATATGAGAGGTAATCTATAAGAGTTGTATGTTGCAACTGGTTCTTTTCTCAGTTGTGTGTTCTTTTATTTAAACGTACAATATATGTCTGGAATGGATATGGTCATGTGACACAAAATAGTGCAAAGCTTTGAGATGAACTATAGTGCTCGTTTGGTAAAACAATATTGCTAGGATCCAACTTTGGATATGTACTGTAGCTGTCTGAGCAGTATGCTAAAACTAATGAAAAGAGCATGTTCTTATAGCGTCCAATCATATCATTCATGTATTGAACAAACATCAGATTGGAAGTGCATGTTGAGTGTATCTCTTGCTAACTGTGTGGCAGTTCACTTCTTCTGCTAATGTAAAGTGTGTGTACACACATGTGCACACGCAACAGTGAGTTGTTAACCTGTCTGCTGTCTTTTATTCAAAGCTGTACTCCCAGAGAGGTAATATTTTGCAGAATGTAACTTTCAGAAGCTACCTTTTAAAATTGACCAATGTACCCAAATCCAGGGGCTTAAACTAATCAAAAATTGTTTTTGAGTATAGACCAGTAGGTATACTTGCAGTGTCAAAGAAGGTTGTGCTGCTTTGTTTGCTTAAGTTGTCAGTTTCTGTTTAAATATTTGGATTGAGTGGATAGATTTTTGGGTCAAGCCTACTGCCATGAAGCAGGACCTTGGTGCTATTAACTTCCATTGCAGCTTCATGTTCTCTTTGGTGTCTGGGAACTGAGGAGAGTGTTCAGCAACGTAAGGTTTTGGAGTGCCCAGATCCCCACCCTGCCAGTCTACAGTCACTGCTGTCAATCAAAATCTATCAGACGCTCTTGGGCGATGTACTATCATATGCTGGTTCTATAAAATGGGTAAGGCAAGAAGAGAGATGTAGGGAGGCATGGAATATCCCCCCCATTGTTGCCAACTGCACAGATCAAAGGTTGCTTTGCTTTGCCATCTCCTGGAGTACGACACCTGTAGGAATGAAACACTAGAAGGGTAAGACCAAGCTCCATGGCAGCATAGCTAGAAACAGTTGGCTGTATCCTGCGCCACCAACAGAAGGATAGTTGGAGTTCAGTGTGGTTGGAGATCTCTGCTCTTGGACCAGAAAACGGCATCTGAAATTTTAAGGGAGAGTTTAAATTTCCCAGAGAGGTACTGGAGAACAAATAGAAAATCTAGAAAGGCCTAGATATTCCTGTGGGTGGCATCCAAAAGGCTTCTTTCCCATATGGTTGCAAAACTAGAAAGAGGCAATGATCTTAGATTTGGGCTTTGGTCAGCATTAAGGACCATTTAAAAGTTCTGCATAGAACATAACCCTGGCTCAAATAATTACAAGCTAATGAGTGAAGGTAACTAAGATCAGAGACCTGAATGTGGAGATGACCTGAAGTCTGTTAAAGGTACTGTCGAGGATTTCTTGGGTTGACTTATTGGACCTACAGTATAGTTGGGATAGAGGTAGACACAGTATAGTTAGACATTTACTTGCAGTACCAGAGGGGGAAAAAACCATCTAGAAAAGGGCAAACTGGATGAATAGCTACTTCAAATGGGTATTAGGAGTAAGCAGAGCATCTCAGGAATGGAAAGTGGTATTGACCAATAAAGAAAATCATGTCTCAAAAGTTAGAAAGTGTAGTCAAGTAAAAACTTGCAAAAGACTTTGAAGTAGGTATCCCTAAAAAGGCAAGGCATCATAACATCAGGATGCAAGACTAAAATATAAAATAGGCCTGGTATATCCATTAATGAGTATTTTTGCCTTGGTTTCCCACAAGGATGATGAACTTCAGGCAACAGCAGGATGGACAATGGCAGGGAGGGCATGAGAATTGTCACATCTGAAATCCAAGCAAAAATCAAGGTTCTTAATGTATTCAAGTGAAGGGGCGATCTAGATAATCTCTTTCCAAGAATTCTGAACATGCTGATGCTATGTGAATGGAGAAGAGCAAATGTACTAGTATTTTAAAAAGTTGGAACAGGGCTTCCAGGTGGCTACAGGCCAGGTATTCTGACCTCAGTAGTATGTGAAGCTGTCAGTTGTTGGTTTTTTGTTTTTTGTGTTTTGTTTTGTTTTTTTAAATCTGTCAATGCACAAAGGTGAAAGTAAAAAGCAATAAAGTAAAATACGGGTTTACCTAACCCTATAGCTTTCTTTGTTTATTTCTTAGCCTGAGGAAGTGTAATTGATTGTCTAGCTAGACTTCTATAAAGCATTTAATATGGAACCATGTGGGAAATTATTGGTTAAAATGGAGATCAGTACAAAAATGTACACTGAACAGCAAACTGAAAATGGAGATGAAAATAGGTGTTGAAAGCATAACTAGCAGTTGAGTGAGATAACTAGTGGGCTTTCCCAGGCATTGACTTCAGGATAAAGCATACCAAATATTGGTAAGTTTGTTAACTGTGAATTGTTATTGAACAGTAAGTAGTAGTTAAACTTGCTGATGATGACCATCTTGAGGGGCATCACCAATACAAAGGCTAAACTGAATATCCTACAGAAATAAGTAGATGAGGATGAGAATTGAGGTGAAATGTAATAATACAAATGCAAATACAAGTCTGCAAGGGCATGAAACAAATTCCTGCTGTAAGTTCAGAGTTTAGCAGTGAAAATAACAGATGAAAGACCAATATAATGGACAATTGCAAGGTGACAGTGAGCCACCAGTGTGTAAAGGTGGTGAAAAAGAGATGCATGAAATTCTAAAACAGATCAAGAGAGGTCCTCCCCCTAGACAAGGGAGAAATAATACCAGTATACAATTAGCAGGTGAGACCAGTTAATATTGTGTGTTGTTCTGGTCACCTGTGTTCAAAGAAATTAATTCAAACTGAAATGGGTGCATTGAAAGTTACCAGGCTCCCCAGCTGCTGGATTGTTGTAATTTAATGAGAGAAGACTAAAAAATGTTTATATTGGTAAAATATTATTATATGCAGCACAGCAACACACAGGCTGTTTAAACCAAAGTGAAATGCTGGCACAAGAACAGTGAGCAGAAAGAAATTTAGGCTGTAAATTTGAGGATTATTGATCATCAGAAGAATGAAGTTCTGGAACAGCCTTTCAGTAGCAATAGCAGGGGCAATGGGTTTTGAGAGAGTATTTTAATAAATGCAATATCAGGGGACTAGACTTCAACTTGAAGTTCCCTTTTATTGATTTAAGTGTCTAAATTAGAGGTGTTAGATGAGAGATCTTTGATCTGCCCATGGATGTGATGGACTACTACTATATGTTAAGATAAAAGTTTTGTTTAAAGTGAAGCTTTGTCCTACCACTAGATCTAAAATTTACATTCACTCCCTTCATTTTTGGAAAGAAACCTGGAACATGGTGTGGTTTCCTTTCATGGTAATGTGTTAATGATGTTGAAATAAAATATAAAGTTACAAGTAGTATACCTGCAGCCATTTATCTAGAAAGTAGATATGAAGCCCTAGCATCAGAGGGCATGGAGCATATTCTATTGGTGGAGGTGGACAGGCCTCCTTAAGGTGGGAAGGATCAAGGTGACCACCACTAAGACAAAGTGGCATGAATGCACAGAGTCTGGGAAATGAGCAGAAGGAATTAGAAGTCCTTGCACAGTCAAGGAATTATGATGTGATTGGAATAACAGACTTGGTGGGAGCTCACATGACTGGAGCGCTGTCATGGATGGGTACAAACTTCAGGAAGTTGCTCTGTATGTAAAAGAGCTGTATGATTGATTAGAGCTCCAATATAAAACTGGAGACAGGTCTGTTGAAAGTCTGGGTTAAGGTCAGAGGGGAGACCAACAAGGGTGGTGGGGATCTGCTATAGACCACCAGAACAGAAGGATACAGTGGATGAGGTGCTCTTCACACAGCTAGTGGAAGTTTCCCAATCACAGGCTCTGGTTCTTATGGAGGAGTTCAATTACGCTGACATCCTCTGGGAGTGCAATACAGCAGTGAAAACTTCCTGGATTGCCTGTGCAGAGTGCTGGGGACAACTTTGTGCAAGTGCTGGAATGGCCAACTAGAGGCCATGCTATTTTTGACCTGCTGCTCACAAACGGAAGAAATTGTGGGGAATGTACCAGTAGATGGTAACTTGGGCATCATGAACTATGAGATGATTGAGTTCAGGATCCTAAGGAAGGGAAAGATGGACAGCTTCAGAGTAAGGACTCTGGACTTCAGAAAAGCAGACTGACTTGCTCAGGGAACCCATGGGTAGGATCCCCTGGGACCCAGTCTGAGGGGTAGAGGAATCCAGAAGAGCTGGTTGTACTTTAAAGAAGCCTTACTGAGAGTGCAGGAACAAACTATCCTAATGCACAGGAAGACTAGCAAATATAGCAGAAGACTTGTTTGGCTTATCAGAGAATACTTTAGTAAACTAAATCACAAAAAGGAAATTGTATATGAAGTGGACACTTGTACAAACAGCTAGGGAGCTGTAGAAAAATATTGCTTGGGCATGCAGGGATGAAGTCAGGAAGACCAAAGCACAACTGGAGTAGCAGCTAGCAAGGGATGTAAAGGGGAACAAGAAGGGTTTCTACAAAGTGTGTCAGTAACAACAGGAAGATCAGGGAAAGTGTGAGTCCCTTACTGGATGGAGGAGGCAACCTAGCAACAGGATGCAGATAAGTACTCAATGTCTTTTTCACCTCTGTCTTCACAGGCAAGGTCAGCTCCCAGACTATTACACCTGGAAGTACAGTTTGGGGAGGAGCTAGTGATCAGCCAACAGTGGTAAAAGAACAGGTTAGGGACTACTTAGAAAAGCTGGACATATACAAGTCTATGGGGCCAGATGGGATGCATCAAGAGTGCTGATGTGATTGCAGAGCTGCTGGCCATCATCTTGGAAAATTCATGGATAGCAGGAGAGGTCCAGGATGACTGGAAAAGGGCAAACATAGTGACCATATTTTATGAAAGGGACAAAGAAGGATCTAGGGAACTACAGTCTGGTCAGCCTCACCTCGATCCCTCACACTCATGGAGCAGGTCCTCAAGGAATTAATTTCTAAGCACTTGAAGAAGGTGATTAGGAACAGTCAGCATTGATTCACCAGGGGCAAGTCGTGCCTGACCAACCTGATTGCCTTTTATGATGAGATGACTGGCTCTGGATGCAGGGAGACTAGATGTGATGTACCTTTATTTTTATTGAGGCTTTTGGTACACTCCCACAGCATTCTTGCAGGCAAGCTAAAGAAGTACAGACTGGATGAGTGCACTGTAAAGGGGATAGTAAAGTGGCTGGAGCATCAGGCTTAGAGTGTAGTAACCAATGGCTCGATGTCTACTTGGCAGCTGGTATCAAGTGGAGTGCCTGAAAGGTTGGTCCTGGGGCTGGTTTTGTTTAATGTCTTCATCAGTGATCTGGAAGTATAAAGCGCACTTGGCAAATTTTCAGATGACACCAAACTGAGGGGAGTAGTAGATGCACTGGAGGGTAGAGCTAGGAGTCAGTGACCTAGATAAATTGGAGGATGGGACCAAAAGAAATCTCATGGTGTTCAACAAGGACAAGTACAAAGTCCTGCATTTAGGACAGAATAATTCCATGCACCAGTACAGGCTGGGGACTGACTGGCTGGGCAGCAGCTCTGCAGAAAAGGACCTGCGGGTTACAGTGGACAATAATTTGAATGAGCCAACAGTGTGCCCTTGTTGCCAAGAAGGTTAATGCCATACTGGGCTGCTCTCATAGGTATGTCACCAGCAGGGCAAGGGGAAGTGATTATTCCTATCTGTATTCAGCACTGGTGATCACTGGCGACATGTTGGAGGTACACGCAGGTGCACATGCACCCCCTGTGAAAAGTGCTGCCAATGCTACTAGAGGCACCTGTGAGTAGTCACTGCTCTTCCCCCCTGCCCCCCACTGCCATGGCTGCCTGTGGGAGCTCCCTGCTTGGCCCACCCCTGCTGTGGCTGCCTGTGGGAGCTCCCTGCTTGGCCCACCCCTGCTGTGGCTGCCTGTGGGAGCTTCCCATTTGGCCTGTCACCGCTGTGGGAACTCCACCTTTGCCGCCACCATGCCCACACCATTGATGCCACCTGAGGGTGGTGACTGTGCCCCATCCCCCCCAGCCTCTGGGGGCACACATTGTTAATGCTGGTGATACCTCATCTGGAGTACTGTGTTCAGTTTTGCAGTTTCCACTCCAAACAGGATGTGGACAAATTGGAGAGTCCAGCAGAGGGCAACAAAAAGGGTAAGGGAGCTAAGGCACATGACTTCTGAGGACAGGCTGAGGGAACTGGGTTTAATTAGAGAAGACTGACAGGGGGTATAATAGCAGCCTTCAACTGCCTGAAGGGAGGTTCAAAAGAAGATGGAGCTAGACTGTTCTCAGTGGTGGCAGGTGACAAAACCAGGAGCAACAGTCTCAAGTTGCAGCAGTGAAAGGTTCAGTTAAATATTAGGAAGAACTTTCTCAAAAGGAGGGTATTAAAACCCTATAACAGGTTACCTAGAGAGATTGTGGATTCTCCTTCTTTGGAGATTTTTAAGACCCAGTTAGATAGCATTGGCTGGGATGATCTAGTTGGAGATGGTCCTGCTTTAAGCAAAGTATTGTAGTTTTTCCTGTTTCTTGACTATTTCTCAGAGCTTTGCTGCCACAGTTGCTATACCTTTAATCCTGACTCTGAGTTTTATTATTGCTGCTAAGGTTGGATCAATAAGAAGTCCTACTGAGAGACTTGCCTCTCTTGCTTTTCTCATGAGCTGGTGGGCTTTTGCCATTCAAACTGATGCAGGGTATTCTTCAAATAATTTCCCAGCACTGATCATCTTAGGAATGATTCATAGATTTCATAGACACTAGGGCTGGAAGGCACCTGTGAAGATCATGGAGTCCAGTCCCCTGCCCCAGGGGCAGGAAGGCAGCAGGGGTCATAGGATCTCAGCAAGATAAACATTTTTCTCTTGAAGGCATTCAAAATAGGTGCTTGAACTACCTCCAGCAGCAGTCTATTTCAGACCTTGGGGGCTCGGACAGTAAAGAAATTCTTCCTTATGTCCAGCCTGAAACAGTCATGGAGGAGTTTGTGACCATTTCATCTTGTCATCCCTTGGTGTGCTCTGGGGAACAGACGTTCCCCCAGATCCTGGTGAGCACCCCTGATAAACTTTATAGTGGCCACCAAATTACCCCTGAGCCTGCACGTTTCCAGGCTGAAGAGTCCTATAGCTCTCAGCCTCTCATCATAAGGTCTGTTTTCCTGACCTCTGATCATGTGCATAGATCTCTGGACTCTCAAGCTTCTTCACATTCTTTTTGAATTGTGGAGCCCAAAACTGGACATAGTGTTCCAGCTGCAGCCTCACCAAGGCTGAGTACAATAAGAGAATGACATCCTGAGATTTGCTTGAGAAGCATCTATGGATGTAAGCTAGCATTTTGCTCGCTTTACTAGCCACAGTATCACATTGAAGGCTAATATTCATCTTGTATTCAGTCATGACCCCCCCCCCCCCAAGTCCCTTTCATTCATAGTGCTAGCCAGTGTAGCATGGCTGAGCATAAAAGCATGCTGTGGGTTTTTCTTCCCAAGGTGGAGAACCTTGCATTTTTTCAGTGTTAAACACCATCAGGTTCTCATCTGCCTATTTCCTGAGCCTGTCAAGGTCAGCCTGGATCACACTCCTGTCTCCACACTTCACACTTTACCCCAAAGTTTGGTGTCATCAGTGAACTTGGCCAGTCCACTTCTGACACCAATGTTTACATCATTTAATGAAGATGTCGAATAGTGTTGGCCCAAGGACAGAGCCTTGAGGGATTCCACTGGTCACAGTGCACTGTGATGATTGATTTCCGTCAACCACCATCCTCTAGGTCCAACCACAGAGTCAATTCCCCAGCCAGCGGATCGTGGTGAAGCTGAGGCCACAATTGGCCAGTTTTGCTAAGAGGTAATCATGGGATACCAAATTGAAGGCTTTTTTGAAGTCAAGATATATGACATCAATCTCTTCTCCCTTGGCCAGGTGATAGGTCACCTGGCCATAAAAGGAAATGAGATTGGTCAAACAAGACCTACCTGCAACAAACCCATGCTGGCTATCCCTCGGGATGCTGCCATTGGCCAGTCTGTTAAGGATGGCCTCTTTGATAATCTTTTCTAAGACCTTTCCCGGGATAGAGGTCAGGCTGATGGGCCTATAGTTTGCTGGATCCACTTTCCTCCCTTTCTTGAAGATAGGCACCACATTGGCCTTCTTCCAATCTTCGGGCACTTCACCAGAGCACCAGGAGTTCTCGAAGATCCGTGCCAGGGGCTGAGCTATGATGCTCGCCAGCTCCTTGAGTACCCTGGGGTGTAAACTGTCAGGGCCGGCTGACTTGAAGGTGTCCAGCCTCTCAAGATGTTTCTTCACAAGGTCATCATTGATAGAGGGTAAGGACTCTCCCTCACCCAGGTGTTCCCGTCCTGTAGTGGGCAGGGGCATCCCTTGGGACTGGTGAAAAACTGATGCAAAGTACCCATTTAGCAAGTTGACTTTTTCCTAGGTGTCAGTTGGCAGTTGTCCCATCTGGTTTAGCAGGGCACCAACATTGATCTTGCTTTTCCTCCGGCTCCCCGCATATCTAAAAAAAAGACTTTTTTATTGTCCTTGATACTTTTAGCTAGTTGGAATTCAGTTGCAGCCTTGGCTTTCCTGGTTTGCTCCCTGCAGGTCCAGACCAGTGCAGAGTATTCCTCCTTGGAGGTGGATGGAGTCCTCCATCCTTTGTAGACCTTTCTTTTCAGATGCAGGAGGTTCACTAGTTCCCTGCAGGGCCAAGGGAGCTGCTGTGCCCTTTTGCTGCCTTTCCTCTGAGATGGAATAGACTTTGCTTGTGCTTTCAGGATTGCTCCCTTGAGGAGCAACCACTTATCCTGTACTTTCTTCCCCTTTGGGTTGTGGTTCCTTAAGGCCTCGCTGACATGCATCCTGAGCTTGTCAAAGTCAGCTTGCCTGAAGTCGAGGACTTCTGTATTGCTGTGACTCACTTGCCAGCTTCATGGCAGATAGTGACCATGAGCTGATCATCTTCACTGTCACCCAGCTTCCCTTCTATTGTTAGGTCACTGATCAGGTTGTCCCCCGTTGCCAGTACCAGGTTGAGCAGTGCTTTACCTCTCGTCAGTCTGTTGACTTCTTGTGTCAGACAGAGCTCATCCATGCACAAGAGAAAGCTTTGCAACTGTTCAGATTTGGCTGAGCACTCTTCCCACAAGATGACAGGGTAGTTGAAGTCTCCCATGACAACCATGCACTGGGAGCATGCAGCTTCAGTCAATTCCCTGGCAAACTCCTGGTCAAGTTCTTGATCCTGGGTACGAGGTCTGAAGTAGACTCCCACCATTATGTCCCCTGTGCCATGTTCCCCACGGATTTTAACTCAAAGGGTCTCCAGTCATCCACCCTGGGCGCCAATGTCAGCTTGCAGGGATGCGTAGCTTTCCTTGACATTAGAGAGAGCTACACCCCCACTCCTTTTGTCCACTCAATCTCTCCTGTAGAGTGTATAGCTGCCTATACCTGTGGTCCAGTCATGGGTCAAGTCCCACCAGGTCTCTGTTATTCCTATGACATTGTAATTATTTGTGATAAGCAGGAGGACAAGTTCTTCCTGTTTGTTCTCCAAGTTCCTGGCATTTATGTACAGGCACTCAAGTGTCCCTTTAGGGGCCCTTGCCCTGCCTACAGATCATTCCAGGGCTGGGGCAGGGGTGGGTTCCCTTAAGTGCCTCGGCCTGCTGGCTTTGTGGGGGTTGTTCAGCAGGCCAGCAGTGGCGGTAGTTCCCCCATCCTGCAACAGGCTTAGTTTAAAGCCTGGTGGAGCAGGTTAGCCAGTCTGGTTGAGAAGAGCCTCCTCCCCAGCAGAGAGAAGTGGAGGCCATCTCCCCAGCAGCTCGCTGCTTCTCTCACAAAAGAGAGGGCTGTGGTCATGGAAGCTGAAGCCTTTCCACTGACACCAGCACCTCAGTCTTTGGTTAAGTAGCTCAAATCCTCCTTTCCCTCCTCAGTCTGTAGCCTGAGACTGGGAGGATCGAAGAAAACACCACCTGTGCCCCCAATGCTTTTAGCCCTGCTCCCAAATTCCTGTAGTGCCTCATGACCCATCTGGGAGTGCTCCAAGCCATGTCATTCATGCCCACATGGATAAGGAGCATAGGGTAGTTGGTGAGCCAGAGGACCTCAGGGATCTTCTCCACAATGTCTCCGATACAGGTCTCCCAGAAAGCAGCAGACTTCCCAAGCTAAGGGGTCAGGGCAGCAGATTGCCCCCTCAGTCCCCCTTAGGATGGGGTCTCCCATGACAAACACTTTGTGTTTTTTGTCTTGGGGACAGCGGGGCGGTAGCTACAGTTGAGCCTGTGTTGTCTACTGCAGTTGGCAACTTAGCAGGCTCTGCTAGGGTGCAAGAGGTTCATTCCTATTGCAAAGCTCCAGTGGGGTGAGGACCTTGGTGTGGTGGGCCTTGGGGCCCTTAACCACCTTGGTCCAACCCCTTGGCTGGACAGAATGGGAGGTTCTCAAGTCCTCCCTTGTCCTGGAAGGTGACCTTGGTCTGTCCTCCACTTCCAGGGGGTAAAGGACCTGGTAGTAGGATCTCCTGCTCACTGTCCCTGATGGCATGCAGTCTCTGGACTGTGGCCTGAAGCTCCTCCAGTTGGTGTGCCAGAGACCCCAAAAGGGAGCAGACCTCACAAGGGGAGGTGGTCATGCTCCCAGAGCCTGAAAAAGTGTCAGACAGCCCCTGAAGTTGAGAGCCAGGGGCTCTGTCTGCGTGGAGCCTGGAACTATGGGCTCTGTCTGGGTAGAGACCTCTGAGGTGCCAGAGGGGGGTACAGACCCCGAAGAGACCCTCAGTGTGCAGTGCATGGTCATCCACAATCTACTGGTGGTTGTGTGCCTAACTGTGGCTACCTAACCTGGGGTGCACTGGCAGGGCCATGGGCCCTCCCACTTAGCATGGAGTTTGCACAGGAGGGTAACTCGCATGCTGGACAGACAAGTATGCCTGTTTGCAAGGCTCTTGTCTCATGGCTCCCTGGGGGCTGGGCTGAGTAGGAGCCGAGGGGGGGGGTGTCCTTCCTTGGCTTTGACTCAACTGCCCTGCAGCTGACTGGGTAGGGGTCCCTCCAACCCTGCTGTAGGCCCCATCTACCTCTGGCTGTGCTGGAGGTCTGGGTTGGGGTCCTGCTGGGTGGTCCTGGGGGTCCCTGGGCTCAACAGGGGCGCAACAAGGTTCTGCCTGTGCATTTCTCACTGGAGCCAGGGACAAGCTGTTGGTGGGTCCCTTTTTAAATTGCACACATGCACAGATGGGCTTACCAATGGTGCTGCGCTGCTTTAGGGGTGGAGAGGTCCCTGTCCCATGGAAGAAGGGGACGGGCGAATGCTCCTCTCTTCCCTTGTCTTAGGCACCGGGTGGGGCTGGTTGTGCCGCTCCCTGGGAGCTGGGCCAAGTAGGAGCCGGGGGCGGGTCCCTCCTTGGCTCCGACTCAGCTGCCTTGCAGCTGATTGGGTAGAGGCCCCTCCCTCCATGCCATGGGCCCCACCTACCTCTGGCTATGCTGAAGGTCTGGGTCATGGTTCTGTTGGGGAGTCCTGGGGTGTCTTCCACTTAAAATCAGTCTCAAGCCTTTGAGTTTTTGAAACCTACCATGAGAATGAAGTTTGGAGCAAGATGAAGAGATGCAGCAATTCCAACAGATGGGGATGGGGGAGCAAAATGTGTAGGTTACCCGCTTTTGAAAGGAACACACTCGATTCCTGAAAGGTGAAGGGGTGAAATAGAAAAGGAAACAAGTGTTTTTTAAAGCAAGGTGGAAGAAGCAATGCATATTTTTGAAGTGAGGTGGGAGCTCAAGTTGCATCTTTTTTTTTTTTTTTTTTCCAGGTAATTTATAACAGTAATTTAAAAATCTCTAGTTTAACAAAGCACTTCAGATTAGACCATAGAGTAATCGGGGTAAATTATTCCCCAGTAATTTGTTTGTCATAGTTATTTTTTTTCCTCATTCTGTGCTAAAACATCACATGCAAAAGCAAGAAGGCCAAAGAACTGCTCATCAAGGCTGGTCTGTAACCAATCCACCCAATCCTGTTCCAAAGCAGAACAACAGATAAGAAAACAAAGTCCAAACAACAGGTTTGAGGGGGAAATGGGAGGATGAGAGATGAAGAGGACTAGCAGCCACACAAGTACCTTGTCAGGTATCTTCTCCCATGTGCCCCAACAACAATCTACAGACAGTAAATGTAAGGAGTGAACCAATGAGTTAGGTGTTCCACATGCCCTACAATTAGCATTGATGTCAGATGGAGGTCTCAGGGACTAATGAGGTTATGCACTCTAATACTTCAAAGGCAAGTTTAGGTGCTTTTGGCTCAGAGGTCAGCTTTCGTTTAAGCCCTTTGTACTGGAAGTAGCTAGTTTGCCTGCTAACAATACACCTTTTAATTCCAGACATTGTGGTTGGGATTTGCTATGTCCTTTGAACCAAAGTTAACTTTTCTAAAAGTATTAACGCATCAGAACTCACCTGAGCCCAGGCCAAGATGCTCCCTTTAGGTAACAGAGATTGAACACTGTGTAGATTAAATAACTGGTTTGGTTCCATGAAATGTCAAGTTTGTCATTAAATTCACCATGGCATCAAGTGGTTGCTTTGTCTTGGGGGAAAGCAAAATAAAAACGTTGAGGAGAAATAATCAACCAGTCCCTCCACAGGTTCCTGTTTGAAGTGCGATTACAAATTCTGTCTTAAGAGAAAAGACTCTCAAAGAAGCAGGGCTTCCTTGAGAATAGTAAAGTAACAATTCTCAGGCTTGAGACAACCTCTTGTTCCTAACTGTCACCCCCTTGTCCAGAGACCAGAATGGGTCCTAATCCCAATTTCAAAGCAGTACTGCAATCCAAGAAAACAGCTCTTGCAGGCTGGAACTCTTTAAAGGAGAAAAATCCACTTTTTTTTTTTTTATGGAAAACCCAGATCCTTGCTCTTGACAGACTAGCTCTGACCCCCTTTCTGTTGGGTTGGTTTCAGCATCCCAGCAGTACTTTCTCTGACCTTCTGCTTTTTTTCCCAGTATGCAAATTGGAATGTTGCAGTAGCATTTTTCCAATCACACAATGCCAGCAGATCAAAACAGCCAATCAGCTATTAATTCCCAATATTTGGGGTAACAACCCCCTCCAATTCTCTAATGGGAGCCAGATTACTTGCCAGCAGTCACTTACTCTTTTTCTGTAGTGATGTTCCTCTTGCAATGGCTATCATTGCCCCACCCCTACACAACCAAAGGCCTCTGCAGAAAGACAGGCAGGTGGCTCCTACCCCCCACCCTTACTCTTTGGAGAGGGGTTTATTGATAGTTTCAAGGTCAAATGAGTTACATGCACCCTTGGAAAACAATTATAGGTCCACTACTGCTTAAGGCTCTGACAAATTAAATATTTGGGCATAAGGCTGGGAACCAATTTCTCTACCTTTGATAGGATTTAGCTTATCAAATAGTCAAAGTTGAAGCATAGACCTAGAGATAATTAATTGAATGGAGGAGAGGAAGGACCCACGCTAAGGGAAGAGGTGCAAGTTTCTGAAATGCCATCAGAAAAGTATCTCTGATCTGAGACCAGGCAAAAGTGTAGCTGCTGTGACACCTTCCTGGAGAAAATGGTGACTAGGTGTATGCAACATCACCTCCATGGCTTCAAGCCAGTTAGCAAACAGGAGTGGGACTGTGAGAATTGTAGTCCTGGAGTGGCGATCCAGCACCAAAAAAAGGGGTCAATAAATCTCTATGCATCCTGCCTTGAAGACCTTCCTTTCACTTGGGAATCCATTGAATCTGAGATGGGAAAGAAGAAGAAATCAAAACCTGTGGTGCTGAGGGGCTAATCATGTCAGGGATTAAGCATAAAAGTGTATTTATCTCAAGCCCTTGTAAAACAACTGCCAGAGACAAATAGGGAAGGAGAAGAATTCTCCAGGCTTTTTCAGAAGTTATTTCAATAACTTCTTACTGAGGCTTCTGGCAACATGGCAGCTTTCTTTACAGCCTCTAGAATAATACTTCTGGCAAAGCAGGGCAACTTGAACTTCTTTGGTTCACTGGTTGCAATGCTCAATGAGAGATGTGACAGAAGAGCCTAAGTGGGTCGAGTTCTAGCTTGCAGTTATGGGGGTGAGTACAGGAGCAGGGGAGGACATAGTAAGCACACTTTGCTGTAAATGTTTCTGAAGCTATCCACAGGAACTAGGATACCTGTATGCCCTTTTCACCCCAGCGGTGCTGGCAATCTGGGTCTGGCAGTAGGGCCTAGAAACTGCTCCTTGCTTGGTTCTCCAGGACCCTGTTTCATTGTACAGGGTGAGTATTGTCCCAGGATTACTACTACAGTTTTGTAAATGAGTTGTTGCAAATGTGACTGCCTCAGCCTTCGGAGGATGGGCGAGGCTCTGATGGGGCTGAGAGAGAAAAAGTCTCTGGAGTGACAAAGAGGAGTCCGTGAAAAGATGGAGGGAACTGGAATAGCCCAGTAAAGACTGTGGAGCAGAGCTGTGTGCTGTGCTATTTGGGATGTTGGCATCTTGACTCCCCGTTAAAGAAGACATCCCCCTTCCTGGGAGGTGACCAAAAAGGACCTCTGAGGCAGGGAACCATGAAGGAAGCCAGGGACTGAGAAGAGCTTGAACAGGGACCGGGATATCCCACCTACCAGAGGTAGGGACAGTCTTGGGGATAGCTCTGTCAGGCCTTCAGTCAGTGCAGATGGAGTTAAGGATTGCCTGGAAGAGCTAGACATTTTTAAATTTACAAGTCCAGACGCTGTCCACCCAAGGGAGTTGAGGGAGCTGGCAGGGGTCATTGCAGAGCCTTTGGCCCGGCTGTATGAGCATTCATTGTCATCTGGCCAGGTTCTGGGGGATTGGAAACTGGCTAATGTGGTCCCAGTTTTCAAGGAGAGGAAGGATGATCCAAGTAACTATAGGCCTGTAAGCCTCACCCCAGTGCTTGGGAAGAACATGGAGAGAATCATCAAGGAACACATCTGTGGGGGGCCAGCAGGGGAGATCATGCTCAGGGACAATCAGCATGGGTTCATCAAAGGCAGGTTGTGCCAGACCAACCTGATGACCTTTTATGACCAAGTAACTAAATCCTTGGATGATGGTGTTGCTGTGGACACAGTCTTTCTAGACTTTAAGAAGGCCTTTGACACAATTTATTGATGAGGCTGGGGTGAGAGATAAAGCGACTATGGCATTGATGCCCGCACAGTTGGATGGGTAAAAAATTGGCTGATGGGGTGCACTCAAACTGGTGAGATGTGAGCAGTGGGGTCCCCCAGGGCTCAGTCCTCAGGTCTGCACTGTTTAACATCTTCATCAGCAACTTGAATGAAAGGGTGGAAAGCACGCTGTTCAAGTTTGCTGACGACATTAGGATGTGGGATGAGGTGGATACACTTGAAGGGAGAGAGAGGCTGTAACGAGATTTAGACTACAGAAGTGGGCAGGTGAGAATAGGATGGGGTTCAGTGTAGATAAATGCAGGGTGCTGCACCTTGGGAGGAGGAATTCACAGCATACATACAGGCTGGGAAGTTCCCCTTTGAAAGCACAAAAGTGGAAAGGGATCTTGGAGTCATTATTGACTCCAAGATGAACAAGAGCCGCCAATGCCAGACTGCAGCCAGCAAAGCCAGCCATACCTTGTCATGTATCCAAAGGTGCATCTCAGGCCAGTCCAGAGAAGTGATACTCCCCCTCTATGCAGTTGGAGTGCTGTGTCCAGTACTGGGTGCTGCACTTTAAAAGGGATGTGGCCAGCCTGGAGACGGTTCAGAGGAAGGCCACCCACTTGGTGAAAGAGCAGCAGGACAGGCTCTACGAGGAGAGACTGAAGGACCTGA